>CM052718.1:12709730-12731815 GCA_028551405.1 Uromys caudimaculatus
AAAACTCAGGTGACAGCAGATGCTGGCGAGGACGTGGAGAAAGAGGAACACTCCTCCATTGCTGGTGGGATTGCAAGCTGATACAACCACTCTGAAAATCAGTTTGGTGGACCCTCAGAAAATTGGACCATAATACTACCTGAGGACCCAGCTATACCACTCCTGGCATATACCCAGAAGATGCTCCAACATGTAATAAAGACACATGCTCTACTATGTTCATAGCAGCCATATTTATAATAGTCAGAAGCTGGAAACAACCCAGATGTCCCTCATCAGAGGAATGGATACAGAAAATGTGGTACATTTGCACAATGGAATACTACTCAGCTATTAAAAACAAGGACTTAATGAAATTCACAGGCAAATGGATGGAACTTGAAAATATCATCCTGAGTGAGGTAACTCAGTCACAAAAGAACAAACATGATATGTACTTACTGATAAGTGGACATTAGCCCAAAAGTTCGGATTACCTAATTTACACTTCACAGTAACCGTTGAACTGTGCGTGGGGTCCCAGATGGAGGAGTTGGAGAAGGGACTGAAGGAACTGAGGGAGTTTGCAGCCCCATGGAGAAAGCAACAGTGTCAACTGGCCTGACACCCCACCCCCCCACCCCCGTGTTCCTGGAGACTGGACTACCAACCAAAGAATACACATGGAGGGACCCATGGTTCGGACCACATATGTGGCAGAGGAGGGCCTTGTTGGTCATCAGTGGGAGGAGAGACCCTTGGGTCTGAGGGTGTTAGAGGCCCCAGTGTAGGGGAATGCTAGGGAGGGAAGAAGAGAGTGGGTGGGTGGGGGAATACCCTTGTAGAGGCAGAAGGAGGGGAGATGAGGTAGGGGGTTTCCAAAGGGGAGCCCTGGAAAGGAGAAAACATTTGAAATGTAAATAAAGTATCAAAAAACTATGAACCAGTAAATTAACTATTTACAATAAACATCAATTCTATGTTACCACTTCTTGTCATATGTAAGAAGGCAGTGTGCATACATACCATATGCCCTTCATTCATACATGGGAACATTTCTGTGACAGCTTCAAAGCTCTTGTGAGGCACTTTACAGTGCATACGCACAGATAAACAATCTGACTTGGTCATTAACCAGAAATTCTAAAGTAAATGCTTGCTGAATTCCCATTCTAGAAGAGTCTTGGGGCTTTGTTGTGCATCTCAGTGATAGAGCCCTTGCAACATATGCGTGAGTGCTGAAAAATCAACACAACACAACGTAACAAAAACAAAAATGAAGCATGCCAAACCGTGAGCTAGAAGTCTGTACTGTTGCTTTTGCTAGATCTTCCAACTCAATGTAAGTGTTACAAGCATTTCCTGAGTTTGGTTCTACAGTTACAATGTTGACAATAAATCAAGTACCCTGTAAAAAGCATGGAGAAAGGAATCCCATGAGCGATGCACTGTACCACATGCAAAGGGAGGGATACAGAACTTTCTGAACGGCTCAGAGAACAACACTGGGTTCTGTTTGGCTGGAGTATTGCCAAGAGCCATCATGCAAAGTCGGAGCTGACTTGGGGCAGACAACCAGAGTCGGCTAAAAATCCACGGGCTTTCTCGTAAAGGAAAAGTGAACACATCTGAACAGCATTCTGACCACTAGGTGAGTGTTGTTTCTAAAATAAAATCCTAAATGTTCAGTTTACCAAATGAAGACTCGGGAGCCAGACACTGTGGTGAAAGCCTGCTGACTCAGAGAGGCAGAAAAAGCACGCAGCTGACCTTCCTACTCCACTGACTTCCCAGAAGGGAAAAACCTTTCTCCTCCAGGCTGTCTTAAATACCCTTCAACTCAAAGACCCTGCTTTCTCTTTCCTGGGTTTTCCTGTGTTCAACCCCTGTCAACTGGTTGCTTACTCTGCCGCTTGACCTATAGTTGACTTTATTTAGCCCTTGTTCACAGAAAGCTCTTGGCTTAAAGGTGTGTGGTAGGACTGAGCCACACCACAAGAAACAGGTTTTTCTAGTCCACAGTCTGGGCTTTTACAATGTGATCAAATACTCTGCAAGAGGTGAATCTATGCTTTTCCCCAGGTCTCTGTCATTGTCAGAGTTGTTTGACTTTCCAAGATGTGTTCTTAAGCCTCTTCAGACATTGTTAGGGGTGCCTATAGTATAAAACAAGCATCAGTGACTCTGATGGGCTCATTGTCATTACAACTTTTATTAGACCCAGGCAAAATCATCACAGCTAGTCTGTTTTGTTGAAAGTGAAGAATTTAGAGTCCCATCTAAAGAAGACACTCAGTTCTTGGCCAGAGCCTATCTTGGGTTCTATTGGATGTTAATAATTTGATTCTTTTTTTTTTAAGTCTGTGTGTATTGTGTGTTCATTTGTGTTATGTATGTGCATGCAAGGCTGTGTGTGTGAGTGTGGGCACGTGTGACTCACAGCATGGCTGTTCAGAGGATAACTTTGAGTGTCAGTTCTCACCCTCCACTTTATCCACTTCACTTGAAACAAGATCTTTTTTGGTTCTCAGTTGAACATGCATGGCTAACTGGCCTATGAAATCATGGGGATTCATGTTCCTGCCTCCCAACTTGTGCTAGGAGCATTTGGACCACAGACACATGCTCCTTTGTCTAGCTTTACATAGGCTCTGAGGCTCTGAAGTCAGAGTCTTTAATGCTTACACAGTAAGTGCTTTACCCATTGATCCATCTTTCAAGTCCCTGATGTAGTCTTATTTTCTAAAATGCTATGCGCATTCTGAAATGCATAGAGCAGATGTACCTGGATACATACAGGCATCCACACCGAGATGGTTATGATGCTCAGGGCCATGCTAATCTACGATTCTGATTGTTATTTCCATGCATTTCACCACTGGGAGGCATCAATAGGCTTCTCCTTATCTCCAGCTCCACCAATGGCTGTACCATCCCCTTCCGAGGTGTCTGATAGACGAGTAATTAACTTCTACGCATGATGTAATAGGTAACGAATTGCAGACCAGACCAGGGTGATTTCAAAGGGGTGATATTAATAAAGGAAGCTGTGAACAAGAATTCTTAGAAAGAAGCTGTGTTTGCAAATGCTGATTGACTGATTACAACTTCAGTGTTGTGGGCCGGGTGGAATGTTGCGGGTCCAGAGCCTAACTACCATTTATCTTGAGCTGTCTTTAGTTCCTTAAATAGCCATTCCTTGTCCCCCACCCTGTGTCAGCTCTAACATTCTGTCAGCAAAAGATAAAGCCTGACCTAATATCCTAATAGATCAAAAAAAACTTTTTGGAATGTATTTACCTAACATTACCCTAGTCTTCCACCAATAAACGCCTAACAGTGTCATTAGATAACATCTTAGGCCTATAGCCTAGATTTCTCTACTTGGCTATAACCTATCACTTTGATATCTCCATTAATATATTTTAAAACATTTGTTCTGTTACTAAAAAAAAAAAAAAAAAAAACCTGTACGAAACTTCTTACACATTGGAATGTGAGACCTGCGGTCACCTAAATCTATACTCCTGGGCCATAATCACTGATATTTGGCTCCAGAATAAACTATTTCTTACTTCCTTTGATGTGAAAGCTGTGTTTTTGTATCAAGAAAGCCTTGTATTAGTGTAAGGGACTTAAAACCGATTCATTTTCAAAATTCAGTTCAATACTCATTAGTCAATACGATGGATAATTTGACCTCAGATCAAACGCTTGACCTAACACTCTCACCCACTCATTCACACACTCATCTTTAACTTTTAGCATGATTGAAAGCCACTTCCTTTTGGTCGCCCACCACTTTATAATAGAGCTCAGTGCAATGTCACCTGAAAATGACACTTATGGCAGAATGTTAATTATGTGAGCAATAAGCAGAGGTATTCAAAAATCCCCTCATTTTTCCTTTCCCCCCAGTTCTTATGAGTCATTGCTATTCTTGTAGAACAAGATGCCGTTAGGTGAAAAGCGAACCCTGACTAACACATCAGCAGCACACATGAGCCAGCCATGAGCAATTATGACAATCTTTTGTGTCAAGTAGTGCTTTTGAATTAGAGATACAGGGCCCAACCATTGATGAGTAGCGAGGAGTCCAAATGCCTCCTTTTTCTCTCTAAATTTGCAACTATGCATCTCCATGCTTAATCAATGGCAGTCAGTTAGTATTGGTAATCTGAGTCTTATTTGGGGCATGCATTTCTAACTGAATGGCTGACAAAAATAACCCATCGTGACTCAAACCTCACACTGCTCACTTTAATCAAGGAAGCTGAAGGAAAGGCACAATTCAATACACAGTATCTTTTCCTTAAATTGGCACTTTGGATAGGTTTGCAAAAGCTGTCCATAATTGTATAATAAATAACAACAACAAAAAAATGTATCACAGCCTATAAGTTTCCTGCAGTAGTTTTGCACCCATTGCCCAGAGACTAGAGAATCGGAAAAAAGGAAGGACTCCCATGTTAAGGTACAAAGAGTGACTGAAAACACCACAGAAGAGTCTAAAGTGCAGGGAAGGCTTGTGACCACAAAGTCAGTAAAACAGTGAGTGCTGAGAGACCCGCTTACAGTGTAGAACCTTTAGGATCATAAATTGGGCTTAAAATAAGCATTTAAACATCTTTTAATACTTGATATTTGTGTCGTGATTGGAAGTAAAATAGACTATCATGATGAACCCAGGAGATGACTTGCCAGATGGAAAAGGAACAACAAAATCAAGCTACGTTCTACTTTGTACTTGTAAAGTAAACATGGAGCGTTGAGCGGTGATGGCTCATGGTCTAGGGAATTGGGTGACTCATCTGGCATTTGCAGTGCCTGTACACACACACACACACACACACACACACACACATCCAAACACAGAGACAAACAGCATGCATCCCTCAAATGATACATGCTACTAACTCAAATAATCTCCTTTTGCTGCCCAAATACATACCAGTTTTATCTTTCCCTAGCTTCCAAAGTGTTCTTTTTCTTTTTCCAACACTGAGGGGAGGAAATGGTGATTGCTGAAGAGGGTCCTCTGACTTTTCTTGAGGATTCATGATATTTGTCTTACTTTTATATGATGCCTTGCAGCTTCCCAAGGAAATAAGTCTGCACATTTTTGTAGAATTCAATATAATCCAAAGTTTTCTAATTTCTAACCTCACTACTTCAAGGGTTTTAAAGATACTACCCACAGTCAAAAAGTTTTAGGAGAGGGCTCAGGAGATTAAAACCACCTAACATCAAGGTAAATGGCTTGAGTTTAATCTCTGGGGCCCACATGGTGAATGGAGAAAATTGACTTCCTCAAAGTTATCCTCTGATCTTTGACCTCTGACCTCCATAAATGCCTAGTAGTACACACACACACACACACACACACACACACACACACACCTTTTTAAAGTTCTAGGAAAAATGGCTAGAACTGTTAATTTTTTTATTATGTTTTCAAATTGCAAATATTCTACATAGTATTATTGAATGGTAGATTCTTTTTATATGTTCAGCATTGATAATTACTGCATGGACAGCCCAAGAATATTTAAGTAAACCAGGGTAAGCTCCCTGCTTTGGCTATCCTTCAGAACTCTCATCTATAGGAGCAAAATTTCCCAGTGATTAAGTCAATGAATTGGGCAAAACCAAATTCTAATTGAAACTGCTAAGAGCAAACTATAACATACTCTTCCCATACATTTCAAAACATTCACTCAAGATAAACAAAGAGATACACAACTGGCCTCATTGTTCTTTGGAAAATCATTTTTGATTTGGGACATTTTTAGGTCAATTGCAGAGACACAGATGCTGAGGAATTCTTTTATAGCCAAAGGGCAAGCACCTCATGTTACTGATGGCCATCCTACCTGGCATACTGCACTTCTAAATAAGAAGCACAGCACACCAGGCTTCTGAGTATTCCCAGAAGATAGAACACTGATTCTGAAGTAGTGAATAGCCAGTAGCTGGCCTGCGGAGAAGACTGCAGTCTCCATGTCTCCTTTAATGTGCTTCTTCAGCATAGTGTCTGGTCTGTCCCTGGTGATCTGAACACTCACAATCCAATCTGAGATAATGTGCTAATCAATCACAGTCAAAAGACTTCCACTATGTAAATGGTTGTTTACACGCAATAAAGTAGATGCTGGTTTCTGAAGCCATGTCCAGAGTGGTTTAGCTCCACACCCTTTACTGACCCACAGGTATTGCTGTCTTAGCTGTGATGTCCTGATAACAACCTACTACAAAATCGAACCCTATACTGTAAATTGTTCTACATTCTGGGGCAGAGCATCAATCAATAGGCAAATGCAAAATTGTCATGCAAGGTACAGGAGAAGAGAAGAGATAGAGAATAAAGATGAGACCTTAGAAGATAATGTTGAGAACAGAGCAAAGGGTGAAGGCCTGGCCTCTGAAACAGGAAGCAAAAACTCTATCCTGACCACTTAAGTGGTATTTTGAATTAAGAACATGTGGTTCTTGTCAGATAGTTCTTGTCTGAAAAAAAAATGGCTGTGGCTAACAAAAACTCAGAACAACTAAAATGAAAGCTTTGATTGGCTTGGACAATCAGGGCTGATCAGCTGGGGCTGACAAATCAGCTCTGGTTAAAAGAGACAAGCATCCTTGAGGCACTGTCTTCTGTGAACTTTTATCTCAGATTCAGCATACAGAAGCTGTGATTCAGAGGGAGCCCAAGTTTTACTTCATGCTGACTTGATGTAATGTGTAAGAGTTTCCCAGGTGGTAGTGTTTCTGAAGGATAGGTCCATGAAGAACAGCTGAGCCTGGGCATTGTGAGAGTCCAGAAGAGTGCATGGGTGAATCTGTGGCCTCAGTTGCAGTAGAAGCCCTAGGATAAAAGGGTCATGAAGCAAAAGTGAGGCTTGGTACCATGTAGCAGCATCAGAGTTCCTGGAGAGAGTCTAGGAGAGCCCTTTGGTGATGTCCAGCATCAGAGACTCTAGCATTTTGGAGATGCCATTAGCAAGAGGAGTAGCAGGTATGGAGTGGGACCAGGCTAAGACTAGGAGACAAACTATATGTGCTATGCATGGCAGTCAAAGTGGTGAGTCTTTCAAGTTCCTCTGGAGTCAGTTTCTTCAGTTCTGTACATTTGATTACTGTGGAACTCTACTTTTGCCATCATTTGAATGTACCTGTGCCCTGGTTTTCCCCCTCTTGAAGGGAGATATTATTCAACTTATTTTTTATTTTATAGATGTCCAGGATTGAGAGACTTATGAAGTTTTAAAGATACTTTGGAAATTTAGAGAGACTTTCAAGTTTTAGAAAGAGATACACACTGGAAAGGAAGAAGTCAAAATATAGCTATTTGCAGATGATATAATTATTTATATAAATGACCCAAAAAATTCTACCAAAGAACTCCCACAGCTGATAAACACCCTCAGCAAAGAGGCTGGATACAAAATCAATTAAAAAAAAAAAAAACAAAACAAAAGAAAAAAGAAAAGGAAAAAAAAAGACCACTAGCTCTCCTCTATACAAATGTTAAACAAACAGGCTGAAAAAGAAATTAGGGAAAGAACATCCTTCACAATAGCAAGAAATAGTATAAAATATCTTGTTGTAACGCTAATCGAGCAAATGAAAGACATGTATGACAAGAACTTCAAGTCTTTGAAGAAAGGAATTAAAGAAGACATCAGAAGATGGAAAGATCTCCCACATTTGGGAAGAGTGAATCTTAACTGAAAAAAAAAATCTCCATGATATTCACCTGTAGGCAAATTTCTGGAGTATTTTCTTGATTAATGCTTGATTGTGGGAGGGCTAGGCTCACTGCTCTGGGTGGTGCCACCCTTGGGCAGGTGGTCCTGGGTGCTATAAGAAAGCAAACTGAGTAAGCCAGGAGGAGCGAGCCAGTAGGCAGAGCTTTTCCACGACGCATGCTTCAGATTCTGCCTGCAAGTTTCTGCTTTGACTTCCTGCCTTGACTTCCAACAGTGATAGAGTTTGACCTAAGAGTTGTAAGAGGAAATAAATCCTTCCCTCCTCAAATTGCTTTTGGTCATTATCACATTGGTAGAAATCCAAACTGAGAGAAGTCTAAAATACTCTGACATTTTTGACAGAGAGCTAAGAAGCCAAGGCATGCAATAGCTCTGATTTATGGTTATATTCAGCCCTTGCTCCTCTGTGCGATTTTTCACAGAGGCCATTTTGAACTAGATCAGGTGGTATAGAGTTTCCAGCCACTCCATGAAAGGACATAAAAGTCAGATATTTTTCTTTGTGGGATTTCTGTAAAGGTGCTCTCCCCATCACCCTCGTCATGACTACTATCTTTCTAACTTCTACTTAAAGAACTCATCTCTTCTCTCTGTTTTAAAAGAAGGCCCCACCTTCCCTTTAAGGCCACTCTCCTGCTTTCTCTGATAGAAAACAGTCTTTTTAATGCTCTCCTACCTCAAGGCCCAATCCTGGCTCCCAGGATTTTGAGGTCCTTTCTTCTAATAAATTTCATTCCTGTAAGTGATTTTATGTTAGCTCCTTTTCTGAAGCAACTTCAGTCATCCTTTCTCTAGCTAACATTTTCCAATTCTCACCCTAACAAATGAGAAACATAAGGTATTTTTGTGAGTTGTACACTTTCCTTCCCGACTCTGAGTGTTTAGAAAGAGTCATCTCAAAAAGATTACTAATTGTGAGCTTGAAGCTGATAAGCCGGTCTAATCACTCTCTTGGAAGCAGTTGGTTATTGTATGTCTCAGGAGACTTCAGAGTCATTTCCCTTCATCAAGGTGCTGGGGTCACTAGAGCCTGGTTAATCTCAAGTTTAAAGATAGTCATATTAAAATGTGGTTACTTTGTAGTCTAACTTGACCTTTCTGGATAAAAACAAGAGGAACTAGCCTTTAAAAGTGTTCAAGGAAGCAGTTTAATGAAGGCATTTTCTAGAGGCAAAATATGTGAAAAATCACGGATACTACTGTGGAGTAGCAATTACAAAATAGCACTTGAGACCTTCCTGTTCTTCATAATCAAATCACTATTTAAATCTATCCCACTGGGACATATCTCTGGCTAAGATATTCATTTATGCCTTTTCTTGTGCGTGTGTGTCTTCTACTGTGTATGCCTACACAACATGCTGAACATGTATGAAAAAGTAGGTATGTGTCAGATGTCCTATGAGTGATCATATTGAATACAGCAACCCTCTCTAGCCCCTTCTATACCTTTTAAAGTATTTCTTTGTAATCTTTTTTCCTTCCCCTCCTCACTCTTTCCTTACATCTTCATGCAACCACTGTTCTGAGTTTTGAGACCATAGGTTGGTTTCCGTTCTCTTGAACTTTCTAGAAATGGATATTACAGCATGTACTCTCTTGTGTACGGCTCCTCTCATTCACTGTTATTCTGATACCCATCCATTTTGCTCTATCTTAGCAGTCTACTCAATCCTTCATGTTGTTCAGTAGTGGTTCACTGACTCTCCATATCAAAATACGTTTATTTTTTTTACCACTGCACCCATTATTGTGATAAAATACCAAGGCTGGGAGCAGCTCCAGGAAGCATGCTTATTTTGGCTGATGGTTCATTCCAGTGAATGAGTTCATAACAACACAGAGGGCACAGCAAGTGGTGGCTGGATCAGGAAGCTGATCACAGTTTTCAAACACACACAGGAAACAGAGAGGGAACTGAGGGAGGAAGGGTATGGCTAGAAGCTCTCAGAGCCCACCCTGACTTTTATACATCTTTCAGCAAGACTCCATGTCATATTGTCCCGGCCCCAACGGGGGACCAAGTGATCAAATACCGGAGCCCATGCAAGGCCGTTTCATTCAAACCATCTCCACCTCTTGGTGTACGTTTTGGTTTGGGAAGACTTTGATAAAACTATGAGGAGCTTGTATGGTTTGAGTCTCTGTGTGAACACATATTTTCATTCCAAAAGGAAAGGTGGCAAGCATCCAGGAATAGTACATCTGGATCATGTGGTCAGTGTATAGAGACTGCCAAGTTGTTTTCCAAAATAATTTTATTGTATTATATATCAAAGAACAGCACATAAAAAATACTGTTTTTCCACATTATATGTTAATTATTCTAATAATATTAGTTGACAAATTAGTTGACAAATAATTGTGGTTTTAATGTACATCTTCTAATGAGTAGTAAGTGTCTAAATATTCTATTCAATGAAATGTCTTTGTTGTTTAAACTTTTAAAAATTTGTTTGGACAGTTCAGACATGGGTGTCATGAAGAGTCATTTTCAATCTTGACCTTCTCTCATCCATGGCAAAATCCTTCTTCCTCCCAACAAGTCTCCCTGATAACTTGGTGCCTTCTTTTTGTGTGTGACTCATGGAGAATTGTTAGTTTCTTGGGCAACCATTAGTGGAAGGTTATGTCCTGGAGCAGGGGCAACTTATCAGTAACTACATCACTTTAGAAAGTGAGATTTCTTCCCATGACTGATGTCAATTGCCAGTAGTCCATCAGGCAGGGGTGAGCCTTTTTAGGCCACTATCTTATCCATGATGAAATGTTGGCCGTAATCTTATGCAGGTCTCTCCTCTGGTTAGTAAGAACTGTATTGAGTTAATAAGAGCAATGGCTGGGACAAGCCCTGGAGATGTCTTTGCGCCGCATATCTCCCCATCCTCTGTCTCTTACATTCTTTCTGCTCCTCCTTCTGTGGTGGTCTCTGAGTCTTGGAAGGGATAATACAGATGATGATGATGATGATGATGATGGTGATGGTGATGATGATGATGATTGCTGAGCACTCGCTCCACTGTTACTTCATCTTGGTACTTTGACCAATTATGAGTTTTTGGAATAGCTGCTGCCCTTTTGCACTAAGAGGTGTCTCTGAAGAAGACTGAACACAGTATTAATCTATGAGCAGAAGCATGAATATTGAAAAAGCAGTTTTTATAACATGACCATTTAGCAAAATGCAAGCAATATGCTTCCTCATAGGTCCTATGATCTCTCTTGGTCAGGTTTATGGTTCTTCAAATCCTACCAGGAAGCAGCAGTTTATCTCTGTACCTGCCATTCCATATTATGTCTTACTGGTTTGTTTGTATTATCATTGCTATTTATACTATTATGTGCAATGATTCTTCATGTCTTCTGAATACAAGTCTTTATCAGAGTGATCTATTACCTATCGATCTATCTATCATTATCTACCTGAAGGACTGTTGGCAATCAATCTTTGTGACAGGAGAGGGTGTCACTTCCTACAGTGGCTTAGCCTTTCTCTACTAAATAACTCCTCGCTCATGCTTGGAGTAGGGGGGTGGCAACCTCCAATGAAAGCCACAGTGCCCCACACACCAAAAGAAAGCATAGAAGTAGGAGAGAGTTTTGTTGAGAGGGTTTTGAAGGGACAGAGAAGGGCTTGAGACAGAGGATGATTAAAATCCATGACATGAATGTATGGAATCATGAAACAATAAAAACATTTTAAAAGTTAAAGACTTTTCTTTTTTAAAAGGTGCTGCTGCTGTTCTAAATACCTGAGGTAAGTTGACTTTAAATAAGGAAAGAATTGTTCTGATGTGTAGTGGTTATGGGCCCCATCTATCATTAGTTGGATGTGTTGATTTTTTTCAATGGTGACATGACAAAACATCAATGTAGGATCTATTATACCAGGACTGCTATGCCCAAAGTATTTGCCAGACCAGAATTTATATAAAGGTAAGGGAAACACAGCAGGTGAAAGTTAAGGGTTGGTGATGGTGGTAGTGAGAGTGGGGGGAGCAGTTGTGTCTCTTAGAGGAAATAGGGCCATTCCACAGCAGTCAAGAGATGTTAACCTGGCTCTGTTTCATGTGACCCTTGAGTGGGCTCCTAGTTGAGTAACTTTAATGAGGGCAGCTCACTATCTTGCATTGTCTCCCTGAGACTGGCCATTCTTGGGGTAAGACACCAAGGCCCCTGTAGAAGCTCTATTCTAATTGTTAAATAAGGCCTCACAAGACACTGGGTAGGGCTCCAGGCACTTAAAATTTGACTGCTAGAGAATGGGATTTTACTCTTTTGTTTTCAGACTTTTAAAACATCTTTCCAGGGAGCATGTGAAGGAGCTAAAGAAACGATTTACTTCATGGTGTCTTGAAAACAAAAAGATGACTAAAAGACTAAGATTTCATATCTTCTTCAAGGACACTGTCAGTGACTAATTTCTCCCATTGGCCTCCTCTTGCTAAAGGTCTTTCCACTTCAAATTATTGACAAAGACTAGTGCCTTTAATGCACATGGATGTTAGGGGAGTCAGTTAACTAGAGCATGTTTAGGAAAAATACTCTCTGAATCTCTGGTTGTATTGTAAGCAAAAGTGAATGAGTTCTCTATAAACTATCAAGAGAAAGGTTTGCAAATGAGGCAAACTTCAGGTAGAAATGTATTGCTCTTTTACTTCTCCAAGTCGAGCATGACAATTCCTACCTGCTTACCCATCTACATGACTAAAGTGGCCTGACAGAATAAATTTGTTAGAGTGAGAGGTACACAAGGCAATGGAGAGACGAAAAGCAACTCGGCCCATCACTCAAGGCCTCTCAACGTAAGATCTGCCTTGGACAAGAGTAGAAGGAAAGGGACAACAAAGGACAGGACTTCAAGAGCAATCTTCTTTATAGGAATGATCTGATTTGAGCTGTGACAGGCACATAGCTGAGGAAGAGTCAACGCCTCAAAGTATTTTGTAAAATGTCAGCAAGGCTTTTAATATCTTCAGAATGTATTTAACAGCTAGCTGCAAAAGTTCCTGGCATTTATACATGGAACTGTAACGTGGTTAACGTCAGTGTTACTTGTTGAATACTCAGCTAAAAACCACTCAGATTTCTGTTCTGACATCATATTTGGCATGAGACATAGGTTGGATGAAGGTGACATAAATATAGATCTACTGGGTCATGGTGAACTCTGTCTAAATGACACTATACTGCAAGTTTACTTTGAAGAGAGAATAACTTACGACTCATCTTGAATTCCAATACTCCAGAGCTGGCTGGTGCTGAATCTTCATCTAAGTTGGCTAATTCATTCCCTCTCCCTTGTTCAAGCAGAAAGCCTTCCTTGCTGTGCTGGTAGTACATGGAAGGGCGATTGGATAGTCCTTTTCTTCCTTCCTTCTTCCTTCAGGCCAAGATTAGGTGCTGTGGCATCTGTCTAGTTTCCTTAGCTATTGTGATTACAGTTGTGTATATAGCTATGTTTAATGATTACAACTAAATTGATGATTCTGTGGGGGAGACAGTCGCTAAAAATGTGTATGTTAATGCATACAGCTAAGCTAATGATTCTGTGGGGACACAATCACTAGAGAGTCTTCCGTTTTCATTTTGCCTCACCTCTGATAATGTCTTTTGAATTCCATATAGAAACCTTTCATTTCTGACCCATAATAATAGGCTTGGGAGTTTGGACAATGGTGTCAATATGGGTCTTTGTTAGACTTGTATCCCTTTGATAATCTATATTTCAACTAGGGGATCTATACCTACAGCTTTATGAATTCAAAATTCCCACAGCCCTATGGACTATAATGAAAAGCATGGCAAACCCAGTAGATTCACATTAATTTGCTATAGCATTGTGACCTCTACCAACCCATTCTATAGCATAGCTGACGTGAGAATTTATAGTGTCATGAAAGACCTAGATAAATAGACAACCTAGTAAAAAGTACCAGCTGTTCAGTTTTCCTTCTTTTGGAGTCATAAGACTTAGTTAAAGTTTCTGTATACAATGCTAGCCACAAGGAATACAACAGAGTGACTTCTGATCATATTTGTACAAGAAAGGCTACCCTAGTAATGAAGGCAAAATTCTTCTGGGTGCAAAGACCTATCTCTTACTTAATTGGTTATGCCTATTTTAGTGTCAATTATACTTGTGTGTTAAGGGAAGTTAGGGAAGTATCAAGGTTAGAATATTTATGCCTAGAGGGAAGTTTATTGTTTTTTTAAATATGTTGGAGATCGTATTGTTATTGAAATTGGAGATAGGATTATAATGACCATGCTGCTCATGGTCAGAACCATCCAGGTCATGAAAGACCATTAAATGAAAATTGATGGATGTTTATATCCTCGGCAGCTATATACAGAGATACATCTCATGGGTGCCCCCATATTGGCTCTACTTTCTGAAATTGATGACTAAATGGCAGCCTACCATCTGTAAATAAACTCTTGGATGAAAGAATGATATATATAAACCCTAGTCAGAGACACTGGAGAACAGTGTTACTGCACCTGCATGCATATGCATGGGTGCGTATGAGCATGCACCTGACAAGATGATCTATCTCCAGTCTTCCTAGCTTTAATGAAAAGCCATTTTCAACATGCAAAACGAGTGCCACAGAAAACTGTAATAGCTGCTTTTATATTTACTGTGTCTGCTTTTTTACTTTTCCCCCGTTTTCACTAATAACAGTGTTTGGAAAATACTTCACGGAAGTGAAGGATCAGGGTAGAGTACCTCTTGAACCTGCAGCATACCAGTGGCAGCTGTCGAGTGCATAAACAAAGTGTGTACCAAGCAGGTTACCGAAGAGAATGAGCAGCACCTGATGTGGACAGGGGTTTGGGAGACTTGAGAAGAAAGGCTGGTGACATAATGGTTCCTGAAATTGAATAAGAACTTGGAAGCAAGGGATATTTAATCAACACATGATTTCCAGGATACCAATTATGTTCTAGCCTCTGAATGGGGACCTCTGTACCGTCATGAAAAGTCTAATCTTAAGGATGTATTTTTAAGTAATTGTAAAAAAAAATGCTTAAATTATATTTACAAAATCAACAGACATCAGTGCCTTGAGAACTGCAGATCTGTTTCTAGAAGCACCTTGAAGTGCTACTAAATATACTGCTTATTAAGCAAAGGCTTTTGTGACTGGCTACTCAACTTAAGATTTTAAATCCGAGAGTAAATCCCATCCACTAGGGAATATGTAATTCTGGGAGGTAAAGTGACGTGATTGGTCTCATATTCAAACTCTAGTTTTGGATAGTCCAGGTCAATCACTCTCTATGTGGCTTTGAGTAAGTTAATCAATCTGTGCTTCAATGTTCTTAACACAGTGGGGATAATGACAGTCCCTGCCATAGGGTTCACACAAGAAAGGGACCAGATAATATGCCTAAAATGATTAGCCCGCTCCAGGGCACAAAGTAAGCACTAAATACATGTTAGTTACTGATAATTGGTGTCATTACTGTTATTGTTATTTCTAGGAAGAGAACAAAGGGGAGTGTTATATAAAGCCACAGTATGACAGGCATGTGTCCAATCTATCTCAACCACAGCCTTCCTCATTAACATCTGGCATCTGGGTTGGGAAGTTTTTCCATGTTCTTTTTCTACTACTATTCATATAAAGTGCGAACCTTTTCATAAGGTATTCATGCTTATTTTTAATGAGGCAAAACAATCTCTTCACTCAACATATGATTTAACTACTTGATACACTTCATGATTCTCAAACATTAACTTCACAGTCCTCTGCCTTTTGGCCATATTCTTCTTTGGTGGAGTGGCCTACTCTGTCCAATCATATATCTGACAAACTATTATTTATTCCTTAAGACACAGCTATTGTGGTCAGAGGTTGTTTGGACGTAGTTAGCAGAGATCACCTTAAGCTAGATTTTATACAGACTGTGATTTAATGAGAGGCCACAGTGGTTATCAAATAAGACCCAAGGAAAAAAATATATGATTGGCCTCTGGCGGCTTGAGGCAGATGGAAAGGCAGACTGGACTCAGAACGGTTCTGCTCTCTCCTCCCTTCTCTGCCCTTCGTCATCTGCTTTATTCATATCTAAATCTGACCCTGAATTCTGTCCTTCCATGTGCATGGTAGAAAATAGCTACCACAGGCTATAAAGTCTTTCTGTTTAACTAATGACAGAGTTGTCCAGAATTTTAATTTCTAAGTTATATATTTCCAAGAAGCAAAGTCCAGTTCTTTAGCTCTGGAGTTTATACCCGGGAAAGATCAATACTGAGAGCCGAGTTCTCACTCCTGTGCTCAGGGCTAACTTGGTGGAATTTAGGTATTCAGGGAGAATCAGCATGCAAAATGCTACATCGAGTGATTCCTGCGAGGTAGGATTTGCTCTTTCTGTTTTGGTCCTTAGTGGTTTCTCGTGATGTGATCTATGTGGCACGTTCAGACATCCTCATGAAAGCATGACTGTCTCCAGGAGAAGGCAGCTCTTATTAGCTCCACGGTTCTACCATTTAAGGATGGTTCCTTGAGGAGCTTATCTAATGGGAAAGGTGAGAATAATCCCTGGAATACAAAGAAATATTTTATAAGAGAAATCAGCAGCATGGAATTCTAGGAGAACTAAAACTTATTTTTTATTTGGATAGAGAAGTTTTAGTAATGGAAGTGACATGCTTCTTGAAGGAATATAGATTTTCAGATAGAGAAGTTGAAAAAAAAAGCCATTTCTAGCTTTGAAAAAAAGCATGAGTGTCATGTAGCAGCTTTTTCCTTTGGACATAACATGATGACCCTTGATTGCCATAGCAACTAGAGCAGAACAATCAATGCTCTCCAGGTCCATGGTAACAGTGCTGAAGATTGATCATTTGAGGGCAAACGACAGAGCCTTTTCTTGTTGTACTGGACCTTGCTAACGTTCTTCTTTTGTATCTCTTTAGCTGCTTGCACCTGAGATCAATTGACTGAGAAAGGACAGCAGTGGGCATGTGGAGGTGCTGCCCCACCCTTGCAACCCTGACTGTCTTACAGATATGAAAAAGTAAAAGCAATAGTAATAGTTTTATAAAAAGATAATCCAAATGGGGAAAAATACATTCCCCAAAGCCATAAAGCTAATTCCAGTGCCAGGGGTGAGTTATGCTGATATGAGCTGTTGGTCCAGGAGATAAATGATGAAGAATATTACCATGGCTATTGCTTGTATGAAATGAAGTTCCCAAAAATGAAAAAGACAGAGAGAGAAGGGGTAGAGGAGCTATACCTATGTTAAAAACTCTACAAGGCCAGTAGACTGAATTTCAAATTTGTAGACAGTTTAAATGTCGCAGACAAGAGATAAATTATCGTGGCTATTTTTAGTCTGTCTTTTGTCCACACCTGTGTCTGCACTAACATCTTATGACCACATAAGCAGACTACCAGCTCTCACCACACCAAAGGTAAGCATGTCACCGATAGCATCCAAAACCTATAACAAAGATTTTCCTTGTTCTGCTGTAATCTACCCACCTCTCCCTCCCACAAAGAAATTACAATTAAGGTGCTTTTTTTTGTTTTGTTTTGTTTTTTGTTTTTTTTTCCAAACCTGATAAAATTTCATGTAACTATTTTCATGACTAAACAATTGGGACATTTGGGGAAACCTGGGCAATAGGTACTCATATTTGAATAAACTATTTCTTCTTCACTTCGATGAGTGTGCTAGTTTCAATAAAAATAGTCTCTACAGGCTGATATATGCTTGATATATATGCTTGAAAGCTTGGTCCTCAGGTTTTTTGAACTGTTTACAAAGGTTTAGGAGGTGTGGCCTTGTTGGAAGAGGTATGTCACTGGGCTTAGATTTTGAGGTTTCTAAAGCTCCTGATATCCCCATTAGCTCTTTACCTCTTAGTGTCTTACTTGTCAATCAGGATGTAAGCTCTTTGCTACAGCTCCAGACTCATCCCATCTTACCTGCTGCTGTACTCTCCATCATGAGGGTCATAGCCTAACTCCCTGGAACTGTGAGCCCCAAATTAAATACTCTATTTTATAAGCTTCCTTGATCATTTTTGTTTTGTCACAGCAATTGAAAAGAAACTAAAACAATGTGAGAAGTGCTGGTCTTGCCAGCACCAACTACTAAAGATGCCACATACTTTGATTGCAGGTCATGGATTAATCAATCTTTGACTGAATTGAAAGTATTATTTCCTACTGGCTACCTTCCAAAGTGCTGGGATATGCTATGCAAACCACTGGAGAAGAATAGTTACCACCCATCTGACTCAGTATGGATCCCGTGGGACACACACACACTATTATTGGAAAAGAGAACTTTTCAGTGTCACATAAAAGGGACACTTAAACTAAACGAAAGTAATCTGGAAAGGAATTCATTTTTTAAAAAATGTATGAGACACCCCCAAACTAGGGAGTCAAGCAGCGGGCAGCACACATGGCCTGGATGGCTTCTGCCTTTTCCTTTTATCTCTAATTCAAGGGCTCAGGGTGGGGTTTGGGGCTCTGTTATTCCTCAATGGCTGAGGTTAAGTATCACACTCTACTTACAATTAGCTAATTTAGAAAGTGACAAGAAGAGGAGTAACAGAGGAGAATGCAGAATTAGCATTAATTAGAAATGTTTAGATGTTTAATGATTTTTAGGAATTGCAAGAAGCAGAAGAACCAGGTCAAATTTATTTTAAAAAATGAGTAATAAAATGGATTATCAGGGTAAGAGGTGGTGTCAGAGCACGCAGCATGAGTAGAAGCAGACTCATGACTGTTATATCTTATTTCAAGAAAAAGAAAAGGAGTATATATCTTATAACATTGAAGTTCCAGGCAAGATAAGCCATGTAGTGCAACCATGACAGGCAAGTTTCTGATTAGGTTTAAGACCTGCTGGATAGGCCGTGTAGGAAAGCAACTGCTATCATTTTGAAGCAATGTGAATACATCTGAATGTACCTAGGATGGGTTACACAAAGAAATGTCTTAGGTAGGATTTCTGTGGTTGGGATAAAATACCATGGCCCAAAGCAACTTGGGGGGATCAAATGGTTTATTTCATTTTTCAGTTTACAAATCCATCACTGAGGGAAGCCAGGGCAGGAACTTGGGGTGGGAACCTGGAGGGAGGAACTGATGTAGAGGCTATTATGGCCAAGTGCTGCTTTCTCCTCATGGCTTACTTAGCCTGCTTTTTTATGCTATCTAGGACCACCCCTTCAGGGATGTCACTATTCCCTGTGGAATGCACCCAACCACAACAATCATCAATCCAGGAAACGCACCACAGCCAATCTCTTGGAGCATTTCCCTCACTTGATGTTCCCACTTCCAAAATGACTCTAGCTGTGTCAAGTTGACATAAAAGCTAGCCAGCACAAGAAGTCTGAAAATGAGCTTGGAGACCAGGAAGGACAGAGGGTAAGAAAAAGTCTGGATGATATCTTTATGAAAGGGAAATGGGACAATACATAATAAGAAAGCCAAAGGATGATTCTGGGAGTCCGAATTATTTCAAGAAAGTGAGATTCACAGAAGCCATTGACTGGTCTTCAGTTCAAGTGCACACACTTGTTCAGGAGAAAGCAGAATCATCGATTACATTCCAACTAACTTGCTGCTGACTATTATTTGCATGTATTAAGGATTACTGGTAAATGGATTTCCCCCTGGTCTTATAAGTAAAAATAAAAGCTTTTTAGAAATTTATTTTAAATACAAGGTAAAGAATTTTCAGTAGGAAAAAAATAACAAAAGTTTGATAGAAAATCTTGACTAAGTAAAAATAACTGTCTTAAACTCTGAGCAGGAATAATAGCAAATAGAAGCATCAAGTAGGAGCCTAAAACCAACAGACTGGACACTGGAAAGTATTCTTCATGGACAGTTAAAAACAAGTTACAAGTGTTGTCATGATCTGTATATCTTAGGCTCATAAGCTCTTATGCATAGGAAATGTTACTATAATGTTATCTTATTTCTCTCATATATAACTGTTTGTTATAACTTATTGTTCAATGCCTGTACAATAAACCAGAAATGACTACAGTCTATTACAACAAACCTGAGAGATTTCAAAAACCACATTTGCATCTTTAAACATTTATATTATCGTTGCAGAGGAGATACTGACTATACAAATGGACAATAGCCAAGCTGCATACAGAATTAGATTATTATATAGTAGGCTGTGAGGTCAGATAAAAGAATTCAAGATGTACTGTTCAACCAATGTCAGCTAATATCTGCTTCCAGTTACCTCATCCACAGTTTCCCCATTCCAAGTCTCTACTACCAGGTCATATTTGGCACCTAACACAATGCCCAGTGACTTCTTTCTTTAGCTAGACCCTACCACCTAAAGTTCCAAAAACCATTTATCTATTTCATTACCTTTGGCCTATGACTGGTGGTAATTGATCAATTCCTGACAGGGTCCCAAACAATCTTTTCTATTATCCTAGTATAAAAGAATTAAGTTTTTAAAAATCTGTGCTAATCTTTTCATAAACTATAACTCCCTTGACACCAAGTTGAAATCTTTTCAAGTCTTCCTAATTAGTCTTTTATACTACTAACCAAGCTAAAATCGATCAGCAGTAACCATTGCACAGCCTGAATCTAGAACAGCCCTAAAATACACAAATTAATTACTCCGAGTTTTGGTCCCAATTTCCACAGTATCTCAGTATCCAGACAAAATGTAAGTAAGTTCTTTACTGTAATTGAGTATGCAGAATTGAAAGCAAGAGATATCAATCTTTATCAAATTCTAAAATTGATTATCCATCAACCTCCAGATAACTGAGAATGAAGAAAAGAAATATGCGATTTTTATTTTTCTTAAATGTTTACATTAAAGAATAGTAACAAATATTAAAGCATTAAAATAAAATGGGGTTTTCTTTGCAGAGATATCATTCCCCCATGTAATACATGTTTCATGGATCTGGTTGAACTTGAGACTTTCCTCATTCATTTGAGGAAGTGTGTAGTGTTTACACCGTGATATGGAGCATCTGTGCCTCTGAGCACTACAGTCTCATCTTTGGGTGGCTATTACTTTTAGAATTCACTTTTAACACTTGAGAAACAATATGCTCTTCCCATGAAATAGCTTAAAATATGAAGGATTTCTTGAAAATAGGGCTTGAGTTCACATGAATCCATGGACCTTGGGAAATGGATGGTGTTTTGAACTGCAGAAGAGAAAGACATCATTATTCTCACTTTAACTACCAAGTTCTTAGTTATAGGCAGAATAAAAAATTATTTTCTTAAAAGTTATTACACTCTCATTACACATAAAAATCATCTCTAAAAGAAAAATTCCTAGAACTTCAAAGAATCCAGCAAAATGTTTCACAGAAATGCACCCAATTTTTATCATATCATTTTTTATCAGATATGAAAATCCATTCAGAGTATATGCTTTCAATATTTTATTTGATACATCTACAGAAGATGGGAGATTTTTCCCCATGAAAATAATTTTAACTTTGTTCAAGTAAAATGTTATAGTCATAGATTATATCTGCACCTAGTTGAACTCTTCACAAGGACAACACTGAATGCTTTCCTTTGCAAAAGTTAAAAATGCCAATGTCCATAATATTTTTTCTCTATGTTGGAGGAATAGTGTCCTTTCCCCCTGTTCTTTGGTTTAAGTGTAAGTGACTCAGGGAATCAAATAATCCTTGTGATGACTTTACTCTGAAATGTATCCTGAATAACTCTGTAGTGGTTATTGTTATATTTAATCTATTGATTAATTTATTTCATATTATCAGTGTGAGATTTTACAGTTCTCTTTCAGATATTGTATTTATATCAAAACTTAGAATTTCTCAGGTCTGGGGAAGAAAATACGATGTATATGGTAGTAGGAATTAATTATCTGGATTCTCAGTAGTGTCTGCAGGGTAATGCAGCACTTAGTGGCCAACTACTAGTGGTTTACAAAGAGATTTACAAATGTTCACACCACATGAGAAAGCATGGCTGTAAATAACCTACATCAATTTTAGATCTGGTCCTCAAATGATTCTAATTTAAACATAAAAGGAAGTTTCAGGTTGAAAACTTTTAAATTTTATAGCTGTGCTTGAGCATCTAGTGAACTGTATTATTGTCTACATTTTACAGATGAGTGAATTGGGGTGTGAAGATACTAAAATCCTTGCCCAAAATCATACTGGATGTCTTGACTGGTTTTGGGTCAACTTGACACAAGCTGGAGTTATCACAGAGAAAGGACTTTCAGTTGAGAAAATGTCTCCATGAGATCCAGCTGTAAGGCATTTTCTCAATTAGTGATTAAGGGAATTTGCAGTCCCATGGAGGGAGCAAGAGC
>CM052718.1:12741347-12770500 GCA_028551405.1 Uromys caudimaculatus
TGGAATTCCCTCACTGTGGCGGGGAGGGGGAGGGGACACGGGGTTTCCAAAGAAAAGGGGAATCATCGGAAATGTAAATAAAGTATCAAAAATAAAGAAAAAAAAAAAAAGCTATGACTCTTAGTACAAAGAAGGTAGAAAATGTGCATTTCACCAAAGAGCTTAATCAAGAGATCCTTGAAAGATCCTAAATGAGAACAAAAGTATTGTTGTTGTTCTTAGGTTTTACAGGTACGTGAGACTCTTGGTTGCATCTCTTCCTTGGTTGCTTGCATAGCACCTTCCAGTTATATAAGCTAGTCAAGGCTTTCAGGCCAGATCTAGCTTAGATCCTTTTAGTCCTGTGTCTGAAATTCATGATGTCATTAACAATGTGGACATCTGGGAGGCAATCAAAGGCAGTGACAATAACTTGTATTGTTTTGGAATTATCTTGAATTCCCCTGACCAACAACCTGAAAGGGAGTTTCTCCTGCCTGGTACTGGGTTTTTAATTAGATAGAAAATAAACAAAAACAAATAAACAAAACAAAAAAATTAGAATGGCAAGATATCCCTAAAGGGCAAAAATGGTGGTAACCAACAGCTATCAAATGGACTTAAAACCTAATCAGCAGGAGGGAAATGATGCTGGATACTGGAAACCTAGCCAATAACCTGTGACTAGTGAGGTCATTGATCTTAGAGAACACACTACTCTTACCTTACTCAACCAACACAATTCCCAACTACATTCTAAATATTTATTCTTATACCTACAGATAAGTGTAGATTCCAATCCTCACCGAATAAACTTTTCTTTGCAATAGACAGACAATTACAGAAAAACAAACAAATAAACAATACCAAAAAACAAACAAACAAAAGACACCTGGTCAAAATAGAGAGAACAACTAATCACAGGGCACCCATCCCCAGTGGGCATATTTATGGTACAGCTCCTGTATCTAATTGTAGGGATAATCTTTTTGTGCACAGTCTAAAGGTTGTCTTTGTATTATTCAAATGCTGATTTCTATCCTGGCAAAGAGCTGAATACAGGCTAGACTTTGGTGTTTTTATTTTTATGAAAAATCACCTCTCTCAATGTTTTGTAAATGTTCTTCTCCATCACTTTCTTGTTGGTCAATAAAGAGTTGATCAGCCAATTAGCTGGGCAGAAGACAATAGGACTTCCAATTTGAGTTGGAGGTAGGTGGATGGGAGTGTCCCAGGGAGACTAGAGAGAGAGGGCAGAGGAGAAAGACAAGGACCACAAGGAACATACAGGAGAGGTAGCCATGAGGCAGAAGGTCCAAGAGGAACCATGAGGAACAGGTCACCAAGTTCACCTTGAAGACACACATGAAACAGAACAAGCCAGGGTGAGACTCAAATTGCAGGTAACACAGGGCATGTGGATAGGAGGTAAATAGCTTAAAGGGTTAGAATAGTTCAGAACCTGCCAAGCATAGGCTTACAGCTTGTTAATAAAAATACTAGGACTCTTTGTCTATTATTCAGGAGCTAGAATGGGATAAAGAGGATATAGAAACACCTTGGACTTATTTGGGAGCAAAGGGGCTATAGCAACCCACCTGAAAATTCTACTATACCTACTGACCAGGAAACTTTTGGAATGGGGGCAAAAACTTTAGATCCAGGGGACCACGAAATCTGCTGTGAGACTGTGTCTTCTCCTAGAAATGACAGGGAAGTTTCATCCATAATGCCTCAACAATGTAGCTGCCTCAACAAGACCAATCAAGGGCAACACTAATAGACATGTTGTTATGGAAACCAGAAATCTTATAGGGTATCCCACCTAGACAACAAACTATAGGCAAGTAAGGACTGCTGAGAGAGGAGAAAGTGATCTTTCCCCAGGAAGGAAATTTCTAGGTTTTTTTTTATCCAACCTCAAATGGCCATTTTTGAAACCATCAACACTGTAGTTTCAGCAGGTTGAGTCTATATATAACAATTAAAGAAGAGGAGTCCAGAAGTTTGGGAGAGGGAGCCATAAGGTCCTGGGAGGAGACTGAGAAAAGTAAGGAACAGAAAACAATGACCTCTACTTAGGTGAACCTTGCATTTTACAACACAGGAAAAAAATTCATGATGAATTACAATTAAAGTATAGTTTATTTAAAAATATTTTAATAGAGTTCAACATAGACATTAAGGGTGAAGGAGAGACTGGGGATGGAGAGAGAACAAGAGTGAGAGAACACTAAAGGCGAACCAGTTATACACACTCAACGTGTGGGTATTGGCTTCTCAAGATGGAGTTGCCTCTCTTGGTCATTTCTAACTCTGAGTGTTTACTTAACTGGGATTCATTATCTTTACAAAACTTTCAACTGGAATTTACATCCTAGCAAGGAAAGGTATTTACTATAATAAAAAAATAACGTATGGACACAATCCATTACTAAGGGCTCATGGAGAAGATGGCATCTATATAAAGAATGGCTAAGAAATCAAGTGATGTGATGATGATAATCTTAGTATAAATGCTTCTCATGGAGCATGCACCGATAACAGACATTTGGGAGCTAGAGGATTTCGGGTATGTTTACAAGTGGCCAGGTCTTTCGAATGACATCATCTCTACCACGTAGTCCTAGATAGTGAAACAATGTAACGACAGTAACCCTATCCACATTCCCCTTTTAATTTTTAATATAATTAGATTTCCATATTGTTGTCACAAAATGAACATTGTCATCTTATTGTGTACACCCCAACCAAAATAATTTAGAGCATTTCCTCTCGATGCCTCCTTTTCACCCAAACGTTTTCCCACAGACAGAATGGAGAATTTATGATTTATTTGCTTGCATAGGTGGAGTGGTCTCAAGCAACAACAAAAATGTTCTGACTTTTAGTTTCCATTTAAGCCCCCGAAATATTGAACAGGGTTTTTTGTTTTTTTGTTTTGTTTTGTTTTTTTGTTTGGTCTGAGCTTCGTTCTTTTCTCATGTTATCATAATACATTTTGCATTTCGACATCTCGGTTGCCTTACAGTCTAGGTTCCCTTAATCTTTTAAAATTTCAGTTCTTTTCTAATACCTTTGGTTTATTTCATCAATAATAAAAAATGACTTTTTATGACCCACCCATATTTGGCTTAGAAAGTTTTGTTTCTAGCTCAGTGCAGATCCTCAGCATTACTCCTCCGTACAGGACTTTATCCCATGTTTTATTAAATACGCCTCTATTACATTCCAGCTCTACCTTTATGGATTCCTGTACAATGCCCTCTTCTACTTCTCTAGCATATGGTACCAGCAATCAACCTTAGTGCAGAAATCTATCACCATGTGATGCCTTCGATTTTACTTCCTTGATATTATTTCTGTATTTCTCCCCCTCCTGCAGCTCCCTCCTGCTACTTTGTCCTTCACTGGATTGCTGGTTGCTTGTTGGAGATATCCTGATGAGGAAGATTGGATTTACCTCTAAGAACTTGACACCCCTAATCAGTAGGAAGTCCCCTAAAGACATCTCTGCCCCTTTCCCCTCTAAGCTTCTTTCTCACCTGCTTAGTCTTGGGAGGTTGGAAAGGATTGGGAAGGAGAAGGATGGTAGATATAAGAACCCAGTAAAGTAGCCATAAAGTAAGGCTACAGACTGTCTATAACTTTGGTCTGTAAATGTGCTTCTTCAGCAGACACCTTCTCTTTAGGATAATTAACTTTATTTTGCCTTTGAGGATTCCTGTGATGACGTTAAATTTAAAAAAAAAAAAAAAAGTGGCATTGAGAGTATGGCTGCAAATCTCACCTTGTGTGACCAAGTTTAGAAACTTCAACATCCATTTAGCCTACTGGTATCAATTGGAGTATAATTATATAAAGTGTCCTTGTTTTCCTACAGATTCCATCTTTACTAACTGATGAAGACAAAAGGTTCAGGACCTGATATATACATCTAGTTATCAAATCTAATTAGGTTTAATAAACACTATTTTTGTGTTTTTATAGCCTAAAAATCCTCCAAGTTGGTGTTTGCATGTGGAACAAATTCAAAATGATAGTGACTCAAACATGATAAAAGGTAACTTTTTGGGCCCCACACCTTAACTGGGCAGCATAGTGGAGCTGGCCTGGAGGCATGGGTTCAGGTGAGCTGGTCCAGAGGGCATGAGAGCAGGAGAGCTGACCCTGCCTCCTGCCAATGGCAACATAGAGTGGCTGCTCTGTTGGTGCAGATAAGGGAGAGTTGACTCATTGACCAGGTCAGCTACTACCCAGGCCCAGATACATGGCTCTGAGACCTATATCATCTGCAAATGATTGGGACATATGAAACCTATATCATCTGCAAATGATTGGGACATATGAAAGGGGCAGTTCTGCTGACCCAAAGCTGCGGGGCAACAACAGGACAACCAGGACGAGGCTCAGTGAGAATCCAATATTGATGATGTCACAGAAGCCAGAGATCTCAAACCAGATCAGTGACTCATTGCAATGACATTTGCAGTGAAGATGCATGGACAGAGGAATATACTGTGGGACACACTGTGTGACATACTATAGCTTCCATGATGAGATATTTTCAATGCTTTGGTGTTTATTTGTTTGTGTGTGTGTGTGAGTGGTGTGTGGGGGGGGGGTTATTTGTGGGCGGGAAGGTACAGGGGAAAAGATGGATATGAGGGGATAGGGAGATGAGTGGCACTAGGGTACATGTTATGAAACTCACAAAGAATCCATAAAAATTTAAAATCAAAAGATCACTTTTCTCTTCCTTTGTGGTCTGAATTTTAAAAATTTAAGGCTATTTTTGGTAGTCTATAGATTTCCTAGGTGGTATGGCCTTGAGTCTAAATTCCCAAGCAGACAAGCTTATAGAATCTGCCTCAGGTAAATAGAACAAAGTGGGCCACCAAGGGCCCCCTGTTTCTTAAGGATATTGCCTAGATGTTTTATGTGCCTCTCTTACAGGTGCAGATCTGAGGTCCTCAGCCCCTGCTGAAGTAGCTAGGCTCTCTTGTTCTGCGGCAATAGAATTGCACTGGGGACACATGGCTAGAAATAGAAAAAGAAAGATTCTATCAAGACAGGGAAGGGCTTTCAGTGATGGGAGTTAGCTGGTGAGTAGGGAAGAGGCATCTGCTCCAAAGCTGTTTGCCACAAGCCTCATTTCATTTTATAGGGCATTTATATAACAGCTGCTTCCCTCACACACATTTGTATGCTGCTGGCTTTTCTTGAGCAGGTTCTGTTTATTATATGTAGTGGAAGTGGAGAAGGATTTATAATCTTTCTCTTTTAACTAGCTTCTCTGTGTTGATTTTGATGTTTCCTTCTCCTATGGTTTCCTTCTCCCTTGAGAGCTGTGGCTTCAAACATTTTCTGCAAGAATAGAAAGGCAATAGTGAATTAATATTCTATAACTACTTCCGTGCTGATTGATGTTTGTTGTGGGAGGGTCTAGACTACTGTGGGAGGTATCATCCCTAGGTCTGTGGGCTTTGACTGGGTAAGAAAGCTTGTTGAACCTGAGTCACTGAGTGTGAGTGTAGGCATCCTTCCTCATGGCTTGTGTTCTAGGTTCCTATCTTCAATTTGTGCCCCGACTTCCCTCAGTTATGGACTCTTAGCTAGAAGTGTAAGCCGAAAGAAACCCTTTTCCTCCCCTATTTTTATTTTTATTTTTGAGATTGTATTCTAATTACATTTTCCCCTTCTTTCTCCACTCAAAACTCTTTCAGATACCTTCTCCCACTCTCGTTCAAATTCAAGGTCTTGTTTTTCATCAATAGTTGTTGTGAAAGACCAAACCTACTCCAACTTGGGACCAGCCTCCATCTTAAAAGAAAAGGAGCCTGAGAACTTGACCTGCATCTGAACCCAAACTCCACCCAAGTACCAGGAAGAACCCCATGGCTTATCCTTGGCCCATACCCCAGAGTCATCCCTAGCTACTTCCCAACAACAGCCAATCAAGATTTGTCTAATCTTTTCAAACATACTTTCAAACTGTGACTACTCATGGTTTTGCTTCTAGACCTCATTCTATTAAATCACTTCCATTAACAAACTTGGATATAGGACCACAACAATTATCAAGACACAAGAGGAAATCAAGATTTGTTTGTTTGTTTTGGTTTTTCGAGACAGGGTTTCTCTGTGTAGCCCTGGCTATCCTGGAACTCACTCTGTAGACCAGGCTGGCTTCGAACTCAGAAATCCGCCTGCCTCTGCCTCCCAAGTGCTGGGATTAAAGGCATGCGCCACCACTGCCCGGCGTGGAAATCAAGCTTTTAATTTGAGTAACCATGTGCCCAGGGCCAACTGCCAATTGATAGTTCCCTTCTCTTCTGCCTTCATCCTCAGGTATGAAGGAATCTATGTTGATTGCAAACACCTGGAAGATTCATTACTGTCTCTCTATCTTAATGCTGATTAGCAAACAATGCCATCTGCAACCTTGATTTCTTTGTACTTTTCATTATGGCTTTATACACTCAGATCCTGGAGGAGAGATCTGAAGCTTCTATGAGACCATCATCATGCCTACCCTGTGGTTATAGGCAATAGTTCCAAAGCCTTGCTCAAGATTTTTATGAAACTCTTAGTTGTGCCTTACAGGAAGCTGAAGGGAGGGATATTATATTTTCTGATCAAATTTAATTAAATAATAGACAAAACATTAAGTTATACATTTTTAAAGTGTAATTTTTTTCTTTGATGGTTTTGTGCATTCATGTATGAATTTCAGTTCTTTAGTTCCCCTCCTATTACCCTATTATCCCTTTTTCCTGGAATGTTTCTTTTTCCCAGCCTGTCCTCTTCGTGTGTGTGTGTGTGTGTGTGTGTGTGTGTGTGTGTGTGTGAGAGAGAGAGAGAGAGAGAGAGAGAGAGAGAGAGAGAGAGAGAGAGAGAGAGAAAGGCTCACAGTGTTTACTTAGAGCTGTCTATATGAACATGCATGATAGGCAAAAGATTGCTTACTGGAACTTTAGCAGCTGATAGTACCTGCATCACTGAAACAAATGCCACTATCTTCCTTGGTTATTATTAATTGTAAATATTCCATTAGGGATGGGCAAAGGTTCCTGAGCCCTAATCTCTTCCACAATGAATGTTGAGAATGTTGACAGGTGCAATCTTGTACAGGTAATTGTAGCTGCAGTGAGTGCCTGAGTACATGGGTCTATCACGGATAGAAGACAGGGTTGCCTAGCACATCTTCTCAATCTCTAGCTCTTAATTTCTTTCTACTTGCTCTCCTTCTTCTCTACACTGTCTCCTGAACCTTGGTGGGTCCCTGGATGGGACAAGGGGTAGATGAGATGTCCCACTTAGGTCCAAGCACTCTATCACCATTTCTTGTCTACACTTGGTCCAGTTACAAGCCTCTGGATATTTCTACTCAGTCAATACAAACCACACTATTTTAAAATCCCCTGAGTATGTACTTATAGATATGAACAGATAAATATTCATCCAGACAGTGAAGAGATGACATCAAATAAGGGATTCCACTCAAGCCTATTTTAGTGAACTGCTAAGTTTAATGGGGTTATTGACAGGAGTACAGGTGATTCAAAGGCAGCTGCAGTACCAAGATCCTACCCCTCATGAGGGACAATGAAGGAAAGCTACATCCCTGGAGCTCACTACCCTACTTGCCTGTTGCTTCCCACAGGAGAGTATTATCTCTGCAACTGTTTCTAAAGCTGCTGGGTGGGCATGTGCATTTTATGAGTTCATAAGCTTCCAGGGCCTTAAATTCCTGAGCTTTATAAGCTTATCCCATGCCTCCAGGAAGGAATGGTACTATTTAGAGATTACAGATACACAATAGGACCCATAAAGATATGTTCAAAACACACTACTGTTTTGCAAGGAATTAAAGGTAGCTGAGCATAATGGGAATGATAGCTCTACTTCCAATATTTAGGGAGCTAAAGCAGGAGATTTACCATGAGTGTGGTAGCCATCTTGGATTACACAGTGAGTTTCAGACCATGCAAGAGAGAGAGAGAGAGAGAGAGAGAGAGAGAGAGAGAGAGAGAGAGAGAGAGAGAGCGAGCATATAAACCTAGGTAGCATATTTACTTTACAATTTTTTAAAAATATATTAATTCTCAAATTTAATAGGAGTGTTAATGCCACTGAGGCCCTTGAGTCAATTCAATAATGTTAATTGTTTTCATTAGATAATATTCTTATTTCCATGAAAAATAGTGTTTATGCCCTCACATGATTAAATACCACCAGTTTTTTATTATCCAGCCCCTAAGGTCAGTAAACCTACTCAACTCAGCCGATGAACTTTGAGTTCATCAGTCACTGTCAATGAGAGCCTGTGGCATTCAGAAAATGATTATGTTCCATGGGCATGAACAGAAGAGTATCATGTATTTTGTACCCCAGGAGCATAATCAGGAGATGACAAAAAGATAGTCAACATATCTCTCACATCTGTTCCTTATATCATCACAGTAAAGTAACCCAGTGTCTACAAAAGATAAGAGAAGACACATGTCATGAGACATTTCACACTGTGGGAAACGAAGTAATGTCTAGCCCCATCCGAAGTTCAAGTCCCTCAAAGTTCGCCCTCGGAAAACAATGAGCTTATTAGACTTATTTACAGAGCATGAGTAAGGGGTTGTGTGTAGTAGCATGAGTGATCTTAAAGTAGCCATATTGGAAGCATGGATGCTGATTCCCCATCTATGACTACATAGACAAAGCCCTCATCCCTCAGTCCCCATCCCTTCCCCTCTACTCTAGTGTTTAGGGTAGAGTTGCAATTAATAGCAAGAACAACTGGATACTCGGGTGAGTCTTGGGGTCCTTGGGGAATGATCATGCCCACTCCTTCTCCGATGGAATTACCTAGCATCAACAAGCCCAGCTGTGAAGATGTTTTGTTAGCAGAGAGAGCTGAACTCGTGAAGAGGGTGGCTTTTTGGCTCAAAGGATGGTCCTGCACAACACAACCCATTCCTTGGGCTCTTATATTCTCACCCTTGCTCTTCTGCAATAGTTCCTAAGCCTGGATCCAGCTGCTTTGTGCCGCCCAGGATCAAGGGGGAATGAAGTCTTACTCTTCTTGCTTTATCTATGTCCAGGCTGGTTTCCTAGGTACAAGAGGCTTTTGGTTGGCATGGTGGCTGTAGGCACAGTGGTGTCTTCCCATCCACCACCACTGGCTGCTGGGGGGGGGGGGTGCTGTGGTTAGGCAAAACGCTTCTACCTCTGGAATGTCTTCTGTGGCAGATAAATGTACTCTGCTTAGTCTAAGGAGATTATTACTCACTCCTGGGACAGTCTTGAGTTTCTGCATCTGCACTGTTATCAACAATGCCTTCTGTGAATTATTCTTCAAGCCTTAACACCTTCCGGAAATTCAGATTATTTGGATTTCTGTTGAGTTTTTGGGTTTTGTCTGTCTGTTTGTTTGTTTTGCCTTAGGAACATAGATTTGACACAAATCTTGCCACACAGGCATTTTAATAACCCAGATAGATCTCTTCCTTTGCTTTGCTTTGCTTTGCTTTGCTTTGCTTTGCTTTGCTTTGCTTATCTGTGGACAGCTCTCCAACTTTATGGATGGAGTTTACATTTAGATCTAAGTCATGTGGCACTGCCAAAGCCTTTCCTACTTTATAAAAGTCCTGTCTCCACAGAAAATGGCTCATAAAAGGCACTAACGCTCCATTACAATCTTGGGGTCCTTGGTGAATCCAACTTTCTTAAACTCTGGTGTTACTGTCTAGAGGGTCTTAGTCGGGTTTGTTTTCTCTGCGTGTTAAAGGATTAAAAGGCAGAGAAAATCTTAAGATGGACAGATAGCAGTAGAAAACTCTCAAACCCAGCAGACAAGAATCAGCAATAAAAGAAATATGTTAATTGGGAGTGAGGAAACACAGATATACAGAACGCACATAGAGAGAAAGACCCTCCACAAGTGAGAGCAGAGCTTGGGAAGCCAAAACCCAGTCTCTTCTCAAAAGAGTCCAGGCTGGGATTGTTTTAAGTCTCCAAAGTGTCTTTCTCCCCAAATTCAGGGCGGATCAATTTGAATTAAATGTTATGGGAATAGCTTCCTGAACTCATTGAGCTGGTCCATCAGCAGTGAGTCTATTGTCAAAAGAAAAATCCCATAAGGCCTTTTTTTTGAGGGGCCAAGCTTTGGTCTCAGGTCAGTAAGGAAGAAGCCAGCCATCTTGGAAGTTATCTGCCTTTATTACCTAGCCATGATCCCTCTCCCTATCTGAGGCAATCTGTCTAATTCTAGTCCCTCACTGACAGTGAGCATTTGCTATGTCCAAGGTAGGATTAAACCTGCCTGGACAAAGACTGTAGGTGCAGGGCTCAGAACGGAAATGATAGGACTAACTTTCTCATATTCCCTTTAAATCAAGAGCAGTGTTTTTACATTGGCAATGATTTAGCTTAAAACTGGAATTATTCAAATGTCTTAATAACTAATGGATGCCATTTCTTCTTAGAAGAGGTAATGCAAAATAATCATGGTGGCATGTATGTCAATAACACCACTTATTAAAGTCAAAGACATCTTGTAGGACAATCCTGTTGGGAAACAATGGATGAAGAAACCCTGCTACAATGTAATTATAGTTTCAAAGAGGTAAGGACTTATTTTCATGCCCCAGATTTGTTACACAATGATTTTTTTCTTGTTTTTTTTTTTCTTTTAGTAAAAGATTATTATTCTGACTGTTGGCATACTTATTTGTCACTCTTAGCAGACATTAAACAATTGTATTTATAAACTTAACAAGAGGTTTTAGAAACTGGCTTGAGAATCTATAATTGGGAAATCTAATTCATTTTTCTGGCGTCTCTTTCCTTTTCATAATAAGGTTTTTTTCCTTGTAAATAACTTCCTTAACTGTGTTTTGCCTTCCTTAGTCCATGCTGTCACTGTGACCCAACCTCCTGTTAGGGTAGAGAGGCCCTGGGGTCAGGCAATATTCACACCAGCCAGGATGCCATTGTTATTTCTTTCCCTGCTGTTAGTCAAGACTGGAAATAAAGAGAAAGGGCAATTACATCTGCGAATAGACGGAGAAGGCATATTTCAGTGATACAGGAAGGAAGTTAAATTAATAAAACTAAAACTATAGAAAAACAGAATATAACTTTAAAGGCAAAATATTTCATTTGAAAAATGTTTCTCTCTCCCTGACTGCCTTCCTTTTCTCTCTCTTCCTTCCTCTCTCCCTTTCTCTCCCCTGCTTCTTCTCTCTGTCAGGTTTTACAGCATTTTTTCTTGTTTCCTAAGAAAAACCATTCTATACTCATTCTATACTGCCCTGTCTATAACCACATTCAATCAAGTAGAAACTAGTGTAGCTGGACTTATGACTATGAATAATTTTCTGCTGCTATTGGAGATATTGCAAACAAGAAAATCTCTTGTTACTTTCGTGAAGAAAAACTCCTGAAACTGATTAGGATTTCAATCCTGTGGAGTGTTGCAGTTCCGAAGGCTAACTACCTTATCTTGGGCTAGTTCTTGCCCTTGGAAACAGCCATTCCTTATCCACTTCTGTGTCATGTGACTATTAGACCATTTTATAATCTATTTAACACACCACTAGCTTCCACTAGTCATAAGCAGACCACTAGCTTCTATCAATTCAAAAACTGGGAACACCATAGAGAGCATTTTGAACTTATAGAAAAGCTTCTCCCATCTCACTGTACCCACCCTCCCTGATGGACTCACCAATTGTCTTAAACTTGCCTTGACTTATGGCTTTGTTCTGTGAAACTGCACTGATAAATATAAATGATTATAGTTAGCATCCTTGTTTATGTTGTATTTCCTCCCCCAACATATTCCTAAGTACTCTGAAAAGTAAGTATTCTAGAAAACAAAACAGTTGGATGAGAAACTCTAAAACCAGAGCACAAATAGAAAGTGCTATAGACTCTAAGTGGCTCAGAATTAAATAGATCCTATTGGAAATATATACATTTACCTATGTATTCTACATTAATATGACTATTTTAAAATGTTCTTAAGAATTAAACCCAAATCTCTGCAAAAATATTGCAGATTTAAGGTTTTGTTGTATCAGATTATTGACTTTTTAAAGGACTGTAGACATAAGATAGATAAGCTGAAACATTCATATTTAAGATGTTAGCTCATTTGATTAATCAGAAGAAGAAAATCTAGGCATTTAGTCAGTTTAGCATGTTATAATTCCAGTTAAGGGTGATATAGAAGCATCTGTAGATAAGAATTGTAGCCAAATTGTATCATGGTATTGCTTGCAATTTCTGCTTTGTTTCTTAAAGGTTATGAAAGTTCTTCATGTGTCCATGTATGTTTGGGTGCTCAAGTAGGCCAGAAGAGCATGTTGGGTCACATGGAGCTGGAGTTACAGGCAGATGTGAGCCACCTGACATCTATGTTGGGGAACAAACTCTAATCCTTAGAAAGTACAGTGCACGTGCTTAACCTCTAAGCCAGTGGTTCTCAACCTTCCTAATGCTGAGACCCTTTCATACAGTTTCTTGTGTTGGGGTGACCCCCAATCTTAAAATTATTTTCAATGCTACTTCAAAAGCTGTAGTTTTCTTCTGCTATGAATCATAATATAAATATCTGTGGTTTCTAATTGTCTTTGGTAATCCCTGTGAAAGGGCAGTTCTACCTTCCAAGGGGTCTTGATCCATAGATTGAGAAGCACCACTCTAAGCCATCTCTCTAGACCCTTCAATCTTTTCTTAAGTTTTCTAATTGGGTAAGTTATCTTGGGGTGGGTGAATCAGGAGAAACTGACCAATGTTAAGTGAAGCATTCTTTATGACTACATAGCCAAGGTCATAGCTCAGTTCATTTGCTGTACCTAGTTTTGTACCCTGGTCAATGATATTAATTTTATTAGTGGTAATACTAACCAAAGAGTTCAAAGATGGTGTCACATATGGACATCACAGAACTGGCCCCCACACAGACTTGTATCAGAAGGCTTTATTTTTTATTTCAGTTGTTTTGCGTGTGGACACAGAAATACAGATTTACGGGGCTGGAGAGATGGTTCAGTGATTGAAAGTGCTTATTACTCTTACAGAGGACTCTGGTTTGTTTTCTAATGCCCACATGGTGCCTCACAACTGCTCATAACTGATTACAGAGGATCCTATGCACCATTTTGACCTCTCTGGGCAGGGCACATGAAGACATGTGGTGAACAGGCCCCTCACACACATAAATTGGGGGATATACATATACAATTCGGAACGTTGCTAGAATTTTAATCTTAGGTGAAGAAAATTACCAGGTATTATATTTATTTATACAAAAATTTTCCTCTAAATGATTGCAGTGTCCTGGTAGAATGCTTTAGAATATGAAGTGTTTATTATTTGAAGTATTTAATTTGGGGGACTGCAGATATAGGGACACTGCTAGAATACTTATCTAGGATGCTCAGAACCCTAGGTTCAGTCCCCTGTAAAACATGATGCTGCATGCCTGTGATCCCTGCATCCAGGCAAAAAGATCAGGAGTTTGATGATCCTGCTAAAATATATAGCTAGTTCAAGGCCAGCTAGGGGTAAATGAGACCCCATTCTCCTGCATATTTGCTTTTTACAGATTGTTACTTTGAGAAAAAAAATCAGGTGTAGCGTAATTAATGAAAATACAAAATGTCACCAGTTCTATGTGGCACGCATAGTCAATATTTTGTACAGAAGATAGAAATTGGCTAATATCCACTTATCAGTGAGTACATACCATGTTCGTTCTTTTGTGACTGAGTTACCTCGCTCAGGATGATATTTTCAAGTTCCATCCATTTGCCTGCAAATTTTATGAAATCATTGTTTTTAATAGCTGAGTAGTACTCCATTGTGTAAATGTACCACATTTTCTGTATCCATTCCTCTGCTGACAGACATCTGGGTTGTTTCCAGCTTCTGGCTATTATAAATATGGCTGCTATGAACATAGTGGAGCATGTGTCTTTATTACATGTTGGAGCATCTTCTGGATAAGTAGATGTTAGCCAAAACGTTCGGAATACCCAAGTTTCACTTTACAGTAATCGCTGGACTGAGAGTGAGGTCCCAGATGGAGGAGTTGGAGAAGGGACTGAAGGAGCTGAGGGAGTCTGCAGCCCCATGGAAGGAGTAACAGTGTCAACTGGCCTGAACCCCCCACCCCCCAGTCTTCCTGGAGGCTGGACCACCAACTAACGAATACACATGGAGGGGCGCATGGTTCGGACCACATATGTGGCAGAGGAGGGCCTTGTTGGCCATCAGGGGGAGGAGAGGCCCCAGTAAAGGGGAATGTCAAGGTGGGAATATGGGAGTGGGAGGGCGGGTGGGTGGGAGGTGGAATTCCCTCATAGAGGTGGGGGAGGGGGAGGGGATAGGAGGTCTCCAAAGAGGAGACCTAGAAAGGGGGAAACATTGGAAATGTAAATAAAGTATCAAAAAATTAAAAATAAATAAAAATAAAAAATAAAATAAAATAAAACCAAAAAAGAAGATAGAAACCATATTGTGGATTACTGTGCTGAGCTCCCTTCCCAGCAGGGACTTATAAGGCAACTGCATTAGTTTTGGAGATGAAATGTCTTAATTCTGCTCCACAACCATGTTTCCATGAATGAAGGCATGCTCTTGATTACCCATCTCCTTCTGATGCTACTTTGTTTTCCCTTTTTTTTTGGATGGCTTCCAACCTGCCTTACTACTCCTGCCTTGTACCAGGGGCACAGATGTTACGCCACCATACCTGCCTGGCTGACAGACAGCATATCTTAAAAACCAGAAACCAAAACAACCTACTGAGCCACACACTGTTAAGGAAAGACAGTGGGCTGAGGATTTGACTCAGCACTGACCGTTTCCCATATGTGTACATCTATTACATAGACAGACTCTTCAGAGAGGCTAGTTACCTTAACGGAATTCTCAATGGTTTCCTTCATAAACATGGGTTAATTCTTTTTGAATCATGATACATAATTGATAAAATATTGTGACTGTGGTGCTTCTAAATGAAATTGTCTCATCTTCACTCATTTTATAGCCACAAATAAAATAGAACATACAACTATGAAGTGCCTAATTTAAACAAAAACGCAGGTATAGTTATTTTGTAGGATAAAATATATTTATTTTATAGAATAAAGTATATTTATTTTGTAAAATAATTTTAATATTTACTTTATTACTTATATTTTATATTATGTATGCTATTATTTAACTATATTTTATAAAATATATTTATTTTATAAAATAAATATATATATTATAAAATAAAAATGTAGGTATTTTTGTTTTTGTTTGTTATTTTTTGAAGATCTGGAAGAAGCATCCATTTGTCCATTTTTACATCGTGTGCTTTTTTTCATTGGCATCCATTAATTATACACAACAGTAGATTTTCTTTTGAATTCCTTGCAGACATGTACAATATATTATGTTCATATTCATCCCTGTCACCCTCTCTTGTCAACCCTCCAGTCCTATTGAATCTTTTCCTTTCTCCCCTTCACTCTGTTTTCTTCTTTCTTTTTAGTGACCCAAAGAGGACATTCATTCAGGTCCCTCCAGCTGCTTAGATGAGAGGCTGTTGACAGGATCATGACCATCTCACCAGTGGCTACAACTTTGAGGAAAATGTCTCTCCCTTCCCTAGAGCCATTAACTGCCTGTGGATCCTTAGGGAAAGCGCGCGATCCCTTCCCTGCCATGGCAGGTTTTGATGTGTTCAGTTTTATGCAGATAACCACTGCCACCAAGAGTTCATGACTATTCGTGCCCAGAAGATGGTGTTCTCCAACACCCATGCTGTCCTCTGGCTCTTGTGTATTTTCAATCTTCTTTTCCTTGATAGTCCTTGAACTTAGGAGTGACTAGCTTAGATGTCTCATTCAAGCTGAGCAGTACTTTGCCCAGTTATGAGTCTGAAGTTACCACTGCCCACTGTAAAAAGAAGCTTCTTTGATTAAAGCTGACAGTGTTACTAATCTATGGATGTAACCATTGTTAGTTAAAAAGCAATTTGACAGGCATATCATATTCACGCATCTCTCTCTCTCTCTCTCTCTCTCTCTCTCTCTCTCTCTCTCTCTCTCTCTCTCTCTCTTCCTAATGGGAATCTATATAATTTTCCATTATTGCCCATGACCTCCCCAAGCAATGGGTTTTGGGCCAGATCTATATAACCATATGTGAAATTCTTAATGTAGAGTAGACCGCAATTCCATTCAGAAACTTTTCACACCTATGCCAAATGTTCTTGGCTAGGCAGTAGTATAGCATACAGGGTCCATAATTGAGTTGCTGAGTTGCTGAGAAATTGTTCATGACTATTCTTCCCCAGTGACCTATATATCAATTTTATTTCCTTTGAAAGCTTACAAAATAGTAGCCATCTTCTGAGACAAATGTGATAAGACAGATTCAGGATTTGATAGCCATAGTTAAGATATTACCTATTATAGATGAATGCCCCTTGTTACAGAGATGGTTAAAGCAGTGGCAAGGTATTCCCATAAAGACTGGAAACCATGGCCCCAAACAGGGATACTGTACAAAACAGAACAAAGAAACAAGTGAAACACTGTTTTCTGAGTGCTTCTAGCTGAAAAGATGCAGGAAGCCTGATTGACAGCTGTGATTGACAACCCATCCATTGGTCATGATTTGAAGCTATTTAAGTTGTAGTGAAACATGCATGAATAAAACTGTAAATCAATAAAAGCATAATTGCAGCTGCAGAGGCAGAAGTGGAAATTTCTCTTGCAAATATTATCATAGAGGCAAAACCACTGCATAAATAAATATATGGTGATGTATATTTTTCTGAATAAACATTTCTTTTTTGTTTAAAAAATTTGCACATTATGACTGTTGGTAGTATCCACAGATGTTGTTAATGTTTAGGTGATCTTAGATTTCTTAGAGATCATGCTCCTTTGCATCTTGGACTCTGTGTACTGTTTCTTGTCTTTCTGTCTATATAGTGGGTGGGTGGGTGGGTGGATAAGTCCTAGTTGTAAATGAATAACAATGAGAGACTGTTGCTAATGTAGCAACCATTCAGCATTTGATATGTGTCAATCCCTCTGTAAGGTAGTTTACATAATCCCTCAAGGGTTTTACCCTCAAGCATTTTGAGCCATCTTTTGCGGGAGAAGAAATGGAAATTGGTCAATTTTGCAAATGCACAAATAGCTTTTCCTTCATTCAGTGAGCGAGATCCTCATTTTAAGTAATGACAAGGCAAAAAGAAAGCAAGTGTTGTTCAGTACAACTCCTTAATTACATTCTTTTCAGATGGCTTTTTATTTGTTTTTCTTATTAAACCTATTCTTTGATGTTTTGTACACATGTACAACACAGTCTCATTACTCTCCTCCCCTCCCTCCTATCCCCTCCCCTCCTCCTCTCCCCCTTCTTCCCTCCCACATTCATCAAACTCCATATCCTAAAGAAATGTCTGAGGGACATCTAGCAGCTTGCAACTTTTCTTGGTAACAAAGTTTTTTTTATCACACCTGGGTTAATATTAGAGAGGGTTATAGGATGATGTTCTCAAGCCACACGATTCCTGAGTAACTCTGAAAATAATTTTTTTGTAATGAGGTGGATGGAATAGAAGGAGCCTAATTCCAATATATTTGAATCACCCTGTAAATTAAACACAACACGGCTTGTTATTTAAATGTACTATCATTTATGAAGTTAAGTACATAGGTCTAAACCTGGGCTCATGTGTGTTATGTATGTTGTGTACTCTTCATGCTTAAAGATTCCTCTAGAGGTAGCAAATTTTTCAGTGGAAAGTACAGAAGACTCTCTGCCTTTTAAGATAAATGACATTGAAGCAGGTGGCACACACCCAGAAGTCATCTGTAAGAAGACTACTATGTTATGAATACAAATGAAAGTCTAATCATTTGTTCTGAGAAAGTGTCATGTTATGAATTAATTGATCATTATCTTAATTAATTAATTAATAATTAATCAATTTTAGCCAGTCTAATAGGTGGCATCTCATTGTGTTTTGATTTGCATTTCCTTAATTACAATAGTGAAGATACTTTCATGCCCTTTCTACCAACAACCAGGTCAGAAAATGAGTCTCTGAAACATGCAGCCTTAGCAATTACTTTTAGCTGCAGGCCATTCAGACTTAGAACACACAGGAAGAACTCTGTGTCATCCCTCTCATTGCTGAGGAGTAGATCACAAATTTTCTATCAACATAAATTTCCACTTGTAGAGGTGTACCAGGAAGAGGAGAATGTCCTGAGGTTTCCTGTCTGCAGTATAACCTCATTCTTAGTGAGGCAGGCCTGAAGAAACACACACTACTCACCTTCCCATAAGCAATCAGAACTAGCAGAATAAGGACTTTCAGCTGAGCTGAAAGCTCAAAAGTTTTTCAGCACCATGCCATTGTGAAAAAGGAGATGACGGCATTGGAGACACCGGTAACAACTGAATTCTCAAATAATATATTGGAACTAGAGAATTTTGTTTCTCAAGATATTGCAAAAGAAGCACCAATAGTGTAGCTTAAAATGCTTAGAAACTTCAAGGTAGTTGATTAACATAAGGTGCCAATAAATCAATGTTTTGATAACCAGACTGACACAGTATTTATTAAACTAATACCTTACCATGACTTAGAAATGATTACACAAACAACAAATATGGTATCTTACTGTTTTACCGGGTCTGCATGTTCAATTTCAATTTTTAATTACTTGTTAATGGTCTGGTTTCTTTTTTTCTTTGTTTTCTTTTTGTTGTTGTTGTTGTTTGGTTTTTTGTTTTTTGTTTTGTTTTTGTTTTTAAGAATTCTGTAAGGATTTAAAAGTAAGATTCCACATGTGTCTGCATCTGGAAATAATACCAGTTAAGGAGTTGCTCTTTTGGGACACATACTAATATATAAGGAGAGAAGACACCCCGCAAGATCAATTTTGAGTCATGTAGTGAAGCCCAAATCAGCAAGGTGGACAGCATTCGGCTATGCCAAAGTTTAAATTTTGTTTCAAAATTGATCAGGGCATGACCAGAGCTAAATGCCATCTGACCACATTAGGGTTGATTGAATCCAAGCAGGTCAAGCTACAGCGTCTGACACAGTCCGCTGAACTCAGATCTAGGTAACCTTTCATTTCCTATGTGAATTATGAAAGTATTATTCCAGGAACAGCACTATGATGTCAGCAAAGACTCTGTATTCCCTGAGAAGTTGGTCCATTTCTCCTGGTGCTCTTGGAGCATCTATCTTCCAGCATCTATCTCCCTCTTGGCTCCCACCCACTAATACCTATGCCATTCACTATGTGGATACGTTATTTAAAGGGGCAGCTTTCCATTTTCCCTTTTCCAGACTCTCAGGATCCATAATATAGAACGGATTATGAAGTTTAGGTTTATCATTTTAAATTAACTGGGACCAGGGCATGCTTTATACAACAATTAGATTATTACAAAGGCTTTGGAGGCATGTATTCTTATTTTAACTTTATAAAAATCCTGCATATATAATTAATATAACCACCTTAATCATAAAGATATGAAACTGGCTCTAGGGAGCTGCACCATGACAGTTAGATGTCAGATTGGCCCAGTCAACAGTGACCTGACCAATTTAAGGACATAATGCCTCTGGATGGTAAACTTGGAGCTGACTACCTGAACTTGGATTCAGTGGGTGACTCATTTGTCCCAGGACCCTTGGTAGTGGCAAATCTCTGAAAACAGCCAAGACACTTCTATGCCATCCAGGCCAGAACAGTGCATAAATCCAATGGGTCTAGCAGGTGCTCATCGATTTCCTTTCATCTGGAGGCTCCTAAAAGTATAGGGATTTGGTGAAAGATTTCTCTGAGGATTAAATGAAGGCTTCTCTTGACTTCAAGCCAAGAACTAGAGTTAAGTACTTGGTGCCATGAACTAGTCCAGTGGATATATCTTGGGTTTGGAGTGTAGAAAAACACTGAAAACAATGCTGAAGATTACTTGTTTACAATCCAATCCAGTTCCCAACTTTGGGTGTAGAATTCAATGATGGTCCTGACACTGTCCATAAGTAAGCAAAGCAGTGGCCCATATGCTTGTGTCTGGCAGAGTCTTTATGAGGAGACATGACCACAGAACTCTGATCAATTTGCTAAGAAATAGTTGGCAGCAGCTAATGTTCTCTTCTGGATGAAGTCCCAGGAAAGGGATTCCAGGACTCCTACTTACCAAGAAGGGTGACATTGACTACAGGTCATTTTGTAATTGAGCCAAGGCTGTTCTTCTGTGCTGAAAATCCATTTTGAAAAATATTTCAAGAGGTTTGTCATTGGTTGGTACAGCTACATTTTTAGTGACGTCATTTAGAGATCAGCGTGCTGACTGTGTTTGCTGGGACAGGAATTTCTGTGAAGAGTCAACATGACCATGTTAAGGTAGAAACAGAAATCTGCCTTAATGCCCAAGGAGAATAAGCTACTTAAAGAAATCACGATTTTCTGTATTTTAAAAAGAATGTTCTGTTGTTTCCCAACCTTGTTCCCAAAGCAATGGCATCCATATTTTCACATCCCATGGCACTTGAGTTGGTAATATTGTGTGTGTGATATTATGAGTGGGATGGCACCAAGAATAGGAGCTCAGATCAGGTGGTACATCATAGTCTTGTAAATGTTTCTTACATCTTACATTACACTTATTTATAAGGGAAAAAGAAAACACAGCCAGTGGTGGCACATACCTTTAATCCCAGCACGAGGGAGGCAGAAATGAGTGGATCTCTGAGGTCAGCCTGGTCTATGGAGCAAGTTCCAGAACATCTAAGCTACACAGATAAACTATGTCTCTAAAAAAACAAAAAGAAAGAAAAAGAAAACATGAACCCCGGGGTCTGTAAAAGAAGCATGGCCTTTATGGGGGTCCTGGTATTGTGAAAGCAGCTATGCAGTGGTTCCTTTCTGCTTTTGACTCTCTCTCTCTCTCTCTCTCTCTCTCTCTCTCTCTCTCTCTCTGTCACTTTTTGATTCTTTGGGATTTCCACATCATGCACCCCAGTCCCACTCTTCTCCCAGTCCCATTGTATCTGCCCTCCACCCTTGTAACCTCCAGGTTCCTGCTCTGCTTGAGTTCCTGTATTGACTGCCTTCAGTGATGAACACATTTATGGAAGCAGAGGACAAATAAGCATGCCCCCCCCCCCGTCATGATGTTTCATCACATCCATAGTAACTCTGACTAAAATACTCATTTTGTTCCTTAAAGAGATTTATATATGCTTTGTTGTACATGCAGGATAGAGTTATCACAAGAGTAAGTTTTCACCGAATAATGCTGTGCTTAAACATGACTGAAATAAATTACTCAAGGCCAGTGAACCCACACTGGCTACTGAGTCATGTTGAACCCAACCGCCTTCTTGCCTCTCCTGCGTCGTCACCCTGCTGGCTGTGGAGGTCACATAGACTCTTGTACTTCTTCTACCTTTTAATAAAACCTACGCTTTTTCTTTATATATCAACGCCTTTATCCATTTTTCCTGAGACTTTACTTGCTAATTGTTTTCTGTATAGAAAAGTTTTCAATTTGCTGATATTAATCTGCATTGAATGACTGTAGGACATGAACTCATTTCTGTCTTTACCTCAGTGGGGAACAATTGTCTAGGAATGAAAAGTCTCTAAATCAATGCAGAATGAAGTGCAGTGTAGCACAGATATTGGTTATTGATGTCACAGGTGATGCATTTGCAACTGGTGTGACTGACTTTGTACAATTATGTTTCTATTACCATGTCAAATCTCATTTAGTTGAATTACTGTTGATCACTTAGTTAATTAGTTATATTTTAACAGACTATTATGAAGCTGACATTTCTGATAAAGAAATCAAATATGTTAATGGTACATTCAATTCTTAGGAAGATTCCATCTTTGAACTCTACATTGGAAAGTCTTTGGCTCTACAAAGTCTGCATAATCCTTTTAAGGCAGGCTTTGTGCCATGTTTGAGGAAGATGTATTTGCTTGGTTCTCTTTTCTTGCTTTGCTGTTCCTTGACTCTGCTTATTGTCCCTGAGGTAGAAACATCAAGGGCTAGAACAAATGATATGAGGAGTGTGTTTGAATTAACCATCAATGAACTGATGCTATCAATGACATATGGACTAGGTTGGTTTCACAGAGGATTTTCAGAACAAAAGAAGCTCACAGTAAGACTCACTTCATGTTGAATTTCTCCTCTTCAGTGGTACCAGGAGTTGAATTCAGGGATTTGAACATACTAGGAATGCTAATGTACCTTTTAGCTATGTTTGCAATATGCTCCTCTATGTATCAATCTTTAATCTATATTACTTCTATCTACTCATTAGTCTAGAAGTGTGGTTGAGCCTTCTCAGAAATGCATGAATTAGCAGTGGCTGCTAAGATTGTTCCCAAAACTGGGAAGGAGCTGTCCAGAAGGAACTACATATACTAAGAGGTACATATAGATCTCATTGTGTTGGGGTCCACTGTGTGAAATTGTGTCTCTGTCCTTCCTCACCTATCTAAGGCATTCTCTGATTGGCTTTAATAAAATTATGATGGCCAATTAGCTGGGAAGGAAATGGAAGGTGGGACTTCCTGAGAGAGAGAAAGGAATTGTGGGAAGAAGGAAGAAGAGACTTTTGACAGGAGACATGAGAGGAGACAAGTGTGACTATGGGCCTGGAAGGTATAGCTAGCCACATGGCTGGATGGGGCTAGGTGATCAGGTTAATTTAGAGGACTTCACTGAAAGTCTGCCCAGGTAACACTGAAGGCTCTGAAATATTAAAAGGTCTCTGTGTGGTTATTTGAGGGAAAAGCTAGTTAAGAAATAATTGCTGCTGTATTAATTTCCAGCATTAATTAATACATACAGAACATAATAATTGTTTAATTTATATAACTGGGAAATTATGACAAGAATTCAAAGCATGTGCACTTGTGCAGAGTCACCAGTAGTGCAAAAACTGTGTTCCTACATCAGTGTGGTGGCTGAATTGTATGGGATATGGGAATACAGCCAAGGCAACATGGCACTTTCAGGTGATTACTCAGTCTCTTAATACTGCTAGTGACCCCCAGATTTTCACACTGCTATCCACATATGCTGTTGAACCTATCAATGGTCATATGAATGAAAACTGCCAAGTTTCCCCAAATTTCTTATAGTTCATGGTATATCTCAAGTTTTAAAACAAATGAACAAAAGATCAGATGAAAGTTTTAGCCTAGATGTTACTTGGTTTTTCACTGTCTCAAACTGGATTCAACAAGTTGTCTAAAGCATCCTTATAGCTTGGAAAAATGAAACTGATTCTCAAGACACGATGGCTTCTACTCCATAGTACAGCATCCCTCTCCAGAACAATTGTCCTCCTCTGGGGATGATCCTCAAGGTTACATACGCCTGAGATAATGACTTAGTCCTATGTGTTCAACTTACTTTAAGTAATTAATATGCCTAGCAACCAAAGATTTTGTATTTTAACAAGATCATTGTTTATAGTTTTACTAGAGGATGTTAGGCTTCTAACTAAAATAATCCCAAATCTTAAAAAAGTCAATATTGATTTTAAAACTTGTCAAGCTTTATCTTAACGTTTTTTATTAATTACATTTTAAAGCATGATCTATTGTTCAATGCTGTTGTAATGTACTTCTGGGTGTTCAGAAACCATGTTCTTGGAGAGAAAAGACAATGATGATATGGCAGTTAAAGGAAAATCAGTATTTGGTCTTTGCCTCCAAATCAGCTCAGCCATAGACAATGATGTGGTCCCCGAAAGTGCTACTGTCCTTGAAAGTCACCTGTTGTCTTGAAGAGAGATATCAGAGACTTCACAGATTTAACTCTAAAGCAGTGTACATTCTGAAAAGTCTAGGGTCAACATAGAAGACAATGTCCTCAGTGCTTCCAAAGCCACCCAACATCGACCTAGCCCCTCACATAGGACAAATGATCAAGGAAAACTGATGCTATCAAGAGGGTTTTAAATCCCTATCAAGGAAGTGTAACTAAAGTAAAATTTTTAGTAACAATACAAAAAAAGAGGAACTAGGTTCTAAGAGAGAGAGAGAGAGAGAGAGAGAGAGAAACTAATTCTGGTCTTATACAGGTTTTCCCATAAAAATCTCAAGTATGAACTACTGTGTTAGTCAGGGTTCTCTAGAGTCACAGAACTTATAGGTAGTCTCTATATAGTAAGGGAATTTGTTAATGACTTACAGTCTGTAGTCAAACTCCCCAACAATGGTCAGCAGTAGCTGTGAATGAAAACCTAAGGATCTAGCAGTCACTTAGTCCCACAAGGCTCGCAGGGGAAGAAGATTGAATCTTCCTCCTTCCAATGTCCTTATGTACATCTCCAGCAGTAGGTGTGGCCCAGATTAGAGGTGTGTGTACCACCACACCTGAAACTTATGTCTTCCAGACTCAAGATCTAGATCACAGGTGAGCCTTCTAATTCTGGATTGTAATTCACTCCAGATATAGTCAAGTTGACAATCAGAAATAGCCACTATAACTACTAACTTGCCAGGTAGGACTTTGTACTATAGCCACCTAAGCTATAGTACAAAGATACTTTCTATTTATTTAAAGCCAATGTAGATAGAATCAGCTGAATCTATCAGTAGCTTTGAACTTACTTCGGACTTGCTTTTCTTCATTATTTTCCTTTAACTCAGTCATTAATAAAACCTTAGCTGGTCTCTTTTAAATCTATCCTGTCAGTTGAGCCAGCCTTTAAATACTCATTTTATATATTGAAAGATTCTTACTCTCTTTTTTTAATATGGGGAAAGGAGCATGTCACAGTGTGTGTGTGTGTGTGTGTGTGTGTGTGTGTGTGTGTGTGTGTGTGTGTGTGTGTGTGTGTGTGTGTGTGTGTTGTACACAACTTTCAGGAGTCAGTTCTCTCCTTACATCATGTGAATTCCAGGGGTAGAACTCGGCCATCTGTCTTGGTAGACAGTACCTGCCATCAGTAGGCTGTCTCACCAGCCCACATTCTTAATGTAACCATCAGAATGATATGAAGTAGAAACTTCTAGTTTCTTTGGAAATTCAATTATGTCAAATGATGGTTCACTGGGGCACACAGGTGAAAGGATGTTTTGATATAGCAAACATGTGAAAGGACCCGTGATGAAGGAGTATAAATATGACCCCACAGACCGTGAGACAGAGAGCATTGGTTTGATTTGCTCTGCCTTGCTATTCTTTGCTAACTATATGCTTGTATTGGTTCACTTTACATAGAGTTGTTGAGCTCTACTTGTAATAATGCTGCCATTGAGAGAAACTTGCCACAGAACTGCTCGTGTTCCACTGAAGACTCACCTTGGATCAACTGGTGAGCCTTGCAATTTCTTCTGGATTGGACTACAGTTGCTGGTTTGTGCATGGTGTCTGCCTGCTGAGAGGACTTGACTGTAGCTGTTGATTCATATTTGGTGTTTGCTACTGGACTGAACTGCTAGCAAAGATGATTGAGCTCACCCCCAAAGAACTATTGCAGAACAGGTCCACTTTCCCCATATCCTAATAACTTTTCTCTTCCACAACTTCTGGTGGGAGGTAGACAAGAGGAGAGGTTGAACCCTTATTAAAAGTAGGTTGCAAAAAATTTATGCCTACAATGATAGGGTTTTTCTTTTTTCTTTTTTTTAACAATCCAAGAAATCGCACTTCTAAGAACTAGCTGCAAAGGATGGCTTTCCTGGAACAAATATAAACATGCCTTCCTGGTTCTTGTCCTTTCTGGGATCAATTGGCATAGTCGCATTACTCTTGCTTAAACCTGGGATTTTAATCTTGTATCATTTCTATCTTTTAGGATATATGAAAATTTTAAACTAAATTCCTTATGATTATAGCTAGCTCCTGCTACAGAAAATCAGTTCCCTCTCTAATAAAGCATGTAGGAAATACTGTACCCCTATTATGCGGAGACTATACGCTATCAACGAGGATGTCCTTACACAAGACTGATTGACTACTGCCCCTTTATTCCCCCAAAGAGTTTTGAGAGGACTGCATACACATACACACAAAAATAAGAAACAAACAAACAAACAATAAATAAATAAATAAAACACAAAACAAAACCAAAGGTACACAGGTAAGGGAGTTTGGTGCTACACAAATGTCCTACAAAGGGTCATATGCCTCATAACTCAGAGCATCTTGGGTCTCCCTCAGCTCACAAGCTAACTTCGGATCTTGGAGGTGCTTTTCTTTTCTTAATAAACTCTCTCTTTGGAGACCTCTGGCTGGGCCACCAGGGTTCCATAGCCAAGTAGCGCCAGGAGAAAGTTACCCTCCCAGGAGCATGGAAAAGCCTTGAGTGGGGATGACGAGCACCACTGCTCACCGGGGGCCCGCCCAGAACCCATGGGACACAGGGACTGAGGAAAAGTCAGGGATAGGAACCTTCTGGTTTCCATCTGTGGCTCGGGAACTCAGCGTGTGCCACAGGGCTCCAGGAGAGAGCTGGTATCCCAAGAGTGCCAACACACCTTCAAGCACAGGCAAAACCACCACTTCTGTTCAAATTCACTGGATCAAGAGGGACCCTTGCAGAGCCATCAGGACACAGGAACCAAGGGACAGCTGGGGACAAGATCTTTCTGGTTTCTGTCTGCACCCAAGAGATGACCCTGTGCCACATCTCTCCAGACCCAAACATCTCTCAGAGAGAGCTGGTCTTCAAGGAATATTGACACGGAAGCCTGCAGGAGGGACAAGCCAGAGCCAGAAAGAGTAAGACCAGCTAATATCAGAGTTAACAAGATGGCGAAAGGTAATAGCAAGAACATAAGGAACAGAAACCAAGGCTACTTGGCATCATCAGAACCCAGCTCTCCCACCACAGCAAGCCCCGAATACCCCAACACACCAGAAAAGCAAGACTCAGATTTAAAATAATTTCTCATGATGATGATAGAAGACTTTAAGAAAGAAAGAAATAATGCCCTTAAAGAAATACAAGAGAACACATGTAAATAAATAGAAGCCCTTAAAGAGGAAACACAAAAATCCATTAAAGAATTACAGGAAAACACAATCAAACAGACAGAATTACAGGAAAACACAATCAAACAGACAAAGGAAATGAACAAAACCATCTAGGAGCCAAATATAGAAAATAGAAACAATAAAGAAATCACAAAGGGAGACAACCCTGGAGTTAGAAAACCTAGGAAAGAGATCAGGAGTCATTGATGCAAGCATTACCAACAAAATACAAGAGAAAGAAGAGAGAATCTCAGGTGCAGAAGATACCATAGATAACATTGATACAACAGTAAAAGAAAATGCAAAATGCAAAAAGCTTCTCACCCAAAACATCCATGAAATCCAGGACACAATGAGAAGACAGAACCTAAGGATAATAGGTATAGAAGAGAGTGAAGATTCCCAACTCAAAGGACCAATAAATATTTTCAACAAAATTATAGAAGAAAACATCCCTAACTTAAAGAAAGAGATGAACATAAATATACAAGAAGCTTACAGAACACCAAATAGATTGGACCAGAAAAGAAATTCGTCCCATCACATTATAGTGAACACACAAAATACACAAAACAAGGAAAGAATATTAAAAGCAGTAAGGGAAAAAGGTCAAGTAACATATAAAGGCAGACCTATCAGAATTACATCTGACTTCTCACCAGAGACTATGAAAGCTAGAAGATCCTGGGCAGAACTCATACAGACTCTAAGAGAACACAACTGCCAGCCCAGGCTGCTATACCCAGCAAAACTCTCAATTAACATAGATGGTGAAACCAAAATATTTTATAACAAAACCAAATTTATACAATATGTTTCCACAAAACCCAGCCCTACAAAGGATAATGGAGGGTAAACGTCAACTCAAAGAGGGAAACTACAGCCTAGAAAAAGCAAGAAAGTAATCTTTCAACAAACTCAAAAGAAGATAGCCACACAAACATAAAGATAACATAGAAAATAACAGGAACCAACAATCACTATGCCTTAATATCTCTTAACATCAATGGACTCAATTCCCCAATCAAAAGACATAGACTGACAGACTGGATCCATAAAGAGGACCCAGCATTTTTCTGCATTTAGGAAACATACCTCCATGATAAAGACAAACACTACCTCAGGGTAAAGAGCTGGAAAACAAGTTTCCAGGCAAATGGTCCCAAGAACCAGGCTGGAGTAGCCATTTTAATATCGGATAAAATCGACTTTCACCCAAAAGTCATCAAAAAAGATAAGGAAGGACATTTCATACTCATCAAAGGAAAAAAATCTACCAAAAAGAACTCTCAGTTGTGAACATCTACGCTCCAAATGCAAGGGCACCCACATTCATAAAAGAAACCTTACTAAAGCTCAAAGCAGACATAGCACCTCACACAATAATAGTAGAAGACTTCAACACCCCATTATCATCACAATGAACAGATCTTGAAAACACAAACTAAACAGAGACACAGAGAAACTAACAAATGTTATGAACTAAATGGATTTAACAGATATCTATAGAACATTTCATCCTAAATCAAAAGAATATACCTTCTTCTCAGCACCTCAAGGTACCTTCTCCAAAATTGAACATATAATCAGTCACAAAACAAACCTCAACAGATACAAGAATATTGAAATAATCCCATGCCTCCTATCAGATCACTATGGATTAAGGCTGGTCTTCAATGGCAACAATAACAACAGAAAGCCCACATACACATGGAAGCTGAACAATGCTCTACTCAATGATAACTTGGTCAAGGAAGAAATAAAGAAAGAAATTAAAGACTTTCTAGAATTTAATGAAAATGAAAGTACAACATACCCAAACTTATGGGACACAATGAAAGCAGTGTTAAGAGGAAAACTCATAGCTTTGAGTGCTTCCAAAAAGAAGCTGGAGAGAGCATACACTAGCAGCTTAACACCTGAAAGCCCTAGAACAAAAAGAAGCTAATACACCCAAGAGGAGTAGAAGGCAGGAAATAATCAAACTCAGGGCTGAAATCAACCAAGTAGAAACAAAAAGAACTATACAAAGAATCAACAAAACCAGGAGTTGGTTCTTTGAGAAAATCAACAAGATAGATAAACCCTTAGCCAGACTAACCAGAGGGCACAGA
>CM052718.1:12771000-12800589 GCA_028551405.1 Uromys caudimaculatus
AATCAGCATTCCTGAGCTCAAGCTGTACTACAGAGCAGTAGTGATAAAAACTGCATGGTATTAGTACAGGAACAGGCAGGTAGATCAATGGAATAGAATTGAAGACCCAGAAATGAGCCCACACACCTACAGTCACTTGATCTTTGACAAATGACCTAAAACCACCCAGTGGAAAAAAGACAGCATTTTCAACAAATGGTGCTGGTTCAACTGGCCGTCTACATGTAGAATGAGAATTGATCCATTCCTATCTCCCTGTACAAAGCTCAAGTCCAAGTGGATCAAGGACCTCCACATAAAACCAGATACACTGAATCTCATAGAAGATAAAGTGGGGAAAAGTCTCAAACACATGGGTACAGGGGAAAAGTTCCTGAATAGAACACCAATGTCTTATGCTCTAAGATCAAGAATCAACAAATGGGACCTCATGAAATCGCAAAGCTTCTGTAAGGCAAAGGATACTGTCAATAGGACAAAATGGCAACCAACAAATTGGGAAAAGATCTTTACCAATCCTACATCTGATAGAGGGCTAATATCCAATATATACAGAGAACTCAAGAAGTTAGACTCCAGAAAACCAAATAACCCTATCAAAAAATGCGGAACAGAGCTAAACAGAGAATTCTCAACTGAGGAAATCCATAGGGCTGAAAAGCACCTAAAGAAACGCTCAACATCCTTAGTCATCAGGGAAATACAAATCAAAACACCTCTGCGATTCCACCTCACACCAGTCAGAATGGCTAAGATCAGAAACTCAGGTGGCAGCAGATGCTGGAGATGATGTGGAGAAAGAGGAATACTTCTCCATTGTTGGTGGGATTGCAAGTTGGTACAACCACTCTGGAAATCAGTTTTCAGACCCTCAGAAAAATGGACATAATACTACCTGAGGACCCAGCTATACCTCTCCTGGGCATATACCCAGAAGATGCTCAAACATGTAATAAAGACACATGCTCCACTATGTTCATAGCAGCCATATTTATAATAGGCAGAAGCGGAAACAACCCAGATGTTCCTTATCAGAGGAATGGATACAGACAATGCGGTACATTTACACAATGGAGTACTACTCAGTTATTTAAAATAATGACTTAATGAAATTTGCAGGCAAATGGATGGAACTTGCAAATATCATTTTGAGCAAGGTAACTCAGTCACAAAAAACGAACATGGCATGTACTCACTGATAAGTGGATATTAACCCAAAAGTTCGGAATAACCGTGGTTTACTTTACAGTAACCGCTGGACTGAGAGTGAGGTCCCAGATGGAGGAGTTGAGAAGGGACTGAAGGAGCTGAAGGAGTTTGAAGCCCCATGGAAGAAGCAACAGTGTCAACTGGCCTGACCCCCCCAATGCTCCTGGAGGCTGGACCACCAAGCAAAGAATACACATCAAGGGACAGATGGCTCAGACCACATATGTGGCAGAGGAGGGCATTGTTGGCCATCAGGGGGAGGAGAGGCCCTTGGGCCTGAGGGTGTTAGAGGCCCCAGTAAAGGAGAATGTCAAGGCTTGAAGATGGGAGTGGGTGGGCGGGTGGGTGCGTGGGGAAATACCCTCATAGAGGCGGGGCAGTGGGGGGGGGGTGGGAGTTTCCAAAATGGAGACCTGGAAATGGGGAAACATAGGAAATGTAAATAACGTATCAAAAAAATTAAAATAAAAAAATTTAAAACATTTAAAAATATATAAATAAACTCTCTCTTTTCATACTTCTAACCCTTTTTTTTCTACTGCAATCTTTTGGCCAACGTAAGAGTGTGGTATCACATATCCTCTGGACTCAGATCAATGCCTATAACATCTGGAGCTTTCAGACCCAGATGTTTTTCCCCTTTGTGCTCCTTACAGCCTCCTGTCTGTGCTGTGCTCAATGGTCTTAAATTCTTGTAGCTTCTGCTATTTTCTGAGACTCTTCAGCTGTAGCCTAGTGTTAGCTCAGAGCTTCGGAAATCAGAGCCCTGAACTCTCAGTATTCAGTCACGTCTTTGCTACTGCTGCAACTGGCCTGAAGAAAATAAAAATATTCGAAGGAGATACTTGTGTCTCTCAATCTGACTATCAGACTATTATTGAAAAAAAATGGACCAGAAAGAAATGAGAATTTCCCCAGGAATCTTATGCTGGGAGAGATTGCAAGCAGTTCTAACAGACCACCTTATAGGCTAAGACTGAAGCTTGACTAATGAGTCAATGTTGAGTGGGTCCACATCTTGGCCAGACCTTATCCTTGGCTCTCTATTTAAACTTTGATCTCACTGAAGCACCCCAAAGATAGACTTGAGTGGTTTGTCCCTCTTCCCAATGTAGCCTTACTGAATAAATTTCCCCTTTCTGTTTTCCACATTCAATTAGAGGTTTTTAACTGGCTTATCCCGGAGGGTAGCCACACCTGAGTTGGGGCACAGGTTGTGAACCTTATATGAAGATTTATAACAACACCACTGTCACAGTCAGGCTTAGAAGCCTTGAGTTCTTCTGCCCTTTGTGTTACTGACACAACCTGATTTTCCTATGAACAGGATCATAGACAGCAGGCAAAGGGACCACGCAGGAGAAGTCCTAATTGTTCTTAACGTTACAACACTGGTTGGTAGAACACAGGAATGGAGCCTCCAAGACAAGTCCAACAAATCTGAGAAACATCTTGTAGTTAGGAAAGGAGCATGTCAAACATCTGTTCCCGGTATAGCGGTCGTAATCCACATGAGAATAGCTTCTATTTCCATCAATCGATCCTAACCTTGCACTTATATCAAACATGCTCTTTATTGATGAAGCAGTTACAAGCCCCATGTCCTCTGAGTGACTGGGGACATGTTCCCACTCCTATATGAGAGCAACTACAGGAAGAACAAGATCGAACAGAGGTTCCTGATGCCCACTGTGCCATCTTCCAGAGCCAGTGCATATCGCCAGAGTGAACTCTCTGCAAGCAGTGGTTGTGGTTAAGCAGCTGTGGTTTCAGTGGTCCTCAGCTCTGGGCTATTTTCCTTGGGGTGATTTCCTTGGGGTATTCAAAACAAGCTGTTTGACTGACAGACAGTTCCCCCATCTCAATTATGGAGAAAAGTGTCAGCTATCAGCCAGGCAACTGACTGGCCACCCTCATACCAAGCCCTTTGGGAGAGTTAGTAGCCTTGAATCCTGTTTTCTTCTATAATAGCTGCTTTACCTCATGCTCAAAACTATGAGTCAGCTCAATCATGTCCAAACTGGGATCTAAAATTAACTTCCTTCTCTTATACATTAATTACCTTAAACACATCATTATAGAAAGGAAAAATCTGACTTTATTTGTAATATATGACACAGTGCATGATAGCACAGTTTTTGCTTTCTTGAGATAAGTCTCCTAAGTCACCTCATATGTCCAGAAGGGTCAAAGTATTTTAATAAGACAAAATAATGAATAGTAATTAACAACTTGAGAATAACCAAGGGAATTGTTGTGCAGATCTTTGACCCAGTATGAAAGTTTCACTTGTTATGGGCATTGTGTGATTGTCAGAATACTATTGTAGGGTCAAATTACAATTAAGCCATTACAATACATGTGACATTGTGCGTGTCTCCTATCCTCTGCAAGGTCTGGATATACAGAGCATGACGTACCCATTACAGAATTATTATTTGACACAAAATAATGAACACATGAGACACTAAGAATAATATGTGTTTTCTAGTACAATCCATGACAACTCCCTTGGCAGAGCCTTAGTAAAGCAGCAGTATGAACAGTTAACCTCACAGGACACTGTTGCAGGATTTTCCCTGTCCAATTATATTAGGGCAACAGGAACCCTGTGATTGGACAGGGAATAGGGGGACGGAGCTAAGAGTTGGAGAGGAGAGGGAATCGAGGAAAGGAGAAGAGAAGGAAGATGGCTGCAGACGTGAACTGGCATAGCGCCACCGATGGTTATGTTATCATAAAGATTAGAAGTTTGGAATAAGTTGTCTAATCTAGGTGGGCAGCTTTTATCATTATCAATTGGCTCCGAAATTATTTTATTGGCATCTTGTAAATTGTGTTTTTGTTGATACATAAATCTGATTGGTTAATTATATGCTTAAGAGTTTTAATTCTACCGGGTGTTGGGTGTTGAGGTGGCTGACCTTGGGACAGGCAGTTATTGTGTGGGCCTGGTGGCAGAGATCCGCCAAGCGACTCAGCTCCAGAGAGTTGGCAGGCTGAGAGAGTGAGATCACCCGGCAGGAGATCTGCTGCAGCCCACCTGTTGCAGGCCGAGCACAGGAACGTGCGGGCACTCTCTCATTTTTAATATTTCCCGCCACAGGACACATCACTGTGCTGCATAAAAACTCAATATTAAATGGTGAGAAGGATGGATAAAATCTGCAGTAGCATTTTCTGTCACATATAGAATAATAATCATAGTATTTTTCTTGGGAAAGCCATTAGCATCTTTAGATATGTTAAAGGCCAAGGATTTTGAAAATCCTGACAAACTATTATGATGATAAAAAGTATTAGCATTAAGTCTCTAGAACCTGATAAGTATAAGACAATTCATAAATATTATCCTCTGCTTCTTCTGCCTCCTCTGCCCCTGCCCCTGCCCCTGCCTCTGCCCGAGTGTGGGGATTAAAGGCATGTATCACCATGCACAGACTGCTTTCTTACATTACCCAGGACCACCTCTGGGGGGCGCCATAGCCCACAATGAACTGGGCCCTCACACATCACTCTTTCAAGAAAATCCCCCACAGCCTTGCCCAAAACAATCTGCTGGAGACACTCTCTAAACTGAGATAACTCAGCATCTCAGTTATCTTCGTCTCAGATAACTTGTCTCAAGAACTCTTGCCAAACTGACACATCAACATAATGCCAATAAACCATAACATTTCCTTTATGAAAAAAGATCTTTATCCTTTATCCCTAAGATCTCGTGTTAATATCAACATCAAAATATGGAAACACATTTCAGACTTTAAAAGTCTCAGTCTTTAAAAATCCAAACGCTTTAAATGTTCAAGTACTTTAAAATATACACATGCTCATTCAAAATTCAAAGCCTATGAAATACTCAAAGACTCTCTATAATAGTCCAAGTCTCTCTAAAGTACCTCAAATCTCTCAGACCCCAACTGTGGGCTCCTGTTGAGAAAACCAACAAACACATGACAACAAAACTTAATTATATGATTTCTTACTCCAAGAGTAAAAATCCAGGATACACTCACAATCAAATCAAAGTAAAAGCTAACTTCATCAGTGTAAAAATTCAGTGCTTGGTGTCTGGAGCCCATTTACAACCATCTTTGTTCCAAAGTGACTTGGAGCACACACACACACACACACACACACACACACACACACACACAGCTCATCTCCTAGTCTCAGGCTGGCTCCTTTCTATAACTGCTGCTGTCCTTAGTGGGTGGTCATCCTAGGGAACTGGCGTCTCCACAGTTGCTGGAGTCTGTGCTGCAACTGTACCGTACCTTCACCAAACACCTCTCCTGAGCTCTCTTCAGGGATTCTAATTCTGCTACATGGTACCAAGCCCCAACCTCTCTCCATGACACTTTCAACCCGGGACTTCTCTGCAGCTGAGGCTTCAACTTCCCTAAGACCTCTACTGGCCTCTTAGCCACAAGTCTCTCTTGTTCTCCGTGATGACTCCTCTATGCCTTTAAGAGCAGTACCACCTAGAAAACTCTTTCTCATGACCAAGTGCAGCTGCTGGCGCAAGGTACAGCACTGGAGCCCTGTGGAACATGTCTTCTGTGTACTGACCCTGTGGAAACACTTCCCTCGATGATGTCTGTCTCTTCTATAGGCATAATGTTTTTGTGCACTATGTAAAGTTTATCCTTGTCTTATTTAAATGCTGATTTCCCTGCCTTCATATTATGTTGCAATTCAAACATGGCATTGTAACGCTCGTCAATTCCAGCTTTGTCAATAAAAGCTGGAAAAGTCAATAATTTGGCAATAGAGAGAATAGGGTGGGATTCCCACTAGCCATGGGAGGAGGAAGAGAAAGAGAGGAAGTGAGGCGTCACCATGAAGAAGGTGTCTGGAAAGACATCAAGGTACGAACACACCTGAATCCCAGAGGGCCAGACCAATACAAAAATGCAAGTATCTCGGGGATTTGGGCTGGAAGGTGGTCAGATTAGATTAGAGGGTTAGAATAGAATTATAATCGCTAATTATTATACTTTAAGTTCAAAATTAATCTTGATCTCTCTGTGTCATTATTGGGGAACTAACTAGAATAAAGAAAACAGATATTGTATTCGGTTACTGCAATCATTTATAGGAATATTAACACTTTTCTTCACCACAGTCAGTTCTTCAGTCCCAGCTGACCAGTATCAATTGTCCCAGCAAATCAAAGGTTTTATTTTAGTGATTCTTAATTCTAACTATTACATAATTGGCCCTGACAGAGTCTTTGCTTCCCTCTGAATCTTCACAAGTGAGGGCTCCATCATGTACACTGTTCTCAACAATATCTTCTAAGTTCCCATAATACTGAATTAAGCATTGCCCCAAATGGTGTTTCTAGCCCAGTGTCTCAAAGTACTTCCACAGACTCCCCAATCCACGGTCAGGTCTGTTACAATAATATCCCGTGAATATGGTACCAATTTCTACCTTAGGGTTTCTGTTGCTGTGATGAAACAAGATAGTCAAGAATGCAACTTGGGAGGGGCAGTTTATTTCACTTAAACTTCTATATCACAAGCCATCATCAATGGAAATTAGAGCAAGAACTCAAGGCAGGAACCTGGAGGAAGGAACTAAAGCCGACACACTGAAATAGTTTTGCTTATTGAGTTGTTCCCCTTGGGTTTTGTCAGTCTGCTTTCATTCAGGACCAACTGCCAGAGCAATGGCCACCTTCAGTGATCTGGGACCACGTGTGCCAATAATCAATGAAGAAAATGCACTACAGGCTTGCTTGCAGGTGAATCTTATAGAGACTTTTTATTAAGTGAGAGTCCCTCTTCCCAAAATGTTCTATCTTGTGTCAAGTTGATGTAAACCAACACACATTTCTTTGGGATAATTGATTCAACTCTGCACACACACACACACACACACACACACACCCTGAGTGCAAGCAAATGAGATCATATGCACAAAGGCACAAAACTTATTTTCTTGTGATTTACGAGCTACCATTACTCTGCCCCCTTATTTGCTACCTCTCTTTGCTGCATAAATAAGTAAACTTTTCAATATACAGTTTTCATGTATAAGCTGTGGCATACTACCTGTCAGATGGCAAACAACACATCAGACAAATATAACAAAGCCGTTTGGAACTGCAGAGACATTGACTTGGATCACGTAATTTATTGGTGCCTTTGGAATTTCTGGCCATGCCTGTAAAAGACAGCTGTGCCACTGTCATGTGTTGACAAGCTAAGGGGGAGGGGCATTTTCTTATGTCCAGAGCAAGATTCCACAGATCATCATCAGATTAGAATATAGTGTTTAGTTAAGGATCAGACAAGCTTTCCTTTCATCCAAAGGGCAGCCTTGACTCTTCTGTCTCTATGAGAGATAGCGAATTTTTATACACAAATTATCTGCAGATATGTTTCATACTTAAACTGACTCCAATTCTGACTCAAGGAAACGCAATATCCTGCAAATGCCAAGTGACAGAGCAAAGGGATTCAGGTCAAAAGTCCTATAAGCCTGCTTCTTAAATTAGTTTATCCTATAGGTATTTAGAGCATCCAGATATGTGAGAATGGATTTTAGGGATATTAGTATATGATGAATCAAAACCAAAATTGCTACTGTGCAAGGTGAGAGGAGAAACTGTTAGGTTGATAGAGTAAGTAGGCATGTGGCTTACTGGGTCTCAGAAAAGCTTAGCGAGAACCCACTGGACAGTAAACTCCCATTGCTAAGACAGTGTGCTTTCATTCATTCCCTGTGGTATTTAGTCAGACTCCGGCTCAGAATAAAGCATTGCTAGTCTCTCATTCACTTGTACCAGGGCATGGGGAACTTTGATGATGTGGAGTCTCAGAGCCAGTGTGGATTTTGTTGTCATGAAGGATATGGTCTTGCTCTTAAACTTTTATAAATAGATTCATATTCTTCCAAACCTTTACTAAACAATCATTTTTAGCAGAGTAGAAGGCATAAACTGGGCTGCAAATGCTAATTCAAGCAATTTTAAGTATACAGAGTGGTGTATGCAGGCACAAAAGAAAGCAGAAAATTTCAGGGTCGTGGACTTCATTTCAGACTTGTTTTCAGGCTTGAGAGTAGATGTTTAATATGTGGGCACATCTGCACTCCAAGAAGGCTGTTGGGTGGCTCCTGCAGTGTGTTGTCTCAGGTGTTAGTTGTCATTTGGAGGGAAGTCTCTGTGCCCCTTCTTGTTTCTGTCGAATTTGTAACTTCACTCCAGGACTTTGATTGAAGCAAAGAACACAACCTACTCGTTAGGAGGTAGGAATTAGCTCGGGGGGGGGGGGGTGTTGAATAGATTGAGAGTTGCTTTTTCTGGCTTCCACACCCTCCTTCCATACAACAGACTATGTGGAATGAGTCACACATCTCCCCGTGATGAAAGTAAACACCATAAACCTTCGCAGTTGAGAACGAGTTGCTCTGCCATGTAAGGGCAATCCTTGCTTTGATGAAACACCCCGGTGTTTATCTGAGTAGGGTGACCATGAGAATCTTGCCAAATATCAATTTTCTGTGTATGTTCTAGTAGTAGCATTTTTTTTTAATAACCTGTAAAGCTCAGAGCAAGAGAGAAATAAGCATTACTCTGGAGCATGCACAGCATAAACAGTGGTTCTGCTTGCATCTACTTGCAATTAATTTGATCAAAGACAGACTTCCATATTTTGGAGGTTGTAATGCACTCAGTCTTCTGGACTTTGAAACAATTAAGTCTCCTTGAAAATGATTATAGCGCAATGAAATAATTGTTCGAAATTGACTGCCCCCATCCAGAATTTCAGCAACTTAAATATTAGTCTCCACAATGGCTCAAGTCTTAGCTGAATAAGGAATATGTAAATTATTCCTACGTGATGAAATCATTGGTAAATATATATCAATATTATATGTATTATATATCATTATATATATTATATATATAGAGAGAGAGAGATTACATACATACATGTTGAACATACACACACACACACACACACACACACTTTTTTACTTGGTGGTGCTGGATGCTTCCTGAGTATGTTTTGTGTTTTACAAGCTATCACTGATCTATATCCTCAACCCATGATTTCTTTTATATAATGAAGCAAGATCCTGTCTCCTGTTTTCTGCCAATAGTTTAAGAAGGTCCATGTTGATGAATGGTAACAGAAATGAACAAGAGTGGTGATGGATGAGGAAAGAAAAATACCAAGAATTTTGCATTATATGGAAATGTAAAAGTCTAAGAAACGTGCTTTTACTGTGTTTGGGACATTATTAAAGGATTTTGATCATAGAAGTAAAAGAACTAGATTTATGTTTAAAGTGATCTCTCCAGCAATAATATTTCAAACACCAGATAGAAGATGGGACAAACACTTCAGTGTTGGAACCATTAAGATGCTACTGCCGTAGTGGACAGAGATGTTTGCAGTATTGGAAAACATCAGAGTTCATGATAACTTTGACTACAGCCAAAGGACCATCTGAGGTGATTGTAAGTGAGGCATGAGACTAGGAACTATCAGGAATAGTCAAGTGTTGTTGAACATGCATGTGTGAGGATCTAGAGTCAGCCCTCTAAACACAGAGGCTGCAATCACAGATCCAAAGTATCTGAAGAGATTCTCTATTGTACATGCAAAGGCTATTTTATTGTTTGTATTCCTAAACAGGAGGGGTATAACAATTATTATATGACCTTTATACTTTATTGGGATTAGATATATGAAGATTATTTAAAGTACACAAGAAAAGGGATATAAGCTGAACACACGTCATGCACCATTTTGTATATGGGATTTTGGCATATCCATAGGAGATCCTAGAACCAATCCCTACCAGGATACTGACAAGGAAGACAATGAAAGGAAGTGCAAGACAGAAGTATCAAGAGTGATGTGGAAATTTTCAATTAATGCTGCCAATGATACATTCAAGTGGAAAATCAAGAGGCAGGAATCTGGAGGTCAGATAAAGCTTTAAGTCAGGAATGGAAATGCAGGAGATGCTTCAGAAAACATTGGGAGGTGGTTACTGAAAGGCATGAGTCATCGGGCTTCTAAAGACGGGCATAGAGAAAAAACTCTGTGTCCAAGACTGGAGCAGGGGGCATTAGCCACAGACGGTCACACACTCTAAACTTCAATATTGAATGAGATCTCAGGTCATTAACTGAACTCATTGATTTTCAAGTACTCCGTAGCTATTATACTGAAGACTTCTCAATGAACAGAGGTACTCCACTGGACTGTGATCATAAAGGCTGGAAGGTAAGGAGACCGAATCAAAGGAAAGCCGAAAGAGTAAGTGTCAATAGATGATTGTGTAGACACAGGAGAGAAGAATGGAGTAGTAGCCAGGGATAGGTCTAGGAGACATACCCTGAGGATTGGTAGTTGGATTCATCAAGGCAGAGAGAAATTGCTGTCAGGTTTTCTGCTAAATCTGGAACAAATACCTAATATTGGTAGTTGGATTCATCAAGGCAGAAAGAAATTGCTGTCAGGTTTTCTGCTGAATCTGGAACAAATACCTAATAGGAGCAGCTTCGAAAAAAAGTGGGCTGAAAAGAAGACAAGCGGGAATATCACCTACTACTTTTTCAAAGACATTTGATTTGGAACAGAGAAAGAAAACTAGCAGCGGCAGGCATCGTGGTCAGGAAATGATTTCTCTCACGGGAAAAACAAAAGTGTTTAGCATTCATTTTCCAGAGACAACAAAGAGCAGAGAGAGAAGTCTGATTACAAGGGAAAAGGAGAAGAGTGGTAACAAGAACTTAGCAATGTTCTATTTAGGTGTTTGTTTGTTTTGTTTTGTTTTGTTTTGTTTTTGTTTTGTTTGTAGAAGAGAGGAATGGAATCCAATATGCCATTGGTTCTCAACCTGTAGGTAGCAATCCCCTTGGGAGGTTAAATGACCCTTTCACAAAGTTCACCTAAGATCATTGGAAAACACAAATATCTACATAGTGGTTCATAACAGTAGCAAAATTACAGTTATGAAGTAGCAATGAAAATAACTTCTTGGTCGAGAGTCAACACAATGTGAGAAGCTGTATTTAAGGGTTGTAGCATTAGGCAGGTTGAAAACCACTGGAGGATACTGTCTCCTGGTGAATGGGATAAAGGGATAAAAAGAAAAATCAGAGGCATGGCTGCAAATAAGAATTAAATGGTGTTTGTGGGTGGTCTCTTGCTTGGTCAAGGAGAGAGGAAGCACCATTATCTATGGAAGAGAACGGCCATTGGTTTAAAGAGAAGCATCCAAGGAAGAATGAAATGGAAGAGTGGATGGTTTAGGTGAGCCAGTTATGGGGAAACCCTTGTGGCTCACTCTTTCCATACCTACAAAGTTCAGGGTGTGGTTGTACGTCAGACTTTTCAGGCACATTTTAAACAGTGGGTGGACAGTTGAATTTAATCATCACAAGTAAAATAAAGTGAGGGCATGAAGTGAAACCAAATGATGACGTGTCTCAGTATAGCCATCCACGTGCCAGTGAAGATGTGGAGGTGGAAAGAGACAAGGGCAAGAGATGACGCCAGACAGTGTGTCACAGTCATGGCTCTGCCAGGTAGCAAGTGGGCAGGAGGAGTCAAGGACGTAAGAATGAGAGATAATCAGTGGGTTGAGGGAATGGGCTGAGTAAGTCGGAAACAGAGTAACAACTGGAGTGTTAGCAGAAGTGAAGCAGATAAGGGAAGAGCAGAGATGAGACTCCAAGCACCCAGTGCTCAGAACAGAGGTAAAGGAACTATGACCTTGTGATAATAACTATTGCTATTGTTGGTTGTCACGGGTCAAGACTAATTGTGAGTTCCTAAAATATCAAGGAAGCTGAGTAACTGAGAAAGGAATGTGGCAATGCTAAGAAACCAACATGCCAGAAGAGTGTTTTATGATGCTAAATGAAACATGCTCAAATCAAAGGAGCCTTGTGAAGAGAAACTGTGAGACATCTCCCCAAACGTCCATGCTACCTTCCTTGCTAAGTAAGTTCTGCTGTGAGCTGTCAATGGAGTGATATTCTAGGTTATACAGGAAGGACAGATATGATGGATTTTCATATGAAATTGTCTAGCCTAATGATTAGTGCAAAATGACACTAAAGAAATTAAGTCTTAATTGTATTATTTTCATCTCTGCCTGATGGGTCCTTAATGAGAGAGTTAATTCATTTGCAGATAACTCCCTGTATTCTAGATGAATACTCATCCTTTGGTGTTTGGCTTCAAACATTTAGTACAATAAACATAACAATTTAGAAATGGGCCTTGAGGGTGGGGAGAAACTTAAAATGCCATGAAAGCATTTTCTTCACGTACCACAAATAGTTTTAGCATGATTGATGTAGATCTTTCCGAGTAAAGTAGAAAATAATGATGGGTGACACAAATAAGTATCAAATAATATACAATAGAGAAAAAACATTTCAAACGGACTATACAAGCCAGTTCTTTATTGTTTTCCTGCATATTAATTGTCACACTGAGAATCATTGTAAGTACATGGTTTCTCTTTCTTTAAAGATTTAATTTTAAGTGTGTGTGTGTGTGTGTGTGTGTGTGTGCATTGAAGTTGAGTATAGAACAGTGCAGTTCAGCACTGTTACTGAAGTCGCAAATTGTTGTGGGAATAAAATTTGGGTCTTCTGCAACAATGGTAAATACTCTCAATTGCTGAGACATCTATCTCTCCAGCCCCATGTGATACAGATTCATTGGGATTAATGTGATCCTTCCATACAGACATCGGACACACTGATCCAACCTCTCTTCCTCTTTCTAGCTACTACTTGCCTGTAGCAGTATCTGATAGGCACTACTCTACTTTAGATTCATTTTTTAAAAATGTTCACAAATGAGAAAGAACGCAGGGTACTTATCTTTCCATTTGCAGTGTATTTTAATTAACACAATGTCTTCCAATTTCACCCATTTTGTGGTAAATGATGGTAGAATTCTTCACCTGTTATAAAAAACATAATTGAGACAATTTTATGTACCCCCCAATGGCCTCCAGATTGCTAGGGATGCACTTAAACTTCTGATCCTCCTCACTATGCGACAACATTTTTATGTGTACTGAACACAGACCCTTGTGCATTTCTGATAGAACTCCAGCAACTAAGTTGGGTCAAGCCAGACCTTCATCATGTTTTGCTAGAACCAGAATACTTTTGGAGCATAGCATTATTGTTTTGAGTTCTTTTAGTAAATTTCCTGTTTTGACTTATATTATCTATCTGATGCTCCACTGTGTTTACTTTATATTTTGCTGGATACAGATTATCAATGAAATGCCTCATATGATAATTCCAACATTCCTGACCCAAATTCTGTAACTGTTTAGTCTCTCTGTGTGTTGTTTGGTTGGTTGGTGTTTGGCTGTAATATGTCTTGTGGTTGTTCTGTTAAAAGGTGCATATAATTACACAATGAAAGGAATTTGAGTGAACAGGCATTTAACAAGATGGCGGTGCTGTAGCTAGATCTTACTGTTCCGTGAGCCTCTGCACTGTGAACTTCACTGGTGCTCCCAGTGCTCCTGTTAGGTAGAGCTGAGTCTCCTTTAAGTCCCATGCATATTGTAGTTGTGTGTTTCTATTCTTCTAGATAGTCAGGCAATGATTTAACTCTATTCAGACCATTCTAAAACATTTTCTCAGAAGAAAAGACTTTTCAGGTGGACATGCATGCCACATGGATCACTAATAGGGACACAGCCTGAGAACTGTGTCATGGGCATTTTCCTCACTGTGTGATGATCTGAGTTGATACAGATCAATCACTCAGCATAGTCAACTGATGGAATCAAGAGATATGTGAGCCGGTTGCCAGAGCAACATACTAGTTTACATGAAACATTTTGAAGGAGATAGGAATATACTTTAAGATCATAGCAAACTCACGCCTGGTGGCACAGACCAACAAACCCAGCTATCTAAGAGGTTGATGCAGGAGGATTTCAAGACCCAGGCCTTGACAGCCTACAGAGATCCTGTCTCAAGATGAAAAGATGAAAGAAAGCAACTGGAATGGAGTTCAGAGTCAGAAGGGAGAAGCCAGGGCCAGTACCGAGCACTGCAAAATACTCACCTGTGGGAACACCTTCAGAGATTATGAAGTGTCAAGGCACAAAGCAATAGCATAGTCATTAGCACCGAGCATCATGGAATTATGTCACAGGAAGTATATTTAGTATTAAACTCCTTTCATACTAGAGTAACAATATTCTAATTCTTCATTCCCTGCTTAACTTATTTCCACCAAAATGATTTTTGCCAGTTGCAAATTCTTCTCCTCTTCTTAATTTGGCACATGCATGATGATTCTGAAGGGAACTTTTGCATGGTAGAGGTTTCCTTACAAGTGTCAGTGTTTCTCACTCCACACTGCAACCCTTGACAAAACAGACACCACCACCATAGTCAGCCCATGTGGTCTGACGCCATTCAACTCTACTGGGAGGATCTCATACTTTATTCAACATGACCTATATGGCAACAATTTTAATAAATGACTTGACATCACCTAACTAATTTTACAAGGCCTTGGATTCCACATCTCCTCCTCATTTAGATCCGGGACAGTGAGTTAAGACAAAGGGCAGCTTGTGACTTCAGCCCTGGAGCTCCATTTTCACCATTTCTTTCTCATGGTTCCCTTTGTTTTTCCACATGTAAGACTTGTGATGAAGATGTCCACACTGGCCAAGGTATTCTTTGGTGGCTGTTACTAGATGGTTCTTAGAACAATGCGAGACTAATCCTTCAGGTAGTAAAACTACTTACTAAAATATAATTTAGATACTTTTCTAACCTGGCAGGAAAAAAAAATAACTAGAAAGGTTCTGGCTTCTGGTCCACCCCCCAAAGAACATTATTCTAAAGATTCGTATGTGTTTCTTGGAATCCAAAGGGAGAGAGAAATGTAGCTAGAGTTGAAGAAGAAACTACAATAAGAAGAAATTAAACTGTCATTTGAGCTGTACGCTTCATCTACACTTGTCTCTTCAAGGCCCTGTGCTGTCTTCCTGGAGGCTGCTTGTCCCTGCTTTCCCAGCTACCCTGCAGAGACTGCCTGGTGGTGGCAGCAAGAGGGTGATAATTAATCACACCTCCTTTCCCCAACAGGGAACCAACTTTAGAAATACAAGAATCAGACAGATGAAGATGAAAATACCAGCCCTGTCCCTGACTTGAAGACTCGGTAAAAGACTGTGAATTGAATTTAAGGCAAAATTGAATGTCTACTACTTTCTGTCCTGAATTAAACCCTCTCACAGATAGAAGGTCTCACCCTTGGTAAGGACAGTCACCCCAGGAAGACAAAACCAAGCAGCTCCCAGAGAGGGAGTAGCACAGGAAACATTGTAATTCTGTTTAATAAAAACCAGGGAACAGTGAGAGCCAAGGTCTCACTGTCTGTCTGCCCTGTTACAAAAGCAAAGATGCATGCTGTGCAGAGAAAAATGGACAACAGGGATCCAAGAGAGAGCACTTCCCCTCAAAGAAATTATTTAGTCATAATTTGAAAAGGCCAATATGAAAGATATATTTGTTTAATTTGTGTAAGCTATTTTCACGTTTACTTCGTAAATCTACACAAACATAAATGAAGCCAGGAAAAGAATGTCATTCATAATTACCTCAAACACACACAAGCACACATGCAAACATATACATACACACACACACACACACACACATATATATACATACATATTGAAACAATGAAGTGAAAGACTTATACAATGAACAAATTAAGGCATGGAAAAAAATTGAAGAAGATTCTAGAAGATGGAAAGATCTTCCAGGCTCATGGATCAGTAGGAGTAGTCTTATGAAAATGGCCACCCAACCAAAAGCAATCTACAGACTCAGTGTAAATCCCAGCAAAATTCCTCACAGAGATTAAAATATATATATATATATCATATGAAAACACAAAAGGTACAGGATAACCAAAAAAGAAAAAAGAAAAAACAACAACAACAACAAAACACTAAGCAATAAGAAATTCACCAGAGGAATCACCATCCTTGATTTTAAATTATACTATGGAGCTAAAGTGATGTGAACAGTATGTCACTGGCACAAATTAGACTCATCACTTAGTGTATTAGTCAGGGTTCTCTAGAGTCTCAGAACTTATGGATAGTCTCTATATAGTAAGGGAATTTGTTATGATGGTTTACAATCTGCAGTCCAACTCCCCAACAACAGTCAGCTGTGAATGGGAAGTCCAAAGATCTAATAGTTGCTCAGTCTCACAAGGCTAATAGATTACAGCAGATGTGCTGGCAAGTAAATGCAAGCAGGTAAAGAGTGAATCTTCCTTCTCCAACGTCCTTTTGTAGGTCTCCAGCAGAAGGTGTGGCCCAGATTAAAGGTGTGTACCACCACGCCTGAATCTGGGACTTGTTTTGTCCCAGGCTGACCTTGAACTAAGAGATCTCCTTGCCTTAATCTCCTGGAATTCATAGCCAATATACCTCAAGATATCCATGCCAAAATCCAGGTCAGAAACTTGTGTCTCCCAGCCTCAAGATCTGGATCACAGGTGAGCCTTCCAATTCTGGATTGTAGTTCATTCCAGATATAGTCAAGTTGACAACCCAGAATAGTCATTACACTTAGCAAAATGCAACTGAAGACCCACTCATAAACTGATACTCTGACAGCCACATGAATTTGACATAGAAGCCAACAGTACACAGGAGAGAAAAAGTATCCTCAACAAATATGGTTGGTTATTTTGGATAGCCACATGTTCAAAAACAAAATAAAATCCATATCTCTTACCCTGAGTAAACTCAACTCCAAATGGATCAAGGAGCTTCTGCTGGATATTCTGTCAGCTTGACACAAACTAAGGTCATCTTAGAAAAGGAAAACTTAGCTGAGAAAATGCATTCCTCAGATTGGCCGATAGGCAAGTCTACAGAGCATTTTCTTAATTAATAATTGACGTGGGAGGGTCCAGCCCACCGTAGATGGTGCCACATATGGGCAGGTAGTCCTAGGAAGTATAAGAAGGATACATGTGAACTTGGAGAAAAAGCCGACGAGCAGCCTCTCCAACCTATAAAATACACCCTATTTATTTTCCACGCTGCCTTTGGTCATGTTCTATATCCCAGCAACAGAAAGCAAACTGAAATAACCCTTACATAGCACCCAATACTCTGAATCTAATCAAGGAGTAAGTAGGGATATGCTTGAACCCACTGGCACAGCAAAGAGCCTCTAATAAGACAGACATTAAGGCTAATGATAAAAAGGACCTTATGAAAATCTAAAGCTTCTGTAGAGTGAAGGACACCGCCATTCAAATGGAAAGTGAGCCCACAGAATGGAAAAAAATGTACCAGTTATGCTTCGAACCGAGAGCTAGTATCTCGAATATACAAAAACTAAACATCGGAGTCAGATAGGGGAAGAGAGGAGGAGAAGGAGAGAGAGAGGGGGGCCTTTTGGAACGGGGACAGCACAGAGTTTCCTGGCATCATGGCAGATCTGCAAAGATTCGTCACTGGAGGAATCAGATTTTAATAAGGTTTATACAAGATTAAGTTTGAGTTGTTGCGCCCAGAGATTAAAAAAAAAAAAAAAAAAACCCAACTAAACATCAAGAAAACAAACAACCCAATTTAAAAAATAAAGCATAGAAATTACCTGAGTTCTGAAATGATGAAGTAAAAATGGCTGATAAGTACCTTGTAAAATACTGTTCCCCATCAACATTTCCTCCTTGTCATGACGACGGAGCTGCGCACGTTCACTGAATTCACACTGCTCTTAAAACATCGTCAGGGCTTAGCCGGGACCCACTAGAAGGTTTTCCAGTTTTTAAATGAAAAATTCTAGGCCATGTTCCTTTCCAAAAGGAACCCTTAGCAAATAAACAGAACAGTCCCTGCAAAGCACAAAAAGGACAGGTGGAAGAAACAGCGAAAGAAAAGATTCCTGCCATGCAGTCAAATTCAAGCCGGCCATCACTGGTGCATTTCTTGCTGCTTTGTAATGGCCAACAGGAATCAGAAATCAGAAGGCAGACACGCTCAGCAAGAACAGGCCTATCAAGGCTGCCACACAGCTAAACAGGCATCCGAGAAGACAGCAATGACTGCTGCTAAGGGCCCCCATAAAACGACACCTAAGCCAAGGCTGTGGAGCCTGTGAAGGTACCTGCTCTCCCATTTCCTAGAAAATGCTAAATTGGTTGATTAGACTTATAAATAAAGAAACAGGTATACAGGATCCCATTGCAAAGATGTAGCATATTTTACTTGCTTGTTTACTCGTTGGTGGACAGCACGTTTCTTCCATTCTCTGACTTGATGAAGGTAATGCTGACACACAGAATTCACTCTGAAACTTCCAGGTTTTTATAAGTGCCGGTTTTGAGTCTCTTTAACAAGCATGTAATATTGAGTGCTCAAAGAAGGCAAGTGTGACGTGGAAAGCCTTCCTATGGGTCCACCCAGCTGATTTGTAGCCTTGCTATGAAAGCTGTTGTTTCATAGCTTTCATACACAACTGAGGAAGTGTTATGCTCGCATTTCTTCCTGCTTTAAATCTGGCTTCCCGTTCTGAAAGTGTCTTCCCAGGGATGGGCCCTTCAGTGCACTTCTGCACTATTGAAGTATTGAGTACGCGAAGACGCTTGTATACAGAGTTTACATTTCTGCCTTGCAGAAAGGATGCCTGCACTGACTGCGCCACAGTTTAAAGATGCTAAAAGCTATGGGAGTCTTTGGAGATAGAAAACGACACGTACCATCATCTCAAAAAGACAGACAAAAGAAGCAATTGCCAACTAGCATTAGCACCGGTTATTGGGAAATCTCTCTCTGCCCTTTTAATTTAACCATTTGTGACTCTTCGCAAAGATAAATAAGCATTTATTTTTCTGCTTTGGAGAGTATAACAATTTGAAATATTAAAGTCAAAAGGTGAGAAAGAACTCATAGTCCAGAGGGACTATTCCTGGTCTTAAAATGTGTGTTTGTGCAAAAAAAAAAAAAAAAAGTAAAAATTGTATTATAACTAGAGTGTGACTCTGGCAAAGATGCAGAACTCAAAGATCAGATTAAAGCTTAGAAGGTACTTCTTAATGTTCTTACTCACACAGGTAAGAACACCAGCTGGGTGAGTCCAGAGCCCTAGGACGTCCATAAAAAGCCAAGTGTAGCCACACACTTCTACAAATGCCCCCTCCACTCCCCATGTGGGGTGGAGACAGGCGGGTCAGTAAAGCTTCAAACCTCCAGCCTAGCTGAAGGTTCAATGAAACACTGTCTCCTATGGAAACAAGGCAGAGAGCAGTAAGTGATGACACTCCCTTCTAAAAAAGATCAACGTATAGAAGAATACGAACCTACCAACATGTACAAAGTATATAGATAAATAATATGTTTATAAGTAATCCAATATACAGTGATGTTAGATACATACTAGGTGTTTGTGCCTCGTGTGTGTGTGTGTGTGTGTGTGTGTTGTTTTGCAGTATTTTACTAGCATCATGTGTTTATTCTCATGCTGTTGGGCTGATTTGAGTCTTTTTTTTTTTTTGATACTTTATTTACATTTCCAATGTTTTCCCCTTTCGAGGTCTTCTCTTTGGAGACCACTTATCCCCTCCCCCTCCCCCATCTCTATGAGGGAATTCCACCTCCCACCCACCCGCCCGCCCACTCCCATATTCCCACCTTGACATTCCCCTTTACTGGGGCCTCTCCTCCCCCTGATGGCCAACAAGGCTCTCCTCTGCCACATATGTGGTCCGAACCATGCGTCCCTCCATGTGTATTCTTTGGTTGGTGGTCCAGCCTCCAGGAAGACCGGGGGGGGGGGGGTGTCAGGCCAGTTGATTTGAGTCATTTTTAAGTATTGCTGCTCTAAACATGCATGTCCTCCGTGCCTTTGGCTTTTTCGATAGTTCTGCGAGGATGCTGTCATATTTGTATGGGTTTTTAGTTGCTAATCAGCATAACAAACGTTGGAAATAGAATGTCTCTGACCAAGTCAACACTGACAAGGTGAGTAGATTAGCATAAACATGTTAGACACACTCATATCATTTCCTATGCAAGGAGTTATTGTTTTCTCTAAGGTATATAACCTTGCATCAAGACTATTACCATGGTGTTTTATAACTGGAAGGAAACCATGATTACAGATGTGACCTGACCACCTGCTCTAAGTTCCTGTTGCCTTCTTTACTTCGCTGACGTGATGAGCTGTTCTTAGAACCGAACACTAGAATAGACTCCTTCTCCCATAAATTGGTTGTGTCGGGGTGTTTTATCATAAAAGCAAGAAACCAACCCGGGACAATATGAAATATTCCGTGTTTCAGAAATATGACCTGCTGCACCCTGTTGACTCCAAGCTCCCCAGCCATCCTCCCCATCCTTCCTCGATGGCTAACTTTCTCTTAGAGAAGCTAAAAATACTGAACAATCGCTTGTCGCGCTTTCGTTGTATCAGGAAATGTGACTCACTTCTGGCCACAGGAATCCAAAAGGGAGTCTGACTCAGTGTTGGAACACAGCCGGAGACTTCCTGTACCCCCGAACACTGTCCCTCTGCCCTCTGCACACTATGTGGAAACCACTTCATGGCATTAAATTGATGATTGGGTCAAGGTAAGTGACTCCAAACCTAGAGAGTTTTACCACTCCGCAGAATGTTGGGTGTGGTCTGAAGTGTAGATCATTCCTGCAGTCAAAGAGGGGATTTTGGTTTTACCAGCTGAAAAAAAGAGAAGGTAGGTTTGGTGGTTTGTATCAGACACTTATTTCATTGGAATCAGGTTATTTATTTTCTGTCTGTTTTAATACCCATCTCAGGGTGTAGTTGGATGAGTTTTGACTCATGTTGCCTTTATCACAATTAAGATAGATAAACCCCTCATCATCCCTAAATATCTATTACTGCTATTCTGTTAGTTCTTTTAGTTTCTACTCTGACCACACTCAGCCACCTAGATTCTAGTGGCTCTCAACCTTCCTAATGCTGAGACCCTTTAATACAGTTCCTCGTGTTGTTGTGGTGAGGATGGCCTTGCTGTTTCTCTCAGCTGGCTGACATTCAGACAAAGCTCATTTTGCTCTGAGGCCTGTGGTCTGACTCTCATCCTTAGGATGATCAGGGTCCATTGATCAACCATGAAGAAATAAAAAGATGACATGGTTTTGTATGCATAAAAATCCTAAATCTGTGATTGACATATTGTTAAAACTAATAGACAAATTCAGCAAGGCTGCAAGATACAAAACAGGCACCCTACCATAGGGAGTCTTTGTGTATACTGGCAAGATGGTTGAAAAACCAAGACTATCACCTTGTTTACCACAGCCACAAAAACATTACACTAAGAAAGAAGCTTAACATGGAGGGAAAGATTTATACGTTGAAAATCATGAAACTCGGATGGAAGAAATGGAACAAAGTTTGCACTAAATGAAAACATGTCTATATTTCCATATTTTAAAATATACATAAAAAGTCTACACCCAAGGCAGGTTATTGATCTGACAAAATTGTGATCAATATTCTGTGTGTTTTGATACTAAGAGGAGGAGCCAGTAGGATCAGGAGTTCAATATTATTTTCAGTACATAGAAAGATTAAGGCAAACTGGGTTCCACTAAAGTTTATCTTTTAAAATGCACCACAATTCCAAGTTGCCAAAACAAGCCTTGAACAAAAAGCCCAAATCCATCCAATGAACTGACTCCAAAGAATAGTCACATGCAGGCTAATGAAATTAAAGCCTATGTCCTCTTATACCATATATAAACAAACAATCACTCGATTGAATTAGAGACATCTTAGGAACAAAGCTGTAAAGCCACCAGGAAAAAAGAAACTGGGGTGAATTTTTACTCCCTATCTTTGGGAATTGTCAAAAGCAAACCGTCAAACAGATCTTCTGAAGTGGACAAGCTTCTATACAGCAGAAACAAGTTAAGGTATAAAGGCTCCTGCAGAAAAAGAGAAATATGGGTAAGCCACACATCTCATAGAGATCAACATAGCAAACATATAACACACCAGCAATTCGGCAGTAAAAATACAAATCCCTAGTAATTTACAACAGAGTCAACTCTTCTCGACACTGACAACCATTTCATCCCTCAGATGAGTAAAAGGCCGAGTTTCTATTTATAGTCACCGCAGCTCCTTACTGCCGATTTCAGCCTGACATAGCCTGTGATCTTCTCTTCTCCATGGCTTCAGTGCTTCCGATCCTGGCCTTTATTCTACACATCCTGAACACACAGACATCACTCCAAGCTGTCTAGATAATACTGAGTGCCTTTGCTGCTCACAAAATCTCATCCTAGCGTTTGCCTGCCTTGTAGGAAGGCTTTTAAGGACTGGGGAAATGTCCTACATCCATCAAAAATATTGTAGAGGAATTATTTCTTATTTTCCCTCAATGTTGTGTTTTCTATTGCTTTACAATGTAAGTATGTAGCCTGAAGAAATTGATTTTGCCAATTTTTAGAAGGATTTAGAGATGCATTTTTTTCTCTAATTCTAATTCTCTTTATTTTTTAAAGTATTTTTAAGATTTCATTATATATATAAATATATATACATATATACATATACACACACAGTATATATATATATATATATATATATATATATATATATATATATATATATATATATATACACACACACGCACACACACACACATACTGTAGCTGTCTTCAGACACACCAGGAGAGGGCATCAGATCCCATTACAGATAGCTGTGAGCCACCATGTGGTTCCTGGGATTTGAACTCAGGACCTCTGGAAGAGCAGTCGGTACTCTTAACTGCTGAGCCATCTCTCCAGCCCCTAATTCTAATTCTTATCTCCACTATACTATCTTTCCAATATACCTCAAATTAATAGATTTTTTTATTCTGCAGTTATAACAGTATCCTTAAGCTCTTATTTCTAAGGGGATACTGTCCTGTAAAAGTTTTAACTACTTGTAACTGAAGTTTAAATATGACTGAGCTACTTTTTATTAGGTGAGACCGAATTTTGATAGGGAGCCCAGGTTGGTCTTCTACGCAATACTCATGTCTAGCCCTGCCCCTGAAATTCTGGGATACAGGCTATACCCTGCATGCTGGAGATGGAAGCTGAGCCTCACCCATGAAGACATCCCACCACTGAACTATATCCCCACACTTCAGCCATGTCCTTTTAATAAATGCAGGTCACGTGCTAATGGAAGCCCCATGTAGCAGCCTAAGAGGCAAGGAGTAACCTCGGCTATGGCAGTTTCTCAGCAGCCTAAGATGCATGGAGTAACCTCGGCTATGGCAGTTTCTTAACAGCCTAAGATGCAAGGAATAACCTCGGCTAGCAGCTTAAGATGCAAGGAGTAACCTCGGCTATGGAAGTTTCTCATCTGCCAGTTTTCAGCCAGTTTACAGCCGTTTGAGCCACACCTGCTCTCTGACCTTTTCACATTCCTGTAGGCTTCTCAGGGTCACTTCTGTTCATCTCTTTTATAATATGCAGCCAAATCCAACTTGCATCTCTTAAAATCAATCTCTTCCGATTGTTTGTAAGAATCACTTACAGGTGATAGTAATTAATTCTCTTGGATGTAGAAAGATCATCTCTCTAAAACTCAGTCTGGACCCCGTCAACTTGCTTTGAGATCTGTCGCCTTCAGGATGCCATTTCATCAGCACAGTTTTACATGTAAAAGTATTTCAGAAGCTGAGTCCCGTCTTCTGTTTCAGTGTTCTTATGTGCCTACCACCATTACTGGAATTCTTGACATGATAAGATAGGTGCCTTTCACTTTTGAGCTTTGGTGGACTTAGCTAGAAGGTGTCAGAACACACTTCAAGAATGGAGTTGTGAGAAGGAAATTCTGAGTGCCTGTGAGAAAACTCCAAGACCCCAGCCAGTTTCTTCAAAAGTACAGATTTGTTCTTGGAGTGTGCTTTTATGCTCCTCCCGGGTGTAGAAGGCATTAAACCCCCGAAACTAAAGTTGAAGACAATTACCTGGGAATCTAATTCAGGTTCTCTGCAAGAGCTGTGTCTTCAGCCCCGACAGAACTTAGGTTCTGTGCCTTTCTGTGTACCTCTGCTTGACTTTTTTACTGTGTAGGAAACATGTCTTCAGATTCTCCTATAGTACATTTGTTCATCTGCCTAATAATAGATACATAAGCAACTACTGATGTCTGAGTTAAAACTTCCTTTTAGAGAATACAGTCTTCTGCATTAAATGTTGATCATTTCATATTTTATGTTAAAATTCATTTTATGTCCTTATTTATTTAGATACTCATGTAGAGATTTGCCATATAAAGAGCATATCTGATCACTCTTATTCCTTGAAATTTCTTTGTATTGCATTACTGCAATTTTCTGGACACATATTGCATTAAATAAGTAGTAGTGAGTTGTTAGATGCGTAATTTTATATAGTGCATCATACTACACTTCAAAATGTGCTGTTTAGTAATTCATATGTTGATTGAATTATTATTTATTCAGACTATTAGTAATTGAGATAGTTGTATGGAAATTTTCCAATAAGATTTGTCTATGTGACTATGTATTAAGTTTGCCTCTATATATTTTGCTTTTTTATTAGAGGTAAGTGTGTATGTGTGTGTGTGTGTGTGTGTGTGTGTGTATGTGTGTGTGTGTGTGTACACAGGTACACAATCCTCAACTACTTCTAAAACAACAACCTCTCAAGACAAAAGGAATTTTCAACACTTTGATATTAAAACTCACTTGTAAGCAAACCTGACTTGACTGGGTTTCCACCGCCATTGTAGAGTGTATAATATCTACTATCAACATGCATAGGCTTGTCCTTTGTGTGTTTGCCACTTTTTGAAAATTTATGGATTTTTGTACCATGGACTTATTACCATGGCTGTAAGTCAGGCAAGGGAATAGGCATTTCAAACAGAACACATGGCAGTGAGACTGTGGTGATCAAAAGCAGGATCTGCATTAACAGCTTGTCAGGTAGTAAGTGAAGGTCTGCTCACATGAGTTGCTAGCCCTTATGCGCATCATGCTAAAACCACTGGGAAAAATTGAACAGGGAAATCACAAGTTATATTTAAAGGGGAAGATTTTAGCTGTCAGTGCATCAAAAGAGATAAAAGACACAGGCGGTAGATCAGTTAGAAGACTTGAACCATATAAAAGAAGGGGTATTTGGGAATATATTTGAATATAGTTGAAAGCTAGACATGAGAGTATTTATTAATTTGTTAATATTGATTTTGTATATGAGAAAAAAAGAAGTTAATATAACATATGTTTGGTCTCAGTAACCTGAAAACAATGGAGTTAGAATTGCCATGTATATAATTCCATGTGTCCTTTCTCACACACACACACACACACACACACACACACACACACACACACACACACACACACACACGGAAGCCCGCTCTGGAGCTCTGGTTCTTTCTTGAAGGCAGCAGGGGGGTTGGGGGGCATCAGTGGGGGCAAGGCTTGGTCTAGGGAGAGGTTAGGGCTGCTTTTTATAATGTTTACCTACCTTGACTATCAGTCACTCTGAGGCCAGAAGCTGCAGGCCTCTGGACCTATTGACACTTTTTGCTTAACAGCAGGGGATTGAATGAAGGATTGCTAGTGCTCCCTTCTCTGGCCAGGCAGCCAGGAGCGGAGCCCCTTACTGAGTTGCCTGCCAACTCTGTGTAAGCCAGAAAAGAAAGGAGTCTCTCACACAGAAAACACATACACCAGATGAAATGGAAAATGGGTACATCACCTTTTGCTTATTGCTTTTAGCTTTTTATAGCTTTATTATTATTATTATTATTATTATTATTATTAATTGGTTGTTTTATTTATTTACATTTCAAATGTTCCCCTTCCTGGTCTCCCCTCCACAAACTTCCACCCCCTCCTCCCTTCTCTTTGCCTCTAAGTGGGTGCTCCCCCACCCACACACCCACTCCTGCTTCACCCCTCTAGCTTCCCCCTATGCTGGGGCAACAAGTCTCCACAGGACCAAAGGCCTCCCCTCCCATTGATGCTGGATAACCCTCTGCTACATATGTAGCTGGAGCCATAGGTCCTTCCATGTGTACTCTTTGGTTGGTGGTTTAGTCCCTGGGAGCTTTGGGGGGGGGGGGGGACTCTGGTTAGCTCCTTTAGTCCTTCCCCTAACTCTTACTTTGGGGTCCCCAGGCTAAATCTAATGGTTGACTGTGAGTATCTGCATCTGTCTTAGTCAGATGCTGGTGAAGCCTCTCAGAGAACAGCCATATTACGCTCCTTTCTGGGAGTACTTCTAAATATCAGTAATAGTGTCAGGATTTGGTGTCTGCAGATGGGATCGATCCCAAAGTGGGGCAGTCTCTGGATGGCCTTTCATACACACACACACACACACACACACACACAAACACACACACATTCTGACTGGGCCCAGCCATTTGCCTCATCAACTCTACAAGTGATCATGCATGCTTACAGACATACATACACATATACCTTCATACATACATATAAACAAAAAGACATATACACTTAAATGGATGAATGGATGGATGGATGGATGAGGCAGAGCTCCCCAACCTTATTTCTTTTCTTTGGCCTTTTTATACCTTCTTAGACAAAAGTCCTTAGAAAATTACCTCAGAAATAAAATATTACATAAAATTGGAGTTACAAGGAATGTTGATATTAAGTTTAAAGCAGTGTATCATTCTATGTGCTCATTATAAGTTCATAGCAACAGTTTTTACATGGTCCTGCCTTATCTTAGTACACACCTGTGGCTTTATCCTTGAACCTAAATATTTTTTCTTGAACACAAATTTGTTTCAAATTCATTTCTCTTTTTAGTGTGTTTATGAAATCTTATTTTATTTCTTATTATGCAGCCTTTACTTACTATATGAGGAGTGGGCACATTCTATACTTAATTCTAACTTTGTTACATTTTCTAGCAAAGAAACTAAAACCATATCTAAAAACTTTCTTCTTAAAATTATTTAAATCAAGTCAGGAATACTATAAAATCATTAATTCATCTAAACAGCATTAATTCATAAAAGATCATCTTTATGCTGATCTGCATGCAATCTTCTCAATAGGGTGGGCTAATGCCCAGGAATTATTATATTAATAATGACAGGAAAGGCAGTTCAGCTTCAAGAAGCAATCCTGAGATGACATCTCTTTGGGAACTTGCCTCATAGAGCTTACCCATCACAGACCATGCAAAAAACCAGTGGGCCACCTCCAGGAAGGCCACCTGATAGCCTTGCCTATCCTAGATGGCTCCAGACAATATATATAATCTGTGACAAATGCTACATATTTAGGCTAGTTGCCTATTTGTTAAGCGGTGACTAGAAAGTAGTCATTACATAAACTGCAATACTCTCAAATGCCAACTGAAGTCACACTGTTCTCCTGAAAAGTTGCAATCCCCTTCAGTTCCTTCAGTCCTCCCCCATCTCTTCCATTGGGATGCCTAGTCTCAGTCTGATGGTTGACTGTGAGTATCTGCATCTGTCTTAGTCAGATCTCTGTCTCTGTCTCTCTATGTCGCTCTCTGTCTGTTTCTCTCTCTCTCTCTCTCTCTCTCTCTCTCTATATATATATATATATATATATATATATATATATATATGTATGTATATAATATATAATACATATATATTATATATATGTATATAATATATAATACATATATATTATATATATATTACATATATATATATTTCTTTTTTCAATTATTTATTTATTTTTGGATACTTTATTTACATTTCCAATTTTTCCCCTTCCTAGGTCTCCTCTTTGGAAACCACCTATCCCCTCCCCCTCCCCCACCTCTATGAGGGTATTCCACCTCACACCCACCTGCCCACCCACTCCCGTATTCCCACCTTAACATTCCTCTTTACTGGGGACTCTAATACCCTCAGGCCCAAGGGCCTCTCCTTACCCTGATGGTCAACAAGGCCCACCTCTGCCACATATGTGGTCGGAGCCATGGGTCCCTCGATGTGTATTCTTTGGTCGGTGGTCCAGGCTCCAGGAGGACCAAGGGGGTCGGGACAGTTGACACTGTTGCTCCCTCCATGGGGCTGCAAACTCCCTCAGCTCCTTCAGTACCTTCTCCAAATCTTCCATCTGGGATCTCATACTGAGTCCAGCGGTTACTGTAAAGTAACACTTGGGTATTTCGAACTTTTGGGCTAATATCCACTTATCAGTGAGTACATACCTTGTTTGTTCTTTTGTGACTGAGTTACCTCGCTCAGGATGATATTTTCAAGTTCCATCCACTTGCCTGCAAATTTCATTAAGTCATTGTTTTTAATAGCTGAGTAGTACTCCATTGTGTAAATGTACCACATTTTCTGTATCCATTCCTCTGCTGAGGGTCATCTGGGTTGTTTCCAGCTTCTGGCTATTATAAATATGGCTGCTATGAACATAGTGGAGCATGTGTCTTTATTACATGTTGGAGCATCTTCTGGGTATATGCCCAGGAGAGGTATAGCTGGGTCCTCAGGTAGTATTATGTCCATTTTTCTGAGGGTCCGCCACACTGATTTCCAGAGTGGTTGTCCCAGCTTGCAATCCCACCAACAATGGAGGAGGAGTGTTCCTCTTTCTCCACATCCTTGCCAGCATCTGCTGTCACCTGAGGTTTTGTTTTTTTCATATATAATTTTCTTTTAATATATGCATATATAGTTAACACAGATTATTTTGTGCTGAGGATCAAACCCAGCACCTAACACATATTAGGTAAGCACACATTCTACAGCCTAGTTTCATTATTTGATAAAATAATGCTACATCTGTAAATTATGACAATTAACCACTATTTAAAATCTGTCTCTCTTGCTATTTATAGCTTAATTCAAACTTTGTTTTTAGAAAACCAGTTGTATATAAAAATAAACATGTTGTTAAGATTTATATCAATGGTCAAAATATACTTTTTTATATTTTCTACATGGAAATTTTCACTTTAAAAACATAACAGTAAAATTATTTTTACATATGGAGCTGAGCTTTTTTTTTTTTCCTCCTTTTTTATTTTTGATACTTTATGTACATTTCCAATGTTTCCCCTTTTCTGAGTCTCCTCTTTGGATACCCCCTGTCCCCTCCCCAACTCACCTTTAGGAGGGAATTCCACCTCCCACCACCACCCCCGTCCACCCATCCCCATATTCCCACCTTGACATTCCCCTTTACTGAGGCCTCTAACATCCTCAGGCCCAAGGGCCTTTCCTCTCTCCCTGATGGCCATCGAGGTCATCCTCTGCCACATATGTGGTCCAAACCATAAGTCCATCAATGTGTATTCTTTGGTTGGTGGTCCAA
>CM052718.1:12801219-12840728 GCA_028551405.1 Uromys caudimaculatus
CATGAGAAATGATTTTAAATCTGAGTCTTGCTTTTCTGGTGTGTTGGGGTATCCAGGGCTTGCTGTGGTGGGAGAGCTGGGTTCTGAGGGTGTGGAGTACTCTTGGTTTCTGTTCTTTATGTTCTTACCCTTGCCTTTTGCCATCTTGTTAAGATGTTAGCTGATCTTACTCTGTCTGGCTGTGGCTTGTCCCTCCTGCAGGCCTCTGTATCAATACTCCTTAAAGACCAGCTCTCTCTGAGAGGTGTTTGGGTATGGAGTGCTGTGGCACAGGGTCATCTCTTGGGTGCAGACAGAAACCAGAAGGATCTTGTCCCCAGTGGTCCCTTGGTTTCTGTGTACTGATGGCTCTACAAGGGTTCCTCTTGATCCAGTGAGTTTGAACAGAAGTGGTGGTTTTGCCTATGCTCGAAGGTGTGTCAGCACTCCTGGGATACCAGCTCTCTCCTGGAGCCCTGTGACCCAGGTTGAGGTCCCCAGGTCCCGGTGAGCCGTTGTGCTTGTCTTATCCCCACTCAGAGCTTATCCACGCTCCTGGGAGGGTGACTTTCTCCCGGCGCTGCTTGGCTTTGGAACCCTCGTGGCCCAGGCAGAGGTCTCCTGCCACAGATGGAAACCGGAAGGTTCCTATGCCCAACTTTACCTCAGTCCCTGTGTCCTGCTGGGTCCAGGTGGGTCCAGGTGAGCAGTAGTGCTCATCTTAACCCTACTCACAGCTTTTCCATGCTCCTGGGAGGGTAGCTTTCTCCTGGCACTACTTGGCTATGGAACCCTGGTGGCCCAGGCCCAGGTCTCCCGCCACAGATGGAAACTGGAATGTTCATATATATATTTCATTGAGTAATTCAAATGCTGATTTCTGTGCCTCCATATCTCTTGCAATCCTTATTCTAAGAATCTCCTGCCTCAATTGTTGTGTAAACATTGTTCCCAATTATTTCCATGATTGGTCAATAAACAAGCTGTCTAGCCAGTGCCTGAACATGGGAAAGAATAGGGCTGGACTTCCTGAAAGCCGGGGGAAGGGGGAGGAGAGAGAGGAAGTGGGAATTACCCACAGGGAGAGAGTCTAAGAGACACCCCAAGAAAACAGCTTGAGCAGAGAAAGCCATAAAATGCAAGTATCTAAGGGAAGTATAATAAACAAATATAATAGTCCAGTCTCAATTATTTGGGAGCTAGCTGAGTTAAGAGGAAAACTATAGCACAGTTATTCAAAAGCCACTAAAACATATATACGCACATATGTACATTTATATGTACATACACATACAGCACACACACACATATATACATATATATGTGTGTGTTATATATCACATCCAAGTCACTATTGAGAGGGTAGGACAGCACCAATGGAGACCAAATAAGACTGAAAATGTAGAGGAATATGAAACAGAAACTAGGACCAAGTGAAGGCAGTTCTTGCAGCTGATTCCCTGACATCCCACAAAGAATGTAGCACTTTTCAGGAGAACAACGTGACTTCATTTGGCATTTAAGCTATTGCATCTTATGTAAAGACTACTTTTTAGTTACAGCTTAGCAAATAGGCAACTAGCCTAAATATGTAGCATTTGCCACAATGTGGGTAAATACTTGTATTTTGTTATTTCAAAGAAGAACACAAGAGACAAACATACAATGAATCATTCTGTGTCACCACATTCAATATTTTGCCCAGGTTTTCACCTCTAGTGTTATATAAGCCTCTTTGCCTTTCCTCCTAATGCAATAATTACATTTCTTACATTATAATTGTATTATTCTCTCAATGCCATTAAGTAAGATTTCTGAAGCAATAATAACTTCCAACATCACAAAATATTTGCATCTAACCAGAAATTCTGGATGAGATTTTCCTGTGTCCTCTAACTGCCTGGAAAGCAGTGCAATGAAAAAATTAATCTGATAACCTTAAAGTGATTAAATTTCATAAGAACTTAAGTATGTCAAGCAATTTAAAACCAGGGCCTGGCTGAAGACTCCGAAGTATAATGTCCATACTTCACAGCTTGCTCTTAGGAGGCAATGGTACAGTTTAGCTCTGGCACATCTTTTGATGATGACTTTTACCACCCAGAGTTTCTGTTTTAAATGCTCTGTGCTCACAGTGATGGTTTTTGAAGGCTCCCTCACTGGAAGTTTGCTAGAAAAGTGCATAGAAGGGCACATTGTCTCTGGAAACACCAGGGCATCTCAAATCATGAAATGGGCAAGCCATCTGCAAAGATGAGACACCATTGGTTGCCTCTTCCAAGCTCAGTATCCTGCTGGCCTGAGCTAGTTGAATAGAGTCACATGGCAATTACATCACTCGCCAAAGTAAAGCTTTTAAATTTTAAAAATTGTTAAGATGTAGTCACTATTATTGAACCGAGAACTCAAATTCCTCCTGACCTTATTAGTCATTTAAAACTTAATAATACTTGAATCAAACACAAATTTCTCTATTGTTGCCCATTTTCCCTGCTTCCTTTTGTGAACAGGTGTCTGCACTTACTCAAGCTCCCTTGTTTCCCACCCCAAACCCTCCCCTACTCCTATCAGAGTCTTGATGCCTGCCAAAAGGAAAAGGAACTTCCGTAAAGAGCTTTCACAGTCACGTGGTGACTATTATATTTTCTATTGGGCTTTAACAATGCTCTTTCTATTTCTCTTGCTAGGTACATATTCTTTCCATTGGGTCTATAGGCCAGAATATAATGTGTGTTTGTCAACTGCATTAATGAATAACACAATAAGCACAAAGAAAATACTACACTGTTGGAAAATCTTTGAGAGACAAGGAAAAGGAAATGGTATAGATGCCATGCTGTAGTTACTGCATTTCCAACTAGAAACTTGAAATAAGTCGGAATTTGTTTCTAATCTTAAGGAGGTACTAGTAACTATGAGAGCTATACCAAAACCCAAGACAGTGTGAAACTATGTCCTAAATATATACAATCTTCTTTCTTTTGGCCATAAGCCAAAATGTTAAATGGAGCTGAAAGTGTCCTCCAGAGCCAATAATTATCACTTGGGAAAGACAGATCTCTATACACATAGAGATTTTTGACTAGGAAAATAGTGTGGATGCTATACTAATCGAATATTCCTGAGTAAAGTTGGGAACTTCAACATGGTGATCAGGAATTAAATAAAACCAAAAGATTCCTTAGAGAAAAATAAAAGCTAATATCTCAAAAGCACTGTGATTTTATACAAACAGGCAGATTTTAAAACAACATTTTAAGTGTCTTTCTCAGCTAACAACTTGGCAATTTGCCAAGTTCATTTTATTCTTTTTATAGTTCTAAGTCAAAATGACTAATCTTAAATGAGGATATATGTTTCGATTAACACTTCTTTTCTGGAAAAAAATCACAGTCTAGTTTATAACTGGTAAAACAAAATTAATTATAATAAACACATAAAAACTCTTACATTTATCTTTGGTCTTTGTGAGAGAATAAAGATCCCATGTAAATGACATTTTATTAGTATATGTGTAAGCCATTAATGACATTCTGAAATAAAAGGATATGTTTAGTATTTACCTGTGTCTTTGTTGTCTTTGATGCTGTTTGCTTCAGGGTCAGGTGACATCTTAGATGCTTGATATACAATGCTAGGTGACAACTTGACAGAAGGGCTTTGGAAATACAACTTTAATTTTATCAAAATCATATACTTCCATGAGTCTAGAAATTGTAATTTTTTTGGCTTTACATATGGTCTCCATTTCTTACCATGTATCACTAGTACTTATGCTTATCTTTTAAAATACATTTATAATATAATTTCTCGACTTTTTAAAATCTATTAACTGTATGCTCTGGGGTAATAGTTTTTCTTGTCCAGATTGCCCAAATAACACCCATTTTTTTTTTAATTTCTCATCTTCAAATATTTTCAAAGGCCCAATGTTTTTAAATTTCACAGTGCAAAGCCTGTCATCAGTTTCTGCTTAACAATAAGAACTAAGGTACAGAACTCTTTCAACGTGGGAGTCTTTCAGCTCAGGGCCGTTCTCCTGGCTGGCTTCCTGAAGCTTCATCACTCTATTCCATAACGAATGAGAGCTTTGTCTAAGTCATCTAAGTGGCTGCTGGAAACTACTCCTCGTACTTATTACTGCTCTTCTCCCACTTACATCTTCCAGGGCATTCTCTGTTCTTTGGGTTTTATTTCTGCTTTTCTCCACTTCCAAGTGTTCTTTCCTTGTATCCCAAAACTTCCGTTTGTTTATCCTATTTAGTATGTTTCATGGACACAAAGTTTCTCTCTCTTCCCACTGCTACAAATTATAGATTCCTTTTGAAATTTCTCTCTTAAAAACCGTATTTACAAATTTCAAATGTGTCTTCATTTCTTTCCTTGTATGCTTTGGTTTTCTGGAGTGAAGCAAGAGGCTCCCACAAAAAGTCTGTTCAGCAGAGTTCTCACTCTGGGTTCCTGGACCATGTGGCCTCCTCTACCAAGCCTACCTGCAATGTCCGGGATTTATTTTTTAAGAAGTCCTGTCCACATGGCTTTCTGAAACAAGTCAGGGACCCTAGCTTCCATAGCTTGGGCCCACTAACAGTATCCTGGTCTCACTCCAATACCTGGCCTGGGTGGCTGCTTACATCAGATCCACCTAGATTGTCAGAAATTTCTGTCCCAGGAGTACAGCCTCATGACCTCCTGTACCAAATGAGGATCCTTAACATTGTCTATACTTCTTAGGTATTCCTTCAAAAGACTAACTTGGAACTGCATGGCCAAGGGCATCAAGCCTGTCTGCACTGCCCCAGGAGTCTCACTGTAAGCACAAAGCTATAGTAGCTAACTATCAATGGAAACTTAGGAATAGATCCTTGGGCTCTTGATACAAACCCCACAGAGAAAAATGATATATCAACCTTACTGAGACTTATACCTGAACATTTTAAATGCCTCAATTTTAAAAAGTCAACTTAAATGAAAAGAAATACACAAGTACCTAAACCAGGCACAGTAGTGCACACCTTTAATTTCAGCACCCAGGAGGCAGAGTCTCTGAGTTTTGGGCCAGTTTGTTCCCATAAGTTTCTATCCAGCCAAGGTTACATAGTGATTACCTGTCTCAAAAACAAAAACAAACAAAACATATCTAACAAGTCACAACTCATAAACAACAACAGCAGCGGCAGCAGCAACAGCAACAACAACAACAACACACACATATACCATAACATGTCCACTTCAAGATAACTAGTATTATAACAATAGCTCTGAATGAGAATGACCTAGAATTTCCAGATAAAATATCTGAATGAGCAGTTATTACTAAGCTTTAAAAAGAAGACATGAATACACTCTAAGAGTGCGCTCGCTCTCTCTCTCTCTCTCTCTCTCTCTCTCTCTCTCTCTCTCTCTCTCTCATACACACACACACACACACACACACACACAACTGAATGAAGAAAGGAATTCAATACAAGACATGAAAGTAGAATTCAGTGAAGAAATGCCAAACTGAAATGATGCTAGAAATGAAAAACACAAGAAATCAATAAATACATCAGAGAAGACCTCAGCAATAGAATGGATTATGTAGATAATAGAATATTAGGACTGGAAGGCAAGGTAGAGGAATTGGATAACTAAATAAAATGCTGTGACAACTTCAAGACTACCATGAAAAGATTCAATCTAGAGGCTGAAGAGGTGACTCAGCTATGAAGGCTCTTGCTGCTTTCTCCAAGAAGACCCAAGTGTGACTCCAGAACCTATATCAGGGGGCTCACAATTGCCTATTACTCCAGATCCAGGGTTTCAAAAGTTTCTTATGGCTTCCATAAAGATGCATACCCATGAGGCATCCATGCAGATATACTCAGATACATATTAATAAAAAATGAACTTTAAAAAGAGGGTATTCTGCTTATTTGTTTGTCTTGATTTGTTTGTATATTTGTTTGTTTTTCCCTGGAAAGGTCTAAACTTCAGATTATGGACATAGAAGAGAAAAAGAATACCATATCAATGTCTAGAAAACATTTTAAATAAAAATAGTAGAAAAAAAAAACACAGCTAAAGAAGAGATGCCCTTTGAAATACAAGAGGTCTACAGAATACCAAATAAATAGTACTGAAAAAATAAGACTACAACATATTATACTTAAAACACTAAAAATACAGACTTCAGGAGAGAAAGGTCTTGTAAGTGTGGGCCAACATACTTACACAAGACTGCTCAACAGCAACTTTTAAAACCCAAATAAAGACAATTGTCAATTCAGACTATTATACTCAGCAAAATTATCTATCAAAGTTAGAGAAATGAAAACTTTGTATGATTAAAAACAGGTTAAAGAAATTTATGACCATCAATATATCCCTGCAAAACATACTGAAAGAAATATTTCAATCTGAGGAGAAGGAAAACTACACTCCAGATGTCATAGGGAATCAGTAAATATTACGAGGGCACTTAACTAAAAGAAGCCTAACAAAACACAACAAATTAACAGGAATTAGTACACACCTTTTAATGGTAACTTTGCATGTCATTTCTCACAAAAATGTCATAGAGTATCATTGGATAAGAAAAATGACCCATCTTTTTGCTGCCTTTTTGAAACATATTGCATCAACAATACACATTGCCTTAGTATAAAAGAATGGAAAAACACATTCTAAGCAAATATAACTAGGAAACAAGCAGGTTAGTTGTAAAAAAAAAAATAGGTTTCAAACTAAAACTAGTAAGAAATGATAAGGAATATGATTTCATACTTAAAGGATCAACCTACCAAAAAGATAGTACAAATCTAACATATATGCACCAAACACACATGCAGACAATTCTGTAAAATGTATACTAGTAGGTCTAAAACAACAGATTCAGCCCAATATATTAATAGTAGATAATTTTAATATCAAACTTCCATCAATATGCAAGTCAGATGAACAAAACCTAAACAGAGAAAGACTGAATTTATCATGTGGACCCACTATGTATATTCATAGTAAGAATAAGTCCATTAAACATCCACAAAACCTTCCACTGAAACACTAAAGAACTTAATTTCTCTTATGTCCATAGAACTTTCTCCAAAATTGACATATGAAGCAAGTATCAACAAATATAGAAAAACTGAAATAACACCCTTCATTCTACCAGACCAAAATGGAATAAACCTAGTTACAAACCACAGAAACTATAGAAATTATACAAACTGATGAAGATAAAGCAACACACTACAGAATGACAATTGGATCAGTGAAGAAGTCAAGAAAAAAAAATAAAAGAATTCTACAACTGAATGAAAATAAAAACAAAATTACAAAAGCTATAGGATACAATAAAACCTGTACCAAGAGAAAAGTTTGTACCTCTAATGTCCTTCATCAAAAATTTTTAGAGATCATATGTTAAAAACTTAATGATGTGCTCCAAGGCCTTTGGAAAAAGAGAGCAAAGCAAATCCCAATGGAGTCTTTGATCTATTGATGAAGACACTATATGCTTCAGAAACACGGCCAGGATACACCTAAGCTGGAACTGACCTAAATGCCTCCTTTTGAGACAGTGCCTAGATACATGTGATATACCAAAATTAAGTTAAATTGAGATGAAGTAAATGACTTAAATAAATCACTAACCACCAATGAGATTGAGACAGTAATAAAAAGCCTTTAATGAAAAAAAAAAAAAGCCCAGGACCAGATGTATTAACTGTAGAGTACTGTCATAACTTCAAAGAAGAATTAACCCAATACTACCCAAATTGTTTCTTTTTGAGGGGTGTTAGTATTGATAAAAAATTTCTCCACCAGTAAAATGAGTCAATTCAAGCCAGAATAGAGTATATGCAAAGGCAGCTTTATTAGGGACCTGCTTTCAGGTGGGTGAGTTCACTGGTCCCAAGGAACTAGGCCAGGGAAGTGACAGTGGGGAGGGAGAGAGAGGGGAGGGGAAGAGAAAGAGCAAATGCCAAGAGGGGGAGAGAAGAAAAAGATCAAGGAGACAGACCGAAATATCTGGATTATATAGCAAAGAGCCTCTGGGGGAAGAGCTAAAAAGTTCAGGGTTGAGAGCAGGGTATGCCCAGGTGGCTGAGGGATTCTGGGAGAACCTAGAGGCCAGATCTGCTTTGGTATGTTAGATATGCACCTCAGCTGTATGTTCCAGGTCTGAAATCCAACGAGTATGACCCTGATACTTCAGCTAAAGGCAGAAGTAGGCACCAACCTCCCTGAGTAAATATCAGTGCAAACATTCTCAATAAAAGACTGGAAAACTAAATTCAAGATCACATCAAAATGGCCATTCATGTTGGGTTCATTCCAGCAATTCCGGGGATGGGTGGGTATATGCAAATCAATAAATCTAATCTGTCACATTAAGTGACATAAAGACAGAAATTACATGATAATCTCATCAGTCACAGAAAGGGACTTTGACCAAATCAACATCCCTTGGTGACAAAAGTCATGAAAATAAGGATTGAGGGACCATATATCAACACCCAAAGGTGTTGAATATTTTTGATGTGTTTGCTAGCTGTACTACTCTGCTTTTCTGTTTTTATGTTAAATACTCTGACAAAAATAACTTCCAAGCTCAAAAGAATTAATCTTGTTAAAATGGTCATCCTACTGAAAGCAGCCTACTGATTCAATTCAATCTCAATAAAAGTTCTAGTCCAATTCTTCACAAACATAGAAAAAAATTTCTAAAAGTTTATATGGAGGGAATAAAGATAAACCAATCCTGAACAAAAATATCACTGTGGGATATACCACCACATCTGATTTCAAATTATACTACAGAACCATAGAATTAAAAACCGTATGAAATTAGCCCCAAATTGATGCATGGGTCAACAGAATAAAGTAGAAGAATCTGACATTAGTACACACAACTGAAATTACCTGATATATATATATATATATATATATATATATATATATATATACTCCATTGGAGTGTCACCACTCTAGAGGTGGTGAGACCTATGAGAACAGGGACAATAAATGAGGCAGACTAAAGCCTCCTACAATAACCAGCTTTACTCATGTAGATATGGCCCCTGTTGAGTTGCCTATGGCCCAACAGATGGCCTACACTTATTTGTATGATACCAGAACTAATTAGACTCAGGGCTTTTAATAGTTATTTTTTAAAAAGAAGATATGAAGTAGAAAGGGAGACTTCTTGGTGGTCCTTGGGGGAATTAGACAGAGGCAGTGGGGTGGTGAGACCAAAATACATTGTATACATCTACAAACTTTACAAAGCCTATATATATTAATATTATTTTCAATAACTAGCATCTTAAAATGTCATGGGCATAGTCACATGAAAAACTGCCTACTTCATAACTATGATTAAATTATAGTTTTCAATATAAAATACATCTACTGTATTTCATGACAGTAAAGGCAAGCACAATTATACCAAATAAGAGAACTAACATGTAGAAAAGAAATAGGTTTTATTTTAGTAAAACGTTTTTCTTATTTGTTGTTTTCCTACAAAGGTAAAAAAAAAAATCAATGTAAACAAGACAGAGAATGAAGAAAAATTTTAAAGAATGACTGAAAGTAGACAGGAGTTCTAGCTTTCAGAAATGATGGTTGACGATTAACTGTACTTTCACTTCTACTGTTCTGCTGGGGATTAAATTAGGAACTCACAATTGTAAGCAGGCTCTGTTCTGCCACAGTGCGGTAGCCCCATTCCACAGACTTCGTCTTCATGAGCATACACATACACACATACATGAGCACACATACACACACCATGGGCACACATACACACAGACATGAGCACACATACACACATACATAAGTACACAAACACACCATGGGCACACACACATATACATGAGCACACATACATGCATACATGATCACATATACACATATAACCTGAGCTACACAGAGAACCTGTCTTAAAAAAGAAAAGAAAGGAAGGGACGGAAGGAGGGAGGGAGGGAGGGAGGGAGGGAGGGAGGGAGGGAGGGAGGGAGGGAGAAAGAGAGAGAGAGACAGAGAGACAGAGAGACAGAGAGAGAAGCCACAGTGGTGAATTCTGTGTCTGTTGCACATTACCTGGATTTCATTTGCAGAAACCCTTAAGTCTTGCTATTGCTTGAGAGTTATGTGCCAGCTGTACCGTTGTCTTCATTCACATGTTTAACAATTGAAGATGAGGCTGGATCAGCTCCTGTGCTTTGGAATCAGAACACCCCCTAGGCTCTTCAAGAGAATGGAGATGTTTGCTTGCTTGGTTGTTTTTTAGAGTCTGGCATCTACCTACCTGGGTTCCAGATCTCACAGGGATTCCAAGACAAGAAGAAAAGAAATTGTTAGGATTTTGGTCAAGAATCCATAGTGTTATTTCTGAAGCAGCAATGAACTAGTATTCAGGCATTGGTGAGAGGAGTGACAAAGAATTTTGACCCATATCATAAAAATGCACTACACATGTAAACAAAGAAATAATAGAAAGCAGTGGTTTGTTATTTATATACATACCTATTTTAAAAAATGAAAGGGCGGAGGCTGCCAGATTGATTTGCAGTAGGCAGGCCTCTGCTGAAAGGTGAAATACAGACTGTGTGAGAAATGATGAGGTCATGGAGTGCCTAGGTATAGCTGTTATTCTGGCTTTTTTTTTTTTTTTTTTTTTAATGTTTGAGGGTGAGATAACTATGCAGCAGTGAAGCTGATAGCCCCCACTTTATGTCTCCCAGTCAGTTGAAGTTCTGACTGGGACAAAAGCCTGATCCTCCACCATATAAGAGAATTCTGTCTAATGTCCTTCCAACTGAAGCACAAAGTCAAATTTGGATTTTCAGGCCTACATCACCACATGAGTCAATTGCTTTCTATTTTATTATTTGACGCTTTCAAAGATGTCTATGATGCATCTTAATCAAACCCATCCCCCACTCCTCTTCACTTGCCCGTGCCCTCTCCCGAGTATATCTCTCTTCTCTCTACCAAGTTCTCTTCTTTATTTTAGATGACTGCCTGTCTGCAGTTAGTGTTGCCCATATGCACATGGCTATTGGGTCACCCGTCAGTGCATGTGGAACCCTCCAGGGATCCCCCGAAAGAAACGTGACTCTCTCTCCTGCAGCAGCCACCAACTGCCAGCAACTCCAGTAGCAGTAGCATATTGAAACTCTTCCTCTTCACCCTTGAAGTCTAAGGTGGTTTGAACGCACATAGTTCTGTGTAGGTGACCTCGCTTTCTGGGATTCATGTTTGCGGCAGCCATGTTCCACCGCACTCCTCTGCATCCTCTGACTCTTACATTCTTTCCACCCTTCTTTCGGTTTTTTTCTAAGCCTCTGAATGATGTGGCTATCGATATCTCATCTACAGCTGGTCACTCACAGTCACTTATTCTGTTTGCAGTCAGTCTGTCTCCATCTTCTCCTCCTTCTCCATGTCTTTCTCCTTCTCCCTTGCCTTTTGCACTAGGGGATGGTACACAAGTATGCATAGTAACTTTCCTTATTAATACCAATTGATCTCTCCATATTAAAAGGAGCTGTGCATGCCTCTTTGAGAAGGTAGGGTGATAGTAAAAGCAGAGGCTATCTTTATGCAAAGAATCCCAAGTTTATGGCAAAGTGTGTTCAAGAGCAAAGGGAGCGAAACCAGAATAATGCAGCTGAAGTCTGATGGATGAGAAAGAAAAGGCCTGGGGCTCAGAGAACCATGCAGAGGGAGCCATGATGGAGAATGTTATTATTATTTTTTTAAGATTCATTTATTTGTATGTAGTGTTCTGCCTGCATGCATGTCTGTTGGCCAGAAGAGGGCACCAGATCTCATTTTAAATGGTTATGTGGTTGCTGGGAACTGAACTCGGGACCTCTAGAAGAGCAGCCAGTGCTCTTAACCTCTGAACCATCTCTCCAGGCCCTGAGGATGCTAATTTTTGACATTGTATAAGTGTTTATTTTGGAAATAACTTGTGTGTAGAAGTGTGAAAAGTAACAATAAAAAGAAGGGTAAGTGAGAGGAATTCTAGCCAGGCAAAGCAAGTGAGACACAGAGGCAGTGCAGGGCTGGACAGTCAGGTCTTGCTCTGGGGCTTGGAAAGAATTTGAGAGGTATCTAGTCTGGGTATCACTCGAGTTTGAGGACAGCCGCTGTCAGATTCAGAACAACTGAAAATTCTCACTGTAAGGTCTTTCAAAGAAAGAAAATTCGTCAGTGAATAGAAATGGATGTGTTTCTCTTTGTTTAGAGATGACACCAAAAAAAAAAAAAAAAAAAAATCAACACCAACAGGCTGCACTGTTATGTCTGCTGTTCAGTCTGCTTGTGCCACAGTGGTTCAACAATAACATTTACACCATGGCCTTTTTGGAAATCTAAGTTTCTTGTCACCTGTCTAGCAGTGACCTTCAGAAATATCAGCTTGTTCCTCCTTGTATCCTGTAGAGCCCCGTGGGAATTGGTCTGAGACATTTGTAATAGAGAAGAAGACGACTCTGAGAGAAAAAGCAATGTTTCCAGTCTCCTGCTATTAGCTCACACAGAAACACTCTGTGTGTCCCCTGGAACTAATCCTAATTCCCACCAGGCATAAGGTGCTATGTTAGGCCAGGAGAGCATGGGCACTTCTGGAAACTTTGCTAGTACTAGTTAGGAATTCTGTAAGTTCACTCTGCGTTCAGACTCATGGAGTTTAGAGGTGATTAGGCACCTCTAAACTAATACATAAAGATTTAGTGGCTCTCATGAACAGAAATTTAAGATCGCACACGAACTGAAAACACAAAGTTAAGTAATTTCCCTACCATTATGGCCATATCTCTACAGTAAAGAAATGCCGCATGCATCGGCCCTTGACATGAAGCCTTCAGCCTTTCAGGGGCGATGCTGCAAACAGAGACCTGCACAAGAAATATGTTATTTTGCTCTTATAGTTACACTGCCAGTATTGACTCGGGGCTGTGGTCACTGTTCAGATGCTGTGGTTGCAAATGCTCTCGTCTCTTCTTAAACCATGTTTTTATTTCTTGAATAGCTTCCTGTGTCCTCTCTAATTGACAATGATGTATGTGTATTCATGCTCTTTTCTCAATATGGCATCAATAGACTTCCGTTGGTACCCTAGGATTGTCCCCCCTGCTGTCTATAAGACTTGCTTAATAAGAAATCTAGGCTTCCTAAAGCAGCTGTTGATGCCCCTGCTCCTTAATCCCCAGGCCCCCAAATAAATATTCGTAGTGTTAAATCTAACCCTGGTAAGCTGCCGGGTCTCCATACACTCTCAGCAGCCTGCCTTTGGTTCCCGCCAGTTTGAGTTTTCAATCAGAATTCATCATTCCAGCAGAATGGACCAAGAGGCCCCTTCAAGTGCATTTTCTTGTGAGCAGATGTGATGTCTACGCTTTGTGTTTCAATTAGGGACTCTCCCATAGCTTTAGCTGTCAAGCTTTAAAAAAATGTTTAAACCCAAGATAGTTTGGTCTTACCCTTGTTAGTAAGAGCGCAACTTTCTTCCCGGTACTCCAAATTCCAGCGCGAAGTACAGCCTCCTCTCCTCATATTAAGGTGGTTTCTTCTTTCTTTCTGCACACTGTGGTTGAACTATTGTCTTCAGAATTGCATGTTTTGAACACAACTTTTTAAAGTTTCCTGTGTTGGTTTCAATGCATCTGATGTGCCTAATTAGCCCAACTAATTTTTTGCTATTACAGTCTTCAGCATAAGATTGTGTATGTGTGTGTGTACATATGTGCGTGCCACACAGACATGCACACATGCGCATGTGTGCGTGTACACACACACACATACTGCTTTGGGTCTTCTTACATTTATGAAAGAGATGATAACGCTTATTGCAGGAAAATGTTTTGATAACTTTCCCCCAGATATGAATTAGTCTTTTGATGGACCAGGAATCCCATGTTAGATCACAGAATTGTCCTGACTGCTGTTCTTGTATCTGAGCCCCATGCTTCGAGTCAGCAAATGCCTCCCTCCACTCTCCTGTCAGTTAGTACTTGTCCAGTACCTGTCTTCAGCATCACAGTTATTCCTGACACTTTCTTTATACTCCTGACATTCCTCTTAAATGTATATCTGATTATCTCATATGGTTTCCAAATGAGGAAGAGATAAATGAATGAATTTGATATTTTTTTGAAAAGAAAATCTATCATTAATCTCCAAGGCAAGAAACAACAACAACAACAAAAAGCAATAACAAAAAAATCCACCCCAAACTGAAAGCTCAGCTGAGAGTAGGTCTAAAGCTGGTTAGAACATAGGAGTATTAAATTAGTCTGGATTTTGGTTCTCTTTCTCAGCATTGCACTACAAATTTATACATTATTTATACCAGAATTGGGTTGTGTGTGTGCATTATTTTTAATCTTTTATTTATTTTTGTTTTGTTTTGTTTTCCAGAAGGCTTAGCTGTTCAGCGGTAAGGGAAAGCAGGTAATGAGTTTGATTCAAGATTAGAATATTGCCTGGATTAGAATATGGCCTAGTGTGAGAGGCAAACTGGAAACCAGCAAGGCTGGTAGAGTTTGTTTGGAAGCCTTCTAATGAGTCGGGTAGTTAAAGGGAATGGTTTTTTTGTTTGTTTGGTTTTTGTTTTTTTCGAGACAGGGTTTCTCTGTGTAGCCCTGACTGTCCTGGAACTCACTCTGTAGACCAGGCTGGCCTCGAACTCAGAAATCCACCTGTCTCTGCCTCCCAAGTGCTGGGATTAAAGGCGTGTGCCACCACTGCCCAGCTGTTAATGGAAATGTTATGGAGTGGTGGCAGGAGTGAGTAACTGGGAGGAGCTGAAGATTGGCGTCAGAGAGCAAGGCATGCTGGGTCAGGATTTCATACATAGCTGTTTCCCTTTTGGGTATCATAGAGAGAGCCTGAGGTGGAGTTAAGGAAAGCCATTTCCAACATCTAGATCCAACCCACCCGTACATGGTCTTTTCTATCCCCATCTGCTCTGTACGTATCAGACTTAGAACTAACAAAAGAAGTCCACACACCCCGATTTCATCTCCCAAACATAAACACTATGAAGAATAAAACCAGTGTAAGCTCTCCAAAGCCTACCAGTGCTCTAGAGATGTTTGCCAATAAGAATTACTTAGTTGAACCTGAAGTCATGAATTTAAAAGAGTAATAATAAACTTCATCAAACAATTCAAGGAATCTAAAGAAACCACAGAGAAACAGCTCAGTGAAATTAAATAGAAAGAACCCAAAGAGAATAAACATCTGAATTATGCCCAAGAAAATACTGACCTAAGGCTGATGGAAATGATGAAGACTGTCCAGGACTTGAGAATGAAATTTAATAAGGAGATACAGTCACTGAAGAGGACTCAAGCTGAAGTGAATCTAGAATTGAAAAACCCAATAACTCAATTCTAAAACTCAAAAGAAAAATGTACAAGTAGAAACTCAAAAAATACCAAGACTACAGGATAACACAGAAGATCTAGACCAAATAAGCAAGGAATATGGGGGGGAGGAGAAGTCACACAGAGAAGGGGTATATAGAACATGGGAGACACTATGAAAAAAAAAGCCTTCACAATTGTAGGCATAGATGTGGAAGAAGAGTCCCAAGTCAATGGCATAGACCAGATCTTCAGCAAAATCATGGAGGAAATCTCCTCCAAACTAAGGGGGGAAAATACCTACACAGATACAAGAAACATAAAGAATAAATAAAAAACACCAGAAAAGAAAATCTTTGAAGCGTATCATAGTTCAAACTTAAGTATGGAAAGCAAAGAACATTTACTGAAAGCTGCCAGAGGGGGGAAATGTCAAATATAAAGAAAAGCCCATGAGAACAACAGCTGGTTACTCAATGGAAAACCTGAAGGCCAGAAGAGCCCGGAAGTACTGCATTCCAAGTCCTAAAACACTATGACATACAGCCTAGATGAACATACACAGAAAACTATCTGCTGCAATTAAAGCAGAGAGGGAAACGTTCTATGTATAAACAGCCTAAGAATCCAACAAACCAAGCTTAAGGAAAATACAGGAAGCAATAATTCAATCTACCATAGAGTTATTCCTGCAAGACATGCTAGTGGAATGCTGGCATAAAGTTTGTGGGATTAACCAATCAATATCTTATTTGTCTTAAGGCCCGCTCCATGAGATGAAATCCATGGCCAACACTGCTTGGGTGACCAAGGACCTCAGACTAGATACTCAAGGGACCTGGAGTAAAACCAAATACTATTGTTCTCTTAAAATAGCAATAAAAATGACTCCTGACAACATTCTGCTAAACTCACAGATCAGTGCCTTGCTCAGCCATCATCAGAGAAGCTTTCTCCTGCAGCAGATGGGAATAAACAGAGACCCACAGCCAGACAATATGCAGAGAACTTAGGCCTAAATGGGAAGTCTTCGTCAAATCCCTCACCTCATAGCTCAGGAAGAGTTGGTGAAAAGAGACTAAGAGCCATAGGGATGAAAGAAACAAGACCCTGCAAACCAACAGGCTCAAGGCTCATACGAAATTCACAGATGAAGGCAGAACGCACAGAATCTGCAGGCTTCTACTCCAGATGGGGTCCTAGAGCTGCAAGGTGAAGTAGACACATGACCCCCATCCCTAAGTCAGAAACTACCTCTGATTAATAACTTCTTACAAATGGACATTTAGTTTCTTCCAAGGGAGTCTCACTGGGGAAACAAAACAGTCTTTGTTTTATCCACAGCACAAAAGTTTACTCCTAAATAACACAAGCAACATATTGATTCTTACAACAACAAAGATGAACCTTGAAAACATTATGCCAAGCACCAGAAGGCAGCCTCAAAACATTGATATCTTGTGTTCTGTTTATTGGAAGTTTCATATAGAAGACAAATTTGTAGAGATAAAAATAAGTTAGCGCTTGCCTGCGGCTGCAGGGTAGTGACACTGACAGCTAACGCTCCTAGCTACAACACCGTCGTCTTCATCATCATTAATTACAAATTTTTAATTTAAGTATACTTTGATTATATTCTTTACCTCTCCATCTAGATACTCTCCTTCTCCCAACCCACCTAACTTAAAGTTCTTTCTTAGGAAAACAACCCAAAACCTAATATAACAAAACACCCAAAACCTAGAAAAAAATCACCCACAAAGGGAAAACAAACAACAAACCACCAAACTGCAACCACACAAATGCGTGCATGCACACGAGAGAGGGAGAGAGAGAGAGAGATGCACTCACATACCAAAAAATGTGAAGTCCATTAGCTGCTTCCATATGAAGCTGAAAGTTTTGTTCTTATGAGCTCTTTGAAGAATTGTTTTGGAATTTTAATGTGGCTTGCAATGAATCTGTAGATTGCCTTTGGCAGGAAGATCATTTTTACTGTTGATCCTACCGATCCGTGAGCATGGGAGATCTTTCCATCTGATATTTTCTTCAGTTTTTTTCTTCAATGACTTAACCTTTTTATCATACAAGTCTTTCACTTGCTTGGTAAGAGATACCCTAGGAAATTTTATATTATTTGGGACTCTTGTAAAAGCTTTTCTCCTTGATCTCTTGTATCATTTGTACATAGAACTACCGACTTTTATGAATTAATTTTGTGCTCACCTACTTTGCTGAAGGTTTTTATCAGGTGTAGATGTTTTCTGATGGAAATTTTAGGATCACTCTTGTATACTATCTTATCATCTACAAATAAAGGTACTTTGACTTCTTCCTTTCCAATTTTTATCCCTTCGGTCTTCTTCACATGGCTTATTGCCCAACCGAAGACTATACTGAATAGTTTGAGAAAGAGTGGACAACCTTGTCTTGTTCCTGTTTTTAGTGGAATTGCTTTGAGTTTCTCTTCATTTAATTTAATGTTGACTGTGGGCTTGCTGTCAACTACCTTTATTATGGTGTGGTATGTCCTTTGCACATCTAATATCTCCAGGACTTTTATCATAATGAGGTGTTGCATTTTGTGAAAGGCCTTTTCTGCATATAATGAAATGACCACGTGAGGTTTTCCCCCTTTCAGTTTGTTTATGTGGTGGATTTTATTTACCGATTTTTATATATTGAACAACCCATTCCTTTCTAGATTGAGGCCTATTTGATCATGGTGGATGATCTTTTTGATGAATTTTGGATTCATAAACTACTCTTAGGGGGAGTCTGCATGCCCAGCAGTATATAGTCAACAGTGTGTGCGTGCGTGTGTGTGTGTGTGTGTGTGTGTGTGTATGAGTGTGTATGTATTTTTTCTCTTTTAACATACTGGGTCTATATCTGTTTCCTGTGCCTTTTCTTGGTGTTTTTTTTCTGTTAATTTGCTTTATTTAATTCCTATGTATCGGTTTTTGTTTTATCTTATTATATTTCATTATTATCCATTAGAAGCCTGTTTGTTTTCTAATTAGAGCCAGAAAGAGGTGGATCAAGATGGAAGGGGAAATGTGGAAGAACTCAGAGTAGAGGCAAGGGAAACCATAATCATGATATATTATATGAAGAAAAAACCTACTTTCAATAAAAGACAAAAAAGTTACAAAAAAGGAAATCTTTTTCACTTGTGTTATAAACACAATTCTAGTGAAGGAAAAAGTTAAAATACTACATTTTATTAGATTTTTTGAAGCTTTATTAAATAATGTTGCTCTCAGTTTGGATTCCAATTCATATTTTCAAATGTAAATAATTACTTTTGTTATTTTTCAATATCCAAATAAAACTTTGAAAACTAGCAAACATTGTCAATATTGTTAATTTAAACCATTGGTTATATTATGCTTTGTATATTTCTCTTCAATTGCTTTTTTATTTTAGATTTTGGATATTCTTTCCTAGTTTATTCAACAACAATAATTTGATACCTTTTCTAACAAGTAGATGAATAGGATTCTTAAACATTCTCTCTTTACACCTCTTGTCTCTTCAATAAAATATTTAAATAGAATAAAAGGCCCCAAACCAGATAGATTAACAGTAGAATTCCACCAGACTTTCAAGTAAGACCTATAGCCAGTCTTTCTTAAAATATTCAAAGAATAGAAACATTTGGAGCACTACTAAACTTTTTCTGTAAAGCAATTCCCAAAACCAAGTAAAGACATACAAATAGTGAAAACTATAGATTAATATCCCTGATGAACATAGATTCAAAAATGTTCAATTAAATACTTTCAAAGAGAAAACAGATATACATCAAAAAGATTGTTCACTATGATCAAGTTGACTTTATCCCTCAAGTACAAAGATGGTTCAACATAATTCAGTAACTGTAATAAAGACAAAATTACATGATTCTCTCAATAAATTCAGAAAAAGCATATAACAAATTTCAACATGTCTTCATGACAGAAGTCCTAGAGAGTGCGGGGCTGGGGGCAACATACCTCAACACAATAAAAATTGTATGCAAGGAACACATAGCCAACATCATACTAAATGGAAAAAAGCTTGAAGAAATTCCATGGAAATAGGGAAGGAGACAGAGACGTCCACATTCACCTACTTCCTTTCAATACTTTGCTCAAATCAACAGCCAGAGGAACACCACAAGAGAAGAAAATTGAAGGATTTTCATTTGATTTCAAACAGGAAAACTATCCTGGTTTGCTGATGACCTGTCATTATACTTAAGAGATCCCAAAATTTCTACCAGGAATCCTGTGGAAAAGAAACAAATTCTGCAATGTGGAAGCCTACAGAACAAAATTGCACAAATAAATAGCTTTCCTATATACCACCAACAAATATATAGAGAATTAGATCATGGGTACATCCAAATTCACAATAGCCTCAAACTAAATAAATTATCCCAGAATAAACCTAACCAGGAAGGTCAAAGATCTCTACAGTGAAAACTTTAAATCTCTGAATAAAGAGTTAGAAAAAGATATTAAAAAATAAGAATACTAATCATGCTCAAGGATGCATAGAATTAAAATTGTGAGAGTCACCATTCTACCAAAGAAAATTTACAGCTTTAATTCAATCTGAATTAAAATTGCCATCTTAACTTTTCACAGAAATAGAAAAATAATAGGTTTAAATGTACATGGAAACACAAAAAGGTCTTGGATTACCAAAACAATCTCATGCAAAAAAAGCACAATTCTGGAGATACTGCCTTTCCAAAATTTGAGAAACATATAGTAATAAGAACAATAGGGTACTAGCATATATTTATGTATTTATGGTACTAATATATATTTTAAAACCCTGACATGTAGACCAATAGAACAAAATCAAAGCCTCAAACACGAGTACCTTTAAGTACAGCCATCTCTTATTTGAAAAGAATACCAAAAGCATCTACCTGAGAAAAACCAGGACCTTCCTATGGTGATGCTGGGGAAACTGAATGTGCACGTGTGTAAGAAAGAAATAGACTCTCACTATGCATCACAACTAACTCCAACTGGACCAAAGACTTTACTATCAAACCAGAAACAACAAATATTGGTGTAGGAAAGGGATTTCTTAATATAATCCCATTTCCCCAGAAATTAGGCTCCAACATTTGGGACCTCATAAAACTAAAAATCTTCTGTACAGCTAAAGAAAGAATCAATTGGAAAAAGAGCTTATAAAAAGGGAGAGGAACTGTGCCAGCTATACATCTAATAGCTGGTTATATGGAACTTGCTCATATCTGACTATTCACTTGTTTCCTATTACTTCCTAAATTCTCTTTATCCTTGGCTTGAGATCCTTTAAGAATGACATATATTGATGGATGAAAGTTTGTTGATATTCTTGGTATTCCATTTATTTGAGCTTTTCTGGGAATCATGAACCTCAGTATTTATTTCCTTCTCTGAATTCAGGAACAGTTTGTAATTTTTTTAAAGTAGTATCATTCTACCTCCCAGCCATCTCTGGGGCTGTCATGTACTGTGTTACTTAACATTCCAACAAAGTATGTGAGATTCTTCATTCTTTTTCTTTAGTAACTGAGTAATTATTTAATGATCTATATTTAACTTTTGTATTCTGTTTGATTGAGTCCCATGGTAAAACACTTTAAGTTTTCTGCTCACTCTATACGTCTCTACTATAGACTTTTGAATACTTTTTACCGTTCCATCGCTTGCTGAGAAGATGATTTCTTTCTGTTTTGCTCTTTTGACTTTGTTGTCCAGATGTTTTATCTTTGAGCTTACCATACTTCTTCAATATGATTATCTTGAATTCTTTGTCGGGTAATGTATAGCTCTTTATTCATATGGGTTTAGTAATTCCACTATGGGAAACTATTTTATTCTTCTAGAGAGTTTCTGGTACTTTGATTTTCTTGGGTTTTGTTTGTTTGTTTGTTTGTTTGTTTGTTTGTTTTTTGTAGCTTGTCTAAATGCCTGTAAAAACACCCACTTCTGCTGATCTTTAATAACTCATAATGATGAAGACATAATCTCATATCTGGCTGTATTAGAAGGTGTCAGCTGTGTAGGAGGGCATGATTATTTCTCAAGAAAGAGAGAGGTGGTGTAGTCTTCATAAGGCACTGAGGGCTGAAATTAGCATTTGAAAAACCCATGGAGACCATTTGTGGCTAAGACTATGGATGCCTGTGAGGGTGATAAGGGCTGGAAACATATGGTAGTAAGAACGTCTAGATTCAAACAAATCTTTCCGTTCTGTGAGAGCTTTGTTGCTATAAGAGTTTCTCTTGGCAGTGGGTCCAGAGCACGGTGCATTTATGTTAACAGAGTATCCAGCATGCATGCATGCATACATAGGGAGCAGATGGAGATTCAGGGTAAGGATTATGGGTGCATATGCAGAGACTCTTGCTTGGTGTCTAAATTATGGATGGTCCTTCTACAGTACAGGCACTGGTATCTACATGGAGCTGGGAATTTGGGCACAGAGACACAGAAGGCAGCCATAACTCCTATGTTCAGGGTTCTTGTCCTGGAGCAGTGCTAGAGGCAGATGCTTGCTTGTTGCAGTAATATGTGAAGTGTAGCCTCCACTAAGTAATTGCACCAGAGCTGGTCTTTGAACTACAAACTTGAATGGCTGACTGCAAGTCCACTGTTTAGAAGGTGGACTTGACTCCTGAAATATTGACTCCACAATCTGAGGCACTGGTATTCTTACTAAAGTGGGGCCCTAGTGTTTGAGTGATAGGTACTTATGGAAGAACTGCAGAAGCAGGATAAGAAACACCTATGTGCATGGGACGTTCATAGATCCAAGACTTAGGCAAGCATGTGTCCACTGAGGGATGTGGAGAGGATATGGAGGCCCACCCTAAGCTACAAACAGAGCACTCTGTTCTGGTCTAGACTGCTGGATTCTCCGCAGGCCAAGCCGCTGGGGATCGAGCTTATCCTTGCTGTGTGGATCATACAGTTTCTACCCCCAGACATCTCAGCCGTGTGGATTGACCTAGAAATGAGTGGCATGAAATCAAGGTAGGGGAGCTGGTGAATCCCCCGGATAGTTCTTGGTTTTGTTCTTTCAAGGTTTACTCGGGGGTCCCGTCCTAGCACAGGGCACTATTGGGCTTAGACATGAGAAGACACAGGCAAAAGGGAAGTATGTCTCATTCCCTTAGTGCTCAGTTAGTTGGCCACACTCTGTTGCTCTAAGTTCCTTTATTGTTTCTGCTTTTTGAGACAAGTTCTCACTGTGGAGCCCTGGATGACCAGGAACTTGGTATATAGACCAAGCTGGACTTGAGCTCGTGGAGATCCACCTGCCTCTGTCTCCTAAGTACTGAGATTAAAGGCATACACCATCATGTCCAGATACTTTAAGTTCTTAACTATACTGACCTGTGCCACGGCTATTTTTTACTCATTCATAGCTAATTAATTTTTAATGTTTTTGTGCTAGCACCTCCTACTGTGCTGTCCTGCTTCCAACATCCCTCCACCTTGTCAGGGTGTCTGATGGCAAGGAGCTTACGAGGAGTCTTAATAAAAAGCTTTCATTTTTTAAAATGAAATTTTTGGAAGCAAAGCCCAGGCATCATGAATGTATCCTATGTGCTCGCTGTAGTAGATATCTTATCATTGAGTAATAAGGTCATGATCATTTTGCCAATTTAAAGCAAAGCATTGACCTCATTGACTCAAGTTTACATATGCTCCGCGCTCTTTCTCTGTCTCCTTGTACACACACCCTTCCAACTTGGTTGTCAAAGGGGTTAGGACAAACCTGAAGGGCGGTGTTTTCTCAAGGTTAAGACCAGATGTTTTCACTTGAGGTCAGTTCCCCAGCGGTTGCTTTTAAAGTTCATACGCATTAACATTCTGTGATGCTTTTGTCAGTTGTGGCTGCCAGCAACATCATTACAGTGGAAGAGAATGCAAATAACTCTACAAGCCCCATTAAATGCCACGCTGTGCCGTAATGGAAGTGACATTTCCTTATTACTCAAACATCAAATGTAACATGGCACTTATTCTCGGGCAAATTAATATTGGTGACAGATACAATAACTCCAGGAAGAGTTAGAGTGAAAGAGTGAGAGTGAGAGAGAAAGAGAGCAAGAGAGAGAAAGGGAGGGGGATGGATGGCTAATGGGGGGATAATAGCAGATATGCTTATGAGGCTCGATAAAAATGAGCCATTAATAGAGAGTATAATTAGCAGTGACCTTATCTACCCTACTGACAGAGACTAAGAACCTGTCATCCTGGCATCTGAAAACACACATATTCTGTTTTGCTTTGTTGCCTAAAATTTTATCAGTGGTCTTTTATGTAATGTGCTGGGTTTCATTAGGTATTTCTGAAAAATCTCTCCCAAGACTGCTCTTAAAATATGTGTACAGAGGTGTGTGTGTGTGTGTGTGTGTGTGTGTGTGTGTGTGTATACACATGTGAGGGAGAGAAGCCAATCTAGAATTAGAAATTTTGTAAAGATTTCACATCTGTCCGAAGACATCACTGTACAAACCACAGTTCCTATTAGGCATGCTGGGAGCAGATCTTCCCAATGGAATGTCATTTTAAATTGCTAATCAGCAGCAAGAAATGATTAAGATGATCGTAGGTGACAACAGAAAGGTTAAAGGCAGGTAACTAAATGGACCAGAGTAAAAAACCATCTCAGCAACAGCTCTCGTCAGGTAACAAATCTCGTGAGGAATATTGGTTCTAATCCCAATATGGACTAAACTCTTACACAAGTGCGGAAAGAACGCGCCTCAGAGAAGCAGACATTGGGAACACAGAGGAGGGTAGTATCAAGTTGCTTTCAAGGTACTATGACTTATTTTCATCCTGTGTACAAAATGACCCCTTAACTTGCTCACATTTCATCAGTACGGGGGGAAAACACAAACTGTATTGGTCAGGGAGAAAGGGTTTGTCATTCTCAACACAGCAGGCAACTTGTACCTCATGCCTTCCTTTGCTCCTTTGCCTTACATCCTTTCAGAGTGATGCAGCCAGGGCTGCCCAGGCAGCTGCAGTATACCCTGGCATTTATTTTACAGCTATGGTATTGCAAGGGCAGGAGACCAGGACAAGCTATAATTGGTTTTAAATAACCCTGCCCTGTACCTGTCTCATGGTGAACCATCGCATCGCTACACAAAGAAATGAATCTGTTTCCATTCATGTAGGATACGTGACCTCTACCGCCATGTGACCTCTACCGCCATGTGACCTCTACGGTCACGTGACCTCTGCCGTCACGTGACCTCTACCATCACGTGACCTCTACCATCACGTGACCTCTGCTGTCTAGTCCTAGTAGATACACAGTGTTCCTGAAAGGATGGTCCAGCAGGCTCTGACCCTCACACATATGGAGGACTAGCAAAACGAAATCTTCCAACCAAGGTGCTTATTCAGTGAGAACACATCCTGACAAGACCGTGGTTCATAAGGGAGGAGAACACATAGGAAGAATGGTTACTCTGAACATCAAGGATCCAATCATTGCAGATTATTAAAGCTCAAAGGAAGAGCTAAGGGGGAAAGTCCAGTAAGCCTGCATTGAAGGAAAGACCAGGCCTCTATAACACATTTGCATGCAAAGCAAGGTTCCCACACTCCACTCATTGCATCTCAAGTGTCTCTCAATTATTTCTAGGTCTATTGAGTGGCTCCATAGCCAATACACACTTGACTTAAAAGTGTGGGTCTTAAGGGCTGAAGAGATGCCTCAGTGTTAAAGAGCACTGGCTGCTCTCCTAGGTGACCTGAGTTCAGCACCCACATGACAACTCACAACTGTCTGGAACTCCAGTCCCAGAGGCATCTGACACCCTCTTTTGGCCTCCTCAGGTACTGCATATGCATGGTGCATAGACAGACATCCAGGCACACAATACATATGAAATAAAAATTAAAATTAGAGAGAAAGAGAGAGAGAGAGAGAGAGAGAGAGAGAGAGAGAGAGAGAGAGAGAGAGACTCAGTTGTACTAGAAGTTTATTGTAGCGTGGCAAAATTTTCTACTTAAAAATTATCGATTGCTTAATTTTTCTAATTTTGTTTAATATCTGTAGACCATAGCTGAACACCACAGAGTAACTGAAACCACAGAGGTAAAGAGCATAGTCACACATTACTTTGCTATGTTCTGGATGGAAGATTTCTCTGTAGTATGTGGACACTACAGAATGATACTTGGACCTGTTCTGTGGATTTTAGAGAAGTGCATTGCCATTCACACAAAAGTAAATCGAACAAGCAGATTCTGGTTTGCTATGAATGATTTGGTACCTTTCATATCTCTGCCTTAGGAAAGTAAAAGGACAAAAACATAAATGGGATGAAATGAACAGAGTGTCATGATCTATAAAGTCTATGTTTAAAGATGTGGCCACCAAACAGGTATTTCTGTACTATACCATGTGATTTCTTGCACATTGGACATTCTCCTAATTTGAAATATGACATAGTAGGCAGGGTTTGCAACAGCCTATGAGAAATTGCTGAGCCATTCTCCTGGATAGACTTCACAGTGATATGAATGACATGATTTTATTAAAGAAACATCCTATTTATGTAAAATGGCCTATGTGCAAGGTTAGAAAAATAGTAAGAATATCTATGATATATATACAGTATATTTGATTTGGCATTCATAATTCTCTACATTTTATATGTGTGTGGTTTATATAATACATCTTCCAAAGTTACAAAGTTAGTTTTTTTAAAATATTACATTTTTGTGTGTATGTCACATGTAAGTATAGAAGGCCACAGAAGCCAGAACAGGGCATTAGATCCCTTGGAGTTATAAGAAGCCGAGAGCCACCTGATATGGATTGCTGGGAACTAAACTTGGGTCCTCTGCAAGAGCAGCTTACTCTTAACTGCTGAGCCATCACTCCAGTTCCTTCAACACAATTGTTGAAGATGTATATATCATGCCTACTAGTGAAGTTCAATGTGATATTTCTGCACTCAGTTCCAGATGTTCTTTATCCATCTTTGCCTCTAGTGATCACTGTTTTTGCTTTTGTTTTGTTTTAACTTTGACCAAAGTCAACATGTAGTACTTGTTTTTGGCTTATTTAATGTCCTGTAATTTTATCTGTTTTGCATCAAATAGCAGGATTTCAGTCTATTATAGCTGAATAATATTTCATTCTGTATATAGGTAACTAACCCATTTTCCTTGTTCATACATATATTGATGGGACTCTAGGCTGATTCTATAGCTATCACAAATCATAATAAATATGGACATAATGGTATCACTTTATTTCATTTTAAGATATACCCAGAGTAGAAGTCTGAGCTTTATTTTGAAAGTGTACTTACATCATTGACAATTATTCCCTCAGGGAGCTGTATTTGGGAGAATAGCCCCGAATCCTGTAATTTGTCTTATTCGTTGTTTCCTTTGATGGTTTGTCTTGGGGGAGGCTCCACCCGATGAGCACCTACATTGCAGACTTGCTTTCATATCTATACTTTGCCTTTTGTAGTGGTCAACGACTTATCACTTAACATCAGAGATACAAACATAGAAAAATCTTTAATGTTTTTGTCATTTGTTTCAATTTTGTGAGTGAAAAGAACGCTTTTAAAAAATTTTGTAAAAGACTAATTTCTTTCCTGCTGCCTATCAGCCATAGCCACTTTACAAACCTATGCCAGGTCACCATAGCAAGCATGGTTGACCTTTTAGATCAAGAGAAAACCTGGTTACTAGACCACCAGGCAGTGTTCATTTTCTGTGCCATTCTAACTTCTTCATGTGCCTTTTTTATTCATTAAATAAATGTTCACTAAATACTCACTGTGCAGTTGCATTAGGTATCAAAATCTAGCTCTGTCTCATTGGGCTTTATTATCTCTATAGATATATATTTGGTTTCTTTATCACAGCCAATGAACCCCTCCACTGGGATCCCCAAAGAAGCCCAATGCATGCAAACACACTGTGCTCTATTTCTCCAGCATAGTGGGGTGCCCACTATTGCGGGTGATTCCACTTGATGTCCTGCGGCTGTGACACAGGCAGTTCTGGAAACTTGTTGGTAAGATTTTACGTTTTAAGAACAACTTTCAGCAGGGCTTGGTGGCACGTATACTTTATCAGAGCACTGGGGAGGCAGACAGGTGGCTTTCTGTGAGTTTGAGGTCAACCTGGTCTATATTCCAGGATAGCCAGGACTTCATAGAAAGGCCTTGATTCAAAAAAGAAAGGAAGGAAGGAAGGAAGGAAGGAAGGAAGGAAGGAAGGAAGGAAGGAAAGGAGGGAGGGAGGAAGGGAGAAACGAAGGAAGAAAGGAAGGGAGGGAGGGGAAAAGTCCTGTTACTTAAGGTGGAGCAAATCTTTGCTATTAGCGTTTACTCAAATATTTCTTATGCACTATTTTTAGAAACACTAAAGAGTATGTACAACACGCCTGCAATGTATCAAGTTAGTGCCTAAAATAGCCTTTAAATAGTTTCATAACTAGAATATGACACTTTTCTGTGCCTCTTTGTGCATCCACCAAGGTAAGAACAATCTTGCTTTTTAAATATTCCCTTACACCATGTCAACTTTTTTCTTACTTTAGCCCCCCAATCCCTTCCCCGACCAAGTGTGTATGTGAGCATGTACTTGTGCACATGCGTGCATGCCTGTGTGCATATGTGTTTGTGCATGAGCACACTGGACACTGAAACCAGGACATGTACATTGAAAGACTTACCCATGCATAGATGTGTGGCTTTGATCTTTCAATGTAACCCTGACCCTAAATTGCTGCTCCATGCTGCATGCTGAGACTTTATAGAATGACCTTTTTAGTGATGACTTCTCTGGCTTATGAATTTTTTATAACGTCTTATTAGTTCTTTGTAAATTTCACATAATGCACCCCAGTCCCACTCATCTCCCCTTGTATCTGCCCTTCACCTTTGCACCCGCTCCCCCAAACAGCAAAAGAAAAACCTCATTATGGAAGCTGCAGTGTGTCACAGTGTGTCCCACAGTATACCCTTTGGTCACACTTCTTTGCTTGTAAATGTTCAGGGCAATGAATTGGTCTGGTAGGAGGCCCCTGTCTTCTGCTACTCTATCAATAGTGGATCCTCACTGGGACTCCTCTCGGATATCCTGCCGCTGCCCCAAGTCATGGAGATCCTGCCGCTTTGGATCTGTAGGACCGGCCCCTTCATGCAGTCCAGCAATTCATTGATGGGGTAGATGTTGGGGTGGGCCAACTCAAAGCCCTGGATTTGTGTTTGAGAGTTATCTGAGCTGCTCAGCCCACCAGCTTTCCTGCCCTCGTGGCAACCCTGCAACCATGGCCCATCTCTACTCTGCTGCCCAGCAATAATAATAATCAACTCTAGAAAGCACATTTTCATGAGAACTGCATACGAATTCAGGGCTACTGCATTGTCACAGATCCTATCAAGCCTAAGTGCTTCATACAAGCGGTCTAAAGTTTGGCTGAAGCTTTAAGGCCCTCTAGTCTTAAATGAGGTGCCATTCAGAGACATATGCCTACCTTTAGCTTTTGCTATAGAAAAGATTTAAGGAATTTCATTTGTTTCTGCGATACAGCTCAATTAAATGACCTCACTGGCATGTGGTGCTCCACTGAGCAAAGGAGCTACACAGAGTGTGTGGTATTCATTGGTGGGCATAGGGGGTTGCTGCTCACACAAAAGTGACTCTCCCTTAAAAAATGGTATTATGCATGATCACACAAGAATTAACCGTGGGGACTGCTTCCTAGTGTTCTACTCCTTAGAATAGTTTGTGAGGAAAACTCTGTCATAATTGGCTATGATCTGTACAGGAGAACAAATCTCAGCTATTGACCTTTTAGAGTTGAAGAGAGGTTCAGTTCAGTTTGGGTCATAAACTGAAACCATGTTGACTGAAGGCACATCAAGTTATAGATGGATATGTTCCACATAGTAGAGAGAAGTAAAGAGAAGAAATTGGAGTTAACACAATGTAGTGATTTTAATAGGAATGGCCCATAGACTCATGTGTGACTGCTTGGCCCATAGGGAGTGGCACTATTAGGAGGTGTGGCCTTATTGAAGAAAGTGTGTCACTGGGGGAGGGCTTTGAGGTCTTATAAGCGCAAGTCTGGCCAGTGTGACACACTCTCCTGCTGCCTGTGGATCAAGATGTAGAACTCTCAGCTCCTTCTCCAGCACACTGCTTCCTGCCATGATGATAATGAACTTCTGAAACTATAAGCCAGACCCAATTAAATGTTGTCCTTTATAAGAGCTGCCATGGCCATAGTGACTCTTCACAGCGATAAAACCCTAACTGAGACACACAATATGCAATGAATGGAATATTTCCAACTGCATTGCTATGCCCTCTCACGTCTTCCATTGATGCTAAAACATTCATCTTTCAGAATTTTGAAGTAGACCTAATTAATAGTGACAATCATTCAGTTTGTCTGTTTGTATATTTTACAAAACAGGGGAGTGTATATCCTACAGCAGTTTCTTCAAATTCCACTATTAATAATAAAATTAAAGTTCATGTAGCCACTCCAATGCAAAGATTTAAATAGCTAAGCTTGATGCCTGGGTCCTGTCAGATTCCTTTCTTTAAATGTTATATTGCTTACCTGCACTCATCCTCCTAACTCGGCTTCAGATCTCCCCCAGTCTGCCATAACCATGGTAAGGGATCTCATTCTCTTTATCACCTAGCAACAGAGAGGTGAGCGGACCCAAATGAGTAAAAAATGTTGTTAATTAGTAATAATTGATTTTAATTGAGGTATGGAAATCAATCCTTTACTTCCTCGACTGAAAATTGAGTTCAAAGTTGATTCCTTTCCAACTGCATGCTTATCGGAACACAAACCCACCTGGTAGTGTGGCTCATCACAGCTGGGGGCACTTGACTGAGGAGCAGAGGCTGCAGAACAAAGCTGTGGTGAATTCTGAAGCACACAGAGGAACCTGCTGGGCCTTCTCCACAGTGCCTTTCCTGTCAGCACTGGGCTGATGCCTTCACCGGGTAATTTAGATGAGCTCTGACTGCCCAGCAGCTGCAGTCCCTGGCAGATGCGACCAGACAGCGATGAATGGTGTACCGCACATCAGGCTAAAAGGGGGTAGACACAGAAGGAAAACAACGTTTTCTCTTCCCGTCCTCCATGAGATATGTGGACATAAGCACACACTAAATCATTCCTCTGACATTGGACATATTTAGGGAGCTGCACCTCTATTTTAGCCCAGGATAAAAGGTGTGTGTGTGCGAGTGTGTGCGTGTGTGTGTGCTTCATCTATCCTCTTAATTTTCAACAAGCATGCCTGTCTCTGGCAAATAAGGGAAAGGATTTTTATTGGCAGAAATCTTGTGTGAGCCATAGCAAAGGGACCCGTTAGATACAGAAGCAGTAGTTGGTTCAGTGTCTGATTTGCACACTTTCAGTATATTCAGGGAAAGTAGTTAGTGGTCAATTCTCTTTGAAGTTGTAGAAGAAAGAAAGAAAATATATTTAGATGATTAAAAACAAAAGGTACCTACTTTTGCTTTGTGCTTTATTTTTAACTGTACTTTGTTCTTACAAAAATTGTTTGCATTGTTGAACAATAGCATTTCTATATGATTTATATTCAATAAAATCTATTTTTGCAAAGCATAGAGTTGTTTAGGAAATTTAATATTTCTGTTAAGTAGGTTAGTTATTTGAACATCTTATAGACATATATGATCCATATGCTTAGTCTCTGCCCCAATCCTATCTCATTTCCCCCTCACACTTTGTTGGAACACTGTCAGAAGAAGGACACATGCTGACTAATGCCTTGGGGAACTGTAGAGAGGCTCCAAGAGAAAAGGCAGAGAGTCTTCTACCTCAGGTGCATTTTGTTCCCTGGATTGTTTGTTCTTTGATGTGATTTTGTGCCTCCTGTGTTAAATATTGACATTCAATTTATAAGACATGATTATTCTTCTTGATGTCAAAACACGGCTATCTACTGAAAAACATATGCTGAGTGCTGTCCTCAGTATGCACTGAATCTGGGTATGGCCTTCTGCCTTGCTTTGTGTTTTCCCACAGATAATCATCATAACAGTATGTGCTAGGCAATTGTGTTTGAATTAGTCTGTCATAAGTAAGTTCTGGGAAAGGGCTGCTCTGTGAATATTTAGTATGTGCTTACTGGCATTTATCTACATGTTTTTCTGAACTCAGACAACCTTCCTTGGATCACTGTTTCTTTGTTGCATTCCCATATAAAGGTCCACTGAAACCCAAGTGAAGTCATCTACAGCATTAGACTATAGACCTCTTCCTTCAGACCCCCAGATCCCAGGTCTCAAAAGTAGATCTGAAGATCTGCTTAAGTGGTAAAAATTAACATCCTTATCAGTGGCCCCACCTCCCTATCATGGCTTTTCCTCAATTCATGACCTTTTTTTGATTTGTTTTGTGACCCACTGAGTTTAACATGAACCACCTATTCGACAACTGGATTGAGTCTATTGGACTCTGTCGGGGTTACCCAACTGAAGGGATTGACTTCCCATTTTTCTGAATCATGCATAGGAAATAGTTCAGTAGTGTATTAGTCAGGGTTCTCTAGAGTCACAGAACTTATAGGTCATCTCTATATAGTAAGGGAATTTGTTAATGACTTACAGTCTGTAGTCAAACTTCCCAACAATGGTCAGCAGTAGCTGTTAATGAAAACCCAAGAATCTAGCAGTCGCTTAGTCCCACAAGGCTCGCAGGGGAAGAAGATTGAATCTTTTTTTTTTTTTTTTTTTTTTGATACTTTATTTACATTTCCAATGTTTCCCCTTTCTAGGTCTCCTCTTTGGAAATCTTTCTCCTTCCAATGTCCTTGTGTAGATCTCCAGCAGCAGGTGTGGCCCAGATCAGAGGAGTGCATACCACCACACCTGAAACTTGTGTCTTCCAGACTCAAGATCTAGATCACAGGTGAGCCTTCTAATCCTGGATTGTAATTCACTCCAGATATAGTCAAGTTGACAATCAGAAATAGCCACTACAAGTAGTGAGGGGTAAAACCTCATGAGTTCTTTCTCCATCCCTTTCTGGTTGATAGGCCCACTCTTATGCAGACATATGTAAGCCATAGCTGCTTAGTATTCAAAATTGCAATGACTATACTGCCCAGAGGACGGTGTTTCTTGACCCTTTTCTCTCTATCTTCCACAATGATTTTTAACACTTTATACAGCTGCGCTGGTTAGTTTTATGTCAACCTGACACAAGCTAAAGTCATCTGAGAGAAAGGAACCTCAGTTAAGAAAATGTCTCCATAAAATCAGATTGTAGGCATGCCTGTAAGGTATTTTCTTAACTAGTGTTTGATGGGGAGGGCCAATTGTAGGTGATATTATGCCTGGGCTAGTAGTCCCAGGTTCTATTAGAAAGTAGGCTAAAAAGTCATGGGGAGCCAGTCGGTAAGCAGCATGCCTCCATGGCTTCTGCATCAGCTCCTGCCTCCAGGTTCCTACCCTGTTTGAGTTTCTTTGCTGACTTCCTTTGATGATGAACTGTGATGTGGAAGTGTAAGCTGAATAAGCCCTTTCCTCCACAACTTGCTTTTGGTCATGGTGTTTTGTTGCAGCAAGGGAAACCCTAACTAAGACAACAAACATGCCTCTGTATCCATCACTTTTGGCTGAAAAGAGATGTTTCTCTGATTGAGGCAGAGAGTGGTCATTTTTGGTAGGAATAACACATTTAGGAAGCTGTTTGAGTATATGTCAGTTTAGCTAAACAAAATTGACCCCTACCCCCCACCACAGTGCCCATGACTCCTGTCTGCCATGGACTTTTAAGTGGGTTTATAGTACCAGGTAGGGATTTCTTACTGTGTGATAAATTGATTATGTCTATAACAGGTGTGTTACTTTCACACAAATACACACATCTTGTCTGGCAAGTTAGTAGGTTTTACTGTTGTTTGTTCTCCCTCAGATGCCTGCGTAGCACTTGACAATACTATAAAGGCTAGTTAGCAGGGAGGAAGCTTCTAACTTCAGTTCCAGATGGATATCTCAAGATCAGGCAATTGCAAAGTATGGTATTTTCAGCTGTAGGGTCTTATGGTCTACAAACAACCAAAAAGAAGACTGAATGGCAAGAGGGGATTGGGGGAATTCTAGGGACTCCTTGACCAATAACCAGAAGAAGGCATCTCATATCTGCCACTGGGGTTTTATTAATAACCCATAGCTTCTAGGATTTGTTTTGTCTAGCCATGCAGGATATCTCCCCTTTGATCCCTTCTTTTAATTGTAAGTCACATTTTTTTTTTTGTTATGGTTATAAGATTATAAGTTTCTATACGGACTTTTTATGCTGCTTTGTTTCGTTAACCCTTCCCTCTGGTCTCTTTTTTCTCCTATTCCTCCATCACTTCTCTATCTAAACCTGTCCACCCCTGCTCCTCCCCCTCCCTCTCTACTTTCATATTATTTACATTATAGCATCCCTCATCCTTTAAGGCATCTCTCTCCCAGTGGCCTCCAAGAACTCTACAGGAACTCTACATTAAACACACAAAATTAGAGATGGGAAGCTAGAATTTACATATGCAAAATGTCTTTCCCTACTTAGGTGACCTCACTTGCTATAATTTTTCCCAGCTTATTTACCTACAAATTTCATAGCTGCATTTTTTCTTTATAACTAAACAAAATTCCTTTACTCCTTTACGTACGTGGACCACAGTTTTGCTATCATTATTCAGTTGATGAACATCTAAGCCTATTCTGTTTCCTAAGTGTTGTGAAAATGGGCAATGAACATGGCTGAACAGGTATCTCTGTAGTAGGGTAGAGACTCATTGGGGAATGTGCCCAGGGCTGATGTAGCTGGGTGATAAGGTAGATGTGATTCTATCTCTTGAAAGATCTCTACGCTGATAATCCAGTGGTGAGGCTCCCGCCAGCTGTGAATTAGTGTTCCATCTCTCCCACATCCTCACTCTCACTTGCTGTCATTGTATTTCCTGGTGTGTTTTTGTGTTTAGGATACTTGGCATACAATAAGCATAGAAAGTACTGAATTTCATAAAATTTAAAATCAATGAAATAATCGCCATAATTACAACAACAAATCAATCCATCTCCTTCAGAACTCTCCAGGTCTCTGTAGGATCATTTCTGGGTCCTGCTTAGTCCACATGCCACCTGTCTGAAATGACAGGCTGCTTCATTTCACATCATATCATCATCATCATTATCAGCATTTTAAATATATATAAACATTTAAAATATAAACATCATTTAAATATACTATGAGTTGAATGATCCAACATACATCACTTTTCATCAGACTTCTTTCATTCGGAATATTTTCTTGTTCACCCATGAGCTTCAATGTTGATAGCTCCTCCATCTGATTGCTGAGGGCCATCTCATTATTGACGTACACTCTAATTTGTTAATATCTTCAACTATTGGTGAACATTTTTATAAAACTGCTAGGAACATTTGAAAATGTGTGTCGTGTTAGAGACACACGATTTTATCTCTTTTGGTTGACTATGTCTTGGAATGGAATTTTAACTTTCCTAATGAATACGATGTTGCAGCCTTATATATGCTCTTACTAATGGGCCTCCTTTGGGGAAACTCTAGTTCAAATGTGAAGTCATTTTAAAGTTATGTTCCTAACATGTAGTTCTGAAAATTCTCTGGACACCAGATACCAAACACTTTTCAGTTAGAGGGAAAGTAAATAGCTTCTGGTCTGTAGAAGATCTTTTCATACGAGGATATGTCTAGATAGACTATTATAGATTCAACTTGTACATAAAGCCCCAAAGTATGAGGGACTTTAAGATGAGAAGTCGACTGCTTGTTGCTGCAGCGTGTTAAACGTGAACTGTCTCAACGCCCTGCTCAGCGTGCAATTTCAGGTAACAAGATAATGAAGACTTATGGGAAGAGAAAATAATTGAAGAGTTCTAGACTTGTGACTGCTTGGATTTCTCTGTGACTGGCTTTGACAGTACAAGTGAGTGGGGATGGCGTGTGTGGCATAAATAACAAGACTCATTTCTCCATAATCCCTTCCCACAGTTTGTTCAACAGCCGTTAACATTCATGCATTGTACACTAGTCTGGAGTAATGCCTTCATCTGGAGTAAAAATACCCCTGAGGCCATAAAGAGAATTCAGCGATCAGTTCTCAGGTCACTCCTAGTCCTGCAGAGAATGTAAAGATGCCACGTGGCAGTGTGTCCCCATGTTCTATGGATGCACGTTCACAGGCGTGTATAGAAAGTGTAGGTGCTTTTCTTTAACGAAGCACATTACCATCTCAGAAGGCAAGTTTCCTCGATCTCTTTTGAAAAAAAAAAAAAAACCAGTGAAATGTGACTCTAATAAAAACTTGTTATTGTGTTTCTCTACTGTTAACGATTAATATCAAAACAGAACCATCATCCGATGTTATGATTTGAGCAAAGATGATCCCCAGTGCCATATTTACTCAAGCATCTGTGGGAGTACGTGCGATTAGGCACTTACCAGGCTCTCGGATGAGTGACAGGCGTGACTGATGAACTTAAAAACATCTGAGTCATGGTGAAGAGTGTGATGCTTGCTTTGGATTATAAAAATGGAATCTCTAAAGAGTAAGTTGTGGTGGATTTAAAAAAATAAAACAACTAGGAGTGGTACTAGAGGTGTGGCCTTGTTGGAGTAGGTGTGGCCTTGTTAGAGGAAGTGTGTCCGATCTTTATTCTGCTGCCTGCTGAACCACTGTGGAAATCAGTTTGGCGGACCCTCAGAAAAATGGACATAATACTACCTGAAGACCCAGCTATACCACTCCTGGGCATATACCCAGAAGATGTTCCAACATGTAATAAAGACACATGCTCCACTATGTTCATAGCAGCCATATTTATAATAGCCAGAAGCTGGAAAGAACCCAGATGTCCCTCATCAGAGGAATGGATACAGAAAATGTGGTACATTTACACAATGGAGTACTACTCAGCTATAAAAAACAATGACTTAATGAAATTTGCAGGCAAATGGATGGAACTTGAAAATATCATCCTAAATGAGGTAATTCAGTCACAAAAGAACAAACATGGTATGTACTCACTGATAAGTGGATATTAGCTGAAACGTTTGGAATACCCAAGTTCCACTTTACAGTAACCGCTGGACTAAGAGTGGGGTCCCAGATGGAGGAGTTGGAGAAGGGACTGAAGGAGCTGAGGGAGTCTGCAACCCCATGGAGGGAGCAACAGTATCAACTGGTCTGAGCTCCCCCCACCCCCCGGTGCTCCTGGAGGCTGGACCACCAACCAAAGAATACACATCAAGGGACCCATGGTTCGGACCACATATGTGGCAGAGGCGGGCCTTCTTGGCCATCAGGGGGAGGAGAGGCCCCAGTAAAGGGGAATGTCAAGGTGGGAATATGGGAGTGGGCAGGCGGGTGGGTGGGAGGTGGAATTCCCTCATAGAGGTAGGGGGAGGGGAAGGGGATAGGTGGTTTCCAAAGAGGAGACCTAGAAAGGGGGAAACATTGGAAATGTAAATAAAATATCAAAAAAAATAAAAATTAAAAAAAAAAAAAAAAGATGTAGAACACCCAGCTCCTTCTGCAGCACCATGTCTGCCTATGTGCTGCTATGCTTCCCACCATGATGGACCTGGACTAAACCTCTGAAACTGTAAGCCAGTCCCAATTAAATGTTTTCCTTTCTGAAAGTTGCTGTGATCATGGCGTCTCTTCACAGCAATAAAACCCTAACTAGGACAGAAGTCAAATACAAAATTTCATTACAATGAAAATATTTTACATCCAGATTTACATGAGCTACAAAGAAGCAGGCGCTCATTGTTTTCAAAGAATGTTCATGTTTACACTAAAGAGATCTTCAACATAGTAATTACCATAAAAATTCTAATTTTTATTGTTCACGAATTCACCTCTTATATACGTGTGAAAATGTATGCGTGTGAACATATAATTCAAATGAACTGATTTAATATTGAAAATAATCATTAACCTTTAAAACCAAAATGCTTTGACCTAGATAATTAAAGTAACAATGGAATTCCCCTTGATATGATTATTGATGTATATTAATCAGGACTTTTACAGTTTCATAAGACAAATGATTTATGACATCTTTCCTTCCATTTCTTAACTGAGTTGTTTAAATAGTTCATAATCAATGTTCTCTTGTATTAGCACATGTCTTCATGTCATAGATTATTTCTCTTGCACTCAAAATGTTGTAGGGGCAGATTTTGATTTTTACAAGTAAGAACCTCTTGGTTCTTGTCACAATTTGCCATCTGCTTTGCATTTTGAGAACTCAATAGAAAACCTATCTTTTGTTACCTGAAGTACCTGGGAGAGAGGTTAGTGAGTTATTTGTCAAATTTTGTGTCCTTTAGAGTTAGCGAGATCTCTCTGTTCTTGGGTAGGTATTGTGTCTGGTTTTGTTCCTGCTTCTGGTTCCAAGGGCCACAACAGGAAAATGGCCGAAGCTCCTTTCTGAATGGGCAAAGCAAAGGCATAGCTTTCCTGGTCTTTCTCGCCTTGGATAGAAGAGGCAAGCAGGAATGCAGGATGTGGCCTTTCTTTTTCAGAGGCATTTAGAGGAAAGAGAAAGGCTGGGTAAACCTCAGACTGGCAGAGTGGTCCACATGATATCTTTGATTTTGTTCTGGAAAGAGAATTAGGACTTCAAGCTATTCACTGGGGTCTGAGACTCTCAAACATCTCTGTAACTATCTCCATAGACTCTATATCTATGGAAAACCACCATCAAGATACTACCCATGGAAAAGCCACCACCTATGCCAGAAGAATGAACATTTCATGCTTTTATATCTCCTAAACTCTCTCTCTCTCTCTCTCTCTCTCTCTCTCTCTCTCTCTCTCTCTCTCTCTGTCTGTGTGTGTGTGTGTGTGTGTGTGTGTGTTTCTTTATGAGTTTCCTATTTCAAGTACTTTGTTTTAACATTTAAAGATGACTTACTGGTTAATATAGTTGTTTGATCTCTAATTTTTATATCTTAATAAAAACTAGAGTAGAGACGTGCAAATAATTTCTAACCATTAAGCATTTACAAATAAATATAAATTTTCTTTTTTTTTTTTTTGATACTTTATTTACATTTCCAATGTTTCCCCTTTTCTAGGTCTCCTCTTTGGAGACCACCTAACCCTTCCCCCTCCCCCATGTCCATGAGGGAATTCCACCTCCCATCCACCCGCCCGCCCACTCCCATATTCCCACCTTGACATTCCCCTTTACTGGGGCCTCTCCTCCCCCTGATGGCCAACAAGGCCCTCCTCTGCCACATATGTGGTCTGAACCATGCGTTCCTCCATGTGTATTCATTAGTTGGTGGTCCAGCCTCCAGGAAGACTGGGGGAGGGGGGTCTGGCCAGTTGACACTGTTGCTCACTCCATAGGGCTGCAAACTCCCTCAGCTCCTTCAGTCCCTTCTCCAACTCCTCCATCTGGGACCTCACTCTCAGTCCAGCGGTTACTGTAAAGTGAAACTTGGGTATTCCAAATGTTTCGGCTAATATCCACTTATCAGTGAGTACATACCATGTTCGTTCTTTTGTGACTGAGTTAACTCAATCAGGATGATATTTTCAAGTTCCATCCATTTGCCTACAAATTTCGTTAAATCATTGTTTTTAATAGGTGAGTAGTACTCCATTGTGTAAATGTACCACATTTTCTGTATCCATTCCTCTGATGAGGGACATCTGGGTTGTTTCCAGCTTCTGGCTATTATAAATATGGCTGCTATGAACATAGTGGAGCATGTGTCTTTATTACATGTTGGAACATCTTCTGGGTATATGCCTAGGACTGGTATAGCTGGGTCCTCAGGTAGTATTATGTCCATTTTTCTGAGGGTCCACCAAACTGATTGCCAGAGTGGTTGTACCGGCTTGCAATCCCACCAACAATGGAGGAGTGTTCCTCTTTCTCCACATCCTTGCCAGCATCTGCTGTCATCTGAGTTTTTGATCTTAGTCATTCTGACTGGAGTGAGGTGGAATCTCAGACTTGTTTTGATTTGCATTTCCCTGATGACTAAGGATGTTGAGCATTTCTTTAGGTGCTTCTCAGCCCTGAGAATTTCTTCAGTTGAGAAT
>CM052718.1:12841228-12885728 GCA_028551405.1 Uromys caudimaculatus
CTAAAGTGTGTGGGTTCATTTCTGGGTTCTCAATTCTATTCCATTGATCTACCTGCCTGTCACTGTACCAATACCATGCAGTTTTTATCACTACTGCTCTGTAGTACAGCTTGAGGTCAGGGATGCTGATTCCCCCAGAAGTTCTTTTGTTGTTGAGAATAGCTTTTGCTATCCTGGGTTTTTTGTTATTCCAAATGAATTTTAGAATTGTTCTAAGTCTATGAAGAATTGAGTTGGAATTTTGATGGGGATTGCATTGAATCTGTAGATTGCTTTTGGCAGGATGGCCATTTTTACTATATTAATCCTGCCAATCCATGAGCACGGGAGTGCTTTCCATCTTCTGAGGTCTTCTTTGATTTCTTTCTTCAGAGACTTGAAGTTCTTGTCATGCAGATCTTTCACTTGTTTGGTTAGAGTCACACCAAGATACTTTATATTGTTTGTGACAGAAGGATCTCATCCCCAGCTGTCCCTTGGTTCCTGTGTCCTGATGGCTCTGCAAGGGTCCCTCTTGATCCAGTGAGTTTGAACAGAAGTGGTGGTTTTGGCTATGTTCAAAGGTATGTCAGCACTCCTGGGATACCAGCTCTCTCCTGGAGCCCTGTGCCCAGGCTGAGGTCCCCAGGTCCTGGTGAGCAGTGGTGCTTGTCTTATCCCCACTCACGGCTTTTCCATGCTTCTGGGAGGGTGACTTTCTCCCAGCGCTGCTTGGCTATGGAACGCTGGTTGCCCAGGCAGTGGTCTCCCACCACAGATAGAAACCCGAAGGTCCCTATGTGTAAAGAGCTAACTATCTGGTCCGTCCCCCGGGGGGGGGGGGGGTGCTCCCGGTAGGCTATTGATCACGGTTCTGTACCTGAGGTGAGATGCTGTGGCTGGTGGAAAGAGACAGGAGACAAGAAATACTTGAGGGCAAGATGGTGTCCCAATCAAGCCCCGACCCCTTTATTCCAAGTCCATATATAAGCACTTAGGAAGGGAAGGGGCAGGGGCAGGAAGGTTACTAGAGGTCACTACAGAGTGGGAAGAGACAGAGGGAGTGAAATTTCTCAGAGCCGCTTAATTGCAGCAAAGTATTTACACCGCTGTAAATCAGCATAACAAGCCTCAAGATAAGGGGATATCTCAAGGTCTCTTTGGAGTCACAAGCTACTATAAACAGACCAACTATTGCCGCAGGAGACACCTGCAGAGGGGAGGAATCAAAGGAATGTCTGCTGAAGCCTGGGACCCTCTGGCTAGCTGATTAAGAGCAAGGCCTTAGGTTCAAACAAGGCCATTTGGTCTCCGGCACCTATGCCCAACTTTACCTCAGTCCCTGTGTCCCGGGGATTCTGGACGGGTCCCAGTGAGCAGTGGTGCTTGTCTTATCCCCACTCACTGCTTTTCCAGGCTCCTGGGAGGGTAGCTTTCTCCTGGCGATACTTGGCTATGGAGCCCTGTGGCCCAAGCTGAGGTCCCCAGCCACAGATGGAAACCGGAAGTTTCCTGTCCCCGACTTTTCCTCAGTCTCTGTGTCCCGCGGGTTCTGGGCAGGTCCCGGTGAGCAGTGGTGCTCGTCTTAACCCCACTCATGTCTTTTCCATGCTCCAGGGTAGCTTTCTCCTGGCCCTACTCAGCTATGGAACCCTGGTGGCCCAGGCACAGGTCTCCCCCCACAGATGGAAACCGGAAGCGCAATATGTAGTCTTGAGAGGAACTCCTAAGTGTCTGAGCAGCCACACCTTACTGAGCCTCTTAGGCAACAAGGAGAGCTTTAAGTGCCAGAAATGGAAGCTGGTGTGGAGTTTCACCTCACTGGAGACTGACACTCACCCAAATGGGCGAGTAGCCACATCTATTCAATATAGTTCTTGACGTTTTAGCTAGGGCAGTAAGACAAGTAAAGATCAAGGGACTACAAGTTAGAAAGAAAAAGTCAAAGTATCATTATTTACAGAAGTTATGACAGTAAACATAAGTGATCCTAAAAATTCCACTAGGAAACTCCTAGGGCTGATAAACACTTTCAGCAAAATAGGTGCACACAAAAACCAGTAGCCCTCCTAAATGTAAGTGGCAGGTGGTCTGAGAAAAGAAATCAAGGAGCAGCTCAAGAGAGTCAATGGAACAGTAACAGGAATCAGGTCAGGTTGTGTCACATAAGGAGGGTTTCCTTCCAGATCCGATACTGGTAGAAAGCAGGCCCTGTGCACACTGTGTCAATGCATATCAAAAACATGTTGATTTTATAAATTTTAAAATAGAATCTCACTTGGTAGACTAGACTATATTGAAACTCTCTGTATAGCCTGAGCTAGCCTACACTTTATCTTCCTGTCTTAGCATTCCCAATTTCTGGAATTAAAGGTTTGAGCCATCATGCCCAAGGTCAGTAAATCTTATCTCCAGGAAGAGTGAATTAGAATGAGGCAAAAGTAGGAACAAATAAAGAAGTGATAGTTTGTTGTCTTCACAGGAGGGACCATGTGTATTTTGGGAATCACTGGGAGACCTTATGTCTGTGTACACAAAATAGCACAGAATGATCTTACTCCGCCCCACTTCACGATGGCTTCCATGTGACGTTGACATTAGTGACTGTGCACTTTGTTGTGAAAATTTTGGTTTCTTTAAAAACATAGAAATGTTACAGGACTATGTTTTGGTTTTAATCTCCGGTGTGGGATATGGGGCTGCTTCAGATTGTCCAGGGCGGCTATGATTTGTCTCCTGCTCTGGCAGGGGCTGTCATTTGCCAGCTGAAGACAGTTTACATTTGGAAGTCTGGGAACTCTTGAGAGGGTATAAAAGACTGGGAGAGAGAATTGCCTTCTGACTGTTCGTGGAGAGAAAGGTGAAGAAACAATGAAAGTACTATTCTAAGTTTTATGTTTTGGGGAGAGAGCAATTTGAGCTTCTAATCACTCTTGGGTTTCTGAGGAATCTAATGATCTTTTCTAATTGTATTCAGTTGCATCTTCTCAGCATGACAGGCTGCTGTACTCTGGGGGTCATGTGTTGAGTGAGCCCCGACAGTGACCAACGTGTAATTATCAAATCAGATCCCATTTTAAACGCTCGTTTTTTTCTCAAGAGCAATATCAGAGTATATTAGAACTGGGTGATTTCAATTAGTGATAGTTCAAAATTACCTGTGTGGGCAGCAAACCAGGCAGATCTGAGACTGAGACGAGAAGGGGTATAAATGTAAATGCAGTTAAGATGTATACTCACTGTAAGATCTCATTAGGAAGAAGGTTCATCTTAGAGCAAGCTGAATGCAAGGGTTCAAATATCTCAGCATTCTAAGGTAGGTACAGGAAAGGAAACTGGAAAAGGCAGAACAACTTGGATAATCTCATAGTATAAACTATTGTGCTTATCTGATTGCTAGCAACCAGGCACTTCCACAGCCAGCCCGAGGAGCCCAGCAACAACAGAACATGCCATCACTAGCTCCCATGTCACCTAGTGTCACATATCCTCCTCGTGCGCATGCGCTACATTCCCTGCAAACCAACCAGGTTCCGTGGTTCCTTCTCCCACCTTCCCTTTTATCCCTCCAGCTCCACTCAGAGGCAGCTTCTGTACCCCCGCCCCGAATAAACCTCCCACGTGTGATCTGTGGCGTGGGGTGATTCAACGGATTCTGCCGCATAGATCCACCAACACTGATTAACTGGTGAAATTAATTATCATGATGGTGGTCTAATGAAAGCCTGGCTCTGTAGCAGAGTGATCAGAACCATGAGTGCTTCCGAGTGGTCAGCAAGGTAAAAGATGCAACGCACTTCAGAGCCACGGATGGCAGAGGTGACTTCCATGAGACGTGAGATGTTCAAAAATGGCAGCGGGAAAGAAAACAGAGCAGACTGAACAGGGCAGTAATGGGAAACACAGAGATGAAAGGGCGGGCGTTTGCAGAAGCAAAAGGGCCAACTTCGGAGGTTGGAGTGAGTAAAGAACTTTTAATAGTCCAAGGGAAATATCCAGATGTAAGAAAGGATAAAGGATAGACTTTGTAAAATTATTTGGAAAGTGGGGTCTGGTGAAATCTGACCAAATACTTACTTCATTATAATAGGGTGGAAGAGAATGATGAGGATACAGGCACTGTTACCAGGACAGCCAGGAGGTCCATTCTGATGCCTCCAGTTTCACTTTGTTATAGGAAGAGAAATAAACATCTAACAGGCATTCGGCAGTGTGAGGAGACCAGACGTGATTTTTACATGGTTTCTTTATGTTTCAAACAGAAGAAAGTACATTCTACACTGAGGATTCTTCTTTACTTTTTTTGTTACATTTCCTTGGTGAGTAAGTTATTAAAATTTGTGCACAAAAGGAAACATTGCCCTTTGGCAAATATTATAGAAGGGTATGCAGCTGGTTTATTAATCAGAAACCACAAAATATTTTACACACTGTTCTTAATACACTCAGAAGAAACCCTGAATAAAAACAAAATTGTTCTTATGTGGCATAATTTCTTTCCAAAACAGTAAGAAAAGTACAAAAGTCTTAACCAAAGAATGCACTCAGAAAAAACTCTTAATTTTGACTTTCTAGGCATGTTTTGAGAAAAAGAAAATACTTTATTTGCTTTTTATCTTTTAAAAGAACTAGTCAATATTCTCACACTTTGAAAATGTGTAGTCCTATATGATAGGTTACACTGTATTGTAAACATAATTCTAGTCATCAAGGTCGTTATTTTCCACTCAGATTCATTTCCACCTATTTGGTTTTGTTTTTATTTTTATTTTATATGTATGGGTGTTTTGCCTACATGTAAGTCTGTTTGCCAATTATGGTCTCATGACTGCGGAGTCTAGAAAAGGCTACCAGAGAACTTGAAACTGAAGTTAAAGGCAGTTGCAAGCCACTATATGGGTGCTGGAAACCAAACCCAAGTCCTCTGGAAGAGCGGCCAACGCTCTTAACCACTGAGCTCCTTTTCTTGTCTTTAATTCCATTTAAGAAATTCTTTTTAATTTAATGTTTTTGAGAATTTCATGTATGACATATATATATATATATATATATATGTGTGTGTGTGTGTGTGTGTGTGTGTGTGTGTGTATCAGCAGAGTTCCCATAATATTGCTCATATGTATGTGTTTATTTGGTATCAAATTACCAACTAAGTGACACACCCGCAGGGGCACTGATTCTCCCTCTCAATAGACATTAATAGTCTGTAACTCTTCGTGTAGAGGTGGGTCATGCGAGCTGTCCCCTATCCGTGCTGGCATGTACACTGCTGCTCTTATTTTTTTATATGATTGTTTTTGCAATCATATTGTCAAGGTTTTGTAGGTTCAACTCCTCTATAATCTACAGAATATACTGTCACACAGCAGATGTCCCTGTCAAAACAGATTTATAGACTATACTTTTTAACTTACTCAGAAAAAGAAAAAAAAAAAAACAAAGAGCACTTCTAAACGTATTCTATGAAGCCAATATTACATTTTTCTACTATCAAAACCAGTGGAGGACACACACAAACAAAATGAAACAAACTACAGAACAATACCCTTATTCCCAAGGAGCAAAGATACAAAATTCCTCATTAAAATTCTTCCCAACCAAATTCAGGCATACATACATACATACGTACATACATGCATACATACACACACACATACATATATATAAACATACATACATATATATGTGTGTGTAAATGAAAATTAAAATTAATATATATATAAATATAAGAAAATTAATATGTATATATACACACATATGTATGTAAGACAATAAATGGAATAAATTTTACAGTGGACTTAAAGATAAAAATCCTTTGATCATCTCAATAGATGCAGGAAAGAGAAAGACCTTCAATAAAATCCAGCATGCCTTCATGAAAACAGTCATCGGCTGAGTAGATGAGGAGGACTAGAGAGGACATAATAAAAGCTGTATGTAACAAGCACAGGGATTATCCTCCAACATGGAGGAAAACCTAAAGCAATCCCACTGAATTCAACAACTGATGGAGTGGTCCACAGTCCCACTCCTTTCCACTGTGCCAGATGTACCTGTCAGATTTAACAAGAAAAGAGAAAGAATTAAAGAGATGCCGTTAAGAAAGGAAGTCCAGCCATCCATCTATGTCATCCCTATTTGAGATGATATCACACATAAGAGATTCCACACCTTCCACCAGAGAACTCTGAGAAATGGCCAACACTTTTAGCCAAGTAGCAGGGTTTAAAAATCAACTTAGAAAAATCAATAGCCTTTCTATAAACCATCAAACCTACTGAGAATGAAATCATGGAAACACTCCTATTCTCAACAGCCACCAAAAAAATACTGAAGGATATCGGAATAAACCTAGCCGAATATGTGAAAGACCTTAAGTCTAAGGTCTTGTGTATATGTACGTGTAAGGTATGTGTTAAACCTTAAATCTGTGAAGAGATTGAGGAAGATACTAGATCGGCCATGCTCACGTATTGCAAGAGTTAATCCTGTGAAAATGTGCTGGTTGCTTTTGGTCAGCTTTACACCAAGCCGGACATACCTGGAAAGAGAGAATCCATACTGAGAAAATGCTTCTGTATATTTGGCCTGTAGGTAAGTCTGGGGGCAGTGTCTTGATGAATGATTGATGTGGGAGGGCACAAATCACGGTAAGTGGCACCAACTCTGGGAAGGTGGCCCGGGTTGCACAGGAAAGCAAATCAGTAAACAGGGCTCTTCTATGGCCTCTGCTTCTCTCCTGCCTTGAGTGCCTATACTGAATTCCCCTAGTGATGAGCTGTGGTCTGAGAGTTGTCAAATGAAGTAAACTCACTCCTCTGTTTGGTGTGGGTTGTGATGTTTTATCACAGCAATAGAGACTCAAACTAAGACAATGTCCACATAAGAACTTTGGAAGAATGAAACAAATGTTCTCTCCAGTTTGTGCAGTTGTAGTTTGAATCAGAACGATCTGGATTCTTTTAGCCTTTTCGTGCTCAAAAAGATTAAATGAGAACAACACCTGCTAGACTTTCTGTTCCTTTCTGAGGTGAAATATTAGAAATGGTCCTAGAACTAAAATTCTTTTCACTCCTTCATTTCAGAGAATTCTGTATCCAGGTGTAGAGAAGTTCAGAAAAAAGCAGCAGCTGTGTGTACTGGGCAGCTTCACTGACTCTTGCTACTGATGGGATTACAGAACCATGGCTTTCTGAATTTGTTTTTTGTTGATGCTTTTTCTTTATGATTTTATCTCATTTATTTCCTTCGCTTTGAAGGTTAGTCATTACTGAACAACTGAATAATAAGATAAAATATTTCCCTCAACAATATGTACTTACCATGGTTTCAAGTAAGCATGGGCACTATTTATAGCACTGTCTCTGAGCAGCTTCCTTCATTGGTTGGATCCACCCATTCATGGCCAAGAATGGTTTTCTTTCTTCCCACTGTTAGCCTTTCTATTCCCAACCACCTCCTTCCTCATTCTTTCCCTCTCAACTTTAAATCTGTGTTTACAAACACTACTGTTAACTTTAAGAAGGAGCTAAGTTGGAAGTTCTTTGACTTCTTCAAGGTAAATATTTACTAGAATGTTCCCCAAAAATGTGCTTTATGTTTTTTGTTCTGCTGGTTGTTTTTGTTTCTTATTAATACAATTTATATTGCTTACTTCAAAAGAAACAGCTACTACTGAAATCAGTTTATAGTGCTTTCACTTTTACTATGATATGGGAAAATAAAGATTCATTAGTTATTCACTGAATAAATAAAGGAAATTATTTCAGTGGAAATGATGACATTCTCTAGAATAATTAGATTTGAAACAGAATCCAGCTGGGACACCTACTAAATTAACTAGCAAATGAATCAGAGAGTAAACAAACCACAGTAGGACACCTTCCTTCTAAGTGTCTGCCTGTGGAGTTCTTTTCTAATTCTATTGGTTTAGACTACAGCTGATCCATGGGAATTTGCTATTGTTTTCTGTACTGTTTCATTTTTTTTCCTTTTGTTTCCCATTTATTTTTATTAAATGTGACTCTCCAGTGTCAGACTTTTCCACTAGAAATCCCGGGAAGGCTCAGAACCTTCTTTTTATCCTTCCAGAGTCTTCATTAGAGTACTGGTGAACACTCAGAAATAATTATTGTAAATGAAGGCATTAGCAAGGGAAGGCAATTATCTTAAATGAATGTCTTAACAAATGAAAACGTGTTGTTGACTTCCTTACAATACTGGCTTCTTGCATTCTCCTTTCCTATAATACTTACTGGCTCTCCACTTCAAAGAGAATCCGTTTAAACAATTCTTCTTGTACCATCAAATGGTTTTGCAAGGTTTTAAAAGGTAACAAAGTCCATATAACTCAGGAGTCGTTTGTATTAATCCACATCTTCCTGTCTTCTCAGTCCATGGATGGATGTCAGGAATTTTAAGTAAATGGGTGGAAATCTAGCTTTTTATTATAGGGAGCAAAATACAATATACACCAAACATATTGACGTGAGGAAAGCACTTGTCAACTGAACTAAAGGGAAGATCTAGAGTCATGAGTGAGTCCCGTGTTATATATTTCTCAGAAGCAATGGATTAAGAGCACTTCCATGTTTCAAGAACTAAAAGAAAGGCGAGATTCTGCATGGATGTTGTGGTTGTTTCGCTTTTCTTTTCTTTTCTTTTCTTTTTTTTCGGGAACTCCTAACAGTGGAAGTAGGGGCTGACTCTGACCCTTGCATGCTCTTAAGACCTTTTCCTTCCTGTTGGGTTGCCTTGTCCAGCCTTAATATGAGGGTTTGTGCCTAGTTTTATTGTAACTTGTTGCATGTGTTTGGTTGATATCCCTGGGAGGCCTGCTCTTTTCTGAAGGGAGATGGAGGGGCCATGGATCTGGTGGGAGGGGAGGTCAAGGAGAAGGGAGAGGTGTTAGTAGTGGAGGGAGGGGAGACTTGGTCGGGATGGATTATATGAGAGAATAAATGAAAAGAAAAAGGAAATTAACAGAAGAGACTGTTGGCTATATACTCAAAGGAGGCAGCATTTGGTGGACTGAATCTGGAGAATGAGATGGAGGGAAGATTAGAGCTGACAGAGACCAAGACCTTAAGGAGTAGAGACAACATGCATCCAGAATATGTTCAGAGTGTGCAGCTTTTTAATATAGATTAAGTTCTGAAGAGAATGTACAGCCACCCTTCAAAAGGTCCAAATTAAAAATCTAAATTCTTCTGTTCTGCTAACGTCAAACCCAAAGTGTTGGAGCATGCTCCAGATTTAGGATGCTTTATATAAACAATTAGAACCTTGTATCTCGCCACAAATGTCCAGCCTCAGGAAAGAAGATAATATAAAATTTACTCCTATCACCCAGAAGGACAACTTTCACCGCAAAGGAATAAAAGACATGGTGTATTCTGCAACGTCTATGAGTTGCCTTGGCCAACACAGATTTGAACACAGATTTGGGTCAACCCAAATTTAACGATCCAACATGGAGGCAACTTCATGAAGCTTTATAGGTTTACAGAACAAAAAAGGTTATAAATCAAGGAAGGTTCAAAACGTATTGGTGAGTACATCAGAGAGGTAATTCCAGAAATATAGGGGGAGCTTTTGTATAGATGCTATATAGATACATGCTATTATATAGATAGCTTTGATAAAGATGTTATATGAGGACATTCTTAGCTTTTAAAATTCCAATTTGTAATGCTATTTTCACCCTTGGACAGAGAGTCCTTTGTGAGGTCAGGTCACAGATCCATCTCTCGATTTTCTGGTAGTGTCACAATGTTGGCCCTACCCCTAGGCAGCCCTTCCTTATGTATGGTACATTGATTGAAAAATGAATATTATGTTCTCCTAACAATTCTGGATCTGACCAGTTTTCTTCCTGGATGGATACTGTGAAGTTTTGATTCAACGATTTTCTTTTCGCCTGTAGTCTAAAGGAATTCCACTGGTCAGAGTTTTGCTGGTTGACTGACACTTGCTCTGATGTCAGCTCTGGACGGTTGTTTTAATAAACAGCCTAAACATTTTAATAAGAAAAACACACTATGAGAAGAACTCAGCAAAATCTTCAGAGGGAGGGAGCCTCTCTCCTGTGAAGGAGTGAGTCTTACCTTTGCCCAGTAGGCCCTTTGTGTAGGGTTGTATTTGAGTAGGTAAGAGGTGGGCTGATAACTATATTGCTAGGGAGTGTGGATGGGAATTCCTGGCCAGAAGCTGTGTCTGCAGAGACTGTTAGAACTACATTACTGTGGAGAGTTTGTCATGTGTGGGTCCAGAGTCTTATTACACTAGCCTAGTTCTATCCCCACCTCCAAGAACAATTTCTTGCCTACCTCTGTGTCTCTACTAACTTTTTGTGACTAATACCTTTAAAAAATCTTTTTGGAATCTACTAACTTAGCAGACTACTAGTTTCCACCAACCCTAAAAGTTAAGTTTTACCATCCAGAGATGTGACCAGCTTCTATGAAGTGACTTGCGAAAGACTGTACACTGGTGGGAACCAGCATCTATGACATGACCTTGGCCTCCCAAAGGTCTGCTCAGAGGCAAGAATAGCATCCACAATTGGCAACTGAGAAACTGTCCAAATGTGTGACCAGCATCTGTGACCTGACCACCCAGAGATGTGACAAGCATCTGGGAGCCCAGGAAGGAATGCTAAGCGTACAGCTTAATGTAATAACCAGGCAAGGGTGTTCATACCCTGTCTCCCCATTTACCTCTAACTCGTTCACATTTCCCTATTCCTCCATATATATAATATTCAATACCTACTTACTAGGCTGTCTCTGCAGGCTCTGATCCCCCTCCCTCCTCCTCCTCCTCAATCTTTTATTCTCTTTTATTCTTCTTGTTCTCTCTCCTCTCTCGTAAAGGAAAACACAAAGAAAGAGCAAACACATACACACACAGAAAACACACACACACGCATACAACAATCACATACACAGCAAACACATATACACAGAGGAGATACATAGAAACAGCAAACATGCATAACATACAGACATACAACAAACACATCTACACACATAGAAAATACGCACACAACATATATTCCCAGCAAACACACAGATAGATACATAGTCAGCATGCCCATTCACACAGAGCGAACAATATACACACAAGCACACTATAGTGGCACTTTATGCCAGTGAATTGGAAAGTGCTTTCTCTAACAGTATTGATTAGAAATAAGTCTCCTAAATAAGAATGACAGAGGGCGAGAGCTGAGAAGGATAAAGAACTTGGGAACTACCTTAACAGGAAAAGCAAGCTGAGTGAACACAGACATGAGCCCGAAACTTCTGCCAGCTGCTTTGCCTACAGAACAGTGATGTGGAAATGGGAGAGCAAGTGGAGGAGGAGAGGTGGAGGGGGGGGAGAAAGACCCTGTTAACACTGGGAAAAAGCAGCAAAGGTATCTGGAAAATCATGTTACTGCTGGACCCAATTGTCTCTCCAGTAGACTTCTGATTGTCGTTCCTGTTTTTCCTTAGCTGATTATTTTTATTTAAAACTGAGCATTGGATAAATCTGCATTTGTCCTCAAATTTAGTAGACTTTTTATTGAAATAATGAAATAAATTAACAGCTTGTTTGTAGTCTCTACTGGATACTAAGATAAGAAAAACTGGGAAACATGTTGCTGACTGTAAACCATAAAACGTTATGTGCTCTCATGAAACAGTGTCCCAAAATACTGACATGGGAGTCTGGGGCACTGGGTTCCACTGTGGGTCTAGCTGTGTGTCTTAGGGGTTTATTGCTATGAAGACACACTATGATCATGGGAAGTCTTAAAAAGGAAAACATTTAATTGTGGCTGGCTTACAGTTTCAGAGCTTAGTCTATTGTCATAGTGGGAAGCATGGTAGCATGCAGACAGACATGGTGCTAGAGGAGCTAAGAGTTCTACATCTTGATCCACAGGAAGCAAGAAGAGACTGTGTCTCTTCCTGGGCATAGCTTGAACAGAGCAGACCTCAAAGCCTGCCCCTACAGTGACACGCTTCCTCCAATAAGGCCATACCTACTCTAACAAGGCCACACCTCTGAATACTGCCACTCCCTGTGGACCAAGCATTCACATACATGAGTTCATGTCAGTCATACCTATTCAAAGTGCATTTATGACTTGGGCACTAGCTTGTGGCAGGCATGGTAGCAGGAGCAGGAACCTGGGGTTCATATTCTAATCAGCAAGCAATCCAAACAGCACTACCCACGGGGGACCAAGTATTCAAATGCCCAAGACTATGAGGGCCATTTACCACCGTAGCCATTCCTAAGGGTAGTCTATCTATTCTGTAATCCACAGATGTCCTTTTAAAAAATGACTAGAGAGGCTGGTGCAGCCAACAAGCCCATTACTTCTATGTTACATAATAGGAAAAAAATAAATAAATGAAAAAGGAAATAAAAGGCATCTTTCAGCAGCATCATCTTCTAAATGAAAAGAAAAAGCACCTCCTCAATACAAATAGGGTTTCTGAATTGGGCAGTCCCTCTAACAGCTTTCTTTGTCTCATTTTGTACGTGACAGTAACTGCAAGTGGTTTGAGCAGCAATGAGCTTCTTCAGTTGAGTGAAGGCTTGCCGGTGTTACCTGTCTGAGCTGCATTAAGCATTGGGAGAGCTTCATCAACAGAGCAGTAGCCTGCCTTTCTGTCTCTGACTTGTCAGTGAGGCCAAGCAGCATCCGTATTATAAATACATCCAAGCAGTTTCACTGTTCCCAAGTTAAGACACACTGTCTTAACACATCCCGAGATGCCTACAGCTACTACATTCTGTTGCGTTCACCTGTCCAGGCCACGGATTAGGACTGCTCTTGCCATGTGAAAACCACAGTCCTTCTCACTGTTTCCTTAGTCTGTGTTCAAGATTGGGAGACTTTAGCCGTTTAATTTCTAAATAACAGTTAGTAAACTTTTTTTGTACCTGATTTACGTATTCAGCTGAAGCGCTACATTTCCATAAGATTCTAATTTTTTTGTTTGTTTGTTTCTGCTTCGGTGATAAGCCTGACAGGAGCAGTCTGAGTGTTGCAGTTATCTCACCTCAATAGATTTGACTTGTAAATACCACACCACATGTCTGTCAGCTCCTTGCCAGCAGGTCCAGGCGAGAGGAGAGAACCTGGTCCAGCCGGGTCTGTCCGGGGCTGAGCAGGATGGTTGAGTGTTGACGGCCCAAAAGAAACACACCAGTCCTGGAGTCTTGTTGAAGCAGGAACTCACTTTATTAAACTAGGCACTTGCTTACATAGAGAAGGCAAGGAGGTGGGCACTTAGGTATGGGAAGAGATGACATAGGAGGTGGAGAAGGGTGACGGAGGGTGAGGGGTAACTGACAGGGCCAAATTCATTTAAACACACCCCAACACTCAAAGCTAATTACAATCATAAGAGTAAAGTCAGAAGAGGAACGGGTTCAGGTTCAAACTGAAATGCTTACTTCTCCCACCTCTCCAAATCTGATTGCTTAAAGAGAAAACAGGAGATGGCTGTAGTGGCAAGAGCTGGAACATTCGGATTCTGCCCTTCCTTTGGGTTACACCACCATGCACACACCTGACCCAAAGAATTAAAGTTCTGCTTGGAGTTACACACTGGAGGGAGGGAGGGCATGGGGCTTGGTGCAGCAGCAGAAAAGAAACGGGTCAGGAGAGATCTCACACAGTGCCCACAGCTTAACTCAGCACAGGCTTCTCCTGACTTTTGTCTCGTCTTTCCACAGCACTGCCACAGACAAGAAACCTTTTTTTCTCTTTCCTTGTTTGAAAAGATTGTGTCCAGTTTTCTTATGCCCTTTAGTTTCCTTATCTTTTAAAATACAAGGAAACCCTGAAAAGGCTTTCACATCTATGTGCCCCAGAGACAGTGAGCAGGAGAAGACAGTGGGCCCTGCTAAGCAGGCTGGACGGCTAGATGGCAGGACTTACTGCTGGCCCAGGTTTTTGTGTCTGAGCAAGGCAGATGTTCTGTGTGCAGATGGGAATTTGGTGTTCATAAGACAATTTTAATTAACGGTTTTATTCAACCATAAAATAGTTTCTATGTAATGCAAAACATATTGGGAGCCTATGGATTATAATATGCTAATGCTTATTTCTTTTTAATGAAAGTTCTATTCCTCTGCAAGAATGGGTTTTGGAAAACAAATGTGTTGTTAGGAGCAATATATTGGCAAGTACACGGGGCAGCTTGGAGATGTTGGCCATGATCAGAAAGAGCAGAGAGAGTCACTGTGTGTTTACACTTAAGTTAAATCTAGATGGAGCTTTGCCCTACTGTCCGTTATCACTGTACTACCCAAGATTTTAATTCAGTAATTTTCAACTTTTAGCGGTGTTCACGCTTCAATTTTATTTATTCGAAAATCTGAAATTGAAAGGACAACATTGAAGTAGTATTGTTTTTCAACTAATTTGTATCTCTGTGTCACGCCAAAGCTTTGCTTTGGCTTCTGAGCTCCATCACGTTAAGATGTTAAGCCTTACAGTGTGAAGATACTGGCCTACTTATTTACTACGTTTGAAATGTAAGCAAGCATGTCTTAGCCATTGAACCAAACTGCAACTAATCAGCTTCATTAGAACTTTTGACCCACTAGTAAAGGGTGTTTAAGAAAAATAGATTCGCTTGCATTTTTAATCCATACTTGAATATCTCACACATTAGTGGCTATGGCTCATAGATGTTCATGTTCTTTACTACTCACAATATGAACAAACTATGCAGTGTAAATGTGTGCATAGGTAAAGCAAAGCACCGGAGCCCATGATATTTCCTATTTTATTCTGGTCTAATTTTTAAATATTCACTTTACCAAATTAGTTCCATTACCCAGTACGTGGTGGCTACTTTCAATTGGAAAAACACTATTTTAAACTTCATTTTATGGCACAAAATAAGTGGAAAACAACTTAGACAACAATAACTTTGTAGCATTATGACTTCACAGTTAAATGCTGAGACATTATTAGTTCCCTGGCTCAGATGCAAAGGACTCTTAAAACAGACACGAGACTGCATGAAATAGTTGGTAAAACTGGTTTAAAGTATTTCTACCATTTTACTGATATTATTTTGCACTAGCCTTGGAACTAATTCATGTGGACTCCAATGCTAAGAACATGTTTCTCTCTTGCAGATGTTTTATTTGACAGAATAAGAACCCTTTGGGATGCTTTAGTTCCTCCCCTCTCCCCCTCAGCTTTGAGAAACGATTGGTCTATTTAGTATAACTCTGGGAGCTTTATTCCCCAGTCATTCCAGAGCACAAGAGTAGTCAATTCAGTGTTAGATATAATACCATGTACTGTGGTCCTCACATGCCACCAAATGACTGCCTCTCACAGGGTAGTATTCTTGCTCACGCTGAAGCTGCCCAGGTTTCTCAAGACGGGTTTCCTGTGAAAGAATGAAACTCTGGGGCTATAGAGGCAGAGCAGCTTAAAGCTTAGCTTCATACAGGTGCTGAGCTCCTGGCATGGTGACATTGGCTCTTGAGGGTCCGGTATATTGAGAACATCTGTTCTGTTTCTGCATGATGACTGACTGCCTTTTCCTCTCTCAATATTGTTTCTCTCGTCTTTGTTAGGTGGGTAGCAAAGGCATGCCTGGCTTGGTGGACCCTGCGCATCCTCTCAGCATTAATCCTGTCTTTGTTCTCTTTCTGCTTCGTATTTGCATAAGGTGCATTAGCAATGTACACATGGTGTTGTGTTTTTTCCAGGGCATTCTTAGAAGTCACATCATGTTTTTCCTGGTTTATAGCTCCTTTCTAAGCCCACATGTTAAAGAAAGTTCAAAGAACTATGAAGCATGAACATAGAATAATATCTATTGTTTTTCTCTCTCCAAACACTCTGGCTTTGATTGGTTTGTCTTTTGTTGATTTTACACACATACCTCTACCTGCACACGGACATCTGGAAGTTCTGACTTCCCCAAAGTATGTTCTGTTACTATTTCTTTTTCTTCTGTTATCTCTTTCACCAGGTGTTGTTCAGATGGCAGGTTGGCATTGTCTTCACAAGTACCTTGGCTTCACCAGTGCCTTTGGCCTTTTGCTCACTTAAACTGTTGAGCCTCTTAAGTTTTTCTCCCAGTTATGTTTCTTTATTTTGAAACATGTGGGGCTGAGGAGCCATGGAAGAAGTGGAGAGCTGACCTGGAGCAAGAGTGGGGTTGGGCGTGTCCAAACCCCAGAAATCTTGTCCTGAGATGGGCAGGAGTAGGATCCTGCCCTGCCGTGGAGTCTGCATACCTGGCCCGCGTAATCCTGTTTGCTCTTCCAAGGAAGTCACATAGCCAGGCAACCAGGATGACTTCCTCTCCTTATAAGGTTAGGCCCAGCAATATCTGAAAATTCTCCCTATCCATATGAGGCATCCTCAGCACCCTGGCCACAGCCAATAATAACACTCTCCCCAAAGACCCATATGCACTCCCCAAAGGTTTAAAGAGCCTTTGTTCTACCAATTAAATGCTCTGTCTTGCTGAAGCCTGCCTCTAGAAAGTCTGTTCTCAGCACTCTCACTGTTCACCTGAGGCCTCCATCCCCCTCTCAAGATCCACTGGCTATGACCTAGGTTGGTGCCCTATTACAGGTAGGGATGCCAGCACAGGAATGACAAAAACACAAGAGCACTGATGACTAGTCAGGTTAGTGTCACAAAATCTCAAAATGACTTATTGTCAGCTCAAGGAACTCAGTAGGAATATCACCTTGAATTTGGACTAGATTTTCAGGTTAATGTGTTTACTCAGGTCATTATGAGTTAGGATTAGGCCTGCCACACATTTACCACCCATTCATTTAATATCAGATTCTTTCCATATAGACTTTCAGTAGCTAAAGATGGAAAGATGACTTATCACATTTAAAAAATGCTCATTCTCAGTAATTAGATTGAATATATTTTAAAAACACTTAATCCTGAATAAGATGGTGATAAGTTAACATTAAAACATGCAGTGGAACACTGTATATTTTAAATTTAAGTATGCGGCTGTAATTTTTCTTCACTGGTACAATGTGTTATAAAGTCCACATTTGTATGTTTTTATTATTCTGCATTTGACTTCCTTCTGAGCATCCAGCCACATGTCTAAAGCCAAAGTGGGTCTTTACACTCAGATCACTGGCACATCTCAGTCTACCCTGGAAATACACTCACACATACAGAAATCACCTTTACGAATTTTCTAGGTGTCCTTCACTCTGGTGAAATTAACAAACAAGATCAGTCATCTCCATGATCATTTCATCTTTAGTAAATAAATATGTGCATTCAAACATAAGATTTTTTTTTCCCTTTGAAAACCAGTAATAATGTTTTGATGAAGAATTCAACATTAAAGGACCAGAACCTACGGACATGAAGGGATAACTATACACGAGGCACTAAAATTATGTATCCTTTGATTCTGAAATTCAACTTTTAGCAGTTATACATAAATGAATAATTATAGAAATGTCCAAAGAATGTCTACTGCTATTTTATTTTTCAATAATAGTAATATACTAAAATAAACAAGGTATGTGTGTCCTACATTAATTGAGTGACTCAATAAGTCATTGTACACAAATCTAATGAAACTTTATGTAAAGAATACAAATAAATGCAAAGACTTTAAAGAACATAAAAAAATTCCTGAAAGTACATTGTGATTACCTATTGGCTATGACACTGGAAACATGTAGTTGTGTATCATTAGTAGTTATCACTCATGGAAGGACACCGGATAAGATTTTCTAAGTTTGCAGCCTTGCCTGGGCTGCACATCTACCGCTTAATGGCTTTGGTTAACAGCTGTTGTGCATTTCTTCTCTGGCCTTTTCCTTGTTTCACCAAGATAGTCTCTCTTCCATAGGAATATCTGTTCTGCCAATACTTGTGACATTGGCTATTGCATTATAATTCATATATACAAAATATCAAATTTGCTACACATCACTTATGGATGTGTATATGTGTGCACATGCTTATTTGTGACAAGGCAAGAGTTCCTCCATCTTGTCTCAGCTGGAGCTTCTTTGGTTCAACCTGAAACTAACACCACCACACGTTTTAAACCCCTACAGTGACAAGCCCTGTAGCAAAGTATCCAATTCTGTTCTAGAAACTTGGGATCAAAATGCCTCAGCTAACTGCGTGTTTATGGCTTCTGTCCAACTGCTTGCTTGCTTTCCTTCCTCTGCAACTACCAACAAGGTCGTATGTAGGTTTTGGGGTTTTGGTTTGTTTGTTTGTTTGTTGTTTCTGTTTTTGTTTTCTGTATTGCTTAACTTTAAGAGCTCCCTGTAAAATGCATTTAGGTCTGCTCTGTGAAAAGTACTTCTCTCCTTAGGCAGTTAGCTGACAACCTTAATATAGACTCTCAATTCAGACTTTGGCTGTGATGAGTGATCTTTATGTCTCTATTCTACAATATATTGATGGTCTTAAGTCTTCAGAATATTTTTTTAACAAGAGATACAATGCAAGTGAGGGAACATATTCACATTTACACAACAAAAATCTTATAAACTTGGAGAAGATAGATTAAATACAAATTACTAAAGGAAAAATGGCCGGTGCAGAGTGCTGCAGACAAGATGCTTATGTATCAGAAATGAAAGAGAGACAAAGGCTTTCCCAAATAACACAACCTATCATAAAAGGGAGACTACCAATTTAGTGGAAATTTACAAATCATTAGAAACACATTGACCACTGTAGCTGAGCAATAAAGAAATGGAAAAATATAATCAACCAGTAGCATGAAGAATTTGTGTTAGTGATGAAAAAAAAAAAAAAACTCTAAATAGCAGCCAAATTCAACATCAAACTGTAAAGTTTATTCACTATGGTCATCCCTGAGATGAAATGGAAGGTCGATCTGCAGAAATCAATAAGCAGAATTCCACATATTAATACAGAAGGACAGAACAACAGTCACACGATCATGTCAACACATGAAGAAAAATTTTAAATTCTTCACGGCAAAATTCTCCAAGGATATTAATACACTGTATGAATCACAACCTAGCAAAAACCACATATGGCAAGCCCATAGCTATTCCCAATTGTAAAAGCTAAACACGTGTGTAACAGGACAAGGATGCCCATCTATCTGCTGTTATATGTTACCAAAAGTGCTAATAAGAACGCAAATTAAAACCACAATTAACCACTGTCTCACACTCTTAACAAAAACAGTAACATCCGAGCTGGAGAGATAGATGACTCAGAGGTTGAGAGCAATTACTGATCTTCTAGAGGAGCTCGGTTAGGTTCCCTGCACATACACGGCAGCACACAGCTACAGCTCCCACAAAGCCAAGGCAGTCTTTGGCCTCTGCAGGCTGCTGAGCACAGGTAATGTACACAGACTCATACAGATACAGATTAAAAACAAACTCATAAATAATTTAAAGATAATAAGTCATGATACGATTGTAAAGAGAAAGACCTTTTCACACTTAGAGATGAGAAAAACTTGTACAGTGATTATGGACACCTTAGGAAAATTATACATACTGCTGAATTAAATCAGCAATGTGATCTAGTAATTGGCTGTTCAGTGTATATCTACAGTCAGACTTCCTAATGCTGTGACCTTATAATTTAGTTCTTCATGTTATGGTGACCCCAACTATAAAATTACTTTTGTTGCTAGTTCAAAACTGTAATTTTGCCATTGTTACAAATCATAATATAAATATTTTTTGATAATATAAATGTTTTCTGATAGTCTTAGGTGACCCCTATGAAACTATCAGTCAACCCCCAAAGGGGTTGTGACCCACAGGTTGAGAACTATTGATCTAGAGGAAAGGTAACAGCTAAGATAACACACACACACACAATTGAGACACTCAATTCCTTTGTGTACTTAGGAACTGCAGTGAATTAAATATCACATCCCATGCAATCCATATTCATAGTTAGGAAACAGAAACTAAGTTTAATAAAATTTAAAAAACCATTTTTTCCTTTTATTCATAATTATTTTCAGCCAGAGCAATAAATAAATCAAAATTGGAATTACCTTTGATATTACCTGGAGAAAATAAACAACTCATTTGTTTCAGTTTCCTGACATTATCTTTGTTTCCACTTATGTCTTTAGAAATTTAGTGTTTTCAGGAACCATTGTTCAGAATTTCATTAGGAGAACGGTTTGGCAGTAACACACACTGTTCCTTTGAGGAGGACAGAGTCATTCACTAGGTTTCCTCATTGAAGACCAGGACCTTGAAGGTTTGCCTGGTTTGCACCGTCAGGAATCAATAAAACTTACAGAGGCAGATTTCGCTCCTGGCTCACATGAAAAGTTTTACAGAGTTCAAAATCTGGCACACAAGAAGCATTTCTGATTCTGTACCACAAAGTGATAAACGGCGAAGCAGATCACTATAAACACAGGGGCAGAAATAACCAATGGCTATTTCTTGGGAGTGCTAAAGTCTAATTAAAGAAAACAATAAATCTTTTTCAATCTTTAAAAGTCTTTAAAATCTCATTTTAATCTTTAAAAAGAACTTCAATACAGATGTGACGATTTTAAAACCACACACACACACAAACTCCTGACTTCTATCTTTTAAAACCTCCAAGAAAAGGACCAGGAGGAAAGGCAAGCTTACTAAAAGATAGGATGTGACTAAGGGGGTCGCTCCCCAGAGCATCAAGCATATCCAGATAGCCTTCTAGATCACACCACTGAGTGCTCCCCAGTCAGCCCTGCCTGGCATAGCTTCAGGTCCTGCTCATCTGCATTTGATTAAAAGAAAAAAAAAAAAGCCTCCTTTCAAGCCCTTGGCACCAGCTAGCTGGTTTCCTCGTCAATCTATTCCCCAAGAAACTACCAGTTTCATATTCTGAAATGAGTCCTGAATTGTTTTCCTTCTTAATTAGAATTTTGGTGGCTTACATCTGCTCATCTAGGATAACTTTAAATACTTTACGCGGTGTACAGAATACATCACAGTTTGTAATCACAATCCTGGGTTCGCACAACGTAATCTTCATCCAGGTCTGATCATACCCCTAGATGGTAGTGGAGAGGAAGTTTTATTTACTCATCTTTTCATTCTGTTGCCTTGAATACTTCTGAAGCAATATTCACATTTCCTATTTAGTTAGTAATTATGCATATGCTAATTAATACCAAGGTATGGATGTTTAAAGTAATAGGTATATAAATATCAAGACATATGTAAAGTTAGATATTTATAAAAACATTCTGGACCAAGCTTTCTAATTTTTGAAAGTACCATAAGAAAAGATACAGATTGCAGAGTAAGTGAAAATTGGCTCCAAGCCATTCAATAAGTCCCTGACTTTCTGTGTCTCATTGTGAGTATCTATGAAAAGGAAATATTATTCTCTGATGAAATGGAATTCTGACATTCTTATCAGGCTCAAATGAGCTAAAAGAAGGAGCTCATTAAAATTATCATTTTGCATTTTATAATTTAGGTAATGACTAATTCTGAGTGTAAAACTACCTCGTGGCTATTATAAGCAAGGCATAGTAATCCCAAATGTTTCTAAATTGGTAATTAGCATTTGTTGGTTTCCTGAAGTTCTTGGGCAGAAGCTTTGCATAACAAACCTCACCAGGATTTTTAGAAGACTAAAAATATTCTCATCTTTTATGCATATACAGCAAAGCATAGTAGGAATGTTTCTCTATGCAATTACTTCCTTGAACTCCCATAAGTAAGGATATTATTGCTTCTCTTGCAATAGAATACTGATGTATTCAAGGCTCCTGGGTTTATTCTGAATGCGTGTAATTAATCTCTTTTCACCACTCCATCGATAACAGTTACAGGCTGATTATTTGTATTGTTCAGTGGTTATGGAGATAGAGCAAAGTGACTCTGGATAGTCTAATGTATAGCTCATAGCAGGTTCTTTCACTGACGCGACAATTTTGATCATCTTAAATTAGTCCCAGTGACTTTTTCTTTTTACTCTTCCCTTTATTAAGTTAGAGGGCCGGGATTAGGCTGCCCAGTCAGTCATTAGAAAATGTTTTGTCTCTGAGAACTGAGAAAATTGGCATGGCTATATTTTCAGAGAAGTTGATCGGTCTTTTGGCATGCGAGAGCGTGTCCAGACTCATGCAGGTCATCCTGCTGATGGATAGGAAGATTAAAAAAAAAGTATAAAGTTAAATTTCTTGAAATCCCTAAGGAGCAGCTATCTTCAACAGTGAAAGACTGTGACATTTCCTCTCAGGGTTATCCAGACAGACTCTCTTGAGCCATCGTGCATTGTCTTCACGTTCGGTGGCATGCTGTCAAGACCCAGTAGACACAAAGACTTGTTAAAAAGAAAACGTTTCAAGGTGACTCAACTTCTAGACAAAAATACAACTATTACCAGACATTGGCGAGTGCCACCAATGCAGAGGCTGCCTGGGGTTTAGACAGCTCTGGTGTCTATCGGTAGAGAGAAGAAATACCTTTAAACTCAGTTACTCACATTTATTCCTTAAAGGATATGAAAATTATGTGAAATTTCTATTTACATAATCTATCTCAAATCATACAAATATACCCTACACATTCAACACCACATGTACACTAGGTTGCCTACTGAATATAGAACCAGTTCTGGCTTCAGGGACACCTGTGAGAGTCACTAGAAAATTATTTAGTTTATTTGATGTTTTCTTTTACACACTCCTTGTTTATTCTAATATGTTATTTCCTGATCACTGTGTTTACTCCTAATGTAAATTTACCCAGATCCGACCTTAAAATGATTTTTTTTAGAACGACCTAGGTCTTCAAACCAATGAAAGCAGCAGTGAGCTTCTAGGAATTGCAATCTCTGAGTAAATAATATTCAGAGTAAGTCACCTTCCTTTTTGAATGGTAGCAGCCATTGTCAGGTGGCCACCAATATGTCACACACAACTGGATTCCTAATATTTGGTGTGGTTCTACTTCCATAGTTAACCGTCCACCATTCTTTCTTGTGTAATTCTCACCCAGTTGATACAGGGCTGATACAGAAGGCCAGATGAAACTCAGCCGCAGTTGGGAGACTAAGAATATAGGAACATACTAGTCGTCACATTTCTCCTCCTGTACCTGGTATCTGCCATTCAAAGCAGGGATCTCGTGTGGGCCTGACTTTATTTGTCACCATTTTCTCTGCTGTATTTAAATCTTATATTTTAAATTTTAAATCTTGTGTATTTTAAGGGAAAGTACAATTTTGACATATTATTTTCTTAATTACCCTGCTTTGTATCCTGGTTAAGTTGAAGGTCATATTGCACTGTGTAATTCTTAAGTTAATGTTTAAAGGAGTTATGCCAAAAGGTGCTATTCTAAAAGTAACTGGAACATGTAAAATCTACATGTTTTATCATTGCCTTTGTACAAATACTTTTAAAAGACAACTATATCAAATAATTAAATAAAAACTTCTTTTTTGGGTCTGAGGTTTGACTTTTGAATGTCCTAGTTTGCTTTATATTGTTGTGATAAAATGCCGATCACACCAATTTAGGAGAGGAAAGGATTTATTTGTCTCACATGTCCTAGTCACGGTCCATTAAGGGACAGTCAGTGCTGGAACCCTGATACAGGAGCTAAGGCAGAAGCCATGTAGACATGATGCTTAGTAACATGCTCAACTTGCTTTATTGTACAACACAAAACCACCTGCTCAGGGGTGGCACCATGCACAGTGTGCTGTGCCCTCCCATGTCAATCATTAAGCAAGAAAATATCTTTCCAGGTTTGCCCAATGGACATCAACAGAGTGGAATCTTTTCTTAGTTAAGGTTCCCTCTTCCCAGATGACTCTAGTGTGCGTCAGACTGACAAAAATCTAACCAGTCAGCACCATGAAATTGATACTAAAATTGTGAGGTACTGTTATGACAGACCTGACCGAGTAGGGTGGGAGAAAAGGGGGAGGATTGGAACTATGGGCTGGAAAAGCCATTGGGTACTCAGAGCTGATGGGTCATTGTTATGGGGAAGCCTGAAAGTAAGACTGTTGATAGAAAAGCAAACAATAGAGACTTGCCTGGTCTATGATGCTTCCATGGGAAGCAAAGACTATCAACTCTCTTCCTGGGATATTCTGAACTGAGAATCTGTGGTTTCTGGTGGGTTGTGGCTAAATAATCAGCTCTGAAAGATCTTCACCACTGAAGTGAACTCAATGCTTTCCTGGGGCAATTGATGCTAATTATGTGGAGCTGAAAGATCAGCTGTGATTAATAGGAGACCTACATTATTGAGGCAAATTCTCTTGGCAAGAATTTCCACACAGAAGCTGTGGTCCAGAGATTTCCAAGGTTATATTGATACATAGCACAGTGGATGAATGGATGAATGGACAGATGGAAAGATGACTTATCACATTTTTAAAATGCTCATTCTCAGTAATTAGACTGAACATATTTTAAATACACTTAATCCTGAATAAGATGGTGATAAGTTAACATTAAAACACCCAGAGGAACATTGTATATTTTAAATTTAAATATGTGACTATAATTTTTCTTCACTGGTAAAATGTTTTATAATGTCCACATTTGTATGTTTTTATTATTCTACATTTGACTTCCTTCTGAGCATCTCAGTTCCTCCTGCACCATGCCTGCCTGGATGCTGCCATGTTCCTGCCTTGATGATAATGGACTGGACCTCTGAACCTGTAAGCCAACAGCAATGAAATATTGTCCTTTATAAGATTTGCCTTGGTCATGGTGTCTGTTCACAGCAGTAAAACCCTAACTAAGACAGTAATAAAACACAAACTAGGATAGGGGGTAAAGGAAATACTTTTAAACTATATCATCATAATAGTTGCATAGCTTTATAGTTCACCAAAACCAATAGCTGAGTGCAGGCCAATTTTATGGCATGTGTGTTATACTTAAAAAGATTTCATAAATGAAGGTCCAGAAACAGTAGACATTAGAATGGACAGACTAAAACTGTCAATACGCTCATAGCCATGATACTGATTGATAGCCAAATCAACTCATTATTTACACACACACACACACACACACACACACACAGAGAGAGAGAGAGAGAGAGAGAGAGAGAGAGAGAGAGAGAGAGAGAGAGAGAGAGGACCATAATCTTTATATCAGTCAGAATAACAGAGATAGTTATAGAAACCTAGGCACTACCATTTATTTGTTTGCTTATATGTGATATTAAGGCTGTTCAAGTAGTTTATTTCTTGTCACATTATTACTGTTCTTGTAATGAAATCAGAACTTCCCTATTTCTGTCTCATTGGTCATTGTCTCTTCTTACTCCTCAGTGTTCCATTCACAGGCTGTTCTCCAGTGCGATGCCAAATCACCCTCTTATGGATTTAAGTTGGGATCAGGAAAGCATGAAAGCGTTCCATGAAACTGTGGAAGTGTCCGTTGGCATTTAATGTTGTTACATGGATGCTGCCCATGGACCCAAAGGAGGAGCTAGGATCCATAAAGAGAGGGTAAAACAACTGGGCAAAACCAAGAGAGGGGTCAATGAGCAACTTCTGTTTCCAAACTTATTCAAGTGTAGTACATACTTGCATATACTATGCATGTATGTGTATCTATGTATGTATGTGTGTGTGTGTGTGTGTGTGTGTTGTATACAGTATCTATTTACATGCTGACAAGATAAAAATGTTGGTTTTTGACACATGTACTCTACAGCCCAGGTTGACCTCCAACTCTCTATGTAATTGAGACTGACACTGAACTCCTGAGTCTCCTGCATCCTCCTCCTAAGTGCTGGGATTACCAGCCTGTGTCATCATGTACACTATACAAGCATACTAATTTTGAAAATGATTCTTTTAATATTGATTGGATTCAACCCAATCCGAATTTGCTTTATTCATAATGGTGCTGTTTACATTAATGGAAGACTTGGCTCTGTGTGTTCTTGTTTGTTCTCTTAGTGACTGCCACAATTCCATGTTGTGTTTGTAGTTTAATATTCATTTACTTTAAATGTTTTTGTCAACAAATGGCTTGCAGTAGCGTCATGTTATTTCATGAATGTCTTTATGTTTTCACAAATAGTAGACTCTATGGTTTTATAAAATTATGTTTTCAATTGCTTTTCTGAAAATTAGATAACTTATATTGTCTCCATTCTATATTTAGGCTGGGTGTATTGTTCTTCCATTTCCCAATCTGAAAGACAAAGAAAAGACTGTTTTATAAAATGTATGACCACCCACCTTGGGATTATACAGAATCAAAGTTTGTAAGTATTCTGCTCAATAATTATAATTTCTAGTAATTCTTCCTTAGCTTATATTTCTACAGACTGTTTTTGCCAATAGTATTTTATTAACAATTTCTCCCATGCATCTGCCTAGGTAGTTTCAACAGTGAGAAGCTTTTCAAATTGTCCTTTATCTGTTTTTATTCAAAAAATATGTGTGTGTTTGTACTTCTGAGCCATCTGTGAATAGAATAAACACACAGAGCAAAGGTTAGGGATAAACTGGTAATGGGCACATTGGATTTCACTGGTAAGAATCATTTCTCAAGTTTAATGCCACATTGTAGAGCAGTGATCTGTGACAGGCAATCTGGCACCCGGTTGAGCACAGGCATAAAATCTGGGCGACCCCATGGAATAATCCACAAGGGACCAGAAAACTTTATGCCAATGCTCCCGGAGGCTTTGGCTCCAGTCATGGTCATGTACCACCCCTCCTCAGGTAGAGGCGTGGCCACACAGCTCCAAGCCATCCCCATGTTAATGAGACACCTAGAGGCTTAGCCTCACCTCTCCCAGAAAGGTGGGAGTACAATTCCATCCAGGCCACTCCACACGATGACAATAAACATCTTAGAATTATGAACTGTCTCTTCATCTGGACCAGATGTGGGAAGCTGGCCCTCGATTAAGGAGCCGAGTCTAATCTCTCACCGAGTGCTTCCCAGCGCTCCCAGATGGTACCCATTCACCAAGCCTAAGCAGCTAGCCCGGTGCCCCAAGTCGCTGAAACTCGGTCTCAGGGGGAACCCCAGCTGTGCTCCAGATACTCCGTCTGCAGCACCCTGCGGCGACTGCAGTGTCCTGGGCTAGAGAACCCACAGAGACAGCTGCCATGCATTTCCCGAGAATGGCCCCCTCCCCCACCCATTGGCAGGGTCTGCAAAGGCTTCCCACAGCCCCCACCTTCCCATCAGACTGTGTGGGAAGACGCACAGTCACTTCCTGCATGCCTCCTGTCCCACTCAGAGCCGCAGAGCCTGGGCCAGATACGTGGGGTTTCATCCCACAGTGCCAGGCTTGTTCCAACACCATATTATTGCCCTGAATATATATGTGTGTGTGTGTGTGTGTGTGTGTGTGTGTATAATTGCCTGTAAAGAAGTTCTTTGCATTTTGTGGTCTGCAGTGAAACTTGCATATTTTTCTTCACTTATACTGGCATATATAGATGTCTATTCAAAGACTCAGAGCCCATTCTGCCTGCCTGTACTGTGTGCTACTAAAGTTTCTGGTCAGGGTTACATATTTGAATTTCCAGGTATGGCACCAACATGCTAAATCTAATGTGGCATCTCTGGCCAAGGCCTTGTTGCTTTCCTGGACTCAGAATATTTGATATAAATATTATTTCCTCTATTAAGATTTGGGATTGTAGTTGTTATGAAAGTTTATTGAAATTGAGTAGCCTGTCTGTCTCGTTTTTTTTATCGTTTGAAGTTGGCTTTAGAAGGGAGAGGGTAGAAATGGCTTCAATTTTCCATTTTTATCTGAAAGTCTCCAGATTGCTTCTTAAATGAGTCATGGAAGAAAAAGATAGTTGCTTGGGAACAATTTAATTACACACTATATATAAACTAGCAACTGAATTTGCTTTGAAGTTAAGTTAAACAATATAATTAATTGAAAGTAAAACATACCAACTTCCGTTTAGTTCTGATAGCTTCAGCCTTTTTGGGCAGGATAAGGAATATTCAGCTTCGTAAACAGTCTTCTTCACATTTTAGCTGTCTTGATTCACCTTTCCTCGGTCCTGTCTTTATTGACTCTTGACTTTCATCCTATGTTTCACAGTATGAGAGGACTCTGAATTTTCAATACTTTAGTGCTTCATCCAGGGCTCAACACGCAAAGGTAGGAACTGGCGAGACACATTCATGTACAAGCAGGATTGATCTGTAAGCATGACAACCTGAGCTCAAACCTCCAGCACCCAAGGAAAGAGAAGTACATGGCTGTCCATGACTATAACCCCAACATTTGGCAAAGGTGGCTTCCAAGAGCTCACTGGAGCAGCCAGCCTAGCTGAAATGGAATGCTTTCAATTCAGTAAAACAACCTGTCTCAGGGGACTACAGCAAAGAGCAGTGAAGAAAGATGCTTACAGTGTTACTCTCCCTCTACATGCCTGATAAAAACCCCACATACACCTACTCACACATGTGCATATCAAACACACACACACACACACACACACACACACACACACACCCACACACACCACCCTACACATGGAGAGTAAAATTAAGTATGTAGAGGGATGTGGAGGGATAAAAAGAGTTCACTGGGACAAACTGCAGCTAGCGCTCCCCTGATAAATAAGACAATTTCAGTCAGCTCTCCTGATCACCGGAAGATAAGGAACTATGCACATGGCTGCCAGATTTCCAGTAAGTGCAAAAAGTCGACATGAATCCGCCAGTTACAAACTGTCGCTGATATATTTTTAAAATGTGTAAAACTTAAAATGTCTGTGAAGCAAATGCATTTGGCCTGACAGACACGTGAGTCCTCCTCTCTGATGGTCACTGTCCTTTCTGCCAGGATTTTGGTAATCCTGTAAATACTTAAGTATCTCTGTCCATACTCTAATCCTTTGTGTGTGCCTGCCTACCCAATTCTTCATGTCCTATCTTGTGTTTTGCAGATGTGATCTATCCAGATGCCCATAACATTTATAAAATAAGTAACTTCTACCTTGAAGTAGTCAAACATCTCGAATCATGTGCCAATGCTTGTAGAGGCCAGGAGAGAGAGCATAAGATTCCCTGTAGCTGGAGTTGTAGACTGTGCATATTGGAAATGGAATGAGTTCTCTACATGAGCAATCAGTGCTTTTAATCACTGAACCATTTCTCTAGGCCCCTGCTCTAGTTACTTCTGACACTAGTGTGACAAAATATCGTTAAAAGCAACTTAAAAGAGGAAATACTGACGTAGGCTCATGCTTCAAGGCAGTGTACATTCCACTGTGGTAGAAATAAAAGGCAGAGGGAGTGTGAAGCCACTAGTCACACAGTGTTCACACTAAGAAACGGAAAGATGAATGTAACGCAGATGCAAAGTACACTCTCTTCTTTTTCTTTTAATCCAATCCTGGATCCCAGCCCACGGGACAGGAGTGTTCGCAATCCAGGTGGCTCTTTCCTCCCCAGTTGAACCTCTTTGGGAACATCAGCACAAACATATGCATAAGTGTGTCTAGCAGGTTATTTCAAATCTAATCAAGGGGTAATGAACATTAACCATAGCTTTACTCTTTGGTTAATTCATGGGTGCTTTCAGTGTTCCTAGTGTCTTGTGCTAGCACAATAAAATATTTCAGATGAAATTTCATCCTTCATCACTCTGTTTATAAAGAAACACTTAGTGATGTTTATCAGATAACAGCCATCATTTTACACATAATCTAGCTAATTTCCTTGATAGGTAACATCACAAACACACACACACACACACACACACACACACACACACACACACACACACACACACACACACACCACCAGATGGGCAATAACAAATTCTTCTCATTAATTCTTCAAGTTTTTAAAACTACATGCTTTCAAAAAAAAAACCCTAAATAAACACCTGATTGTAGAATTTAAAACACATTCCCCCCCCAGCCTGTACTGTTTATTCTGTATGTTCAGATGCATGTCATTTACACATTGTTTATATAATAGAGATTTTATTGATATAAGTTCATAGTTTTTCAATAACGATTCTTCTATGCTTAACTTTGTGAATTACATTAAAATGGTCCCTGATGAGAGGGTACAGCAAGGCTGGAAATTTATAAATCAACTTAAAGAATAATACTTCAACTTGTGCCTTGTGCAAATGTTTGAACATTTCATTGTGATAGTTTGGTCCACTTTCCAGCTGTTTTTCTAATAACTAACATTTTAAGCAGAAAATGTGGGCTAAAATGAGTGGGCATTGTGTTTTCCATTGAAAGTCTATAAGTAAGAAATGAAAACGTTTAGAAAAATGTATTTTCTATTTATCTGAATAAAGGCTGGATGTTATGGAACAGAAACAAGACAGCAAGACCCTTTTACTGGCTACAGCTGAACTGTCAGTGGGACCCTGCTCTGAGGAGAACGCCATCCATAGATTGATTACTCTCAGCTTCTCTCTGCTTTGCTTTCCTTTCCAACTCATCATCTATACATTGAGCTATAGTACTTGAGCAAATTTAAAATTACAGGATTGATACTTTTACTCTGAATTTTCACTTATTGTGTGTGACCTGAAGACAAAAAATAATTACATCAAGTTAATGTTCTATGACACGAAACCTGTTTATTTTAAATCAATTTCGGGTGGTACATAAAAGTGTAAATAAAGTGTGGACAGGAAACTGATTAGAAGCGTTTATTGGGTATGAGAGAAAATGTTTAAATCGGTGTTTAAAGTAAAACTTGAAACAGTGAGCGATTGTAGCGCACAATATTTGGATTGAACGAGCCGAGTGTTACAATAGACAGACAGGTAAACTGGATCTGAGTTACTCTTGAAGCAGCACACATTGTTTGAAATCAGATTTTTATTAGCTGTCCATGCTCACTGCAAACTCTAAGATGACAAATAAAAATATATTTAAAGGCATATAACAGACACAGCAGGAATGGAGACAAAATGTCAACACATAAAATCCTCAGGTTAAAACCAGCACAGAAATAGGTAGGAGTTTTACAAAGCTACAAAGTACACATAAATCCAATTATATCCACAAGACTTCGAACTGTTGTTAAATGACATCTTAAGGGCACCCCTGAAAAAAATAATTTGAGTGTGTTTGTTTACAGAGTCAATTATATATTGTGTACAATGAATACCCCTTTGTTTTTATCTTAATGTATATGTGATGTTTGTGCATTTGGTGCAGTGAAATATGATCACTTGATACCTGTATCTAATATCCAATGACAAAATCAGTGTGAGTAGCATGTCCCTTTTCTCAGATGATTCTACTAACACATTTCTCTAGTCACTATGAAGTGTTGCTCAGAGCTACCCTACTGTGCTCTACAAAATCAAACCTAATTCCCTTGTCACTTTAATACTTCCAATCCAGTCTTGCCCTAGAGCACCTTGCTGCTTTTCTGAGCCTCTAGTTGCTTCTCCTCTACTATACCTGATCAGTTGTTTCAGTTTCCACAAGAGAATAAGAACATCCAGTATTTGCATTTGTCTCCCAGTTACTTCTCTTTACTTACCTCCGTACTGATAATCTTAAGATCTCAGATTTTTAGGACTGAATATACGGCATCAGTTATCTATGTCATAGTTTCAATATACAGCATCAGGTATCTATGCCTTATTTTTAAAATAAATTTCATTTTAATTCAAAGACAGAGAAGTAAGACATTCAGAAGGATGAAAGAGAATATATTATGCTAAAATAAATACAAAAATACTGGAGAAACTATATTAATTTTAGACCTACCAGACCTCAGACAAAAAACTACCAGAAGGAAAAGGGAGAATGCATTGGAACAACAGAGCCCATTTGCAAGGTGGACAGAATTCATAGCACGTAAGTAAAACATGCAGAGAAGCATCAGAAGAAACACCTTTATAGCATAATTTAAAGTATAGGCAACTTATATAAGTTAAAGGCAATTTTTTGCTGAAAATAACCACTTTTTCCTCATTCTCAGCTTATTAGTTAACTTGAAAAGGACAAGCACAATTGTGTGGCCTTTCAGTTGCAGGAACCTCTTGTCAGTGGTATCAGTGAGGAGCCTGATATATTGTAAGTGAGATAGATAGAAGACCCATGCTGAAAGTCACGTGTTATTACAATTTGCTTCTCCAAAATAGAAAATGCTAAGAAAGTTTTAAAAATGATGTGTACACCAGGAATTGACATCTCTAGCAAGCTGAAAGTCTGTTAGACATAACTGAACTGAATATATGAGTCCAAGAAGTCTCAAGGGTATATGTGTTACTCTAACTGCAAATAAAATTGCAGTCTGTCTGCATATCTATCTGTGCCTTTATCTGTGATGGTTTTAATATGATTGGCCCAGGGAATGGCACTATTTGGAGATGTCACCTTGTTGAAATAGGTGTGGTCTTGTTGAATGAAATGTATCATTGTTGGTGTGAGCTTTCAGACCCTAAAGAATCACCTGAAAGCCAGTCTTTTCCTATTTGCCTTCAGAACAAGATGTAGAACTCTCAGTTCCTCCTGCACCATGCCTGCCTAGATTCTGCCATGCTCCTGCCTTGATGATAATGGACTAAACCTCTGAACCTGTAAGCTAGCCTTAATTAAATACTGTCCTTATAAGAGTTGTCTAGGTCATGGTGTCTGTTCACAACAGTAAAACCCTCAGACATAATCTTATCTATCTATCTATCTATCTATCTATCTATCTATCTATCCATCCATCCATCCATCCATCTGTCATCTATCTATCTATCATGCGTGAAATACAGTGAAAATAATATTTAAAGGAGATTCATACTGGTGGGAGTATATATTAGAAAAATAAAAACTTTAAAGTCAACTGGTCAAGATTTCACACAGGAAGTCTAAAGAACTTCACAGTCATACCAGCTTCAAGCAAGTTGCCAAGACAGCAAACACCCATTTAGCATTCTCTAGTCAATTCAGTTCTGGCTCCATCTACCTGAAGTTAACATGAGATTCCACAGTTGCTCAGTCTTATGAGATGTCTTGCTTCATCTTGACTGAACAGTTATAAATTCAGATCTCCTTCTCCGGCTTGATTAATCTCATGAGGTGATTCTCAGACCTTAGAAATCACTCCTTCTCTATACATATTGGTTTATTATAAAGACTATATCCCCAAACACCTAACTGTGGAAAACTATGAGGTAAAGGAAGGGGACAAGCAGCTTCCATATTGCTTCCCCTGGACCTGCTCAGCAGTCCAGAAGCCATCAAATCTTGTTGACTTTTTATAGAGCTTCTACTCCAGATCCTTCCCAGAAGGCAATGGGTGGGATTGAAGATCACTTCAGTCACTTGATCTTTCTGGTAAGTCCCTTCGTCAGTGATGCCAAGGAGGAACAAGTGATAGATAAAGATGCGGTTCAGAAGCAAAGGCCACAGTGTCCTCCCATGGAGACAGGAACTGTGTGAATACTCCCGGTGCTGTAGCACAGTCCTTCTCAGCATGTGTCAGGCATAAAATCTTGGCTCTAGCAGTTTTAAAAAAGCAGTATGCTCTTTCAAGTAAAATGTTAAAAGCACATTTTAAGGAAAATTCAAAATTTTAAAACTTAAATGCTGATATTTTGTACAGCAAAAGATAATAAATGTCTAAATTTCACAACTGGTGGCCATTAATTATCATTTATTCTGAAGGACACACGGGTATGCCAGTAATGACATTAAATAGAACACACAGTTCAGCTCAAGAGATAAATGTCTTGGCTTCAATTACTATTTTTGTATCAATCAGATATTAAAAGTGACAATTTAATACATGGGCCTACAGAAGCTGCATGTACTTTATCACAGTATAAAGCAAGTCATTTTCTTCAAATAAATGCAAATGGATCTTTTCTATATTACCACTACCAGTTTCTACTCTTATGTTTCCTGTTGTTACAATGTTGGTTTTAGTCGCAGAAATGCATGAATAATTAAATGGCATTTGTCTTATGTCAAAACATTTTTCAAACAGTTGATTCATGAAGGGTAACAGTAGTTGTAAGGTTCATTCTTTCAAATCAGACGAATAATATTAACCTTGTTATATGTGTATATAACTAGCTATAGAAAAATAACATGGGAATTATTTTACAGGAAATAAATAAAATTTTTTAAATGATCTGTAATCTAAATATGAATACGGTGATAATAATCTCACCATCAGCCTGTAAGACACACTAGACTGTATCACCTTATTTATATAATGTGATGTGTGTGTGATTATCTATACAGTTTAATTAATAACTTAATTTCAAATTGTATCTTTGCCTTAAGCAGTAGTTCTCATTGGGATCTTGGATCTAATGTATTTATGCTTTTTAAATGTTATTTTAAAAGTACATGTGATTTCCAGTGGTTAGGCTGCAATGGTCTTACTGACCATTGTATAACATTTTGCATTGACTTAAAAGAAAAAGTAAAATTTCTCCTTAGTGGACAAAAATCACAATAGCGGAGACTTGCAAATGCTAATTTATTTTTAGGAACTTTTTTTTTCAAATGAGTATGGGACACAGCAGGGCATAGTTCTAAAGACCAAACACTCAAAATTGAACAATAAATGTAAAAATAGCATGGAAAGAATTTATTTCAATAAGATTATAAATTATTAAGATTATAAATTAAGATTATAATTATAAATTAGAACATGTAGACTAAACAGTTTAGAATAGTGACTGTCTTTAATATGTAACAGTCTTCAAATGGATGAGAAAGTGCTTCTACTAACTGGTAAATTGTGAAGAAAGAATATATAACTTTTAAAGCAAGTAAGTCAAACCTTAAAAATTCGTTTATAATTCATGTGGTTGTTATAGGTCTGGGGTCATTCAGCGATACAGCAGTCTGACTACAAAAGCATTTAACAACAACAGCAACAACAACAACAACAACAACAAAAGACTTTAGACTAGTACCAGTACTGCACCCAAGAGTTAGGAATCTCAAATGCAGTCCTAAGCCATGTTAGTCCAGTGCTTATAAAGGCAAAACCCCCAAGGTTATGTGCCAATGTGAAATCACAGGGCTCAACTTAGCAAACAGTTGTCTTGCTGATGTCTGGGGTTGTCTTGCATAAGCAAGCTTGTTCACAGAAGCAGAGCACGAGATTAGCATTGTGGCTGTTATCTTGCATGAATACCAGTTAAAATTTTATGAGACTGGGCAATTCTAGAGCAATTCCCAGGAATTCCAGGAAGCCATTTGTCTTTGAACAAGCTGGCTGACAGTCTCATTCTCACGGGTATAGCTTTTATAGGCTAGAGAATTTATTTGCTCTATAGATCTTTCTTAATCCCAGCATTTTACAGGAATTTATGGCTGGTCCCGAGACCAGTTTCACCCAAGATAGTTTTATCATTTAAAATATTCAGCAGCCTACTCAAGATAAATTATTTAGCTTTCATTGTTTTTGTAAATTGGTAAGAGGCATTTAAATGTTACCTTTCTGTGATCTCTGATAGCTAAGAGTCTTTCTCTTTGCAGTTTCCTCTGCATAATATCCTATCGTATTTGAATTGAACTATTCTAAGTTTTAAGAATTAAATATTGAGTCCAATAGGCCAGATTGAAAAAAAAATAGTGAGACAGTCTCTGGTTGGCCTATCCTTCAGTCTCTTCCATTTTTGTCCCTGTCTTTCCTTTGGACAGGAACATTTCTGGGTTTAAAATTTTGAGGTGCATGGGACCTTCTACTGGACTTTCTACTTTCTAGTGGCCATCCTATTTCCTCATCCCCCTCTGCTACATGTTTCTACTCAATTTCCTGATCCTCTGTACTTCCCTCCTGTCCCTTCCAATACCTGTTCCTGCCTCCCCTTTTCTGCTCCCCCTTTTCTCTTCCTCCCTGGTCCCTCTCTCCCTCTAATTCCTGTGATTATTTTGTTCTCCGTTCTATGTAGGATTGAAGCATCTACACTTTGGTCTTCCTTCTTAAGCTGCACAGAGACCACCTCACCTAGGGAGCCATCCCATCTGCAGGCACCAACCCCCCACACAATTGTTGATGCCAAAAGGTGCTTGCTGACAGGAGCCTGATAAGGCTGGTCCCTGAGAGGTTCTACAAGCACCTGACCAATACAGATGCAGATGCTTACAGCCAACCATTGGACTGACTCTGGAAACCCCAATGGAAGAGCTAGGGGAAGGAGCTGAAGGGGATTGCAACTCCATAAGAAGAACAATATCAACCAACTGAACCACCCAGAGCTCCCAGGGACTAAACCACCAACCAAAGAGTATACATGGAAGGAGCCAGGTCTCCAGATACATAAGTAGCAGAGATGGCCTTATCTGGCATCAATGGGAGGGGAAGCCCCTGGTCCTGTGGAGACTCGATGACCCAGCATAGGTAGAGGAATGCTAGGGTAGTGAGGCAAGAGTGGGTGGGTGGGGGAGCACCCTCATAGAAGCAAGGGAAGAGGGGGGGCACTTGTGGAGGGGAAACCGGGAAGGGGGATAATATTTGAAATGTAAATAAATAAAATAACCAATAAAAAAATCTGTTTGCAATAAACTTATCATACCTTCAGTCTTGCTGTGGCCCCTCTAACCCAAACCTGATTTAGTTCCTCTCCTGGCCATATCAGGTGATCCTGGTGAGATAAATAAGTGCTGGGGTGCTTACAGGTATCCTCAACCTTCATCCCCTCTAAAGATTGGACCCCTCAGTGTTCAAATAAAGTAGTCTCGGCCTGTTGATATCAAGTCTGCTTCTGTGCCTCATTTCTATTAAAACTAGAGACCAGCATGCATCTTTCTTTACTTCTTAACTGTGGATACAACATACTCAGTTCATGATCTGCTACATTGGCTTCTATCACTTTGAATCATGAGCCAAAATACAAAGTAAAGTTTTCTTAAGTTGCTTCTGTCAGATATTTTTGTCACTAGAATGAAGAGAAGAAGAGGAATATGAAGAGGAAGAATAGGAGGAGAAACAGGAAAAGGAGGAAGAGGAAGAAGGAGAAGGAAAAGGAGAAAGAGGTGAAAGGGAAGGAGAGGAGGAGGAAGAGGAGAAGGAGAAGGAGGAGGAGGAGAGGAAGAAGAAGGAGGAGGAGAAAGAAGAAGAAGAAGAAGAGGAGGAGGAGGAGGAGGAGAAGGAGGAAGAGGAGGAGGAGGAAGAAAACTGATAGAATACTGGCTCTAAGGAGACAATTAGATGATGTAATGAAGTTGACCTTGGGTTTATAGACCTTTGGAATGGAGTTGTAAGCAGAATGTGGAAGAGCTTGGAGCTCTGGGCTAGCAAAGCCCTAGAGAGTGTACTCCAAACTTCACAAAGCACTGTGGTGGGGTTTGGGGGTAAAGCACTGAGAGTGATGTGAGCAGTGAAGGGGGTTCCTCTAAACTCATCTAAAAGCCAAAGAAACTGTATACATCCTGAACACGTGAATGAGGCAGGGTGTAAAGGTAAGAGACTGAGCTGTTGAAAGAGCAGATCTTAAGATATCATAGTAGGCAGGCACAGCAAACCCTTTATCCCTCAGCTCACACCCTTACAGCTCCAATTCTTCTTGGTTGTCCTTTCAGGTCAATGTTTGACTCTCTCTCTCTCTCTCTCTCTCTCTCTCTCTCTCTCTCTCTCTCTTTCCTTTCCTTTCCTTTCCTTTCCTTTCCTTTCCTTTCCTTTCCTTTCCAGTTAGAACATATAAGAGAGAAGAAGAGGTTCTTGGCTGTGCCTAGCTTACCTTCACTAAGTGTATTGACTTACTGTTCACCCATTTTGCTGCACGTGAGCGGATTTTATTCCTTTTTGTTTGGATAAACATTTGAACTGCGTGGGGTTTTCCTTTAGACCTAACACCAGTGTCTTAGTCAATATTCTATTGCTGTGAAGAGATATCAGGACCAGGGCAATATAAAAGAGAGCATTTAGTTGGAACTGGTTATGGTTTCAGAGCTTAGTTCATTGTCACCATGGTAGGGAACATGGTGGCACACAGGCAAACATGGCGCTGGAGATGAGAGTTACATCCCGATCCACAAGCAGAGAGTGCTTTCCCGAGATATCTGCTATGGGGCTTGGCATTTTTTCTTTAAATAATGTTGTCTAACTTAATATACGTTTTAATTAATACTCTGAAACAAATAATGCTCTTTTCTCTAGCAAATGCCATAGTTACATGAAAGGTTAAATACAAAATAAGTCAGTTTCTGCTACTCTCTTCTACATTTCTTGGTGCCCCACGTTCATCATTAATATATCCCAGATCATACTCCCCTATAGTGTGAACAATTTAACTGAAATTTATGCTATTATCTCAGTGTGATGAGACTGATTAGAAACTGACCATACAATATCTAATCCCATAACTAACTAACCAGGGTACTCAATGCAGATATGCGTAGGTGCCCTTTTTAATCCACAAGACCATATACTAATTTTAAATAATATTGCATATGTTCTTTTCCCGTTGATTTTTAACAACAAATTTAATGGCTTAAAAAAACTCACACTTATTCTCTTTATTCTCAGCTTGGCACAGCTCGAGTCAGTCTCACAGAGCTAAGCTCAAGGTGACAGATGAGAAACATCTCCTTTATTGCTCTAGCAAGAAGGTGTCTGGCACAGTCCAATTCTTTAAAGTCAGAAGCCCTCTGTACTGGCTGGGTTTGTGTGTCAACTTGACACAAGCTGGAGTTATCACAGAGAAAGGAGTTTCAGGTGAGAAAATGCCTCCATGAGATCCAGCAGTAAGGCATTTTCTCAATTAGTGATCAAGGGGGGGAGGGCCCCTTGTGAGTGGTGCCATCTGTGGGCTGGTGGTCTTGGGCTCTATAAGAAAGCCAGCTGAGCAAGTCAGGAGAAGAAGCAAGCAAGCCAGTAAGGAACATCCCTCCATGGCTTCTGCATCAGCTCCTGCTTCCTGACCTGCTTGAGTTCCAGTCCTGACTTCCTTTAGTGATGAACAGCAATGTGGAAGAGTAAGCTGAATAAACCCTTTCCTCCCCAACTTGCTTTTTGGTCAGGATTTTTGTGCAGGAATAGAAACCCTGACTAAGACACCCTCATTTATTTCTCTGATGGTTGCTGGCCTGGTGCTCTCTGCTGAAGGAGGCTGCCTTCTACACTCACCTTTCAAAACTCTTATAGCATGGCAGGCTGCTTGATAATTGATGGACAGCCTCCAGATTTGTCCCAAGTTGACACAAATGTGAGTAGTTCCTCACATAGGCAAAATTCCTAGGGGCACTAAAGGGAACAGTGGCATACAGACTGAGCTCATTTAAAAAATAATAAAAGTTTTTGTCTCATTTCTCTTATTTGACATGTAGGTATTTCTTTAAGTAATTGTGTGTATTAGTATTTGTGTATTCCTTGCTTTATGTTGCTAGATAGTGTACTGCTATGTGGCCATACTATGATTTTTGGCCCATTTTCCTGTCCAAGCACATGGTCTATGGATTGTTTTCCATTTCACTGAGGTAAATACTATGGAATGAAATTGCTGACTAGACTGGACTTGGGCACAGCCCACTAAATTATGTTTACAGTGAACATCGAAAGAGAATTACTATTGTGAGGGGTGAGGACACAGTAGCTTCCATCTTCTTCCCTCTTCTATTTCTACAGACAATTTTATTCCATTTATTTTGATAACTACAATTAAAGGAAACTGAAGTGCCCATAATTAATACATAAATACTGTAACATTTCTATGTAAGTTAACTGAAAATCAAAGCATCAAAAGACTTTCCCATTCCAGCCCTGAGAACTATAGTCTGACATCATGAAACTGTTCACCCACAGTCTCTTCAGCTCACTGTGAGAGGCATGGGGTCACAAGACTTCCTGTTGGGCCTCCAGGGCGCTGAGCTCCACAAACAACCCTACTCTACTCTGACTTCCTGGTACAAATAATCCCCAAAGTAGAATAAGGATTGCTCAAGGAGAGGTGGGGGAGACCTTAAACCTGGTTAAGGCACTCAAAGAGCCAACTGAGGCCAATGAGGCCAGTGAGATGGTTTTCAGGAAGACATCACATGTACCGAATGAGGTAGATATGCTAGAAGCTGCTCTGCCATTTTCAGAATCTGGTTATCTTGTCCCTATCAAATTTTAGATCCCCAAATGCTCCTGAGTAACCATGAGACCAAGACATAACTGTGCTTGGAGTTATGTTTTGCATTTTCTGACTAAATGTATCTAATTAGTTATACCATGGTGATACCTAATAAACATAATTTAGTTGATGTTCACTGTAAATATAATTTAGTGGGCAAGTCCACTCTAGTCCAAGTCCAGTCTAGTCAGACATTTCACTCTATAATATTTTACCTCAGAGAAATGAAAAACAATTTATCTCTTATCTTCCATCGAGACCCAATGATACACCAAATGCAGTGTTCTCAAGACCCTGTGTGTGAGTGTGTGAGTGTGTGTGTGTGTGTGTGTGTGTGTGTGTGTGTGTGTGTTTAAAGGTTAAAAAGAAAGACAGTAAAGCAAGAGCCAAACAAACAAATCTTTAAACATGATTAATTAGTGTCCTAATTACCAGGAAACCAAATCAGTAGCTTTTAGCTGCTCGTATTTTCCTTTAAAATAAAATAAGATTCTTCAGATTGCACAGCTAATGAGGGTTCAGTTGATTTTTTAAATGCTTCAAGCTAAATAATAAGCTAAAATGTTACAGCATCCAAAATTTATTTGAAAAAAAATTGTGGACACTTTATTTCTGACGTGAATTGATGTTACACAAACAGTCTCCTCTCTGAAGGCATGTTTAGAGTATGATTAAAATACTTCAATAAGAAAAGTGTGCTATTCCATTACTGGAAAACTTGGAGGACCAAGAGTGTCCAGGAAAGTGTCATTTGTCATCTGGAATACTTTAAAAACAAATCTTTTTTTAAAATATATTAAATTTTGTATCTGTCCTGAACTTAGGAATTTTGAGCATGGATAATGAATTTGAGATGACTTGAGGAAATATTTAAATTTTAATAAGTTACCATTAAAAAGACGTGTTGCTCCTTTGCTCCTTCCATTTGTATCGGAAGCTGATTTCACAAGGACATCTGAATTTAGATGCACAGAACAGTAGCTATAAATATTTTGGGCCCATGAGTCATATTGCAGGGGCAGAAAATTGTCCCATTTATATCTTTCCTTTAACCATCGCTGTAAAGAGCTACCTGTCTAGATTGAGCAAGTATGAATGACAGGAACTCTGTTTCAACTCTCAGAATTTGTCAAGTATAAACTTTCTTCTTTCTTCATTAATATTAATGAAAATATGAATAAATAACATAGTCAATGTAGAGAAAGGAAGCCCTGAAAAGCTGTGGAATGTCACTGTCCATCCAAACGTGCAGGCCAGAGAGGAAAAAGGAAAAAGAAGCATGTCTATCTTAGTCAGGGTTTCTATTCTTGCACAAACATCATGACCAAGAAGCAAGTTGGGGAAGAAAAGGTTTATTGAGCCCACACTTCCACACTGCTGTTCATCACTAAGGAAGTCAGGACAGGAACTCAAGCAGGTCAGGAAGCAGGAGCTGATGCAAAGGCCATGGAGGGATTTATTTACTGGCTTGCTTCCTCTGGCCTGCTCAGCTTGCTCTCTTATAGAACTCAGGACTGACTACCAGCCCAGGGGATGGCACCACCCACAATGGACCCTCCCACTCTTGATCACTAATTGAGAAAATGCCTTACGGGTGGATCTCATGGAGGCATTTCCTCAAGGGAGGCTCCTTTCTCTGTGATAACTCCAGCTTGTGTCAAGTTGACACACAAAACCAGCCAGTACAATTTCCCAATAATGTTTAATTTAAACTGAAGACTGAGAAGGGCAACACCTAACAGGTTAGCAGCCCAGTACGATACAGAGAAGAGGGAGCACCATAAAGTTAAACGGGAGCACCACAGAAATGAGCTTGGTTTTAGTGATACTACCACAGGAAGAAGGTAAACAGCAGACACAGACAAACCAAGCTCATGGGGACCACAGCTGGAATAGATTGCTTTGTAATCAACCTCTGAGGACAAATAAAGACAAATGGTAAGTCAAAGACAAAATGAGATTGTTTTTTTAGCTTTGTTTGTTTGACTGGTGTGTTTACTACTATATAGCCCAGGCTGGCCCATGAGTCTTGGAGTTAGATAATTGTAGTTTAATCATGGTAGTAATATGATTTATTTGCAGTATAAGTTATAGAAGGAGAGAAATGTAGAGGATGCATGAAGAATAGTCTATTGGTATTAATAGTTTACAATTACATACATTTGGCATGAATATATTTTGGAAACTGGAGATTAAATTTTCAGAAAATATCTATGCCCACTACCTTTATTGAACTTCAGGGACTTTGGGAGAAAGAGAAATGAATGTAATAACCATGCCGAGGAAGAAAACATGTATTTCAATTAAGAGTACACAAGTTGTAGATGGTACAGAGCTACCTTGTCACAGGAGAATCACCAAATTATGAGTAGCTGCTAGGAATTCAATGCTGCTTTTGGAACGGTCTTCAGATTTTCTCTGTGCTGAGCAGAATGGTGGAGTGGGCAGAGTGTTATAGGCCAGGAGGAGAGGAAACAATAATGGAACCAGAGAAAGGATGGACCTGCCAATATAAAAGAGGCAACCAAACCCAGAAGAAACTCGTTAGCTGGCAAGACACGTGGGGCTTCTGCAGGGCACCTCTAAGTTCCTGGTAGGAGAGCTGGTTCTCTCATTCAGAAGACAGAGGGGAGGTGGAAAGCATCTTTCCACAGAGAAGTACTTCTCCTCCCCCCTCAAGGCTCATGTTTCTAGTTGGAAAATAAAGACTGGTTTCTAAAGTAGGGTGAGCCAAAGAGAAGGGAGGAACAGCTCTCTTGGGAACTCTCTGGAAAGCCAGAATTGCTCTGAGCGTCCATCAGTTCTTACAAAGGTCACATTCAGCTACAGAAAGACAGATAGGATTCAGAGGAACAAATTGTCACCCAGATGCAAGTGTTGGGTGGTGGTAGCTGTTTGCTGTGAGCACTAGTCATTCTCTGTAACAACAGCAAGAGCATCAGGCCTAATGCCATGTTGCTTGGTGCCATCATCTCCTCTCTACTGGAAAAGCTCGTTTCTTCCATTCCAAAGGTAAGCCACCAAGCAAGCGCTCATGTAAAGATTTAAAGACACTGTCTAAGCTGGGCAGTCGTGGAGCTTGCTGTTAATCCCAGGACTCTGGAGGCAGAGACAGGTAGATTTCTGAGATGGAGGCCAGCCTGGTCTACAGAGTGAGTTCCAGGACAGTCAGGTCTACACAGAGAAACCCTGTCTTGAAAACAACAATGGAAAGAAAAAAGGAAAGGATGGAAGAAAGGAAGGAAGGAAGGAAGGAAGGAAGGAAGGAAGGAAGGAAGGAAGGAAGGAAGGAAGGAAGGGGGGAGGAAGGAAGGAAAGAATGCTGTCTTAATTGTCTCTTGTTAGATAACTCATTGTCCCCAGACTTAGAAACAAAAACAGGGAAGACTCATTTCACATGCTATTGGCCTTTGATGGTACTAGCAGTAACCAAACTGTTCTTTCAAGCTTAAGTTCACTTTTGAGAGTACAGCTAGAATGCTTCCAAGGCCTTGCGTAGCTAATTTCTCCTGGGGCAACCTTCACTGAGGCTCACTCACTTAACCATTGACTGCACTCACTGTCTGGCAGGCTGCTAGACTGATGGTCCTTGACTACGTCCCTACCACATTGTATGTTGCTTCCCTAAACCCCACTTCAAAATGCAGTTTTAAATAACGAATTTTAAATAATGCCCTTAAACAGGTAGTCAAGTTTAAATAAGCTGATTAGGTGGGCTCTTTCCAATCTAAGCTGTTGCTTTAGGAAGAAAGAACTTGGAGGCATAAAGAGAGACGTAGGGTATGCATCCACAGAAGGACAACCTTGTCATGAGGAAACAAGAGTGGCCTGTTTGCAATGAGACTATTTCAAGACAGGGCAGCCCAGACGTACTTTAATGTGAAATACAGTACAAACTTGTTTAAGTGGCACAGGCTGTGAGGTTTGTTACGGTGATTCTAGCAAACTAATATAGGCTTCTTACCCAAGGCTGCTGATTTCCCTCAGAATAAAAGAACAGGAAAGGACATCTACCAAAAAAGCTACGTCCTTCCGGCATCCTTCCCTCAGAAGCAGCTAGAGGCTACACCTGCTACAGGCTGTTCTTTTGGCAACAATCAAGATATCTAGCTCAACCTGAAAGGAGATGAGAGGTAGGCATGAAAACCTTGAGGTAGGCATCAAGGGGATGCTGAGAAGCTGCTCGATTGAGATCCTAACATAACCTGTAAGGAAACAGAGACTGTTCTATAACACAGGAAGCCAGCACTGGCTGGGTAAACGCCTCGATAGCTGTCTGAATGGAGCTTAAAATGGAGGAGAAAACTGAAACCCAAGGTATCTGAAGCAAGGTTTGTTGTATGGGATGGCATGCAAAAAAGTGATGCAGATCCATAGTCAGAGTTTGGGATAGATAGATTGATAGATAGATAGATAGATAGATAGATAGATAGATAGATAGATAGATGATAGATTAGATAGATGATAGATAGAAAGATGA
>CM052718.1:12885828-12905994 GCA_028551405.1 Uromys caudimaculatus
AGATAGATAGATAGATAGATAGATAGATAAATAGATAGATAGATAGACAGACAGACAGACAGATAGAAAGAAAGATAGATAGAAAGATAGATAGATAGATAGATAGATAGATAGATAGATAGATAGATAGATAGATAGAGGATAGATTAGATAGATGATAGGTAGATAGGTAGATGATAGATAAATAGATAGAAAGATAGATAGATAGATAGATAGATAGATAGATAGATAGATAGATAGATAGACAAATAAAAGCCTTTATTCTAAATCTTATTATTGGTTGTTTATTATCATTATTATTTTTGCTATCACCATTTCTATCTACTGTCTTTTCTCACAAGCGAGGATGAGAGCAGAAGCGGTTCTAATTAGGTGAATGTCATCAGTTGCCCTTGCATCTCCACTTCTAAGTTCAGTTTTGCCTTTGTTCTTGGCTTAGTTTACACCTCTTCATGAGTAAAGTTTGCAATCAATTATCATGTGACAGTACCAACTACTAAATACTACTACCTAAATATATGTTCAAATTAAGGGTTACATAGCGGACATTTCTAAAGCAGAACATTCTTTTGTAAACAGTCACAGCCTAAGCCAGCTGGAGCATTATTTTGGGTGCACCGTCCTGCCTCTGGACCATTATTAATTGTTCAGGACCTTTTCTTTCTTCAAAGATTTACTTAGGGGACAAAAAAAGGGGAAAAAAAGGTAAATTTATTTACAATCAAGCAAGCTAAATATATAATATAGCGAGGGAGGACGCAGTGCCAAATATCACTTATTTCTTAAGTTTTACAGCATTTTGAAATGTAAAAAGATTACCTGGGGACAACTTAGTAATAGATCTATAAAAAGCATACCTAGATAACAAGGAAGAGGATAGCTTTGGAGAAACATGGCCATCATAAGTTTTATAGGGGTACCATTATTTTTGTAAAAAAGCGAAACAATATGTAAGTTTAAGTCCTGGACTGTTTGTTTATTTTTAAAAATATATTCAAGAAATTATTTATACTTCAAACCTGACATATGAGGAATTGCAATCTACGGAGTTTAAAATTGATACTAGGAGATGGGGAAGTTTAGAATTTGTCATTATGGGAACTGAAGATTGTTGATATACCCCAGTCCACTTCGTGCTCACCTCAAGTGTGCTCTAGACCATCTTGGTATTAGAATCACTGAGAGGATTGAGATAGCCTGGCATAACTGGCCTAGCTTGTTTGATCCAAACTCAATACTTCATTAACTACAGAATTATTTCTGAGACGTAATACTTTAACTTTAAATCGGGGATAGTGATGGTATTATAGGATATCGTGGCGAATGGTGGTGGTGGTTGGGATGAGAATGGCCCCCATAGGCTCATATATTTGAATGTCTCTTGACTCTTTAAGAAGGATCAGGAGGTGTGGCTTTATTGAAGGGGGTGTGTACGGGGAATAGACTTTGAAGTTTCAAAAGCCCACACCAGGTTCAGCCTTTCTCTGCTTCCTGCTTGTTTATCAGATGCAAGCTCCAGCATTATTCCTGCCCACATGCCGTCATGCATGCCTCCATGGTGGTCATGGACTCGCCCTCCGTAAGCAAGCCCCTGAATAAACGTGTTATAGTATCAGTTGCCTTGGTCACAGTAGCTTTTCACAGCAATAGAACAGTAACTGAGACAGGTGATTCTAGGACTGGGGTATTTCTATGATAGGCCTGGCCATGCTGTTCTTTAGAGAGATATGAAAGATTCTGGGATTTTGGATTAGGAAAGTGGTTGGCTGAATACTGTAAGTGGGGTTTAATGGCCCATTGTAGCAGGAGCTTGGAAGACAATAGAACTGAGAGCTATATGAACCATGGAGGTACACCTCAAGAGGTCCCGAAGGGAAACCATATTAGTGACTAGTCCACAGACTGGTCCTGAGACATTTTGGCAAAGAATGTGCCTGCTTTGAGTACTTGGCCTAAGGATTTGCCTGAGGCTAAGTTGAAGAGTTTGGACTACTCTCATTGGCAAAGTAGATTTCAAGATAGTCTGGTATTGACTGTGTAATATGGTTATCCGTGAAAACTCTTATGCAGATCTACAATGAAAAAAGGGGAAAATGGGCAAAACGAATGCAAAATGTACAATTTGAGGAGGAAAAACAGCACCAGGTGATGTAACGTTGGAGCCAAGTTAAAGATGAGAACTTTAAAGAAAGGCCTGATGCTAACGGAGTAAGGGGTGTAGAGTCCTCAGCAAAAAAACAAAACAAAACAACAAAAAAAAACTTCCAGCTGATCTTGAAACTTGTGAAAAGACCCAAAGAATTATCTGTTTCTAAAGACAAGAAAGGAAATTTTATGCAAATGTAATTCCAGGAAGGGGCTAGATTCCAGGTCAAAGGAGCAGAACTGGCAGCTTCAGAATCTGTGTCCGATGTTAGAATCGTGAAGGCTACCTCAGGAGTAAAGGGGTTGTAGAATCTTTCTCCATGGTTAAAGGAGCTGCCGAGGCTAGTGTGTGGAATGGGAATTCCTACATGGGGCCAGGAGAGGCCATAGTGTAGAGCTGTGAAAGTGAAGTCTGGAATGTTCGTAGAACCCAAAGAGCCAGCCTTGGGATGTCTACTGAGGAGAGATGTATGCCAGGGGTGAACCAGCCCAACAGCGAGAAGTGTGTTGAACACAGCAAAGCTAGAAAGAGCGCAAGAAGAACCACCTAAGCCCTTTGGTTTTGTGTATAGAGCTACAGGATTTTGCAGTTCACCCTGTTGGATTTTGATCTTGCTTTGACCCAGTATTTCTGTAATCTTCCCCATTTCTTCCCCTTTGGAATGGTAATGCATATTCTGTGCCATTGATACTGAAAGTATGTATGTAGATACTTGCTTTTTGTTTCCCAGGTGATTACAGTTAAGAGATTGCCTTGAATCGCAGAAGAAAGTTGGACTCTGACTTTTAAACGGTGTTGAGACTGTGAAAGACTATAGGGACTTTTGAAGTTGAACTAAGTGCATTTACATTATGATGTAGCTGCAAGCCTCTAGCTGCCAGGGAGTGGAATGTGGTGGCTAGGCTGAGAATGGGCCCCCTTAGGCTCATATGTTTGAATGCTTAGTCCCTAGTTGGTTGAACTGTTTTAGAGAGCATTAGGAAGTGTGGCTTGTTTAAGAGGTATGCCCCTGGAGGTTGACTTTAAGGTTTCAAAAGCCCACACCAGGCCCAAATTCCCTGCTTCTTGCTTATGGATCAGATATAAACTCTTCACAACTGCTCTAGCACCGTGCCTTCCAAGTGCAGGGGCCATGATGGTCAGGAACTCAATTCAACCTCTGAACTGTAGTTAACATCTTCCTTTTATAACTTATCTTGGTCCTGGTGTCTCTTCACAGCAATAGAACAGTAACTAAGAAAGAACGAGACTTTTATCCAGACTGACAGATCATAAATGTTTCAACCAGTTCTGTTATTAAGTCATTTGACTCTGATGAACTCTTCTTTACAAACCGTCAGCTTGTCAAGTGCATCTTTCCCTTCACGTTAAAATCGAAATAGTAGTAAAAGCAGCAGGTGCTTTGCCCACAAGTCCTACAAAATTCCTCGGGACTTTCTCTCCTACTTCTCCTCACAGCTTTCTCTCTAGATGCCTGTTTTAGTTTTATCACAGTGTGTGTGAGTGTGTGTGTGTGTGTGTGTGTGTGTGTGTGTGTGTGTGTTCTGTGACTCTCCACGGGATCTTGGCCATGATATTTTCCTTGAGTGCCACATGGGGAGTGTTCAACAGTGTTTATGAAATTAATGAGTGTTGCTTACACGCTGAGATGACATTTTCTTACAAAGTATATGCTAAGGTTGATTGAGTTATATTAGCTAGCAGCTTTGAATGAACAATTAAGAAAAACATCCTATTAAAAAGATAACTTGAAACAGTATGTTCTATTTAAAATGTTAGTCACTTACTAATATTTTGATCTGATTGGACATTTTGAGCAGCGAGTTCTTTTTGCAGACTTCATGCTGATGCTTCTCTGTGGTCACAGGTGCTCACTGGGATCTGTCCCACAGTCATTTGCAGTTGGCATTTCAAATTATTTATTAGAGTAGTGTCTCTCGGATCTAGATAAAAATAGCACACGGATATTAAAGAACAGTTAAGAATACTTGCCATCCATAAAAAGATCTTGAGTGCTGACACTTGGAGAACTTTCTTAGCAAAGATTGCAGCCTTTATATGTAATCACACAGTCACTATGGCTGCAGTGATTGACAGCCATCTTGATTCACTTGGAATAGCTCTAGCCATTCAGCCACAGAGGTATTTGAGCACATCTCTGCTCTCCACATTCACATCCGTTATATAAAGAGCAAGATGTCAAAGTTTCTGCTTCTAACCTGACCTTTAGTGGCAGGCACTCCTTCTAACTAACTTTGCATTTCTAGATCATTATTAGTTCTTCAGTGATAGCTATAGAAACTCTAAATATTGAGCATTTTCCAAGTCAGCAATAGTTTGTGATATAAACAAGATCCTTATTTGAATAAAGGATTTCAGCCTTAACATGGAATGCAATTTAATCACCTTAAAGCATTTTTATTTAGAATAGCAAGTCAGTGTATATCACAGTATAAATATTCATCTTTCACTTGCTGGTGTACCTATGATTATGTTCAGTGACTTATGCTGCCAAAATCAGAGATAATATATACACACCAATTATGTAACTAGACATCGAGGAATCTGTTATGTGAATTAAACTGAGTACTGTGAATAAGAGATTTTTAATCAACTATTTAACTTTATGTCATAAATAACTTTTTAACCTTACAGCAAAATGTAACCAATAGTTCAGTGAGTCGCTGATGAAAGAAAAGCAGACTTCAAAAGGAATCTAAAATTTTAAAGCTCAGTCCCCATGTTTTGATTCATCTCTGATTTTATAGTTATGAATTTGTTATCAAAACATTCTAACAATAAGTACAGATTATGTATGAGTGTGTGCATGCATGCGTGCTTGTATGTTATCTTTTTATGATTATTTTTAATCAGGAGTCTTCCATTTTTTTTATAATGGAAAAGGTAATTTTTTTATATCATTCATACTTGAAGAACCAGGTAACCCTACAGACAAGAAAAGCAGGCAGCCTGAGACAGGAGTGGAGAGGTTTTCCTCTTTCAAATACATTCAAACTTTTTTTTGAGACATATTTCTTTAAAATATTCCAGGAGTGGGTGCTGGGCACGACCAAGAGCATATTCTCATTCAATGATAAGTCAACAGGTCTCCATCACACAGAATTTAAGCTATAGGGATGAATATCAGGATCATGTCTATAGAGTTAAATATTCATTTTTACACAATAAAGAGAAAATTAACAGAAAATAGATAAATATAACCTCAGTTATAAGGCTAGATTTTTTTTAGCTCTTATATATAACAGACAAAAAGGATATACAAATCGATAGATATATAGAGATTCACACAGTATGATGTAAGCAACATAGCATAACTAATATGAACAATTACAGAAATTATAACTTTCCAAGTCCATGTTCTGTATTTACCAAGGTCATTCACTAATGCCATACTGTTCAGTACTGTACTTGAAGTTCTCAAGAGTGTGATAAATTGAAAGGGAAAAAATAAGAGAAAGAAATGGTTATGAACATTAGAAAGAGTAGTACATTATTCATTAGAATTGATTGATAAGTAGAAAACTCACAGGAAGGAATATACAAAACTTAATTGTACTTTTACACATAAGAAACATCAACTGAGAAAGAAAAACAAAATTATAGTATTTATAATAAGTATAAATAAATTCATACTTTACAGTATGAACTTTGGATAATATTTGGGGGAAAATGGTGTAGCCAAAAATAAATGAGACACAGGTCTGATATGTTTACATTTAAAACTATAAAATATTAAACAAAAAAACTCTTGGAGAGGAAGAGTAAAGATTGGATCTAGAGTTTCATGAATGTGAGGGACGATGTACTCTGTCACTGAGGCCTGTCCCAAGCAGAAGGATATAACGTTAATAGATCAAATTATGGCCAGTGTGATGACTTAGGGCCATGCAATATATTAACAATATTTTTTACATTCAAGAGACTGGAACCTTTGCTGAACCTCAAGAGAACAATGTAACAATCAACCTTACTTGCCTTAGATTTCTCATGTAATCAACTTTTACAACCTAAGCTAATGTGTAGCGATAATCTTAAAGTATGTATTCATCCATGCCTCTGACCCCGGATAATGCACGTATATGCATCATTTGCTAAAAGCAGCAATACAGAAGTTGAAAGCAACTTTCTAAATATCTACCATAAAGGTTGACAACAACTGTTTATGGATATTGGTCAGTCAACAATGACATTTTTTTTAATCTAGGTCAGTTGAGATCAGTTGACCCCAGTAACTTAATCCCTTGTAAAACTCTGTTAAATTTTCTGTAAAGTACCCCATTCTTTCCCCCATGGGATTTCTATGCTGTTCAATATAGGTAGCAAAGCCCTGTGTCATGAACAGTCATACCACTCAGACAGACAGACAGACAACCCTCACACACACAGCTCATGCAATAGAAAAAGGATAGACACATACAGACACAGGGACAAAAAGTTTTCTTAATTAGGACATAAAATCACAACCTATAAAATAGGCAAAAAACACAATACAAACTGTGAATTATATCTGGTAACTATTAAGATAGAAAATACATGGAACAAAATAGGAAAAGATATTCCATCTTCAATAGACAAACTCAGTTGAAATTTGACAAAAAAAAAAAATTCCCGAATAGGCATTTCAGGAGAAAACACACCCAAAATATCTAGTGAACATGTAAATAAATGTTTAACACTGGTCAACAGAAGAAGAGGAGGAGGAAAAAAGGAGGAGGAGGAGGAGGAGGAGGAGGAGGAGGAGGAGGAGGAGGAGGAGGAGGGGGAGGGGGAGATGGAGATAGAGAAGAAACCCATTTGTGATGCTACAGCAAAACCATTAATATAGCCAAGATGAGCTATACTGCTAATAGTAGGAGCTGACAGTGACTGATGAAACCGCACATCCTAGTCTGTGAAATCTGAAATTGTCTCATTAGGCTTACCGCTGTACAACTGAACATAATATACTGTCTACTCAGCTGCTGCACCAAGGATAACATTCTCTCTGAAATACTAGAGCTGACTATAAGATGACATCATGGTCAAAGAATTCATAGCAACTATGACTGAATTGCCATCCCACTAGAGTAAACCCTATGTTGCTCAACATACAAGGGGCAAATGTGGTAGAACATTTGTACAATACAATGTTGTGTGGCAATAAGACGAGTGAATTATTCATAGCAACTACTATTATTGAGTGAGCTTAGATATAGATGGAACATCTCTATCAACCTCCACCCCATCCAAGGCTTAGGGAACATTATGGAAGAGTGGGCATTGTATGGGTGTGTTGGGAGTTTGAATGAAAGGGGAAAAATGATTTACTGAGGTATAGTCATTATATAATGCATGATGTATAAGAAATAACTAAGGAGCATTTAATGTGGTATGTAAATGCTTAGAGAGGCAATCCCATGACTTACCAGCCTCTGGAATTCATACGTTGCTGTTAGAGCGTGTGTTGGTATCACAGTGTTGGGGAACAGCTTGATAGTACCCATTAAATCTAAGCATATTCTACTCTATATTACAAATTCTTTAGGCATAGAGCTACAATATATGAGTGTTAGAGTGGAGGCTTCCAAATCAACTGCAACTTGATTCCTCTGAGTCTTCTGTCTGAAGTATGTGCTGTGATTGTCAGTAGTTCAGGAAGCAACTAAAGGCAGTGCCAAAAACCTACATTATTTTGTGAGTCTCTTGGATTCCCCAACTAACAACTTTTTTATATACTTTATTTACATTTCAAATGTTTTCCCCTTTCCAGGTCTCCCCTTTGGAAGTCCCCTATCCCATCCCAACTAACAACTTAAAGGTCTTGTAAATATTTAAAATTGTTTTCCTGTTTGGAATTTTTTAAAAAGTGAAGCACTCAAACACTCTCACAACCACTCTTGAGTCTTTACAACCATGGGGAGAACAAACATGGCTTCTGAGTCCCCAGTCTCTGACCATTGGACCACTCCATCTGATCCAGTACCTTTTCATCACATAGATTTCCTTGAGGCTTTGGTTCTTCATCCTCAATTTGCTCTATGTCATGTAAATATCTCTATCTACATTCATATGTGGGACATAATATAATCTCAAATAAAAAAGGACAAATATTTCTCAAATTCTATTGGAAAAATCCAAGATCCAGTTAATCAATGAAGTTTTCAAAGCAAGTTACCAGTGGTTCAACCCATACTAGGTGACATTATAGTGTCTACTTTAAATTTCATCAAAGCTAGGTCTCCAACTTTCCCTTTTCTGATCATTTATTTTAGTGCAAGGTATCATATTTGCCCTCTCCTATTTGGGCATTGCTTTCTCTTTATCATCAAAACAGACTCAAAACTCGACATGTTTTCCCTGTTTCTTTGACCTTCAAAAATTGTTGAGTGGGTGGAAGAGTGCCCTCATAGAAACAAAGGGGAGGGGAGAGGGGGATGGGATGGGGGATTTTGGGGAGCAGAAACCGTGGAGGGGGACATCATTTGAAATGTAAACAAATAAAATGATTAATAAAAACAATAACAGAATTGTTAATAGAAAAAGATTCCCTTGCTGTCTGTCAGCTTCGTGAAAAATGTCCTATGGAATTTTCATTTTTCAATTCAGATTTGTTTAGTTGCACACCGCAATGTTTTATATTTATCGTTTCATTTGTTCCTGCAACCCCTGTTGCTAATACCAGAATCTGTTTTCATCTACACAGTCTGGGCCATGTACACGGTGAGCAGTAAACCAATATATTCTGGTGAGCATAAATGGGGAGAAAAGAAAGTATTACACAAGAGGGAAGAAACAAAGACTTTTTTTTTAACTTAACTTTCTTCGAGAAAGATAAATGTTCAATAAGCATACTCAGAGGTTTCAACAGCTGGGAAGTGACAGGGTGATAAAGCACTGTTTTTGCCATTAGGATATTAAGTTGATAGTGACATAGCTATGCATGATCTTATAAAGAAAGAAAGAAAAAAAAACCTACACTCGCCTATTAGCTTGCTTCCCTGAGATAGTATCTATAGAATGAACCTCTGCAAGTTGGAGGCAGAGCAAGACACCGGGCCTTGTGTGTACCTTTGAAACCTCAAAGCTCACTCCTCATGACACACCTTCTCCAAGACAACACATACTAGTTTTTCCTAAATAGTCTACTGGAGCCTATGAGGACCATTCTTGTTCCAATCATTACAGAAAAGAAGGGGTTTTTATTTGACTTACATGTTCCAAGTTATGGCTCATCACAGAGGGGAAATAGGGTGGGACATCAAGCTGAACAGGACCTGGAGACAGGAAGTAAAGCAGAGACCAGGAGGATTGATTCTTTTTGGCTTGTTCTCTATGGTTTGCTGGACATCTGTGGGAACAAGCCTGACGCTGTGGGATGAAGCCCCATGTGTCTGTCCCGGGGCGCTGCAGCTCTGGGTGGGACAGGAGACACTCGGGAAGTGGCCTCAAATCTTCCCACACAGTCCAACTGGCAGGTGGGGGCTGTAGGAAGCCTTTGCGGACCCTGCCCGTGTGTGGGGGAGGGGGCCATTCCTGTGGAATGCATGGCAGCCATCTCCATGGGTTCTCTAGCCCAGAACACCGCAGTCACCACAGGATGTCACAGACAGGCTAGCCGGAGCACAGCTGGGGTTCCCACCGGGACTGGGTTTTGGCAGCTTGGGGCGCCAGCCTAGCTGCTTAGGCTTAGGTGAATGGGTACCATCTGGGAGCGCTGGGAAGCCCTCAGGGAGAGATTAGACGAGGCTCCTTAATGGAGGGCCAGATCGCTCACTTCCCACAGCGGGTCCAGATGAAGAGACAGTCCATAATTCTAAGACATTTATTTTCATTGTGTGGAGTGGCATGGATGGAATTGTACCCCTACCCTTCTGGGAGAGGTGAGGCAGATATAGTAACTGGAAAGGGGCATGCCTAAGCCTCTAGGTGTCTCATTAACATGGGGATGGCTTGGGGCTGTGTGGCCACGCCTCTTCCTGAGGAGGGGTGGTACTGACCGTGACTGGAGCCAAAGCCTCCTGGGAGCGTTGGCGTTGGCATAAAGTTTTCTGGTCCCTCATGGATTGTTCCACTGGGTCGCCCAGATTTTTCACCTGTGCTCAACCAAGTGCCAGATTGCCTGTCACAGATCACTGCCCCACAGACATCCTTTCTTATATAACTCAGAACTACCTGCCCAGGTAGGCTGGGCCCACCCACATCAATTATTAACCACAAAACTGCTCCATAGGTTTGCCTACAGGTCAGTCTGAAAGTTCTCTCTTCCCAAATGACCCTCATTTGTGTCGCCATCACCCACTGCATTTCCCAAAAGCATTTTATATCAAAATGTCAGATAAATGAAATTCGTAATTAGTTTAATAGAAACAGAAGTACTTAGAAAGGTTACAACCACTAATCTTTTCTGTTAAAATTTACATACTTGTAATGTTACAACTGCTTTTTTCAAGTGTAAGTTATGCTAGAGCAAGCTGTTTATTTGCTTTATTCCGACTAATACATATAAAATAAAATAAAATATTAAAGACATCTTGTTATAGTAGCAGTAAAACACATTAAAGGAAAGCTCATGGCCAGGAGAATAAACCCTCTGTTCTAAATAGAAACCTAATGTTCCAGTTGTGTCAAGTCAACACCTCACAAAGGGTCACCTTAAGCCATCTTAATAAGTTCTACAGGAAAATATTCTCTAAATGAGATATTGTACTTCTCTCTCCCAGTATCCCCACATGCTAGGGTAGTCCCTGAAAATCAAGCTACCATGACTTTCAGCTGGGTCTCTCCACCTTTCTGAATCCAATGTTTTCCACTTTCTTTTGTTCTCTTTCCTTCTTTTAGATTTTGGCTAAAATTAAAGAATGCTTTTTTTCTTTATTTTAATACTTTGGGCTTTCTTGATCATAATAAATGAAGAGATTGAAACGTAAGAAAAATAAACAATAGCAACAGAAACCTCCCACTTAAAAAATAATCAGAACTGATTGAGTCACAGCAGAATGCTATGTGACTTTCTAAGAATCTTTATAAGCAATTCTTCTAATACTTCTTAAATAATTCAACAAAAAGGAAACAAAAACAGTGTTCCAAACTCCTGCCATGAAGCCAATATCACTCTAACACCAAAACCTGATGAACATAGATGCAAAAATCCTCAATAACATACTTGCGTACTGAATGAATAAAGACATGTATCAAAAAAAATTTCCCACCATGACCCAGTTGGCTTTATCCCAAAGTTCACAATATACCAGTCAATAAATGTAATAAACTACATGATTTGTTTTAAAAGATTAAAAAAACACATGATTATCACAATAGATGTAGAAAATGTTTGTAACAAAATTCAGCATGCCCTCATGGTAAAAGTTCTAGAGAAAGTAAGACCAAAGGAAACAGTGCCCGACATAACAACAGCTACATATGAGTAATCTACAGCCAACATAATCCTAAATGTGGAAAAACTTGGCATAGTCCCACTGAAATCAGGAATGAGAGACGACTGTGTAGATGTAATTCTTAGGATTTTTAAAACCCCTTTTGCTCCCAAGTAATGACAAGACATTTCTATGCTCTGCTCTAGCACATTTTAGCACCCAAATAAAGACACAAAGAACTATTAAGTTTACTATTAAGCTTTAAGTACTCTGACGGGGCAGATAGTCATCTATTCTAACCCTCTAAGCTGTCTACTTCCCAGCCACAGGCTCTGTGTTACTTGCAGTCTGAGTCTTGCCCTGGCTTGCTCTGCTCCATGTGTGACCTCATGGCAAATCCCTTGATGACCTGCTCATCATGATTCCTCCTGGTCCCTCTCTCTCATAACCACTTCACTTTCTTTCTTCTTCCCCTTTAGCACCCCCTCCCTGGGTTCGGAAATCTTGCCTTCTCTACCCAGGAATAGGCTGGTCAGCTCTTTTTTAACCAGTCAGAGCTAATTGGAGAGCATTCTTTACACAGCATTGATATAGGAGATGGTTCAATAATCACAACAACGCTAGCATCCTATTGTAACCAGATCTCAGGGCACAGAAATCAGCACCTGAATACACAGTGCTCAAAACCATCCCCCAACAGGACTCTCTACTATTTCCACTCTCTCAATGTGGTTGCTGGATCAGTAGCTAGAGCAATAAAGCAAGAGAAGGTCATTTACAAAAATACAAGTAGAAAAAGAGAAATCAAACTATTTTTATTTGTAAATGATATGTTATCATACATAATAGCCAAAAACTCTACTTAGAGTACTTCTAGAAATGATCACCAACTTCAGCTATATGGCAGATTACAGAATCAATTTGCAACAGCAATACATACCAGCAGCAAGCACATGGAGGATGAAATCATGGACACATTCCTACTCACAAGAGCAGCTGCCAGAGAACAGCAGCAACAGAGATGCACTCCCAGTAAGCAGAAAAGAACACAGTCTAGAAGCATCACTTTTCCATAAGTCTTCTTGGTACCTGTCAGGAGAAGATGCTGCCACTCTGTTAATGCTTCCTGGAAATGCCCTCACAGTAGCACCCAGAGCACCATCTTTCAGTTCATTATAGATCCAGTGGAGCTGACAATGAATAGCAGTCACCACAAGGTCCTGATTTTCTAGTACAATACCCAAATATATTAGTTTATTTCAGGCTTGACTTTAAAATGAAGACAAAATACAGTCAAGGTTCTACTTAATGTAATAAAACTAACCAATATAATGCCCAAAAGATACAAATTTTCTCCCACGCTAGATGTCAAAGTCCTCTGTAAATTCTTAGGCATTTAATATCCCATAACTTAAACATAATAATATATTTTCCAGTGCTTATGTACTGGTGTTATCTCAATTGGTGCTATACTACAGAGGAAAGAAATGGGAAAGGAAATAAAATGTTCGTACTTGTTAGGAGATAGTGTCCTGAATTCAGGCATCTCAGGAACAAAATCCACCTTGCTGGCAGAGACAAAACTGAGTTCATATCCTCAGGACCCAGAACTCAACTCCTATCCTGCTCCTTCTGTTGTTACGTTTGTCTGTTAACCAGCAAAGGATGCAAAAAGAGAAGATGCTGTTATCCCTTTAACTAAGGCACACAAGTCATAAGTGTGCTGCCTGCCTTAATTGACTGCATGCTTCTCCCCTACTCCTTTGTCCCTTTATCACTCTAGATTCCAGGTCAGAGTCTAGGATGGGACCTGACTGCAAAAGCTGACTCAAGGACCCTGAAAACAGGTGACCTGGATAAGGCCCAGTCACCAACGTTAACCCTCTGTGTCCAAATATAATTGGTTAATGCAACAGCTCACCCCACTCCCCCTCCTTGTGTTCCCATCCTTTAAAAACATTGTATGATCTCCCTCAGGGTCACAGTTCAGAGCCAGAACTGGCTGCCTCCCTGTGCATGTAGAAAATAAAGCTTTCATTTCAAATTTCTGTCTCTGAAGTGAGTTTTCTTGGCTTCTACCCTGAACTCAACAATTGCTTAGTGTATGAGTTTGTATGCATAAGCTCATTCTTAACAAAATAAGATAGAAAGATCCATGGCAATCACAATAATTTCTGTAACTGGCTGAATATCCTTATCTACAATTATATTAGCCTTCTTGTACTACCTATTTTATAATACCTTTGCCCTAGCAAGCAGCTCAATGAATCTTGAACTGGAGGAATGGCCTATACCTTCGTTTGTCACTTGACCATTTGTCTGTCATACTGCTTAGATTGTGTTGTAGAGGTTCACTGATATTAAACACAGGACATTTTAACACCAAATACCATCCCTTTATGACATTTATGTATTTATTCAAGTACAATTGGGTTTGCTGGATCCAATGGCAAAATAGCAAATCATCTTACACAGCATCTTGGATCTCTTGAAGAGACTTCTCCTCTTCTGGGCCCTCCTCAAGATAGTAACTTTTCAAGTCACTTAGTAAATCAGTTTATCAACACACACAAGTGATTTTTATTATGGTGAGAATTTATCAAGTTGGTTTACATTACAGGAGCAGACAAGTTCAAAGGTAGCTATATGCATGCCTGCCAGAGAGCCTAGGAATCTGACAGTAGCTTAGTCTGTGAAGTTGTCTGTTTGCCTCAGTGTTCCAGAAGTCAAGCTTAAGACCCAGTATATACCTAAAAGCTTTTGGCCTTCAGTTGACACTTGAAAGCTGGAGAAGCTGAGTTCTGAAGAAGGATGAAGGATGGAAGTGTCAGTAGCAATGGTATAGATGCACTTAGGAGCAAGAATTAGGGCAGGCAGGCAAGCATGCATCAGTGATTTTCCCTCAAATCCCTGTGTATGTGGGCTGCAGGCAGAAGATGCCTCCCAATCTGGGAAAAGGACTTCTCCCCACAGACAAGCCTTCCTAGAAATGGCTTTCAGACCTACCTGGAGGTATGTCTGTTACTTGATACTTGGTCCTCTAAAGCTGAAAATTAAGATTAATTCTCACAGATTTCTATATATTTCTCTTCTGCAAAAGTCAGTGCCTAAGGTCTATGTGTATCATAGTATATGTTCACCTAACCTTTAAGAATTCAGTCCTAGCAGGGCAGTGGTGGTGCCTGCCTTTAATTCCAGCACTTGGGAGGCAGAGGCAGGTGGATTTTTGAGTTCAAGGCCAGCCTGGTCTACAGAGTGAGTTCCAGGACAGCCAGGGCTTCACAGAGAAACCCTGTCTTGAAAAAAAAAACGAAAAAAAAAAAAAAAAAAAAAAGAATTCAGTCCTGCCTCTTGCTACTCAAGTGTCCAATTAGATCCGATGAACTTTAATCAGTTGAGCAGCCTCAGTTCCCATAGTAACTTGCACAAAGGTAAGAACAGTGACACAGATCTTCAAATATGCCGCTGTTCCTCTTACAGATCTGTTTCTTACAGTGAAGGCAGTCTCTATTTGTGGAGTCTCCTATTATGTTTGATGGTTTAGGTTTTTCATGATGAATACCCTCTAGCCCAAGCTTTGAATCATTTCTGTCACATTCAAAGGAAACTCTCAATGCCCTAAAAAAAAGAAAGGGACAGGCCCAATGACTTAATCCAAGATGACAGTCTAGGCTCTGCTCAAGCTGGACTGTAAGATGGATTGCCTACAGCCAGGATTCTTCAGGAACATGTAAACAGGTTTCTACTGGCCAGAAAAGTCCGCTTCCCTGGCTTATACCTGTGGTTATCTTTCAAAGCCCAAAATTAGCCCTTCTAGTCCCAGTAACATGTACCTGTTATGAGTATGAAAGCCACCACCTAGCTTCCAGGCCATTCTCACCCCTCCCCTTCCTCCTCCACTGTGCTAGCTCCCAGGCTGTTGCAGATTACAGCTCACTCCACAGTGGCTAGCTCTATTATAAAAGCAAGGTACACACACGCACACACCTCCCGCTATTCTCTCCCACTTCTCTCCACTATTTTCTCTGCTCCCAAGAGATAGCACTGACAATTTCAAGTCAGCTTGCTTTCCCTCATATCTGATACAAACCTCTCTTCAACCATGGAGCAGGCATTTTGGTGGTCTCTTCACTGTGTCCTTGCTAAGTTTCATCAGCATTTAGCTAAGAGACTTTATGCACCTCCAGATTATTCATAGTAGAGCATCTCTTGTCCTATATATTTTGTCAATCAAATGCATGGTTGGCACAGATTTTAACTGTGTGGAAACTATAACACTAAATCCAGAATCTCTGCCCAGTGGGCTCATAGGTAAACAAACCTGATAACATAATCTACCTTTATCTCATCTCTCACTATTAAAATCCATCCCTGTGAAGAATATTCTCCAGATTTCTACTTATATCAGTTAAAATTCATTAAGTCTTTTGGGATGTGGCACGCCTATTTACAAGTCACACTTGTATAATAACCTCATTATAATGCAGGGAGTGCTTAGACTTGAGTCTGGTAATAAGTGTGGAGGGAAAGATGGTGAGCGCTGAGGGATATTGACATCCTCTTGCTTAGCATCTTCTTCAGGGAAGGTCATTGTTGTTCCCATACATGACATAGAGCTAATTCCTCTAGGCAACGACTGAAGGGACCAAACTTCAGGGGGTGGAGATGGAGACGCATCTCCTGCTACGGGTGAACAACTACTTCTCCGGGCAAAACAAACTTGTCAGAATTTGAGGTTTCAATGTTGCCAGCCTCCCCAGGGCCCTCCCACACATATCCACTCCCAATTACAGACTTTCAATCCCTTGAGTCAGTGTCCTTCCTTAAACTGTCAACAACCTTCTATTCCTGGACAAAGACTTGCATCTAAGTGAGCCAATCCTATGACGTAGGTTTGAATTTGGTTTTCAGCAGTTTGAGTCCTGTGGTTGCTAGGGAGAAAATTCTCTCCCAGGACACACTTAGAAAGCTTTAGATTATTTATACACACTTGGATCTGTGAAATTTTGTCTCCAGGCTCACTGTTTGTTTTGTTACTTTCTCTAGAGCTGTTAGAAGCAACCAGCTAGCATCATTCTATTACATACTTTCTACCCAATTGTTCGAAAGTTTTCTACATAGTCATTGAACTCCTTGCTCCCCTGGAGAAGTTAAAAGGTATTATCAAATGTATTTATCTTATCTGTAAATAGCTTACATTATGGATAATCAGTGCTCTCTACACTTATAATGAACACTCATTTTATAAAAGTGTATTCAGTCTATTTGCTGTATCCATCATCTATTACTATACACACACACACACACACACACACACACACACACATGTATGACTCATGGGTCAGGGGCACAGAAGAGTACATAATTTAAGATAATGCTATGCATTAGCTTAGGGTGATTACATGTGAAATTAAATAAAATTGGTTATTTCCTTGTTCTCTTACAAGGTGGTTAAACAAAGCAGCGGAGTACAGGGTAGAATAGCAGTCTCAAGTGACCCAAAGGTTCCTCATTAACTCTAGATGCAAACTCTAGCAAAGTTACAGGATCTTAGAATATGAGATATATTCAGAGTATCATATGCCCAGAAGATTCTTAATGATGAACAAAGTGGGAAAAAGGGGGGAGTGCATAACTCCCCTTTAATATTACATTAATTGCTATTTCTTTTATTCTTAGCTTTTGTTAAACACTAAGTCTGGGAACATTATTATGGAGTTTAACACCTTCTTTTGTAAAACAAAACTAACAATCAAACAAACCAACCAAAAAAACCCAACAATGTTCCTGAAGAACATGACTACATTGTTTCCCCTCTCAGAAACAGCGAAAGTTTAAGTCCCAAAACTGAGTGGAGAGTAATGTTAGTTCACATCTGAACACAGTAAAGTATAACTATGAAGACTGAGCAGAAATGCTTGTAATGGTGGTAGTTGCAAGTGTGTGCCAGAAAAGAACAACCTCAGTTGTTTCTGGGACTCTTTTATAGCCTTCTCAGGTATTTGCTAGTTTTTAAAATCTCTGTTATGTTCAATAAAAAATTTCCATATCTTTCAGACTTCCAGTGCCTTAAACCAAAAGAGAAAAAATTAAAAACACAAACAAAAACTCTTATGTAACTTAATACAGCCAAACACATCACATTTCTTCCGATTAATTTAAACCTGAATACATTTACATTGATTTGCATTTACCCTAGGCTAGATAGTAGAATGACATCAGAGACTGTCGCTGGTGCTTCTCAGATGCTAAGATGTGCATCGCATCTGTCACCTGGATTGACACAGGAGTGATCCAGCTTCCCAGTATTTAGTGTGGTGACAGGTAGAAACTTAAACCCTCAACAAGTTCCCAAGGGGTGGCATCTGCTATATCACAGAGGCCATACTCTGAGGAACAAGGTCTTCAATGAGCAGTGGTTCAATGCCCCTGGTACCACCACAGGTGCTTGGAGGACTGCCTGGTTTTCAGCCGGATTTTCCCATGTAATTATATTTAAAGAACAAGTAAGGATTTGATGAAGAACATTTCTTTAAAAAACAAAAAAAGGGGTTCTCTTGAACCTTTTACTTTCAATTAAATCGGTTTCTTATGTTTCTTGCAGCAATGAGAAAATCACGACAAGTTTCCTGATAGAGTACTTTGCCACTGAGTAGAAATGTTCCCTTCAGCTTCGAAGATTGTACTCTAAAATTCCTCTGGAAAACGAGTGGCTTTCGTTTGTATATGCAGAAGGTTCTAGCTTCACAGATGTACTTAATGGAACTGGTCATTTTCACCGCCATTACTATCCCTCAGCACCCGCCCACTACCCTTGAATCCCATCTTCCTAAGAAGCCCCCTCCTACTTCCACAGCTTTTTATTTGTGCTCACTCTCTATGACGGATTGAGTTTAATTAGAGTTGCTTGTAGAATCGTAGATGGAATTCCAGCATAACTTTAATGTTTTTCAAACCTTATTTTTAATGATGGTTCTTAAACACTTTAAACTCCCTTGTAGTCCACCACCCACCAGAGGAAGTGGGAAAGAAAGGATATGGGGAAGTGGACCTGTTTAGAAAGGTTCTTTGGAGCAACTCCAGTCTGTGTTGTCTGGAAATCGGCAGTTCACTTCACAGGTCAGCAGCAGCAGCTCGATCCACTCGCAAACACTTGATGGATACACCAGCAGTCCAGTTCGGTAGAGTTGGGTTAGCAACAGTGGTAATATGACTTAGAAGAGACAGCTAGGTCTCAGCCTAGACTTGAGTCAGCAGGAGGGACCAGGAGGAACGGCTGGAAGAAGTTCTCAGCTGTGCCTTTCTCAGGGAAGCGAAGATGAGCAAAGATGTGACACCCACAGGCATTGCACAGCTAGCTGTACCAGCAAGCCAAGCTCTGTCTCCGTCACTCCATGGAGTCCTATTTATACCTCCACACATCCCGTGTCCTCCATGTGCCTTGCCTCAGCACGGGTCTTGCCTTAGCAAGTGCATCCAATTGGTCCAAATCCTTGGAGTCCTGACAAATGAAGCTCAGCTGAGCAATGTAAGGTGGACCAATACATGAATGTTGTTAGCAAAAGTCATCACGTGTCCTTTCACGTGTTTGCCTTAGCAGAACATCCTCTCTCCTGTGTCTGCTTCAGTGAAACATTCCTTCCTGAGTCTGCCTTAGTCTTTCACCTGTGTCCGCTTCAGGAGAACACTCCTTCACATGTTTGCCCCAGCAAAACACCATCCAGCACAACTGACTCTCCAAAGGACCTTAAGGTTCCACTTTGTTCCAGTGCTATATTACTGAAGAAAATGAATGCTCTTAGACTAGCCAGATGGCTTGGTGGGTAAAGCTGCTTGATGTCAGGTCTCAAAACCTGAGTTTGATCTCCAAGGTCCAAATACTAGAAGAACAGAACTGACTCCTGTAAGTTCTTCTCCGACCTCCACATGCATGCCATGGTATGAGTAAATAAATGCACACGCGTGTGCGCACACACACACAAATGTAATAATTTAAAAATATTTTCATTTTATTATTACTTTTTAAAAATGTGTGTGTGTGTGTGTGTGTGTGTGTGTGTGTGTGTGTGTGTGTGTGTGTGTGTTTATGCATGTGAGTGCAGTGCCTGAAGAAGGGAGCATGAAATATCCTGGAGCTGAAGTTGTAGGTAGTTATCAGCCACCTGGTATGGGTTTTCAGTTTCAAACTCTGGTCCTTTAGAAAAGCAGGATATGCTCTTAGTCACTAAGCACGCATTCCACCCATCTCTATACACTTTTTAAAAGAAAGTGGTTACTTGTAGCCTCCTTACTTGGATTAGCCTCCCAGTGCTTGGCTGTGGTTTTTTCTCTATAGCCTACAATATTGAAAACACCCTGTTATGCTGAGTTCTGCAAAAGGGCAGATGGAGTTTAAACTTGTTTTTCCTAAGCAGGTGAGCCAGGTCCTCGTTAGTATAGTGGTGAAGTATCCCTGCCTGTGATCAACGCCATGGACCGCAATTTCCTTGAGTGCCAACACTTGTTTTGTGTTTTCTGGGTTGTTTTCACTGTATTTAAGAGCTGAGGTTTTGAAGTAAAGTTGTTGCTTGAGAAGACTCTTCTCACTCAACCTTCTCTATGTGTGTTTGTCTTTTTTAATTAATCCACAGGTCCTCGCCGTTGCTC
>CM052718.1:12906494-12916863 GCA_028551405.1 Uromys caudimaculatus
TATCCCTGCCTGTGATCAACGCCATGGACCGCAATTTCCTTGAGTGCCAACACTTGTTTTGTGTTTTCTGGGTTGTTTTCACTGTATTTAAGAGCTGAGGTTTTGAAGTAAAGTTGTTGCTTGAGAAGACTCTTCTCACTCAACCTTCTCTATGTGTGTTTGTCTTTTTTAATTAATCCACAGGTCCTCGCCGTTGCTCAGGTGGGTTGGTTATGCGGGCATAGCCAAAAGTTACTTCTCTCATTGTAGTCACTAACTGCAAATATCTCCTTAGCAAGGTAAAGGGTTTCATGAATCACTACCCACTCTGTGGTGGAATATTAATAGGCCCCACCTTGTATACATTCTATGTAGTTAACTGCCAGTTGCTAAGAATTCATGAATACAGCACCAATGTCTTGTCTGAAGGACAGCATCACACAGCACTCCTCCTATCCTTGGCTCTTTTTTTCACATCCTCTTCCACAATGTTCTCTGATTCTTGAAGGATGTAAAGTAGATGTATTGTTTAGGGCCAAGTGCTCAACCACCACTTTTCCTCAGCACTTGTACCAGTTGTACACCTGTCTTAGGGTTTTACTGCTGTGAACAGACACCGTGACCAAGGCAAGTCTTATAAAGACAACATTTAATTGGGACTGGCTTACAGGTTCAGAGATTCAGTCCATTATCATCAAGGCGGGAGCATGGCAGCATCCAAGCAGGCATGGTGTAAAAGGAGCTGAGAGTTCTACATCTTCATCTGAAGGCTGCTAGTGGAAGACTGACTTCCAGGCAGCTAGGACGAGGGTCTTAAGCCCAAGCCCACAGTGACACACCTACTCCAACAAGGCCACACCTACTCCAACAAGACCACACCTACTCCAACAAGGCCACACCTCCTAATAGTGCCACTCCCTGGGCCAATCATATACAAACCATCATAGCACCTTTGCATTAACTGTTTACTCACTACAAACAGGAGTTTTTCTGACCAAGGCTGAGAGCACCATTAATCTCTAAATATAAACATAAATGTTTGACAACATGTTTATTTAGCAAACAACAGTAGTGGGTCTTTGATCAGGTTTACAGTTCCTTCTATGAACCCCTATGGAGCTGGCCACAAATCCGGAAAGGAAAACAACACGCTGTTCCCATAAGAGTCGGGCCACTGTTGCAACAGTGGCTTGGCAGGCTGCTGTCAGATATAATATTGTTTTAATAGTGTGCAAAGTTCACAGTTGGGTGAGAATGTTGATAGCTTTGCTTTCTTAGTAGCCTTCATAACGCCTTGTAGCACTAGGAAAGTTGTCCAGCAAAGAGAAAGCCTTTGGTTTAGTCCTAGCTTGAATCTTCTATGTCCTAGAGCCAAAGTGTGCATTTCCTTCAGCAATAATGACTTCCCATTGATTTCTTGCGGACAAACTTAAGGAGCTTAAAGAAGGTGCAAACAGATGGTTCAATAAACTTAATGAGAACAGCCGTGAACGCCTGTGCAACGGCCCAGAAAGCACAAACGATGTACAGTTGAATGAAATAACAGATAAACTAGGATTTGAAATTTTAATTCATTATAAAATAAAAATATTACCATGTACTCAAGCTGAGTAAAATACAGAGTTAATCTCAGAGATCCCACTAAAAGGTCAAGTGAAAGCAATACAAGTAGGAAGGATCAAGTAGAAGACAGAATGTCTATCAGGACTTGAAGCTTAAGTACCTGCTAGCTGAAGGGAGATTTTGTTTTCAATTTATTTGTGGTGTGTGTGGTGTGTGTGTGTGTGGGGGGGGTGATGATCATGACTCTTATTTCCATTGAAAAAAATAACAGCATGGCTCTCTCTCTCATCCAGTTCTTCATCTACTGAGAAGTAACTATGGACAGAATCTGTCTGGTCTCTGACACAGATTTTCAGTTTTTAGTTATCATTTATAAAACACCTTATAATAGTACCTATTGTCTTCCTTTAATATGGGTTACATATATAATTCCTCATCCATTCCTTCTGAGATGCCTAATATTATTCAATAAATAAATAAAGTAAAGAGATTATATCTTAAGAATTAGAAGTTCTAGTTGGAATGTCCTTCCCTAAGGAAGCCAAAAGCATTTGTTGACTTTAATTTTTTTGTTGTTGGTTTCCTTTGTTTACAGAGGGTTTAAGATCACAGGCACAATAGAAATTTTGTACAGTAGGCCAAATTTTACAAAGAGTTTTAAATATTACACACTAAAATGACTACTAGATAATTTTTCAAGAATGCCCCAAGTGGAATAACTATTTTAAATTGAATTTTGCTCACCACCAAGGTGGTGAATATTTGGCAAGTGAGGATTTAACTCTATGGGAAAACTAAAATTTAACTGTTTGAATAAAATTGAATTGCTAGGTTATAAATGCCCCATTTAGAAAAAAAAAATCAAATCCAATTTTTCTCTAACTCAATTTTATGTGTTACTTAGAGAAAATCAGTATTTCCAGAGAAATGTGCTCTTATAAACAGAAACTGGGATATGAGTTACACATTAGACCATTGAATTCTGATCTCGAGAATTCTTTTAAGGTTTTGTTAATTCTTTGAAAATTTCAGAGTATACTTTGATCATATTCACCCCTTAACTTCTTAAAGCTATACCCTCACTTCTCTATCCCCCAACTACAGGTCTTCTTTTACTTTTTAATAGCCCATTGATTCCAATTTGTGCTGCCCATGTACTCCTGGGTACCAGAGCATCCACTGGAGGAGGGTTGACTACCAGGAGACACATCATTAAAGAAAAATGACTCTCCTCCTCTAAAAGCCAACAGCTATTTACAGTTCCTCAGTCAGACACCAGAGCACCAGTGGAGTCTTATACAAAATCCATAGGAAGCTGACACAGAAACCTGTGAGCAGCCAAGCTTGATGTAGGGGACATGTTCCTGGTCTCCAGTCTGACTCCAAGGAATAGGAGCAGCCTATCAATTCTTGAGATTTCTGTTGATCATATTTTATGTTATCTGTCAAAGTCATTTGTATCATGTTGTTTTTACTCATGCCTCACCCTATTTTTTATATATACAAGTTAAAATTTTATATTTATTTTAAATATTCATATATGTGTATAGTATTTACATCACTTGCCTTTCCCTCTCCTCCATCCAGTCCCTACTGTGTACTCCCACTCACTTCCTCTTGAATTCATGGATTCTTTTTCTGTAATTATTATTCTTAAACAATATATATGTAACAATGTATATCTATTATATATGTATATATATACATATATGGAAAGATATCTACATAACACACCCATATACATATACACATACACAAATACATATGTACATGTACATTTACATATACATACATATATATAGCCTGTTGAATCAATTTGATGTCGCTCATATGAATGGGTTTTGGGCTTTCACTTGGAACTGGATAAAGAACTAAAGAGCTCATCTCTGGGAAAGACTGATTCTCCCTTTCTCAGTAGTTATTAGACACCTATATTTCACCTTGGGAGATTTCCCCCATGACATTCTCATATCAACTGGCATTGTCAATGCTTAGGTCTTGTTTAGGCAGCCATATTGTTACATCTGAATCCTCCTTCTGCCCCTTCTTCCTCCTCATTCCTTCAGTCCAATCTCAGGAATATTTAATACTCTTTAATTATACACATTTTATTCACATTCATGGCCTATTTTTAAGCTTCAACTTATGTAACTTTTTTTTCTTTTTTCCTTTTTTTTCTCCCTTCAGTTTGTGTAGTCCTAGCTGTCTTGAAAATCACTCTGTGGACCAGGCTGGCCTTGAACTCACAGAGATTTGCCTACCTCTGCCTCCAGAGTGCTGGGATTAAAGGCGTGAGCTATGAGCCCAGGTAAGGGTTAACTTGTACAACTTTTTAAACACACTTTAACTTTCTGTTTGTGTTCTCCTCTTGTTTTCCATTTAGAAGCAATCCCTTAAGAAAAACCAACTAAAATCTAAAATTCATTCATATCTATAAATATTTCCTTTCTTCTTTAACATTCTTTACCAAAACTACACTGCCTAACTTTTAATCTCACTGCGTATCCTGACGGCTCCTTTCTGTCTTAGTTTTCTTTTTAAAATGTAGAAAACGTTAGCTAAACAAAACCTTGTTTGCCTTCTCATTTAGGTCTGCAAAGGAACAATAGGCAGGAAGAAGGTCAGACATTTCTGTTTTTCTCTGTTTTGGAATCGCCTGTATACCTCTGCATAATCATGACAATTATCTTAGCAAATATAAACACAAATTATTTTATCTCTCTTCAGAGCTGAAGACCCAAACAAGTAATTGTCTCAAATACACTGAAGAAAGACCTAAATGTTACGTTTAGGATTAAAGGAAGCACATCTGTATCATCTTCTTTGTAGGCCTCTGGCAGACAGTAACATCCTGATTCAAAAGTTACCTTTGCCCCATTTCTTTCTAATTGCTTTATGGGTGCATCACATCTAGAATTGGGAAAAGTAAGAGTGTAGGAAAACCTGGATTTTATAAGAGACAGTAAGGAGAAAAGTATGAGGGAAAAAGGCACAGGCAAACACAAACAGGCATCAAGCCCTACACATTAACGCTGTGGTTGTAAGTTTAAACACTGTCTTTAAATGGCTCATATTCACACACACACAAACAGAGCTTGCACAGATTTTGCAAGCATATCATTTTCAGTACTTGTGGAGTCAGATTGAGCCATGTCCCAGGCTGTTTTAGACAGAAAGTGACACATGAAAAAAGAAACCATCACCATATGCACACATGACAAAATTACATTCAAAATTATAGGGCACCCAAAATCAGAGTGGAGAGCTTAAAACATCTAGCTGTGTCCTTGAGATGTAAAGGACCAGAAAGAAAAATAGCTCAAAGGCGAGGCTGGGTGCAAAGGCGAGGCTGGGTGCAAAGGCTTTTGGGTGTCTTTCTGTTCCCAGCACCAAGCAGGCGCCTTCACACATGGAAAACCGAGAATAGGGCACGGCAATTTTTTTCTTTGATTTAGAATTTTATTCTTCTTAGAGCCAAAGGCAAAGCCACATAAAGACTAATAAGAATAGAGAGAATCATGAAAGTGGATAAGTTACAATTTATCTTTAGTTCTGATACATTTTCTGAAATTTTATTATTAATTTCCTATTCATTTTATCATCTCTCTTAAACTTAGTTACAAATTTCTAAAACATTCATTGTTTTGTAAATTACCAGATTTATAATTTCGTAGATTTTTTAGTATCTCAGCTGACATTGACACTCATGTTGTTCAAAACCTCTAGCAGTGCAGGAAAAAGTCAGTTAGGAATAGCAAATGTTTCCAATGTAGGAAAATCCATAAATTAACCTTAGTTAGCTTTGTTCATTTTTATAAGTAGTTACAAGCTTAAGTCACAAAATGACAAGCTTAAAAGCAACCAGAGTACCAGTGGCATTGTTCCAAACACGTTCTCCTTCCTTAAATCTGAAAGTTACAAATTTTATAGTATAAAAATACCATAGCTATGGGATAAATGCATCAGATAATATTCAGATATATGTTTCAGATCATATTCAGATATATTCTTAAGGGAGTATTCCCTAAGTTCCTATCCTAAGGCTGGTTCTTTCACTATTTGTCTTAGTCAGGGTTTCTATTCCTGCACAAACATCATAACCAAGAAGCAAGTTGGGGAGGAAAGGGTTTATTCAGCTTACACTTCCATGCTGCTGTTCATCACCAAAGGAAGTCAGGACTGGAACTCAAGCAGGTCAAGGAGCAGGAGCTGATGCAGAGGCCATGGAGGGATGTTACTTCCTTTTCCTGGCTTGCTCAGCTGGCTTTCTTATAGAGCTCAAGACTACCAGCCCACAGATGGTACCACCCACAAGGGGCCTTCCCCCCTTGATCACTAATTGAGAAAATGCCTTACAGCTGGATCTCATGGAGGCATTTTCTCAACTGAAACTCCTTTCTCTGTGATAACTCCAGCTTGTGTCAAGTTGACACACAAAACTAGCCAGTACACCATGTCTCTGGCTTTTCCTGTACGTCTATCAGTCTTTACATATGTCTCCCCATCCAAGTTGGGAATCAGGTATATTTTGCTGGGCTTCCCCACTGGTTGGTTCTGTGTTGAGCCACATTCTCTCTTGACACTTCCATCCTGCTAAATAGGATGGAACAGAGCCCCTCCTCCTCAGCAACATTTGAAACAAACATTCACAGAATCTCTAAACTAAAAATGGTAAGCTTGTAACAACCAGAAGATGTCATCCACACACATGGAATTAATGCAAGAGATAAAGGTTAGATGCTCAGGGTATTAGTAAAAGAATGTTCCAAAGCAAGCAAAAACAAACGAAATACTCTAAAGTCAGAAATTATCTCAACCAAACATTCTGAAACAAACAAAAATAATACCCAAACAAAATAGTATAGAACAACTAACTCAGAACATACCAATGGACAGTTGACCAAACTTGGGAAAGTCCAAGGAGGCTACGACATAATATTCTTAGCTTTTGTTTTGGTGAGATCTATATTCTGAATGGATTTGCTTGAGAGTAACAAGGATAATAAATCAAACTCAGAGTTGATAGATGACTCACCGATATAGAATCCCAGGATCAGTGCTAGGCCTGGGATTGTGGGGATGGCAGAGGGAGAGTGAGGTTCTAGAGCACTCATATGGCAAAGCTAGATCTGTATCCAGAGCTATGCCCGGAGGTGTGGAGACAGTGTGGGTCAGCTTAGTTCTGGAGGAATTCTCCAGGCAAGACCAGTGTGGGCTGCCATATCTGGAGCTGGGCCTGCAATTGTCATGGATGCAGATTTGTACTGAAAGGGGGAGCATACTCCCTTCACAGGAAGAGAAGAGGGAGTTTATCTTTTTATAGCAACGAAGAGTAGGAATCTGGTGTTTCTTATACTTTAGAAACTTTAGTGATTTAGAACATTAGAGCTGACTGAGCGTTCAAACAACTGCGACTAGTCTAGAAAATTGAAATAATTACTGAAGTTAGAATTCTTATTTAAATCATGATTGAGTGACTGATGCTTAAGTCTAAAAAACATCTATAAAGCATTTGTTTCCGCCCATGTAACGAAATTTAACAGGACTCTAATCCATGAGGAAAAGTCTGGAAAAAAAAATTGGTGAACTTGATCATAAACCTGGTTTGTTTTTCTGTGGATACTTTCCGATCTACATACAGTCTGTTAGGAGAAAATCCAAGTAAAGAAGCAGTACCTGGATGAATGTAAGAAGTCGGGATGGGAATTCTGAAAGAACAGCAAACACTACTGATAGATACATTTATTCTGCGTATGGGAAAGACAAGACTCCAGAATGATGGTGCTTGAAAGGTAGAGAAACGGTTGACATGCCAAACAGGATACAGACATCTTGGAGTTGGAGGGCTAGGGCGTTGGCTCAGGGATTGGGATCACTGCTGCTCTTGTAGAAGATCTGGATTCAGTTCCCAGCACCCAACATCTGGCAACTCTAGCTCCAGGGCATACAACAGCCTACTCTGGCCCCTTGGGGTACCTGTACACATGTACACATACACATCACTGTTAGAGTTAGGACCAACTTCAAATGAAGATAACCCAGTAAACATCTTAGTCCTTTAATGGAAAGATCAAATAAAGCATGACCACCATAGAAACTGAGCTTCAAGACAATCAAAACAATCTGCTGGTAACTTAAACACCCGAAACAACAAAAGCAGCTTTATTTAAAGGAAATTTCAAACTCAGAGGTAGCATATCAACAGGATATGATCATTTGCAACACAAATCATGAAAACAGTGACCCATAACCATGAGATAAAATCATAAAACGTAACCCACATATTGTAGTCAGTAGATAAGGAGATCACGATTGCTGTGATTAATATGTTTTAAAAAATTACAGACAGCGAGTGTAGACATAGCAAAGGAATGGAAAACAGAGAATTAGAATCAGTAAATTATTTTTTAACTATAGTTATTAAAAATAACCAACTTAAATGAGACTAGGCATATCAGAAAACTGGGGCTGTGAAGTCCGAGAAATGTCAGTATAAAACTCACAAACTGAAGCAAAGAGAAGAAATGAAAAAGCAAAATAGGGCACAAGAAAATTACCAGGAAGGCATGATACATTATGAGACATAAGAGAAGCCCTCTATAGTCAGCTGTTCATGGAACTGGAAGATCTGAGGGACAAGTGTACACAAGAAATGGCTTCATTTCCCCAAACTTGAAGATCTGGATGGGAGAGCAGTTTTTAAGACATTTTGAACCCTGGGTTCTGAGAGAAGACCTCAGATGCAATGTCTTCAGCTTGGAGTGCAATTCAAGTCCTGTAGAATTTTTCAAAGGTCAGAGACAAAACCAGTTAGTTTGCTCCAGCCCACCGAAGAAGCAAGTCTTTGAAAATTGTTATCCTGACATAGCTTGTTCCTTTCTTCAGTGTTTCTTTGTAACCTCTAAATTAAAAAATCATTTTGAAGTCTAAGAGGAAAAAAAATAAAAGAAATAGAAAAGTTTCCTGGAGCAATCGTTTTCAAAAGCACACCTCGTAGTCACAGAATAATAATAATAAAAAAAATGTTTTTAATAAGTGAATTACAGTGACCCAGCTCTTAAGCCAGAATTCTCACGTCCACGGAAGCCGTTAATGTGAAGTGGAGAATGTAATAACAGAACTTTACTGTGATTGATGAACTTAAGTGAGTTATTTTCTCAAATGATAGCTTTGGGGGATGGCTATTCTATTTTCTTTTTATGTTCACTTGGTTTCCAAATGAGGAGAAAAGGCAGGGGGTGAGAGATGGGGGAGGGGGAGGGGGAGGGGGAGGGGGAGGCGGAGGCTGCTTTTTATAAGAAGGAAGACATTGACATTGGCTAAGGGCCAATTTGGAAACTCAACCTATGTTTCCCCTGAAAGTAAATGCATAGTATTTAACATGCTGCTTCATTGCACACAAATGAAAAGAAACTGCCACAGGCATTTGTGGGATGTGTTCAAATGTGCACTCACTTTTAAAGCAATGCTCTTCCTGAAGCCTTCACTCCAACACATACATAGCATCTTCCAAACACAGTGCATGGCTCCATGGAGACCGGGTGACTAAAATCTTGGTGGTAAGAAATTAGGTCATAAAAGGTTTATTCAGATGATATTAATTGAGGTTTGAAACACTGTGCAAAGCTTTACAGCATTATTAACCAACTGCAAATGCTTCCCATGTAATGAAAACTCTGAATCCTTATTACATTAGGTTGAGGGAGATGCCAGTCAGCAAGCTTACTTGTTTTTATTCTCACCACATTCCCAGACTAATTTACACCTGTAATTTAATGTTCTTTTTGCAAGGAGAGTTCAAATTTCTATGTACTAGGTTTTGTTTTTTAATTCCTGCAAACTTTATAAACTTCCACATGATGGATGTCTGTATAATTTATCATAGTTTCAATGTTACTAACATCCAAATATGTACTTCCTCCTCCGTCCAAATGAAATGCCAAAGGGGTGATTTGTGTTGTTTGACCTCCACATACACACAGACACAGATGGACAGATAGACACACACACACTCCCACTTACATCCACGTACTTTATGCTGAAGTCAGATTACTTTAATAACTCATTATGCTCTCTTATAAGTTCCACATATGTTCTAAAGTACCAAAATACCCAGGAAATTAACCTACTTTGGTGATATAAACCACTCATCTGAGTGTTCATTGTTTTCTTATTTGATAAAACAAAAACCTTAGTAAACAGTTTAAATTTCTTAGCACATTTCAACAAATAGTTCCTTGATGCAACTTTAATAATTCAGGAATTTACTTTTAGAACATTGCGGAAGGGCAATGACTGTGGTAGGTGTATGTGCAAAGTTTGAAGCTCACACAGAAACAGGAAAAGGGACGTTATTTGGCAATTGCCTCGTCAGCTACAGTTCTAAATATTGCACATTAATTGTTTCAGGTTCCTAAAATGCTGTTATTAATATTGTTGTTTAAAAAATAAAAGACCTCAGACTTGCCCAGATTAAGCAATATGGCCAAGATCTACATTAGTAGATAGGAAAAGCATTAGGAGAGAGACTCTGAGTTCTATATTATATACTATATATGATATACTATATACTATATACTACTATATACTGGTATATACTACTATATACAACTATGTACTAATATATACTAAATGTGGAGCTTTATAGTTCCTCAATTACTTTTTTTTCACATTAAGAACATCTTTATTCCAGGGAGATGTTCAGAAGGTTTGGACCTTTCATACCAAAAAAAAAAAAAAAAAAAGAATGTGACATTTAAAAAGTGGTGAGAGTGGCTCAGGTTAGCTTATAACAACAGGCATGATGGCCTATGACAATGATTGGAGA
>CM052718.1:12916963-12940333 GCA_028551405.1 Uromys caudimaculatus
ATTGGAGACCAGGGCATGATGGCCTATGACAATGATTGGAGACCAGGGCATGATGGCCTATGACAATGATTGGAGACCAGGGCATGATGGCCTATGACAATGATTGGAGACCAAGGCATGATGGCCTATGACAATGATTGGAGACCAGGGCATGATGGCCTATGACAATGATTGGAGACCAAGGCATGATGGCCGATGACAGTGAATGGAGACCAAGGCATGATGGCCTATGACAAAGATTAGAGACCAGGGCATGATGATGACCATTGGGGAAAGCCTTCACAATAGCTTTCTTCCCTCCAGTGTTGGCTCAATCTTCCTCTCCCCTCTCTCTCTCTCTCTCTCTCTCGCTCTCTCGCTCTCTCGTTAGTTTTTTTTATTTGGAATCTTTAAAAATGTTCTTGGACAATTTTATACATTTTATACCGATTCCTTTTTACTTCCCATTATCTTTGTGTGTCTATCTCCTCTGATGAAATGTCTTTACTTCCAAAAGTCTCCTCCCTCCCTTCCTCCCTTCCTCCCTCCCTCCTTCCATCCCTCCTTTCCTCCCTCCCTCCCTCCTTTCCTCCCTCCCTCCTTTCCTCCCTCCCTTCCTTCCTCCCTCCCTCCTCCCTCCCTCCCTCCCTCCCTTCCTTTACATTACCAACCTTCACTTACAGAGTTTGGTTATAAGGGTTTACATCAACCCGAGTGGGCGCATACTCCCTAGAACATCATCAGCTTGTGACATGGCCCGTGCGAGCCCCCACCTACGCTCAATGCAATGGCGATGGGCCTATCTTACACCGGAAACCGCAGCTGCAGTGAACTGGGGGGGTCATCAGAAATGTCACAACCAAGTGAGACTATTTTGCAGGACTACTTCCCAACCTTTCAGTTTTTTGGTTTTTTCTGCCCCCTTTTTCCTTGATGTTCGCTGCGCCTTGGAGGTGCTAAAGCAGCTGTCTTGTTTAGAGCCAAGCTCTACACAGATACTTATTTGCTGCCTGCCAACCAGATGTGAGTCTGCATTAATTATTAACCACCGAAAAAATAACCTTCTCTGATGGAGACCAAGAGCAGTACTAATCTAGGGTAGAAACACAGATATTTAGAAGACGCTTTAACATTTTCATTTAGCCAACAAGCAGTAATAGAGTCTTATGAGCTTCCTGCCACGAATGGGCTCTAGACCAGAGTTTTAATCCCAGATATGAGTTCTTTCCTGGGGTGGGCCTCAAATCTAAGCATAAATGAGTTGATGACCTTCATAGAGTCATGCCACTATTTCATTGCTTGGCATATCTTGCTAAGTGAGTTGTTTTCACATCCTCTTGGGTCTACAGCTTGGTAGGGTGACTTTTCTCCTCTGGGAACTTATGTGACACCTCTGGCACTGTGAAAGCTAGCCAGCAGGAAGAAAACTTCCAGCTCCGGTCCATTTTGATTTTCCAATGTCTTGCAACAAACTGTGGTATTCTCGGCCATAGAGTCTTGTGATCCAGTTATGGTGAGCCTCTGAGGGCATCAACAGTAGCTTGTAACCGGTGGGGACCCTCCGTTTCCTCCATGACGTCATAACGAGGCTTCCTAGATGGGGTATTCTTTCTGAGAGGAGCATTAGAGATCCAGGCAGTAACACCCCGCCAGTCTAACACTTTTAATTATGTTTTTAATAGAGTCTTTAAGACTGCTAACGTGCTGTTTCTTTCTTTGGCATTGGATTTTCATGTGTTAGAGTCAAAAAAAAAAAGTGCAAATCTGATAGACTGGGTTTGATCCCAAAATCCAGTGGTGGAAATAAAGTTGCCTACTGACCTGCACTCACACCTGAAAACAAACACACATAAACATACAAAAATAAATTCCAGTGTGTTATTCTAACGCGGGTGTGAGACTATTATTCTTAGCAACTTGAAACAACAAGAAAAATGTGTCAGGAAAATAAGGCAAATGGATAAAGAAATGAAGTTTCACACAGTGGCTGCATCATGCAGACTCATGATCTATGGGTCTTGGTGGAGAGCACAAGGTAGTGGGAGTTACTGCTTAGCCTGAGGCTCTTTGGAACAATGTCACTTTCTGATTGTAGCTGCTTTTGGACAACTCTAAGAGTTTTTGTGACTGAATGTCTTGGAACTGGAATATGAGTAATAGCTATTTTACAAAGCGCCTTCTCTGACGAGGCTCACGAGAACCTTAGATCAGCAGTTCTCAGTCTGTGTTGATCCCTTTGGGGGCTGTACATCAGATACCCTGCTTATCGGGTAATTATATTATGATTCATAACAGCAGCAAAATTACAGTTATAAAATAGCAACAAAATAAGTTTTATGGTTGGGGGTTCACCACAACATGAGGAACTGCATTAAAGGGTCATAGCAAAGGAAAGTTGAGAGTAGCTGATTTAGATGGTATCACTTCTGCAAAACAGGAAGTAACTGAGGGACTTAGAGTCTTCTGTACGGTTTATCACCAAAACAAACTACTGGTGAGAGAAAAATTGAACACCTTAAGAAATGGCTGAACTATTCGCCATATAGGTCAAAAAAGGAAAAAATAGAAAAGCAATTGAAAAATAGGGAAAGCCTCATATTGGCCATACATCCCTATTGATGACTGTCTGATAGAGGCTAAGGATTAAATCCTCTGGTCACATCTACTAAAATTTCTTGGAAAGCTTAAAAGCCTCAGCTACAAAATACCATGTATTGCTTCTGTTCTTGAGAACTGCGGGGGACAGTTGGTTCCCGGGATGACACGCAGAATTTCAGTTTCTTTAGTAACTAAGTGGGACACAGATGTCTTCACAGCTACTCTGAAGTGATTCTCTCTCAAAGGATAACTCCAAAATCCAAAAGCATCTCTTCTACTTCAGAGCACTCACTTTACATCTGGAAAAGATTTCTAGCAACCCCAAAAGAAGACAATAAAACAACATAATAAAAGTCAAAAGAGTGATAACTCAATAAAATTAATCTGTTCTTTTAAAATGTCCTAAAACTTTGACTTGGGTCCGTTTCTTACCTTCTCGGTTTCCTGAATATTTGTATGCTTGGCAGAACATATACTAAGCACTTCTTTTGTAATTTTACTGAAGCCAGACTGAGCAGTCAACTGAGAATCATTGCTACCTGAGTAGGGTAATATGGCTTTTTCCAGCCAGTTCCTTCAAATACGGGCACTTGAGACAGAGCTGTCTCAGTACCTGATGCAATAGCTAGGGTTTAGTTTCCAGTTTGATTTTTATTAGTTAATATGACATTAATTACCTCAAGATAGTTTGCTTGGCATCCTTTTTTGTTTAATAGTATCATCTGCAAAACCAATAGTCTTTGTGGAAGTCTCACAAGCTGATTACAGCATTACCCTTTGTTTCCACAAATGATTCGTGTGTATGGGCTTGTGTGCAGGTGCGTGTGTGGTCCAGAGGACAGCCTTGAGTATCATGACCCGGGTATCTGCTTTTTTTTTTTAGTTTAAAGACAATCTCTCTCACGGACTTGAAGCTTGTGTTGGCTGCTCTGTGAGCTTCAGAGGTTTTCCTGACTCTACTTTCCCATGGCTGGTATTATAGCTTCCGCATTAAGGACATTTCATCTACTGTTTTCAGCTTCTGTGAAAACCTCCAAAAAGGCCAGTGTCAGCAATCTGCAAGGACCATACATCCAGGAAGCAGCACAGGTTAATTTTGCTTAGGTGGATTACGCTCCCACGTCCAATTCGAGAGTCTCCTTTTTCGATCTCAGATAACCAAATCTAGGTTAAAAGGAGGTTTGATGACATCTCAGTGATGAAAAGACAAATTCACAGATAAATTCATAACAGTCAAAATGTTTTCCTTGTGGAGAAAGAAAACTGGCACATCATTTCTAGAGCTGTGAGAAATTATAAAGTCCACCAACACCATTCCAAAGCTGATTGCAAAGTGTGACAGTTATTTATGGTTGTCGACTTGACTGAATCTGGAATTAACTAAAGCCCAAGTAGCTGAGTATACCTGTAAGGGATTTATCTTAGTTAAATCATTTGAAGTGGGAAGACCCACCCTCTGGGCCACACCTTCTAATGGAAGCTTATGTAAATGACATGGAAGATGTAAATGCCTGCTTGCCCTCACTTTTTCTTGCAAAGTTCATTCCTCAACTGGCATTAGAGCTTATGTCTTCCAGATTCCAGCTTATACTAAGGATATCCAGCCTAATGAATTGAACAACTAATGGATTCTTGAACTTTCTGTTGGTAGACAACCATAATTGAACTAACTGGAGCATAACCCCTAAGCAACTATAATAAATCAATTCTGTTCTTTTAGAGAACCCTAATATATGAAGTTATAAAACAAATTCAAGTAATGCAAAACATGAATAACAAGTATAGATATAAACAGGATTTAATGACCGTCAGAGCTGCTATTGAAAATTGTCAACACATGTTCTCCACAAACTAATGGTAAGGTCCTACTGCTAAAGACAGCGACTACATAACTCATTGAACACTGAGAAGTTGAGATGGTCCTCTCTATGCACCCTTACCTCCACTGACCAGTGGCTATGGTACTGGAAAGTCCTCTTCGTGCTGCCAAAGAAGAAGGATAAACACCAATTAGGCTACAAGCCTTTCAGTCCAAAATGGCAACCTACATTCAAGATATGCTGAAGCAATAGTGGCATAAAAGGTGTGGAAATAACCAAACATTATCCAATTGGATTTAAGGTTCACTCTATGAGATGAAACACATGCCCAACACTGCTTGGGTGACCAAGAACTAGAGACTACATAGGCCATGGCACCAGGGAAAACCAAATACAACTGTTCTGCTAAAGGAATGCATCAATAGAATGACTCCTTAAGACATTCTGCTATACTCATGGTATTAGTTAGGGTTTTATTGCTGTGAGCAGATTCCATGACCAAGGCAACTCTTATAAAGGACAACAGTTAATCAGGGCTGGCTTACAGGTTCTGAGATTCAGTCCATTATTATCATGGTGGGAAGCATGGCAGCATCCAGGCAGGCATGGCACTGGAGGAACTGAGAATTGTACATCTTGTTCCAAAGGCAAACAGGAGAAGAGTGACCCCTCAGGCAGCTAGGAAGAGGATCTCAAAGCCTACTCCTACAGGGATACACTTCCTCCAACAAGGCCACACCTCTGCCGACAAGGCCACTGCTCCTAATAGTGCCACTTCCTGTGCCAAGTATACCCAAATCACCACATCATAGATCAGTGTCTTCCTCAGACACCATCAGTAGATAGGAACAAATACAGAGACCCATAACTAGATAATGTGCAGAGAATGAGAGGCCTTGGAACACTCAGTCCTAAATTGGATGTCTTCATATCAAATCTCTCCCCTCAGGGCTCAGGAAAATCTGCGGAAGAGGAGGCAGAAAGATTGTAAGAGCCAGAGTATACAGAAGACACCAAGGAAACAAGGCCTTCTAGACACTATAGGACTGACACACATATGAACTCACAGCCTGGTCTAATTTTGTTTCACTTCTTCTGTGGTGTTTTCTGAGCTCCTTGTTTTTTTCAGCACCTTGACTAATCACAAGTCTCTGCACTCACTGACATCCTCTGCAAAGAGAAGCTTCTTTGACTGAGTATGAAGACAGTAGAAGTTTATGCCCACAAATATTCCGAAGGCAGTTTGACAACATACTCATTTAGAAAAATAAAAATGGTACATTTAACTCATGGCGTCTGTGACATTCACAGCCATGGGCCTTTGCCAAGGCCTACAGCACCAGACATGGAATGCTTCCTCTGGAACGGCCCTCATAGCCAATCAGAAATCATTGGCCCCCTAAACATTCCTGTCCCTATTAAACCAGTAGGCAATCGGCTATTGGAGAATGTAAGGTCCAAAGTGAGACAGACCACTGCAGGCTTTGCTCCTCTAGCTGCCTACATAGAAATCTCTGGTACTGTGAAAGCCAGCCAGCAAACGAGGCTCCTGCTCAGTTCTAGCACCTTTTCTCTGTGTTTGGCAAACAAGCTGGTTCATGTTTGCAGATAGACTCTTACTTTCCAATTCTGGTGGCCAATCAAGGGGAATAGCCATAGCCTGTGTAATGTGGGGTATGGGGGTCAGGGGGGACTTCCTGGCCAAGAATGCTTAGGACTATACCCCATATCTGGCACTGAGATTTTCATTTAATAGCATATCTTCTGGGATCAGCATTATCCACCGACACATGGTACCATCATTCAAATATCTTCCTTTTCTTTTTATAATTATTTTTAATCATATTTTTTAAATTAGCTTTTTAGTAATCATTTTTTTTGGTTTATTGAGTTATAAGTTGCTTTTAAAATATTCTGGCTTGAAGGATTTGATCACATATATGTTTGTAAGTACCATTTCCCAGTCTGTTGTGTAATATACCTCATCACTTTCGTCTTAGAGTCAGTAGGGTTGTTCTAACCATTCTTATATTTTTTTATTTTTTAAAATTATAATATGTCCTTTGTCATATAAGTGGTTAGCAAGGATTTTATTCCATCCTGTTTCTTTACTTGATTATTTCCATTGCTGTGTAGTACATGTCATACATTCTGTCCTTTTCAAGGAGAAAATGGAAACAGCAAGAAAACAGAAGTTTGCTGTGAGATTTCATCTCCTAGGAATGTCAGAGAAGCTACATGCAGGAAGTCTCATCAACATGGCTACCTAAACATGACCTGAACAGGAACGCCACTGAACTAACACGAAGGGGGGAAAATCTCACGGGACCTCAGCCCTAGGCAAAGAACTACCAGCAACTAAGGAATTGTTTAGACGTAGTATTATCCATGGAAGACCTCAAATTGGTTATTTAATATCAAGTAACTAACCTTAAAATCATATACATACAAGTAAATTTATACAGATAGAGATGGTTTTATTTATATATGATATATATGTGTGTGTGTGTGTGTGTGTGTGTGTGTGTGTGTGTGTGTGTGTGTGTATATATAATGAAGAATGATACCATGAATTTGAAAGAGACCAAGGAGTGCATAGAGAGGGTTGGAGGGAAGAAAGGGAAGAGGGAAAATCACATATTTATGTTTGTAATTTCAAAAATGCAAAGGTTTTCCTCTCAGACAGAAAAATCAATTTAAAACATCACAAAGACACTATACTCTATCTAATTGGTTTTGCTGTGTCAAAACCTTTGCTTCCCTCATGGGACAGTCACATATCCCACATCAACCGTGCAGATTTAACCTACAATTTTTATTTGGAAAAGAATAAGACTATAAATGTAACAGGGCTCCAGACCTTCACACAACTGACTCCACGATGGTAGTATCAATTGGACCATAAAATCATGTAGACAGTACCACCTGCCGTAATGAAAACAAAGACCTAATCCATCAAAGTCCATAGTTCTTGGAAAGTCTCTAAACCTACTAACCTTGCTTTTTGGCCTCCGTAGTTCTACTTCTGGATAACTGTTCTTGTTAGCTGAAGTATATCAACTCAGGATGTGTGTGTGTGTGTGTGCGCGCGTGTGCGTGTGCGTGTGTGTGTGTTTAAAAGCTCACTCTGAGAAGGGCTTAGTTCTCTGCTCAGATCCCAAATACCCAGTTAATTGCCAGGCAGCTAATAAGGACTTCCTATTAGCTTAAACCCATTTCTGAGTAGCCTTCTCTGATGGATATCCTATAACAATAAACTATGAAAGTTATCTCAGAAGTTGATTAATACATCTCATAATTGGCATTATCATGTGACTACTTATATATTAAAACAAAGAGGAAAAATCAAGTTTAATTTGAACTCATGTTAACGCTATTTATGAAATAGCCATCTGAAAATATCTAGTGCAACTCTGACTGTAGATATGAGTTCATACAGAAAAAGAAAAAGAAAAAACCGTGGATTTTGTTTGTTTATTGTAGTTGTTTGAGAGAGAATCAATCACTTGATTATTTATTGCCTTAATGTTAAAAATTACCAACCATGCAAAACATGTACAGAATATAATATTTTCAAAATTCAGGGTTCCTAGGATTGTGGTTATATGTTCTAGTCCCCAAATATCAAGACGTATGTTCTATCTAGGATATTATGTTTAGTGAAAAAGCTCTGAATGAATGATATTTTCTTCCCCCAATATGAATAATTGGAATTTGATTGAAAAATTCCATACCATTATAACTGATTTGCATTTGTTCTGTGAAGAAATTAAAATAAGTTAAATAATTCATGATTTTTTTATCGTGGCTAAAAATAGTAGTTTAAGAAAATTATATTTGAAGAGCTATATAAGAATCAAACCAGAGGATTGCAGGATAATTTCAGATTTTATTATAAGCACTTGAGGTTTTGTGTATTTTGTGCTCTTTCTATTGCAAACACAAGTTGGGAACATATGTACTAAAAATGAAATATAACTCAAAAGGAAAGCATAAACAGAAAGCTCACCGTGGGAGTCTATAAATCCGTGTTCTCACACAGCATACCAGTTTATAAATTAGAAGAAGGCCATGTCTTCTCACACTTTTATCTAGCTGAAAAGCTGTAAAGTATCACCTACATGAAAAAATATATAAATCTCAATTTATTGTCTCACTAACACAAACAGTAAAATTCTTTCCAGAAGTAATAAAGACTAGTGCATCAGAGAGATCCAAGTATCATTCCTACTAACCTGCTTTGCTTCAAAAATTTTACAGGACTACACACATACTTGACAGCAGTGTAATAATCTGTTGCAGGAGGCTTGAACAAAAGAACACCTGAGAACTCACCAGAGTAGCAGCAGTGTACTCAACAGGAGTGAGTGAGTCAGGTGTTAGCATCACAGGCATATTTTATGACTTTGTAAAATGTTGGTTTGAAGGCTGACGTGAAGTCAACACTCAGAGGAGGGAGTTATCTCTAAACAGACTCCTTGTATGTGTCTTAACAGCTCCTCAACCAATATATCAGTGATACTTGCCTCAGCTAATATAGAAACTCTCAAAACTCGAGGAAGAAAAATGCCTCTAGACATGGTTGCTGGCCTCTACATCCCCCGCCATATTTGGTAGGCTGGAGGACTGCAAAACTGCTAGTTCTTACTCTCTGGGGGTCATGTTTCATAGGTTCATTGTGTGCAGCATTTCTGTTGTCAGTGAAAAAAAACATACAAAAACAAAAACCAGACAAACAAAAACCCAAACTACACAGCTGTCACCTTAAAGGAAATGAGATAGTTTATTCTGGAGCCACAGGGAGCAACCACGGCCCAGAAACACAGAATTAGGTTACTCCAACATGGAAGCAGTTTCATGAAGTCTTACAGTTTTATAGAACAAAGAACGTCATAAATTAATTAGCCAAGTAAAAGAGGCAACTTCAAAGTGGAAAGCACAAAAGGGAGATTTATTCAATGGGGTCACATTAGAAAGAGACACAGAGACCCAGCAAACACATAAAGTCCATCTTAGGGATCTTGAACTGAGGATATGCACATATAAGCAGTCGTGATCAAGATGCGGTCCTGCCCACCACTGACCCATCATTATGGGGGCTTCAGTCTCATCCTGTAAGATGGTCAGACAAGTTGTTAGGACTGTGTGAAATCTCTTTCTGGGAGACAAGTTTTCATGATGGCTAAGGCCTTTCCGTTATCCAACATGAGATTCCTGAGGAAATTCCCAGTTCTTTGGGGCCCATTGTTTCAACAGTCTGATAATCAGATTGAGAGACAAACATAGCTTGTTACATTATCATCCTTTGAACTCTTTATTCTTAATAAAATAAGGCTTAATGAAAATGTAACCACATTTCACTAAACTTTTAGTAGTCTTTGGAAGTATGTACAATTTCGTATCAATAAATCTTGATGACACAACCAGCATTCGGGACATTGAAAAACTGCACATATAAAAGATTACATGAACCAGCGTTTTAAAAATGCATCTACTTTGTGTAGTTGACATGCCCATGCTGAACAGGGAATCTGGGATAACCTAAATCTGTTTTTCTGGGCACAGTCACTCAAAATGCTACCTTTAAAAAGCCCCTTTGGGCTCAACGTTCCATTGTGACGAGTGAAAAAGTTGTAAGTTTGTCTCAGGGTATGGTAGAACATTTCCTACAGGGGCACACAAAGAAGAGGCTTCTCAGATATATAGATTTAATGCAAGAGAGAATTGGCTCCCCCAAACCTACCTTTTCTTGTGTCTCCAGAACTAACCAACTCAGTATGAACTCTGGCAGTGAACCAACTCCATCTGACCACTGTCCCAAAACTCACAAAGCTGGGCTGCTGCTTTTGCTTCTTCGTGAAAGACTCCTTCTGGCTTTATTCAGGCAACTTTGTTTTGAGTGAAAGATTTTCTTTCACGCTGTTTCACACACTTGCCAAAAATGTCTATGTAGATGATTTTCAAGAGAAAAATTATTCTGGTGTCAGGAGAAGCACCCCTTCTGAGGTTTACTGGCTTCTCTCTGTTACCTGAAACTACAGTGCTTCCAATTTATTCTGATTAGTTGTGCCTGTGTGAAACACATTTGGGGAACTTCACCATTCCAACCAGAACAGCAATCACTATTTCAAATGAAAACATCTCCCTTCTCAGGCTTTCTACTGCTGTTAACCTTCAGCTTGCTGAATTATTCTAACTCTATAGTCTAAGTGGGGAAGCTAAAAGCCATTAGCTGGAAGTCAGCCCAGGAGTCCAGGTCTGAGTTTGAAATTAACTGCATGTTGTGAAGGAAAATTGAAAAGAAGTTGCATCTGCAGAGACAGATTGACTGACTGGGATTTCAGTGCTGTGAGAGAGTGAAATGTTGGAGGTGCCGAGGCTAATTATCCTATCTTGGGCTAGTTCTACCTCTCCAGAGCTAGGTGTGTCCTACGTAGTCCTCATATCAAAAGTCCCAGAACAATTTTCACCTACTTCCCTATGTCTTCTTATAGAGAGCTTTGCAACCCAATACCTTTATGTCATCAGTAATAAAATTATTGCTGTGTTCACCTCTTCATTTGCACTATTATCCAGTTATTATTCAAAGTACGACATTTGGTCATTTAAAATATGTTTCAGCCGTGCAGTGCTGGCGCACGCCTTTAGTCCCAGCACTTGGGAGGCTGAAGTCAAGTAAGAATCTTAATGTGACTGAACTCTGAGGCTAACTCCAATGAGCTTTGTTTTTGATTGATACCGCTATTTCAAATGACCAGATGTTGAACTTTTAATCATAATTGTATAATAGTGCAAATGTTGAAGTGAACACAGCAAGAATTTTATTACTGACAATATAAAGGTATTGGATTGCAGAGCTCTCCATTAGAAGACATATGAAGTATTTGAAAATTGTTCTGGGACTTTTGATATGAGGACCACTTATTCCCTTCACAGCACCCACCCCCAATTCTCTCCCATCAATGGTGACTTCTTTATCTGAAGTCATGATTTCTCTGCATTCAAAAATCAACTTTGTAACACACAACCATAAATATCTGGATTATCCTATTATAAATCTGAATGGCTCAAATGTACTTGGTGATGCCCAGGAAGACGATGAATATTACAAAAATCTAACCAATAGAGAGAAGCAGTTGGGACACAGAATACAAAAATGAAAATGTGTTATCCAGTAGGAATTGGAGATAGAAGACGCTTGCATGTTAGAGCTGCTGCTATGGTTACTGTTTGTCTGACTGAAGAAGCAACATGTTTCTGTTCCGGTCTGTATGTGCTGCGTGTCTTATTCATGGGTCTGATCAGCTACTCAAAATCCCTCCACTGAGGATTCTCCATGTGACAGACGTTGTGCTGGGCACAAGAGAAAGCTCTATCAAAATAAGCCTGGCATCTGATATCAAGAAGCATAATGGTAACATTCACACCGCCATACTGCTTAGCATCTCCGTGAGGCATGATTCCTCCTGTCGCACTAGCTGCACAACTATCAAAGAAAATTCACAAATGAACTTTATACCAAGAAATTTTAAACAGCACGAGTATCAATGTTGTTCCGATATTTTGCTATTTTTATGAGCAGAAAACTCCAATGTTCAGATTCCAAAACACAATATTCTTGCAAATGGGGGGGGGCAGTAAGTGCAAAGGTAATAAAAACAATCAACCGCAGCCTTGATTTCTTATTCATACATTGAGCCTGAGGGATAGAGAGGATTGTGAGCACCAGACAAGTCTGAAAGATAGGCTGTTGTCACTACATGAGAGGGGCAGGTGCTCAGCTGAATCTTTCACTGTGAGACTTCTTGATTCAAACCTTTTAGTGTTTATGTAAATATTGAGTGTACCAGCCAGATATCTGAGAGTACAGATCTGAAATCCCAGCTTTTGAAGAGGCTAAGACAGAAGGTCTCAAGGCCAAAGTCTACTTGACTTACAAAGTTAGTTCAGACCAGCTATAGAACTTAATGAGACCCTGTCTAAAAAGAAAAAATAAATAAAAGCGGGCTTGGGATATAGCTCTGTGGTAAGGCACTTACCTAACAAGCCCAAGGCTGTAGTTTCAACAGCAAAAGGAAATAGACTATATTATTTTATTCCATTCCTAATGTTGCTTATTATAACTGTTTAATGCAACAGGTGCATCAGTGGCATAATCTACATGTGATAAGTGCAGGTATTCAAACCTACAAAATTGACATTTTGATATATGTGCCTGTGTAAAACTATCAACACCCATGGCAAAGGTATCGTTTACACCAACCCTACCAATGACTTCTTCATTGTACTAGGAAGACCTGCCTCTCCCCACACTTGCCCTTTACCTTCAGGAAAACAATAACCTACCTTGTGTCATTAAAGATTCGTTTATGTGTTTGAATAAATTTACCATTAATTTAAGGACCATTCTCCCCAAACCAACAGAAAAAGATCTGGAATATTTATAAAATATTAATATTAAATGAAAGCTCTGTTTAATATCTGGGCCATTGGCCTTTTTAACAGCCCTATTCACCCCAGTCACCTCAAACTCAAGACTGAAAATTGCTGAAGTAGAAAGTACTTTGAAAATTGTCCCTATAAGGGAAGGGTTGTGAAGCAGTCTTCCTGAAGACCTTTCTGAGAAATCAGATGGACCATCTTTAGCCCTGAGTGGTTGGGCACTGCTCAGCCTGCTCCACACATATAGAGAAAGTCCTGGGAACCTGGCAGGAAAGCCTCAACTGATTGAAAGTTTTCTTTCAAGCCATATAAGTGCTGAGACTCATATCTGTTGCATCTTCATTAGAAAGAACAACAAAAGCAAGATCTCAATCAAGATAGCCAAGAGTAATACAATTACAGACTAAATTCTACATGATTCTCCTCTCTCTGTCTCTCTCTGTCTTTCTCTGTCTGTCAGTCTTCCCCCCACCCTCTCCTGAATTTTATAGAAAAGGATAAAAGGCGATTGTCTTCAGACAATGATTTTAGCTTCCTGCAGCTGGAGTCTCAGTAATTCCTGGTTAGGGAAATGGATGGCAAAGGCAGACAGACTTTCAGCTCTGATTCCCACTGCCTCTCAACGAGGTCCCTCCTGTATTTAGTTATATAAATGTTGCTACCATGAAATCTGCAGAAGGGTTTTGGCTCTGCTTCCATTAGTGCAAACACCACACCGTATCTTTACCCCAATGAATGTCTTCAGAGGATTGCAGTTTGTTTCTTTTTGGAGTTGCTACCATTTATGTGAAACTCAAAATTATGCAGGGTATGTTGGGGAAGAGGGAAAGAAGCATTTAAAATACCAAGTTTGGGCTGGGGAGATGGTTCATCGGGTAAATATACTTGCTGCTGAGCCTCTCATAACCTGAGTTTGACTCCAGGAACCCTCATATTGGATGAGAGAATTGCCTGGCAGTTCGTCCTCTGGCTTCCACATGCATACACACATGTGCCTGCACACACATAGAGATAAATACGGGTAGTAAATTTAGGATTGTTATTCTTGGCAACTTGACACAATCTAGAATCACAATGAGAGATGAGCTTTTGGGCATACCTATGAGGATTTTCTTAACTGGATTAAGGGAGGTGGGAAGACCCACCCTGATGTAGCCATCCTTATTTCTTAGAATGGACACTGGCCTAGGTGGAAGAGGAGAGAGCAAGCTGAGCGTGAGCGAGCATGCATTGTCTCACTGCTCTCTGCTCTCAGCTGTGAATGTGATGTTACCCCCTTGCTTCAAGTTCCTGTAACCTTTCTCTCCTGCAGAGCTTGACTGTAGCCTGGAACGACGAGTTGAACAAATGCTTTCTTCCTTACATAGCTTTAGTCAGAGTGTTTCATCATAGCAGCAGAAAGGAGACCAAGTAAAGGGCACTTCCTCTTTAAAATTTCTCATTACTATCATTATATTTTGCCTGTGCTGGTCATCAACATAGGTACCTTGACTTAAATCCATTTTTATGATAAGCATCTCAAGAGTCATGACTCTTGGCACTGGTTGTTTTAATAAGTATTTGTAGCATAGCCATTCTGCACCAGGGATTTGGCTGCAGGAGAGGAGACAGTGATGAGAAGAAAGAGATTCAGAATAGAAGTCTAGGGTTAAAAAGACAGGGAGGGAAGTCAGGAGTGGGTGGGGGAGCACCCTCATAGAGGCAGGGGGAGGGGAGATGGGATAGGGGGTTTCCGAAGGGGAGATCTGGAAAGGGGAAAACATTCGAAATGTAAATAAAGTAAATATCAAAAAAAAAAAAAAAAAAAGACTACACTTAACAAGGAAGATGCATTCAAAGTAGCACTAGTCGTTAAGATCTTTGAAGGTTAACACATTTGCCAATTCTTGTTCTTCAGAATAGTCAGTTAGAAAGCTGGAAGTCTTTTGAGTTTAGAAAAGGAGCCTAAATTGTGAAGTATAACATGAAAGATCCCTGAAAGTCCTGGGCTAGGAGGGTTCTGATTTAACCCTTCATAGTGTCTGAGCACAGAACAGTCTTAGGTCTTATCAGTCTGGGCACAGAATCAGTCTTAGCTCGGTTATGACAAAATAATGCGTCTGCCGAGGGACTCTGCCGCTGACTATGCTGAAGTGAAAGGAGAGGTGGGGTGGCTTAGAGAGCCTAAAACAGTTCCAACAAAGAATCAAACATTGGCTCTTCGGGATTGTAAAATCCTGAAGTCTAACTGGCACCCTTTTATTGCTTGCTAGAAGTTTTGAAGACCACATTATAATTTTGCACGGAATTATGTGAGAGTAAGAACTTAGGGCAAACAAATGCTATCATATGTTTCTATGTTCAGAATGAAATGCAATGATAACTTTCTTAGAGATGAAGAACACTTTTCATGGGAGGTACACGCTCGTGGTCCTTGGGCAAAGAGAAGGACACAAGGGATTTAATCATGGACACATGTTCTGTGGTAACTAGAAAACACTTTTCTAACTGGCCTGAAACATGAGTTTACTTGACAAACTAAAAGTTGCCATGAATTCCTTTTCACAAATTGCTTCTTCGTTGGCATTTAGCCAACCAGGTAAATTTTAAAGCTAGTTCTACTTATGCATCCACTTTTTAATAGTAATGTGTAAATTGAAAGACATGTTTACAATGTATTTACCTGTTAGGAAATTGTTTCCAGGTAAAAGAGACAACGTTAAAAGTCCCTAATGTTAACGTTTCGGCTAGGGCAGTTGACTGGTTAGAGATTCATGATTGTGGACTGCGGAGCTGTCATAGGTCCAGAGCCAAGCATTCTTTTGCGATCTTTAGTACTTTATATAATCATTCATTCGTCATCCTTATGTCTGACTGAACATTATTTCAACTATCAAGCAAAATATTTTTTTTAAAAAATATATGAACTTAGCAGACCACTAGCCTCCATACCTGGCTTCTCTTTATAAGTACCTCGAAGGCAAAGGACTTCAAAACCATCCACAAAGATTAGGTCCCTGTGTGCTCAGAAGTTGAACACCTTGTATGTAAGCTGACTTAAAAAGCCAAGGGAAGCTGAATAGACATTGATGGCATGAATGATTGACTACCTGCTCAGAAAACTCTAAGAAAGACAGGCTTAAATGTGTACTATTGGATACCATTCCAGATGGTTGACACCAGAATCTGAGGATGCCCTACCCATAATGATCTACTGATGCGAGACCATCACACAAGCAGATGTTACTACAGTAAAGAGTTTCTTATTGGACAAGATTCTGCCACCTCAATGATTAACAGCTAATTTTAAAAACTCATAGTAGAAAACTAGAGACAGCTGTGACATCACATAATTAAATTTGTATTTCGAGACATCTTTGCACTAATCTGCTGAGAGTAAAACCTCAGATTTCTCATTTATTCTGAAAGCAAAGGAGATTAATTTTGAGGTATTTTATGCCTCCCAGTTTAAAAATTACCAAATTTTTAAAATTATAACTTTGAAAGTGAGCAGTATAAAATACACGAATTAATCTGATCCCTCCCTCTGGATCTTTATTACCTTACCTGACATTTTGACTTATTTGTCAAAAAATTCAGCCCCTATATGACCAAACAAAATGTCTCTCCCAAGCCATCCCTCTTCTGGTATTTTCTCCTTGAGCATGAAACAAGCACACATTAGTTCCTCGGCCCAAATTCCTTTTCATGTCCTTCCAACCAGTTCAGAACAATGATGACTTTTGTGTGTCTGCCCTCCTAGCACGTAATGTTTGCGACTTTCTTCTATGGCTAACATGACCACTCTAGCACAACTACCACATTTTTCTAAGATTGTTACACTAGCTTTATAAGTAATTGTGCTTTGCCCAGTCTACCCAAATTCATGGGAACAAATTGTTAAATTCAGACATTGTCACTTGGGACGATATTAGCCCAATCAGAGTACTTTTGTGACAATTTTTTCCACACCTGTCTTTCAGTCTCCTTAGCCACAGTGCCAAGATTCCATAACCTCCCTGATCTTGTGAAAGTTTTATACAAAGAGATTCAAATCATTTAATCTCCACTTTATAAACCTTTTATGAAAATCTTTTCATTTCCCCACTCGGGAAAACTTTTGTCTACACAACGGCCTTTTAACCCCCCTCAGTTCCTTCATTTCTATGCAGTGATTCTTTTAAACTAGCCAATGGAGTCAGGCCCAACCACTAAGAAAACAGTATCTTTGCACAGTGATGAACGCCGGTGGCATTTCCTGCTCTGTGTGCTCGCAGCCCTGCTTGGGTTGCAACACACCCTTTTTACAAAAGTAAATAGCCTCCTCAGGTTAAGTTTGCTTTGTTCATGTGTTTCTTTCTTTCTACACTGAGAGAATACTTTTCCTACAACTTACACCATTAAAGTGAACAACAAAGTCAGGGACTTTGCTCCCTCCACTTCAGGAAATGGTCAGTTTTAACCATGCGAGCAGATCAGTGTCTCCCCCCTCCCCCACAGTCTATTTACCTCATAGGAAACTGTGCCATCTTTTATTTTTTATTTTTTGTATTAATTCGTGTATTCACTTTACATCCCAATATCATCCCCTTTCCTCCCAGTACCCACGCATACAGGTCCCCCCATTGCTCCCTCCCCTTCGCATCTGAGAAGAGGGAGACCCTCTGGGTATTACCCCCCACCCCACACATCTAGTGATTGCAGGGCCAGGTGCATCCTCTCCCACTGAGGCCAGACAAGGCAGCCCAGTTAGAGGAATAGGATCCACAGACAGGAAACAGATTCAGGGACAGCCCCCACTCCAGTTGTTGGGGAGCCAGAATGAAGACCAAGCTGTACTTCTGCTACTTATGTGCTAGGGGCCTTAGTCCAGCCCATATTTGTCTTTTGATTGGTGGTTCAGTCTCTAGGAGCCCCCAAGGGTCCAGGTTAGTTGACTCTGTTGATCTTCCTGTGGAATCTCTGTCCTCTTGGTTCCCCCAATCCTTCTCCCACCTCTTCCATAAGACTTCCTGAGCTCTATCTACTGTTTGGCTGTGAGTCTCTGTGTCTCTTTCCATTGGCTGCTGGGTGGAGCCTCTCAGAGGACAGTTATGGTAGGCTCCTGTCTGCAGGCATAACAGAGTATCGTTAATAGTGTCAGGGAGTGGTTCTTGCCCATGAAATTGGTCTCAAGTTGGGTCAGTCATTGGCTGGCCATTCCCTCCATGTCTGCTCTATCTTTGCCAGTAACAAATGAAACAGAGTGCTTCTCCCAAACACAATCCTATACTAGTTCCCAATGGACCTATAAACACCCAAAAGTCTGCTTAACTCAATAAATTCTACACAATCGGTGTGACTCTTCCTCATGTGGCTCCAACTCACAGTATTCCTTCCCTCATTCCCTGTTCTTGTGATAGGATAACCTTCATTTTTATTCCTCTGGAAGAGAAAATAATTTGTGATTTGCAGACTTTACATAGGCTTCCTGGCCTTCCAGAAAGAGCTTCATTTTTATTTTCTTATGGCTTGTTCCCACATGCTACTCAGGTTTCAATTGAAACGAAATTTACCATCAAGAACCTGAACTTTGCTACATCTCCCTACTTTACTTCACCCCTCTAATCACTCACAACTAAAATGTCTCTGTTTACTTCTGCTTTCTTGAGTAGGAATTCTGTAAGAGTAGAGTATTTCCCCACTGCTTCTTCTAGGTAACTAACAAATGATTAGCAGTTAATAATACGTTTAAAAATAATGCAAATATTCTATCTTATTATGGGTGATGCTATAGATAAGACATTGCTAAGTGTTGGTTTTGTTATATATTTGTAACCTCATAAGTTTTAGTTTGGGTAAGGACACAGCAGTACAATGGTTTTTCTTCCACAGCATAAAGTCTTCTAAAGAAACTTCTTAGTAAAATTTCTAGAAAATAAGAACATTCACTGAATTCCTGAAGTCCTAATAGCAAAATAAGATCACAAAACTATCTTCTCAGGTAGATAAAGGAGCAAGGGCTCCTAACCATTAACAGAGTCTTGTACTCTGTGTGACCAATGGGTTATGCTAAAGTAGAAGGTGAAAAAAGGCAGACAAACCCAGTGTTCTGTAGGACAAAGAAAGAACAAAACAGAGATCCTCAAAACAAAGAGATTGAGGCGGGAAGGATGACAGATCAAGAAGTATTTTCAGTTGGTTGTCATGCAATTTGACTCTCAGACCTTTAACAACTGAACACAATTTTCCAAATATTCCCATTTGTCTCTTCATACTTTTGAGATTGTAGATATCTGGAGAGGGTGATGTCTATGTTAAAGTTTCCTTACCTGAATCTTAAACAATGGAACATGTGATTGCCAATCCCACTCATGCCCTGGCACCTTCACTGTGACAGAGGATGATAACACCACATGGCCAAATCCATAGATAGTTTTCAGGATCCAACCCCTCTTACATGGTTCTCTTGATTTTGTCATGAAACTCATGTGTGTATGTGTGTTTCTTCCCATAAGCCCAGCCTAGTTTTTGGTTGCCTATGCTGAAAACTGCCTGTCTGAAGAGCATATAACTTAATGTTACTGAATATCAGAATGTCTAATCTGCCCAAGACACTCACTGATCTGGCCCATGTCTGTCCCTGAGAGTCCCTGTGCTCTCCACAATGATCAGTCATTGACATAATGCAAGTCATTGACACAAAGATGACCTAAGTTTTTTTTAACCCAGAATTTGTTCTCCATTCTTTAACCTCAATTTTAGAAATGATTTGTCAGCAAAGTGCTTTATAACCTCAGCTACCTCTTTGCTGCAAGATAATGCTTATCTCTTCCAGAGCATGCGTCTCAATCTGCAATTTTAGCTTTATGCATAGAACAATGTCTCACTGGCCCTTTAGACTGTTATCTTCTTGAGATAGCTAATAATTTGGGAATAATCTCTGAATCTTATCACCTGCTAAACTGATGGGCACTCAGTCAAACATTAATCAATAACTTTAAGCCTGATCTCATGTATTCCCGAATTTCAGATTACAGAACACATATCCTTCTCCCCCTCCTCTCAGATCTCCATATTTTGTCTCATTAGTGAGTTCATTCTCAAGGCTTCAACCTTAATTCTTATTCTCTTATTATTCTTATGACAGTATCAGTAAACAATTAATTTAATTACTGCCTATACATACGTCATATCCAAATGTATCTTTTTTTACTCAAAGAAGCAAGTTTTACACACTCCAGATCCATTTTCTTAATTATTAGCTTTACCCTCCAGTGTGAATATAACAGTAATAAATCAAATTTGCCACATGTAAGGCTGACCTAATTTTTCCACTGTAAGTAATTAGAATTAATCATAATAGTCATCCTTAATCACTAGCCATCCTTGTAAAAGTAAATATTAATAGTTATGCTTTAATTGAAATTGTTGATAAAAGAAATCAGGAATTAAGTTGAAATTGTTGATAGATAACTTATGGTATACAAATCATTGGCTAAATGTTGTCACTACCTTTAGCTAAATAAATGTCACTAAATATTCATGTGTTCTTGAAGAGCTGATTTTTGTGGGCATTTTTAATACATAAGTAGTATAATTTGCTAGTTGGTATATTAAGCATAAAATAGTTATCATATTCATTGAATAATACACTACAAATTTTCAAAAAAATATTAAACAAGACCTAATTATTGTTGCATAGAATCTTTGTATGTACTAACCAGGTGTTTTCGTATGTAGAAAAGGAAAATAAAGTTAACTTCGAGTTCTTTGCATGATAAAACCTTAGATTATTAAATTCAGTCAAATATGCACACCACATAAATTACATTGATCTATTAAATTTGCAATCCTAGGAAACATGAGTAGGAATCACCTCCCAACAGCTTTGAAGGAAAAATATATTCTACTTAATCAGATCTCTTAAATAAAGCTAGTAAAATGAAAGGCAAGAGAAAGATATAATTCTAAAGTGCTTGATTATTGTCACCACGGTCATCCTGAATTATTTCTTCCAGAGTGGAAAGGAAAGACTTAGACATACATTTGAGTATAGCTCTTGTTCTTTTGAATGAATGAAAAAGAAGAGCCAGATAAGCTACAAACTTGAACTTTCATCCCTTCTGGTTATTGTGCTTTTAGAAAAGAGTTATGTTCCGTGCTGTCCTTTGCCAGGTACAGAGTGTCACAGCGTTCTTGTAAATCACCATTACAAAGTCTTCCGTCTTTTGGAAGGCAATACTGAACTGGAAAAATGCTAAAACTGTCAAAAGTATGTTGTAAATGTGATCATGGTGGCTACAGCTTCTGAACATTTTCAAGGTTTCAGAAAATAAAAGTACCATGAGGACACGAAATTAATGAGAGCCTTTATAAAAATGTTCTACGGACACAAGGAGACGTACATTCTGACAGTGACCCACAGGGCCAAGCGCGATGGGAAGGACGGAGCCCAAGATGGCTAAGGAGCTCTGCGTCACCCTGAGCCACAGATGAAGCAGGAAGTTTTCTTGTGTGAGTTCTTTGTGTGACGACTCCTTTGCAACAGGAAAGAAAAAAAAAAAAAAAAAAAAAAAAAAAAAAAAAAAAAAAAAAAAAAAAAAAAAAAAAAAAAAAAAAAAAAAAAAAAAAAAAAAAAAAAAAAAAAACATGGTTTTTGTAAGGTGCCGTATGTAAATTATAAGCTGCAAAAAACTTTCACAGTTCTAAATGGGGAAGATCAAAAGATCTACCTCATCGGAAGGCTCGTCTTTATATTAAAGAGCCATTCCATGTGATCAATGACACTCTCGGGTGTTCCTCCTCTGTGGAGAGCCAGGCCAACCCACAGTTCTCTCAGAGGTCTTGAAGAAAGGACAAAGGGAACAGTCATTCTGTGTCCCTTGTCCAGGAATGGACAGAGAGCAAAGCTTGTCTGGGGCTGGAGCCAGTGCATTGAAGAAATCACGGTTGTGGTTTCTGGGGTCTCAACTCTTCCCCCTGGGCTATGCCTGTCAGTGTGTGGTAGTCATTTCTGAGGCAGCCCAGGTTGTTTACCAATGTTATCGGACTTAGCTCCCTATTAACCTTGGCCAGTTTCCCTGTTAATAGTGTTTATAATGCTGTTCTCCTTAACAAGGTTGCTTGGCCTAAGTCATCGACTTATGCAAGACCTCCTGGTCCCAAAGCTGTTGATGGTGTCTTCCTCATTTCTCCTTTATTCCTCAGTCCCCAGTCCTCCCACTGGGCATCTTACTGTCCCAGAGCCTCATTCCTGTGAGTTCGGGTCTCTCCTCAGTCTCTCTGAGTTTACAACATCGGTGTGAGACAGCACAGTCTCTGAGTTTCTTCTCAATCTCTGGTCTCTTTCTCGATGACCTCTCTTACGGTGAGGAATGTAAAGCTGTCTATTGTGAGTCTGCAATTGAGACCTCTCCCCAACAAGAGAGGGTATCATCATCATCGTCATCGTCGTCGTCATCATCATTAACCTGACTGTTTACATAAGAAAATCAAAACTGAGCTCATGATAGCCATTCTTCAGCTCTGACTATAGTAGACAGGTCAGGTGATGGTGCAGACGATTTCTCTGCCTGACTTTCTCAGATGTCTCTCCACATTATGACTTTCTAGGATCTACATTACATACCTGCACTGTTGTAGAAAAAATTAATCCCAACCCAGGGGTTCTACCCTGCCTTTAACCATTTAGTTCTTGGATAAAAGACAAAGGCAAACCTTTATTTTTACAATAAGCCTTAATCAGCACAAGAGCTGCGTAGATATCTATCCTCTATGATATCTTTGCCAGCCAATAATCCCACTATATTATTTGTCATGTTTTGTCTGAGCTGCTTTTTTTTTTTTTTTGATACTTTATTTACATTTCCAATGTTTCCCCGTTTCCAGGTCTCCTCTTTGGAAACCCCCTATCCTTTCCCCCTCCCCCACTTCTATGAGGGAATTCCACCTCCCACCCACCCGCCCACCCACTCCCGTATTCCCACCTTGACATTCCCCTTTACTGGGGCCTCTCCTCCCCCTGATGGCCAACAAGGCCCTCCTCTGCCACATATGTGGTCCGAACCATGGGTCCCTCAATGTGTATTCTTTGGTTGGTGGACCAGCCTCCAGGAGGATGGGGGGGGGGGCTCAGACCAGTTGACACTGTTGCTCCCTCCATGGGGCTGTAGACTCCCTCAGCTCCTTCACTCCCTTCTCCAACTCCTCCATCTGGGACCTCATTCTCAGGCCAGCGGTTACTGTAAAGTGAAACTTGGGTATTCCGAATGCTGCAGCTAATATCCACTTATCAATGAGTACATACCATGTTCACTCTTTTGTGACTGAGTTACCTCACTCAGGATGACATTTTCAAGTTCCATCCATTTGCCTGCAAATTTCATTAAGTCATTGTTTTTAATAGCTGAGTAGTACTCTATTGTGTAAATGTACCACATTTTCTGTATCCATTCCTCTGATGAGGGACATCTGGGTTCTTTCCAGCTTCTGGCTATTATAAATATGGCTGCTATGAACATAGTGGAGCATGTGTCTTTATTATATGTTGGAGCATCTTCTGGGTATATGC
>CM052718.1:12940833-12981650 GCA_028551405.1 Uromys caudimaculatus
TGAGGGAGTTTGCAGCCCCAAGGATGGAGCAACAGCATCAATGGGCCTGAACAACCCTCTGGTAATCCTGGAGTTAGGGCCACCAACCAAAGAATACACATGTAGGCACCCATGGTTCGGACCACATATGTGGCAGAGGATGGTCTCGTTGGCCATCAGGGAGAGAGAAGAGACCCTTGGGCCTGAGGGTATTAGAGGCCCCAGTAAAGAGGAATGTCAAGGTGGGAATATGGGAATGGGTGGGCGGGTGGGTGGGAGGTGGAATTTCCTCATAGAGGCCAGGAGGGGGAAGGGATAGAGGGTTTTCAAAGAGGAGATATTGGAAATGTAAATAAAGTATAAAAAAAAAGGGGGAGATATGCTAATTGGATGCTATTACTTGTTGAATTCCATTCATCCTATAAACAATGTATAGGCACTATCAACTTTATTACTAAAAAAAAAAAAAAAGTACAGAAGGCCCAGTAATACATCTTTAGAACAAGGTGAAAGAAATAAATGATTCTACATTTATATCCAGTCACCAATCTTTCTCATTGTATCTACTTGTTCAAGATCACACAAGCAGAAAATGGATGAGTTCACAAAAGCTGAAGACAGGCCAACTCTGTTGTTCAGCTGTAACATGCTTGCGTGTTTATCTGAAGGAAATGAAGTCAGTATAAAAATGCATCACTATATATCCACGCTTATTATGATATTATTTAGAATACCCAAGATATGGAATCAGCTCAGGGGCCTTCAACGGATGATATAATACAGTCCATAAAGACTATGAAATATTTCTTATTAGTAAAGAAATGAAATTATATCATGTGCAATCTGGAGCTGAATAAGGCTCAAACATGATATTTCATTTGTGGAAGCATTTTTTAAAATTACTTTGAGGTAAAAGAGGGTCTCTTAGGGAAGAGAAAGGGCCCAGGGACAAGGAGACAAGGGGGTAGTGGGAGAGAGGAGAGAACATGATCAGAGCACAATAAATGCTTGCATGGAAATTAATCTTTATGCATGATATGCATAGACGGTTCTAATCCTAAAGGAAGTCAGCAGAGCTAAGAACTGCACCCAGTTCCATTTGGTTTAAAATCTCAGGTTTCCTTTTATTGTAAGATGAACTGTAAAAACTTTAGAATAATATCATGCAAACTTAATTGAATATACGCCAGGTTTTTCTTCCTGCCAAAAAAAAATGGAGCTATAAAAAATGACAAATAGGAGGCAACTATTTTTAGGTAACTGACAAACAGCAGTAGGTGACAGTGTTCTTTTAGAGAAAGAAAGCATTAGAGCACCCCTCGAAATCATTCTGACTTTCAGTTGGGGGCATTTCTGTTATGGAGTCACAAAGTAAAGGTCCAGTATAGTACAATCTTGCTGAGTCCAGAACAAACACATTGAAACTCAGGGATTAGCCAAGGGAAAGGCGCTCATGTGGAAACCCAACGTATGCACTAGGATTCAGCAGAGTTCTGCAGACAACGAAGCCACACAGGCACACAAAGATAACCTAGGAGGGTTGGCACAGCTCACCTGCTCTGCACTGAAAACTGACCAGCAAATGTAGATGTACCTCTGTGGCAAGGAGAGGGTAAAGAGTTGGCCCACTGACACACAGAATTAATTAATTGAACTTGTAGTTTGGATTCAAGGAAGCCTAAAACAGATGGTGTAAGACTTGACTATATTGTCTAAAAAATCAGAGCCATCACTAAACAAATCATCTGCCAATCATTTAATGATGTTCCAGGGGAGGGAAAGCAGAAGTAAAATCTCAATACCATTTAGAAGCAGCACCACTGGGGCTGGGGAGATAGCTCAGTGGATAAAGTGCTAGACATTCGTGCAGGAAGACAAGATTTTGATCTGCAGAAACCACACAAAGTCCTATTCATCTCGAATCCCAGCAGTCCTATAGCAAGAAGGGAGCAAACCCAGGAGAATCCCCCAGAAACTCATAGGAAAGCTGGTGAACTACAAACAAGGTGGAAGTTAATAAACCAAACACTTAAGGTTTTCCTATGACCTCCGTGTGCACACTAAGGCACACATGCCTGTACTGACGCACAAGGACACTAACCAACACAAACAAGCCTGCATCAACATCACGCGCAAAAAATATTAAATAAGGAAGAATCACATCTAGACTCCGAATGATATGAAGATTGTGCGTTTACGGTACAATAAAGAAATTTGGTATGGGTAAATTAAGATAACAGTGAAATATTGATTAAACAAAAGTTTTCAAATTGTGAAGCCCCAGATGTTCAGATTAGTTTAACAAGCAGTTATACCAGATATATTGCATATTTTAAATTATTTAAATGATAGTCATAATAAAAGCAGAACCTCTTCTAAGACAATCAACTGGAAATCTCTATCTAAAACTCCAGTATCATTTTGTTGGTTATTTTTGTAGTGTAGGAAATTGAACTTTGTACATTGGCTTTGTACATACTAGGCAATCACTGAGCCTCTGAGCTTTATCTAACACTAATATATAGTATGCAAATAAAAAATTCAGGATGAATGTGAGAGTAAACTGAATACAATGTTACAACAAAAAAGATATTAAACTCGAAACCAATTCTAGATAAAATTCTAATAGTAAAATCATACAGTATGAGTACAAATTATGAAGAGGAGTAAACAGCTTACCAGTGGTCAACCGAACAATATTAATCAGTTTAACATCATTATAAAGGAGAGAGAGAGAGAGAGAGAGAGAGAGAGAGAGAGAGAGAGAGAGAGAGATAGAAGATGAAGAATGAAGAGAACTGGAAGAGTCATTCTTTTGGCAAGGGGAAGGGATGGAGAAGAAGGAAGATTTTTATGTGTTGGGTTTAATAAAAAGAATGGCAAACAATTTGTTCATAAAAAGAAGCATGGGAAACTGAAGAGACAGGCTGGGACACACTTGAGAGACTCACAGCACATAATCTAACACACTCATGCCTAAAATATATAAGATCTTTCCAAAACAGCACAGCAAACAAACAATTACTTGGTTCCCAATCATGATCAAAAGGCAGAACTATTGTGGGGAGCCACAAAAGCATCTATATGAATAGCCGATAGATGCTTGAAACAATGTCAAAATCACAGTGAGATGGGATTTTATGTCCCCTGTAGTAGCTACAATTGAGGCCACTGACAGTTCCTAAGTTGCTGTTACAACAAACTTAGGAAGAATTTGATACTTCCTAATACACGTAAATGCTAACCCAATTTATAGCACAACAATTACATTCAAGAGTATTTACCAAAAACAGAAAAGAAAATATATGCACAGCTAAAACCTCTCAAGTCAAGGTTATATTTATATTTTAATAAATAAATGTTTGTCACCAGAAGAATGCACTGAAAGTGATGATGCATCCATCCAGTAAAACCATTCTAAAAACAGAAACGTTATGAATATGCACATGTTTCTTTATGAGATGTCTAGCTCCAGGTGATATTATAATAAATTGTTCTATTGTTGAGAAAACCTAGACAGGGAGCTTTAGTACAATAGAAATTTTAACCATGGAGCTAGGATTTCAGATCAGTAGAGTGCTTGCCTAGCATACAATGTTTCTGAGTTTGGCCTTCAGCACACACACACACACACACACACACACACACACACACACACACACGTGTACACTTAGGCACAATGCAGTTTAAGACTGTGTGACATACTGTAAAGACAGTAATATGACAATAAGAGAAATAAAGATGGCAAGGGAGAAATGAAACTAGACCTCTACAAATTTTCTGTATTTAACATGGGCTTGTATCATATTAACTTAAAACGAATCACTAGCTAAAAGTGAGTATTATTATTTCCAAAGAAACACTGAAATTATGTATTCAATATAGATATGAAACAAAAATAGAATACTGAAACTATTTTTGCAGCTAAAAGACAAAAGGCAACACAAGAGAACTGTGGCTGGAGAGGTGACTCAGTACTCAGGAGCATGTGGTGCTCTTGCAGAAGACCCAGCATCCACATTGTGGTTTAGTCATCTGTACCTCTCCTTCGGGATCCAGTGCTTTCTGGATGTGATTACAGACTTGCAGGCACTCATTCATATACATAAAACAAAAGTAAATAAACCTTAAATTATCTTTTAAAAACAAAAAGAGTATAGGAACACAATAGTAATGAAAAAACAAAACTACTAAAAATAAATAAGAACTACAATAATCCAAGAAAGCATGAAATAGTATTAAAAACATCAAAGGGAGAAAAGGCACAAGGTGTTTATAATCACAGTTTGATTGTCGGTATCTGAAACCATCACGGCTGTAAGATGCTTCATACAGACTCACGGAAAGCAACACAGAAACCTGCATTAGATATTCTAGTTATTTAGCGAGGAATCAAAGTGGATCACTAATAGAAAACCACTTAATGGCTTTAAAAAGGGATGGGCCACCTCCCCCACCCCCTGTGTCAAGATTTTTAACTCAAAATTGTTCCTGTCTAAAGGAAATGCAGGGACAAAAAAAATGAGCAGAGACTGAAAGAAAGGCCATCCAGAGACTGCCTGACCATGGCATCCATCCTATCTCAGACACCAAACCCCAACACTGTTGCTGATGCCAACAAGTGTTTGCTGACAGGAGCCTGATATAGCTGTTCCCTGAGAGGCTCTGTCAGCACTTGACTAAGACAGATGCAGATACAACCAACCATCAGCTGAGCCCATGGACCCCAACAGAAGAGCTGAAGGGGATTGCAATCCTATAGGAAGAACAATAATATCAACTAACCACACCCCCCAGAGCTCCCAGGGATCAAACCACCAACCAAAGAGTATACATGCATGGGTCCATGGGTCCAAAAACATATGTAGCAGAGAATTGCCTTATCTGCCATCAATGGGAGGGAAAGCCCTTGGTCCTGTGTAGGCTCTATGTCCCAGTGTAGGGGGATGCTGGAGCTGTGAGGCGGGAGTGGGTGGGTGGGAGGAGCACCCTCATAGAGGCAAAGGGAAGGAGGGATGGAATGGGGGATTTTTAGAGGGAAGACCAGGAAGGGGGACAACATTTGCAATATAAATAAATTAAATAACCAGTAATAAAAATTAAGTAACAAGAGAGCAACAAAGGTTATGCTAAGCATACAGAAAGCAGTGAGCAAACTTCAGAAGCGCTTTCTTGAATGTAAACTGGATTAAGTTCTCCAGTCCAAAACAGAGTTGCTAAATAGATATTTAAAAATATCTGATTTAACTATGGACCATTCAGATTACCCTTATAAACACAAGTAAACTGAATGAGCAGATAGAAAATAAAATTTCGTGCAGACGGAACGAAGAGGAGAGTCTGAAGTTTTATAACAGGTAACATTTGAAGTGATCAAAAACCATTAAAAGAAACAACATTATTATTCAAGTTTTACAGAGAAGACATTGCAAAGAAGAATTCGGAGTGAATTGTACATATGAAACTGATTTGATAAAGATAATACTGTATGTCATCACTCATACATTTAAATTATGTTTTGAAAACATTGAAGTCAGCAGCCCGCGGTGCACAATAATAGTCTTGACAGACTAGGGTAGGAGGGGCTGGAGAGATATTTGCCAAAGTGTGAAAACTATTTCATAATATGTCCGTGATCCTGATCTATCATGCTAAAAGGTAATTAAAATTAATAATAGTAGACTTCACAATCTACATTAGTAAAGAACTAGACCTTCGGCATTCTTGCCAGGAATCAAAACGCAGTATGTGAATATGACACTTTGAATATATGAAACAGTAAGCTCGTAACATTAGTTGCTGTGTCCAATCCACAGTACGTACTCAGTGTATGTGTGTTTATGTACCTCCAGTCATCACGTTGTATAGTAAATTGTAATATAATTTGCTAAGTAGCTTGTCTAAAGCTGAAATACAGCTCTCGTTCTTAAGTAAATAGGTGCTGTGTACTTAGACTATGTATCAAAGAGCAGAAATTGATGATTGGAACATAGGAAAATGGGAAAAAAATAACCAATGTAAGGATATGTCTTTTGAAGAAATAAGGTTGACTGAGCTAGAAGACAGAAGAGCAGGCAACTAACACTAGAAATGAGAGAAAAGCTGTGGCTCTGTCATGCACATATCAACAGCAAAACGTGCAATGCTGAGCTGCAACAGAGTTAATAATGTCTTTATCTTGGGGGAAATCCATGGGCAGCACCATAGTGAACCATACAAGATAAACAGAAAATGATACTTTGTTTCTAGTCCCCAGGAAATCTTGTTTGTTTGTTTGTTTGTTTGTTTTTATTTGCTGTCCCCTATAATAATCCCTCATTGTCAGCTCTTACCCCTTCCTTACCCCCTTCACCTTCCTCTCACGCTCCTCTCCTTCCCTGTCCTCTCTTTCCTCCCGGGAACAGTACCTGTGCTAGGGTTTTTACAGTCTGGTACAATGGAACATTCCAAAGAAAAGAAATGCTAGCTAGACCCAATTTCTTGGTCTAGTTACTTATTTATATTTTCTTCTGCGTCAGAGTCTTGAATCTTGTTATCAACAATCTCCTCACAAAGACAAATTTCAGAAGCATAAGATCTCATTAGTCAATTCCTATATATATTTAAGTTAAGGCAGAAGTAAAATAAAAATCAGACATTTATTCAAAATATAGAGGAAAGGGAAGTTTCCCACTTCATTTTATGAAGTCAGTCGAAACCTGATATCGATCCTTGATGAAAGGAAAGGTAACCAAAGAAATCTTAGCAATATATAAGATAGATAATATAGCACGATGGAATAATACATGAATATCAAAGGGGAGAATTTTTATAGAAGTATAAGTGAATGTTTATAAGAAGCAGTAATTAACATAAAATATCTTAGTAAGCAAATATTAAAGTACCTCATTGTACCATAAATGTATAGCACATAATCAGTATTATCAACTAAAGAAAATAAAAATTAATTGGAAGTGAATATACAAGGCTTGATATGAAACCATAGGATGGTGGGAAGAAAGACCGTTAGCACACGGTATGCTCCGTGAGGATGCTAGCACGCGGCACTCTGAACACAGATGGGCGAGTTGCTTGTTGTTTCTCCTTACTTCTAATGAGTTGTCAATACTACCAGGCCCCAGTTTTGAAAAACATCTGGTCAGACTAGCAAATGTGGAATAAATAATTAACAGAAGCACCTGTGACTATTTTACTAGTCAGTCGTAGGATATTATTTTTAGGAATAAAAAGTTTTAGATCTTAAAAATCAGATATGACTTTTGACAAGATATGCTGAACATGAGTACATTTTAAATAGCAAAAAAAGTCACTATGAATATTTAATAAAATGTGAACATTCTCACCATCCTAACAAGATAAGAAATTGCTTTGTTTCCTTTGTGAATTTTAAATTAATCATCAATTACATAGTAAATACTATATAGTACATAAAATGTTTCTTATTTTAAAATATCACATTATAATTGTAAAATAAGCAATAAAGGCATTTGAGCAAAGCACTTGAGTTACAGGAATACTTAAATCTTCAAAGCCATATCCCTCCCACCCACCGACTCCTCAAAATAATCAAAATACACCTTCACAGGGAACATTGACATGACAGGATGCTAAAACCTTCCCCAATGTTATAACCTATTTAAAAAATGTTTTAGCTGATAAGAAAGGTAAGTAGCTAGGGTCATATCTTATTTCCTACCTTGAATTTCAGCCAGTATCGCATCCTATTTGTGTTTCCTGCTAAGCTGCAGAACTAATGTTTGTACATCCTTCAGATTTCATTAAATTTAGTCTAATATCCTTAGTAGTCTTAGTAGGAAAATGACTTTCATACGTTTGGTTTTTTGAGAACCATAAGAAATATTTGCTCTCCAGAAAAGTGAAAATCCAAACGGTCTACACTGGGAACGTGATGCTAAGCTCTGGCCCTGAGAGTCCCGTTCTATAATAACCCTCACACTTCCCAGTGCCAAATGTAACCCACCTTCTCTTAGTATTTTAAGCCAAGGCACACAAGTACTGTTGTCAAGATGATAGAGTTAAGATATGAAGTCACTTCATATTAATACAGTTATGTTGGTTTTCCCTGGACTAAATATATGAGCCCACTGAAAGCAAAGTGGCTGGTTACAGGCCTGGAAATAAGCAAGCATCCATAATGAGAACTTCTCACAGGCATCACATGGGGAGAAACTGAATTGTCTATGTGAGCTGAGTTCACGCCCAGCCTGATGACAACAGAGAACTCAGTCATCCCAATATAAGAATAGTCAACTGGTGCATAATAATGTCACTGATAGATCACACATATGAGGGTGAGCCCATGGGATGATATCGCCACTGAAGTTATAGTTTTCTTAGTTTGTCTTTTTTCCATAACGACAAAGTAACTTAAACCACATTGCTCAAAACATGTCTGAGAATGTGTATCTGTGCTTAAATTCTATGACAAAGCAGTGAATAGATGAGAACATAGAGCTAGAACAAGCGCACAATCAACCCAGTGTTGGTTTAGCCTTGTGAAACCCTAAGCAGAGGCCACCTGACTTCTGTCCACATGAGCTGATGTAAATAGGTGATTGTTTTCTAAACATCTAGATTTGTAGTTATTTGTTGTGAAGCAGTACAAGAATAACATGTGTACCACACGGGTTACCTGTCGCTCATGAAAAGAGGTGTGCTGAGCCCTTTCTTTCCATTTCTGTCAAGATGTGACCAAGGAGTACAGCACACCCCCCACTGTAACAGTAGGAGTAGCCTGTGCTCTTGCCACTGCAGACTGAACCCCCCAGTCAGCTTACCTTTTCACTGTATGAACTGTATCCCCTGAAACTGTGAGTCTAACTATGTGTCTCCAATTTTATTTTAATTGCTGAAGAAGGCATCCTTATCATGATTCCTTCCTTACCTCCTTCCCTCCTTCCTCCCTTCCTTTTGCTCAAAATGTATACATATAAAGCCGCAAGTCAAGTATCTTATACCATCTATACAATCCAAAATAACAGATTTAATTTATTCTTAATTTTCCCAAAGCAATAAGACAGATTATACTAGAGTGTTTCAATTACTATATTACAGTATAAATTAATATAAGATTATATAAAATTAATTATAAATTACATAAAATTAATGTATGTAATCAGTCATCCCTGGTAATTATTTTAAACATATTTTTTATTGACTGACAGGCTTGTGCATTTACATAATGAATTTAAGTTGTTATTCATTCTCTGTTTTCTACTCTCACCCATAAGTCCTCTGCTTCTTTCTTCTTCTTGTGTGTGACCCACTGTGTTTAATTAGAGTTCCTTGCCTGAGTCTGAGTAGTAAATCACTGACTGCAGCAAGTGCAAGTGGCTACACCTAAACAGAATATGATAAATGATACCCCTCTGCCAAGAGCTGTTACTTGCCGAATGGATGCCTTAACGGTTCAGTTTGGGAGTCCTAAAGCCTTATACTTTTAAACAATCGAAAAAGTAAGAGACCTCATCTCCTAGGACCTGGGAACTTTTCAAAAAAGAATATATGATTTCTTCTCTACATCTAAGCTACAGAAATAGTCTACAGCTACTCTATTGTTTTGGCAGCTCTGCCAGGGTTCTTACCTTATGGAGATTTTTCTAAATTGATGATTGTAGTTTACAACAGAACCACCATTTAAACTGCATTTCAAGTGGACACAGTGTAGTCTGCAAAAAGATCATTCTGCTGCAGACCACATGTTTTAAGTGAAGAATAAAACTGGTAAGATGACTTGGTGGTAAAGAGCATTTATTGCACTTACAGACAACCAGTGTCCAACTCCCAGACCCACATAGTAGCTCACAACCATCTGTAACTCCCATTTTAGGGGATCTGATGCCCTCTCTGACCTCTACAGTTACCAAGTATGCACACAGTGGCACACAGTGCAGACATATGTTCAGGCATAACACTCACACATCATGTAAAATGAATAAATCTACTTTTATAAGTGAAGAGCCTTGTAGCTCCTCATGTACTGAATCTTATGAGTTAATAGCCTGCACAGGACCCCACAAAGCCAATCATTAGAGCTAGACAGCCATGATGGGCAAAGACCAGCAGCTCACACAGCTACATACCCCAGCCCATGTCCTTTCCGGACTTCCACCTAGCCAGCCCTTGGTAGCTTAGGAGAAAGGAAGGAGGTGGCCATGAATATCCTTTAAAATATTCTTCTTTCCTCCACTATAATATCCTGAGTGAGAGTTATTTTTCAGAATGTGATACTAAAATCTTTTTTCTGGTAAATAATCATGTTTTCCCATTTGCATAGTTTGGATGATTAGAATACATCTTGACTCTTTTTGTTTGAGTTGTCAAGAATCCCAGAGCTGATTTCTATTCTCAGACACAGAAACTTTGTTATTGTCTCACATTTTGCTTTCTCCTTTTCCTTTATTCCAGAATCCCTAATTAACATCTTCATTCATTAACCTCATTATGCAAGCATTTGCATAACAACTTGTATCTCGGTGTGCCTATTATATATCACCATACACAAGGTATTCTATTACTATGACAAATCCTAATAACGAATGCTATCAACTTATGTTTCATTTGAGAAAGTGGATGCTTAAATAACCTCAATATTTTCTCCAGGATCTTGCTCTTAGTAAGAGACACATATAAAGTTTGAACAAAGGGTTTTATCTTCTGTAGTTATTTCCCTTTGTATAGATATTTTTTAGTGTCATATAAGATAATTTTGGATTGGGGAGAGAAGAGGCAAAAAGAGGCTGTACTTTAACAATCAATACTTTGCATATTTATTATGGTAAATGTTCTGTTCAGCTCACATTTAATCTAAACTTCACACCTGAAACACAACATTAGCATACCAAAGATAAGGGAGAGCATCTTCGCCAAATGGTCTAACTGGATGTCTGAATGTAGAAGAATGCAAATAGATCCATATCTATCACCCTGCACAAAACTCAAGTCAAAGTGGATCGAAGACCTCAACATAAAACCAGATACACTAAATCTAATAGAAAGAAAGTGGGAATAGCCTTGAACTCATTGGTACCGGAGACAACTTCCTGAACCGAACACCAATGGCTCAGGCACTAAGGTCAATTAATAAATGGAACATCATGAAAATGAAAAGCTTCTGTAAGTCAAAGGACACAGTCATCAGGACAAAACGACAGCCTACAGATTGGGAAAAGATCTTCACTAACCCTACATCCAACAGAGGGCTAATATCCAAAATAAATAAAGAATTCAAGAACCTAGACATTGCCAATCCAAATAACCCAATTAAAAAATGGGGTACAAGGCCAACAGAGAATTCTCAACAGAGGAATCTCAAATGGCTGAGAAGTACCTAAAGAAATGTTCAACATCTTTAGTCATCAAGGAAATGCAAATCAAAGCAACTCTGAGATTCCACCTTACACCCATCAGAATGGCTAAGATCAAAAACCCAAAGGACAGCACATACTGGTGAGGTTGGGGAGCAAGGGAATCAGTCCTCCACTGCTGGTGGGTGTGCAAACTTGTACAACCACTCTGGAAATCAATTTGGTGGTTTCTTAAAAGACATGAATAGTTCTACCTCAAGAGCCAGCTATACCACTCCTGAGAATATTTAATTGTATACACACACACACACACACACACACACACACACACACACACACACACACAAGATTATTTCAGGGCTGACCACTTAGTAATGGATAGCCAGTTGGGGGCTCTTGGGGAAGACTATTTCTCCCACTCTCAGCATTTCTAGTTTCCTAGGGTTGACACTCCATGAGATTTCTTCCTTCCATGTTAACATGTCTATCATCGCCATCCTTGTTCAGGAAGGTCTTTTATTGTTCAGCTGCAATCACCTGCCTAGGCTTGGTACTATTCATGGTAGACTGAGTCCTACTTCATGAACTGATAATCAAGACAGTTCTCAACATACACACATAGAATGATGTGATCTACACAATTCTTTAAGCCAGGCTTTTCTCTCAGTTGATTTAGGCTGTACAAAGTTAAGAATTAAAGTTTACTAGGACACATTCCCACATGTGCTTACCTGGAGACAAGACCATAGCTGCGTACTTTTCCAACACTACCACTCATAGCACCTACTAGGAAGGTAGTGGAAGTGAGGCATCACTGCAAATGGGCAAAATTCTCAGTTGAGGTGCCGTAAGGGGTGATTGAAAACTGCATATGGATGACATTGAGAAGTTTCTCTTGAGAAATTCTCATGTTGTGTGCTTCTTTGGGAAGCAGCAGATGTAGCTATGGTGCCTTTGCTTGAAACCACCATTGAAGTTCAGAGTTCCTTCTTCACCTTCTTAGGAATAAGAGCCTACATACAGTTCCAGGAAAGGGATGGCAGGGTCATTGAGGCATCTGTTTCAGTTCTGGAACTCATGCAATGTCATAGGTGATTAATCGTGCTTCATACTCCAGAGGTATCCTGAATCCCCTAGCTTTTGTGAATAGCAGCTTATGCTTCCATTTACGTAACCATACCTGGTCCTGTGTATAACATTCTCAGAAGGTCTCTACCAATCATTCCACCTCCTAAGGCCTGAATCAGAGTAAGGGAGTTTCTATAAGGCATCAATGATGATGATATATAAAGATTTCTGAAGCCCTAACGCACTCCAAATTCAAATAATAGGTTACTCAAGATGGTTCTGCTTCCAGACTACAATGTCCTGAGGATTTATCAGCCTAACAAGCAACCTTTTCCCAAGACAGACTTCTGTACTGTCTCTTCAACATCTAGTATTATCGCTGTCTGTACTGACAGTGCATTCTGGGCCGGTTCACCTTTGAACACATGGAAGAACATTCCCTTCTCGCCAGTGGAACTAGGCAGAGGATGATGGCTCTACTTTTCTTGCCGTGTTTGTTGTCTCATGCTTCCAGAGTTTACAAGTTTCCATTTTTCTGGGGCTGAATCCCAGTGTTCTCGTATGGTCTCTAGCCTCAGTATGAAATTGTACAGCTGTGGGAAATCAGGTGAGTCTAGATACATCTATTTACTTTTACCCTGTGGGAAAACAGGTGAGTCTAGATACATCTATTTAGTCATCTTGTACATCTCCAATTACTTTTTAAAATAATTTTTATTCTTGGGCTCAGAAAACAAAGAGAACAGCTCATAGTCTTATTTAATAAGCAATTCTTCATTCTCAGGGCTAATTCACTTTGTGTCTCTTATGTCTAAGGGGAATCACTACAGCACTATTACATTTGTTTCAAATGCTTTTTCTGATGGATATTCTATGGCATCTCTTTGGGCTCTAGTCAGTGTTTTGTGTTGAAAATGAATAAAAAATTATTTAAGGAAAAAGAAGCCAAGCTGAAATGATCACAAACATCAAATATGGTGTACCTATCAGGTAACAATTCATTTCCCTATTAAAAGAATATTGGCTCTCTCTATATGAGCTTAAATTGCAGGAGAGAGACTATATGTAATATAAAACAAATTTCATATACTCCTGTTAAGAAATCATACAAATTAAGATATTACAGAACAATTCTTTTATAATTTTGTCTTATTACCATCTTTTCCATAAGAAGACACTGGAGTTTTTATTTTTACTAACTGAAGAATTTACTTTGTTCAGTAATCCAAATTGTCACAAGTCTTTGAACTGTATGTGACCATATACCATTATCTAGTCCAGTCTGAAACACATATTGTATATTTTATGGAAATGTTAAATGTTTGCATTATTTACATGTTTAAAATGTTCCCATAATGTTATCTGTGATTTTATATATAAATTATATATCAGTAGTTAATAAAACAGATGCATGATTGAATCTTTCATTTTTAAAAATATTCACATCGTTTGTATTCTAAAATGTTTTTTAACTTTTATAATAACTTTTTGAGACTGAATATTTTTCATTCCAAAATAAAACCAGGTGCAACTGTGCTGCATCTGAACTTGTTGCAACTTTGATAATGAAACACTGGCTCAGAAATGAAGATTAAATCAGGCAGTGCAAGGAAGAGAGTTAAGAGGAGGATGGCAATATACTTATGACGAAGTGCGATGTTGTATTGAAGGGTAGGCATACTCGCCAGCTGAAACTTATCTAGTGGGCTGATTTTCTTAACTGACATTTCACAGGGAGATAAAATGTCCAAATTTAAATGAAGATTAAATCAGGCAGTGCAAGGAAGAGAGTTAAGAGGAGGATGGCAATATACTTATGACGAAGTGCGATGTTGTATTGAAGGGTAGGCATACTCGCCAGCTGAAACTTATCTAGTGGGCTGATTTTCTTAACTGACATTTCACAGGGAGATAAAATGTCCAAATTTAAATGAAGGTATTTACTAGTCAAACATGTTAAAAGGTAACAAGATACAATCAAATACATAATTGAAGAAAAGGCATTTGCCAAAATCCAAGAGCCCTTTCCAGTAATATTTTAAGTAGCCTTGGAATAGAAAGGAGGCAAAAGAAAAAGAAACCTCTTTATCTAATAAAAATGATCTATAAAAAATCTACAGTTAATATATTCTGTGATGAAACCTTGACAAGTCTCACTAGGATAGGAACAAGGCTACGTTATCTCACCACTTCTAAACAATGTGCAGAGTCTCTTCATCTGCTATAAGGCAACAAATGGAAATCAAAACTATCTATGTGAAAGATTAAAAAAGTCAACAGTTTTCTTCTTTTTACAGTTTCATAAACTCCAATTTGTTAATTGTTTGTCTTAGTACCTGTGTTAATAGTGTTCTGTTCAGAAAATTTCCTGTGCCAATAAGTTCAAGAAAATTTCTCATTTTCTCTTCTATCAGGTTCAGTATATTTGGGTTTTAGGTTGAGGTCTTTGATCCATTTCTAATTGAGTTTGTTTGTACATGCAGCCATCCAGCTTGACAAGCACCATTTGTTGAAGATGCTGTCTTTTTTTTCCAGTATGTATTTTGTGGGTCCTTTATTTTAAAAAAAGAAAGAGAAGGAAGGAAAGAAGGAAGGAAGGAAGGAAGGAAGGAAGGAAGGAAGGAAGGAAGGAAGGAAGGAAGGAAGGAAGGAAGGAAGGAAGGAAGGAGGGAGGGAAGGAGAGAAGGAGGGAACATGTCCATAGGCATGCATCTTCATCTCCCATTGATCCACATGTCTGTTTTTATGCCAATATCATGATGTTTTTACTATTTAGGGTCATTTATGTATACAATCATATCACTGCAAATAAAGATATTTTTGCTTCTGCTCTTCCTATTTGGATTCCTTTGATCATCTTCAATTGTCATATGGCTCTAGCTAATACTTCAAGTCGTATATTGAACAGGAATGGAAAGAGTGGAAAATCTTGTCTTGTTTATTTTAGTAGAATTTAAGTTGATTTTTGTCTGTTTTTATGTTTATGAATGGAGATAGTTCACTTGTATCCATGATCTCTCCAGTACTTTTATTATGAAGGGGTGTTGAATTTTGTCAAAGGGCTTTTCTGTAACTAGTGAGGTAATCCTGTGGTTTTTGTCTTTCAGTTTATTTATATGGCAGATTATATTTATCAATTTGTGTATGTTGAATCATTCCTGCTTTTTGATCATGCTAGATGATTTTTTAATGTGTCCTTGTATTCATTTTGCAAATATTTTATTGAGAATATTTGCATCTATGTTCATAATAGATATTGATTCACAATTCTCTTTTTTTGATGAGTCTTTTATGTGGCTCAGGTATCAGGATAATTGTAACCTTGTAAAAGTAATTGGGTAATGTGCCTTCTATTTCTGTTTTGTGGAATAACTTGAGGTGTATCAGCATTAACTCTCTTAAATGTCTTGTAGAATTCTTCACTAAAACTGTCTGGCCTGAGCTGAGTTTGGGTAGTAGACTTTTAATTATTGCTTCTATTTCACTAGGGGCTATAGGTGTGTTTAAATTGCTTATCTGTTCTTGATTAAGATTTGGTAGGTGGTATGTATTGAGTGAATTATATTTGTTTGTTTGTTTGTTTGTTTGTTTAGATTTTCCAATTTGGTTTATGTGTTTATGATTCTCTGAACTTCCTCAGCGATGTTATGTGCTCTTGGTATCACTAGTTTTGTTAGTTTGGACCTTTGCTTTGCCTTTTAGTTAATTTGAATAAGTGTTTGTCAGTCTTAATTGATTGTCTCAAAGAGCCAACTTTGGTTTTGTATTGCTTTCGTTGTTGTTTCTGTTTTATTAATATCAGTCCTGAATTTGGTTATTTCTTGCCATGTACTCCTTTTGGATGTGATTTCTTCCTTCTTGTTCTAGAGCTTTCAGATGTGCTGTTATGTGGCTAGCATGAGATATCTTCAGTTGTTTTTATTTTTTTAATGTTCATACTTTGACATGAAGTTGCCTCTTAAAACCACTTTCACTGTGTGCCATAAGTTTGAGTATGCTGTGTTCTTTTTCACTGAATTCTAGAAAGTCTTTAAATTCTTTCTTAATTTCTATCTTGACTCATATTTCATTTAGTAGTAAGCTGTCTGTTTCCATGAGTTTGTAAGCTTTCTGTTTTTTTGGTTTTTTTTTTTTTTCTTCTTCTTCTGATGCTGTTATCTGGCTTTAGTCCATGATGATCAGAAAGGATGAAGGATATTATTTCAGTTTTCTTACATTTGTTGAGACTTGCTCTGTGACCAGGTATGTGGTCAGTTTTGGAAAAGTTCCATGAAGTGCTGAAAAGAAGGTATATTCTTTTGTGTTCGGGTGAAATGTTCTATAAACATCTCTTAGGTCCATTTGGTTTATAAGGTCAGTTAGGTCCACCATTTCTCTGTTTAGTTTCTGTTTGGATGATCTGTCTATTGGCCGGAGTTTGGTTTTGATGTCTCCCACTATCTGTATGTGGAGGTTAATGTATAATTTAAGCTGTAGTAATGGTTTTTCGAAGATCTTGGGTGCCTTCTGTTTGGTGTATAAATATTAAGAGCTACAATATCCTCTTGGTGGATTATTTCTTTGATGATTCTTTAGCATCCTTCTTTTTTCTCTCCTGAGTGGTTTGGGTTTGAAGTCTATTGTGTCAGATACTAAAATGATTACCTTGGTTTGCTTCTTGTGTCCATTTGCCTTGAATAACTTTTCCATCCTTTCACCTTTAGGTAAAGTACTTACCTTTAGGAAAGTCCATACTTCTGTTGCATTCCAGAAATACATATCAACATAAGGAATAGAAATTTACTGTGGAGTTTTTACATTAACATAAGGGATAGATTTTTACTATAAAGTTGAGATCATTGATGCTGAGTGTTTGTTGATTCTGGTTATTTTGTGGCAGGCAAGCTTGTGTGTGTGTGTGTGTGTGTGTGTGTGTGTGTGTGTGTGTGTGTGTGTGTGTGCACGAGCACACTTATGTGCATGTGCATGTATGTGTGTTTCTCCTCTTTTGATTTTTCTGGTCTGGGATTATTTATTCCTTCGGTTAGGGAAATTTTCTTCTATGATTTTGTTGAAAATATTTTCTGTGCCTCAGACCTAAGTTTCTTCTCCATCCTTCATTCCTATTATTTTTAGACTTTGTCCTTTCACAGTGCCCAGAGTTCCTGGATATTTTGTGCCAGGAGTTTTTTAGATTTACCATTGTCTCTGGCCAAGGTATCCATTTCTTCTATTGTGTCTTGAGCACCTGGGATTTTCTCTTCCATCTCTCATATGCTCTTGGTGAGGCTCTCCTCTGAGGCTCCTCTCCGAGCTCCTCAATTTTTCATTTCCAGTTTTCCCTCAGTTGAGTTTTCTTTAATGATTCCTTTTCCATTTTCAGGTCTTAAACTATTTACTTCATTTCCTTCCACTGTTGTGTTTTCATAGATTTAAGTGATTAATCCATTCCCTCCTTAAGGACCTCTTTCCTATTCATAAAGGCTACTTTAACTTCTTCTTCTTCTTCTTCTTCTTCTTCTTCTTCTTCTTCTTCTTCTTCTTCTTCTTCTTCTTCTTCTTCTTCTTCTTCTTCTTCTTCTTGCTGTTGTTGTTGTTGTATTCTTGCACAGCAGCTGGATACCATGATAGAATTTCTGGGCTGTAGTGGAGACATACTATCCTGGTTGTTACTGAGTGTTTTTTTATGCTGGGATCTAGGCTTCTGGCTTAGGGATGATTGTTATTCTAGATTGTTGATAATACATTTTTATCTTTGTTGGGTGAGTGTTTTGTTTCTTGGATTCTGTGGCCCTCTGCTTCTCAAGAGAATGTGGTAGGTATGTATTGCCTGGTTGGGAACTGCTCTGAGATAGCGATAGGTGTGGCCACTGCAGTTTCTAGGTAAAATGTGTTTCTAAGTATTAGGAGATGACACTTGGGAATAGAGATGGACTGGCAGGAAATAAGTTCACATGAGAAAAGAAAGATCCACCAGAATCTGCTTATTCCCCGTAGAATGTAGATAGAGCGTAAGGAGAGGTCACAACAGGTAGTCTGCCTCAGAGCTGGGGATGAGTCTGGGGGATTAGATTTGGAGAAGAAGGAGAATGAACATCTGAAGCTTGCCTACATGTTTTGTACGCTGCTTCTTTCTCTATCCTTCTTGACTAGAGGTTTCCCAGAAATGCCTGATGGAGTTGGTGATTTCGATAAAGCAATGAGTTGGGGGAAGGAAGATGGAATGGGAATATCTGTGTGATCCATTGGGCATGAGACAGGGAGGGAGAGGAGTCTGCATCAGGTCCTCTGCTATGAAGCTAGTGATGAAACTGTGGAGCTTGGAAAAGAGGAGGGAGAGATGAAGATCTGTAGTTAGCCTACCTTCTTCCCTGGCCCTTATGGCCTGTGGAATCTCAGGGAATGCTTGCCGGTATTTGTGGCTGGGATAATGGAATAAGTGGGGCAAATGAAGGCTGGCGGAGAAGGTCTGTCTATGTGATCCACCAGAGGTTGGAGCAGAGCAGAAGGGGAGGCTGTAGCAGGTATTCTGCTGCTAAGCCAAAGACGAACCTGCAGGGCTGAATTTGGAGAAGAGAAGGAGGTGAAGCTCTGCAGTTAGCTTATTTATTTCCCTAGCTGGAGTGGTTTGCAGGCTCCCAAGAAATGCCTGTTGGAATCGGAGGTTGGAATCAAGCAAGGAGATGGGTGAAGGATGGTTGGAGTGGAAGATTTGTGTGATCCACTGGAGGTAGTGGCAGGGAGGGGAGGGGGGATGCAGCAACTGATCTACTGGGGAGCTGAGAGTGAGACTGGGAGACTGGATTTAAGGAGAGGAGAGGAGGTCTGTGCTGATCCTACCAGCTTCCCTGCTTGGATTGGCCTTCAGGTGCCCAGGGAAGACTTGCTGGATTTTGGACAGATATAAAGAGTTGAGTCAAGTTGAAGGAAGTTTGGAAAGAAGCTCTCTGTGCTGTACTGCAGATGAATGCATGAGGTGGGGACAAGGGCTGGAGTGAAGGATGGGGTCAGCCAGCTTCACTGGATGTATCCTGGAGAAGGATGCCAGTGAATTTTTTGTAATTTGTATATATAATTATATCCCTGATACATTACCTAATGATTAAAAAATAAATAACATTTATGTAGCAAAATAGTGTAGTTCTTCCCTGATAGCTGAGCTGCCATTTCGTTTTCCCAGTGAAAGTTTAACGTCAGTGGCTGAGCAGACTGCACATCAGAGTGCTATTGAGGGAAAGGTACTCAGTAGCCTGGCATGGGGTCCGACAATCACATAGCACAATGAAAAGACTGATTGGCACCAGAAGGAAGCACGAGCTTCTGAATTTCCATACCCCAGAATTCAGTCTTTCTTCACTGTATGTAGACAAAAGGCAAAAGATGCTGATTTATATTGATAGATATTGGTGAGTAGCATTTACAAAGTGTTATTTTAATAGATGCACTATGTACCTGTGTATTGGAGTTTGCTTTCACAGATTCCTGGCTTTCCTTGTCTAATCAGAGAGTCACAGACATTGATGTGTTCCTCAATGCCTGGGCCATTCTGTGGAATCACACCAGGGAAAGTGAGAAAGTCCACCAGGACCAGTTCTGATGGAATGGCAGGAGGGACTGAATAAAGATGCCAGGACCCAATACCTGTGTTATAAAATTGCATTTTCAAAAACTGACTGTTCACAAAACTGATTAAATTAATCCCCGTATAATCACTCAACCTGCTCCATGCAGAGGAATTGTTGCTGTATTTTCCTTATTTTGATAGATCCCACACATGAATGGGTAAATCAAACTTTTGTTTACCTCATGCAATCAGAGCATACTTCAAAACAACACTAATCACTTGTACAACATCTATTACATTGAAGATTTTGTTACAGAAATGCATAACAGAATTTTGGTGTGTATGTCTAGATGAAAAGGCAGATCATAAACTAAATAAAGCATGCATGCTAGAAATGCTAGAAAATGATCATCTTTAAAGGAAATGTTTTTTTAAAAAGAAAGAAAGAAAGAAAGAAAGAAAGAAAGAAAGAAAGAAAGAAAGAAAGAAAGAAAGAAAGGAAAGTAGAGATGGGATGAACACTACTTGGTTAAAAACCTGACAAGAGTGGAGCATCAGATTGCAAACAGGAAAAAGGTAGTGTGAAGTCATGTGCACGTCTGACAAGAGAGTCTACAGATCTGGGGCACAGCTGCTGCAGACGTCTCCATTTGTTAGGGTCATATTTTTGTTGAAAAGGAAAACAGGATCAGAGAAGTAACCAATTAAGGTTGTATGCGCGATTATGGAGAGCTTTTAAGGTTAACAAAACTTAGCTTGGCTTTTATTGTGGGGAAATAAGTAGCAGGCAGTGTTCTGAGGAGAAGAGGGACATTGTATGTTTCAAACATACCAGGCTTACATTAAGTAAGCACGGCCTCTTGGGCTGTTGCGCACATGGAACACAGAAGCAGAGAAGAATTAAAAACAACGTGGTGAAAACGAAGCGAGAGTTGGAAGTAGCCTGGGAAGGGGTGGCAGCAAAGGAGGCGGCGAGACGTGATTTGAATATGGGTCTGTTTTAAAGCAAAGTTTAATAGCTGAGTTTCCTAGTCTGAATGAGTTAATAAAGATAGAACAGCCAAGAGAAGGCAGTTATCATGTGGGTAAGGTTAAATTCTGGTGCCTTCAGTCGTCTCTTAAAATCAGATGGTTCACTCAAGCAGCAAAGACAGTTTAGGATCACATTGCAAAACCACAACTCAATGATCACTATGACCAAACCTCAACTAAATCTGGTTAACTGTGTATGCCTTTTGTCTCTTGTTCCATTTTTCTATTTAAATTTTAAGCTCTTTCCAGTTGTTTTAGTTATTTTTCTATTGCTGTACATGACCAAGGCAACTGTACTAGTCAGTGTTCTCTAGAGTACATATATATATAGAGAGAGAGAAAGAGTTCTCTAGAGTAGAGTATATATATATATATATATATATATATATATATATATATATAATTTATTAGTATATATATATATATATATAATTTATTAGAATGGCTTACAGGCTGTGGTCCAGCTAATCCAACAACAGCTGCCTATGAACAAAAAGTACAAGAATCTAGTAACTGTTCAGTCCATAATACTGGATGTCTCAGCTAGTCTTCAATATATGCTAGAATCCAGAAGTAGGCTCTAATGCCAATGAAGAGAATTGACTTGCTAGTGAGGTGAGAACAGGCAGGCAAAGAGCAAAAGCTTCCGTCTTCCATATCCTCATATAGATTTCCAGCAGAAGGCATGACTCAGAAGATCTAGATTATAAGTAGAGCTTCCTACTTCAAATTAAACAAAAATCCCTTTTAGGTATGCCCCTTCATTTGAGGGTTTTAGTTCATTTCAGATGCATTCAAGTTGACAACCAAGAATAGCCATCACGATAACTCATAGAAGAAAGAGTTTTGGGGTTGGGTCTTACAGCTTCAGTGGGTTGGAGTCCATGAACATCACAAGAGGGAGCATAGCAGCAGGTAAGCAGGATGGCACTAGAACAGTAGCTGAGAGCTCTAAACCTAAGACACAAACAAGGAAGGGCCATCGGGGGACTACCCCACCTGGGGATCCATCCTGTCTGCAGACACCAAACCCCGACCCTGTTGCTGTTGTGGAGAGGTGCTTGCTTACAAGAACCTGGTGTGGATGTCCCATGGGAGGTTCAGCCAGCATCTGACAAATGCAGATGTGGATGCTTGGAGCCACCCATCGAACTGAGCTCAGGGACCCTGGTGGGAGAGCTGGCGGAAGGACTGGAGAAGCTGAGGGGGGATTGTAACCTCATAAGAACAATGTTGACTGGCCAGACCACCCAGTGCTCCCAGGGACTAGACCACCAACCAAGGAGTGTGTACGGGGAGGGCTTCAGGGCTCCAGATACATAGGTAGCCTTATCTGACATCAATGGGAGGGGTCCTATGGAGGTTTGATGCTCCAGCATAGGAAGATGCTGGAGCAGTGGGGCAGGAGTGGGGGAGCGGGTTGGGGAGCACCCCCATAGAGGCAAAGGGGAGAGGGGAGAGGGTGGATGTGGAATGGGGGGTTTGTGGAGGGGTAACCAGGGAGGGGAATATCATGTGAGGTGTAAACGAATGGAATAACTTTTTTAAAAGGCACAAACAAGTGGCAGAAAGAACAAGACTTTGAATGGTGCAAGTATTTTGCAACCGCAAAGCCCATCTCCAGGGACACACATTTCAAACAAGGCCACGCATCCTAATCATTCCTAAAAGATTTCACCAGTTCTGGATCCGACATGTAAATATATGAGCCTGTGGGGGTCGTTCTCATTCAAACTCCCTACCACTTATTTCAAATACAGCTGAAGCTACTGGACTCCTTCATTTGTCCTTCATATTTGGTCAAGTTGAACAAACTTCCTTTCTTCATTCCGTACTATTGTTATTCTCTTTATCTGGCATATTAGACAGAAGGCCAAGCCTAGACAATCGGGGCAGTTGGAACTAAGGATTATTTTTATTTTAAAATTCAAGTTCTACGATAAGCTTAAATAAATTTGGCTAATTTTGAAATTTTAAGTTTTATAAGTACTCAACTATCTTATAAAAGAAATTAATCAAATTCTCTGAGTCTCATCTTCAGCCTAGAAGTAAACCACTAGCTGGGGTCAGTTTGTCTCCACTCATTGAGGAGTCCAGAGTTTCTGGTAGCAGATCCAGATTTTCTGAGGATTTTCTCATACCCACTTCTAGCCAATCCACATTTTCATGTCAAATCTTAATATCAAGAAACTCATTCTACCCAAGACTCTCAGTGGCTACACATGGTACAGGCTCAGAAGGCATATGCCTCTTCATATCAGGCAACTCACACAGACCACACTTTTCTAAGAGTTGGAAACAGAAGCCAAGAAATAGAACTTCCACTCGACAAACATAAGACCAGATATCAACACATGAATTTATAATCATCCCAAACCCAGATGCCTAGACACCAATATAAAAACATAATTAATAACAGCTAGTATAGTATGTCTCCTTCAGAACACAGTAACTCTACTACAGTAGGGCCTGAAAAATAGGTGAAGCACAAGACAAGGACTTCAAAATAGCTATTCTGACTATGCTCAGGGACCTTAAAGAGGATATGAATGAAAGCATTAATGAAATCTATGAAAGCACACAGAAATGGTAGGATGAAATGAAGAAAGCCATTTGAGGCATAAGAATAGAAATAGAATCATTAAAGAAAGCTCAAACTTAGGTAAAACTGGAAATGAAAACTTTAGAAAATCTAACAAAAACCTCAGAGGCAAGCTTCAACTGACAGAATATGAGTTGGAAAAGAATCTCAGGCATTGAAGACATGATAGAATAATTGGATGCCTCAGTCAAAACAATTTTGTTAAATCCAAAATGTCAGTCACAAAACATTCAAGAAATCTTGGAAAATGTAAAATTAGAGGAAGAACACTAAAGAGCCATCAAAGGAAAAATCTACCAAGAGGACATCGCAATTCTAAACGTTCATGTACACACAGGAGTAACCAAGTTCATAAGAGAAAAACTACTACAACTAGATCACATATTTATCATCACACAGCGATGGGGGCGGCTTTGATACCCCACTCTGGAACCAGAAGGCAGATGAAAACTGAACAGACAAATGCTGAAGCTAACAACACCCTAAATCAAATGGACCTAGGAGATAGTTACAAAACATTTCACCTAAACACCAAATAATACATCTTCTCAGCAGTTCATGAAACCATCTCCAAAACCGAACACATACTTGGAAACAAAGTCTCGAACAATACAGGAAAATTAAAATGACACTCTCTCTGAGCACCATGGATTAAAGCTGAATGTCAATGACAACAGAAACAATGGAAAGTTGAGAAATTGCTAAATGAAAAACAGGTCAAGTGAAAAGTTACAGAAGAAATTAAAGACTTTCCAGAACTGAATTCTGATGGAAAGTTTGTCAAATATTCAGATTACTCTTGGTAGGATGGCAATTTTTGCTCTATTCATCCTACCAGTCCGTGAGCAAGGAAGATCTTTCCATCTTCTGATATGTTTCTTGATTTCTTTCCTTAATGTATTAAAATTTTCAATATACAAGTCTTTCACTTCCTTGGATAGAGTTTCTGCAAGACATTTTTGAGGCTCTTGTGAAACATCGTTCCCCTGATTTCTTTCTCTAGTTGTCATTTGTACAGAGGGAGGCTATAAATCTTTGTGTGTGAATTTGTATCCTGAAACTTTGATGAAAGCACTTATATTCACAGAGCTTGAAAGGGCAATTTTCAGCTTTGTATGAAGATAGAAAACATCCCTGATAGATACAACTGTTGGAAGTATCGTGACTCTCAGTTTCAAGTTGTACACAGAGATATAATTACAAAGACAGCATGGTCTTGGCACAAAAACAGACACATTGGTCCATTGATCAATGGACTCAAATTAAAGGCTCAACATAGGTCCAAACACCTTGTTTTTTATAAAGAAGCCACAGAGAGAGAGAGAAAGACAGAGACAGAGACAGAGACAGAGACAGAGAGACAGAGAGAGACACAGAGACACAGAGACACAGAGAAAAAGATAGAAGAGAGAGACAGAGACAGAGATAGCAAGAGACAGAGAGAGACAGTATCTTCAAGTACTGGTGAAACTAGATGGCTGCATATAGAATAATCCAAATAGATCCATGCTTATCACCCTGCACAAAACCCAATTTCAAATGGATCAAGCACCTCAATATAAGGCTAGATAAAATGAATCTAATACAGGAGAAAGTAGAGAATGGTCTTGAAACCATTAGCACGGGAAAAGGCTTTCTGAATAGAACACTGGAATTAAAGGGACTAAGTACAACAATAAATAAATGGGACCTCATAAACCTGAAAGTAGCAAAGGGCATTATAATTTAGACACAGTGGCAGGTTACATAATGCACAAAGATTTTTTTCAAACTCCATGTCTGAGAGAAGGCTAATTTCTAAAATACATGAATAATTTAAAAACCTGGACATCAAGAAAACAGATAGCCAATTAAAAATGGGGTACAGAGAGTACTCAAATGAGGAAAGACAAATTACTGAGAAGCACTTAAATGTTCATCTTCTTTAGTCATCAGGGAAATGAAAATCAAAACTACTTCGAGATTTCATCTTACCCCAGTCAGAATGGCCAAGATCAATAAAACAAATGACACTTCAGGCTGGCAGGGACTGGAGTCAGGGGACTCCTCCTCCATTGCTGAGGGGACTACAGTCTTTCACTGACAGTATGGAAATCAGCATGGTAGTTCCTCAGCAATTTGAGGATAGAACTCTATCCCTCTTGGACATACGCCCCAAGAACTCTACATCCTACCATAGACGCTTTTGCTCAGCCATGTCCATTTCTGCTATATTCATAATAGACAGAAAGTGGAAACAGCTTAGATGTCTATAAATATATGATTGGGTAAAGAAAGCATGATACATTCACACAATGAAATATTATTCAGCTTTTTAAAAAATGACATCTGTAGGTAAATGGGTGGAACTAGGAAAAATGTCATCCTAAGTAAGGTAACCCAGACCCAAAAAGACAAATATGGTATGTATTCTTTTATATGTGAATTATCTGCCTTCCATAAACAGGCTATAATCAGTATAATCATAGAGGTTATTTTAGAGTAAGCGTTACATATAAAGTAAGTGAGTAGGAGGTATGGAAGGACCACTCACAGGAAGAGGAAATAGAATAGCTACAAATAAATAAGGGTTTACTGGAATGGGAGGATAAACAGGCAGGAGGAGGGACTAGGAGTGTAATTAAGAATATGGGGAGATACAGTTAAAACAAAGGGCCATTTGAGGGCTCACACAGAAACCTACTATGCTATGTACTTCTTAACATGTATACATATATGAATGAAATCTAAGTTGAGATCATCAAATAATAAGGGAGGCAAATTCCCAACTAGATAGGTTACCAACAAACAGACCTCCCGTCCTAGCAATGGGGTACATCTAATCAAGCTGTTGGCCAAAGACGTTTCACAGAAACCCACAAACAACCCGGGCTATTGCCAGAACTATTGGTTGCTCTCCACAAACTGCTTTTAAAATATAACATAATTAAATTTCTTCTTTAATTTCTTTTAAGTGTGTAGTTTCATAGGTTTTTTTTTCCTAAGATGATTTTAAATTCCAGCTCAGGTAGGCTGTGATTTCTGATCATTGGCTATATTGCCTAGGACTCCTAGTTTATCATGTGCAAAGACTAGGAATAACAAATATCTTTCATTGTTTAAATCCTCTGATTTAAATTATTATAAATATTATATAGAACTATTGATATACCAAATCTTGTTGTTGCTGTTTTTTCCCAATACTTTATCTTTCTTTAACTTAGAGTTAAACTTTTGTGTCATTTTTTAATAGTTAGTAACTTTATTTTTTTTGTTTTACTATTATTGAAAAAATTTTTCATGCAATACATTCTGGTCATGTTTTTTCCTCCCTCAAGTCTTACCAGATCCTATCCACCTCCCAATCCACACAACTCCGTGCCTTTTCTCTCTCCCTCTCCCTCTTCAAAATACTGTCAAATGATAACAACAAGAAAAATAAACACGGAAGAGAAAAAAACACAAAAAATCTGAAACCATAAGATATAAGCAAAATGCCAACAAGACAGAAAATGCCCAAACAAAGCAATATGAGACAAAAAAAAGTCTATAAAAATACCATTGAGTTTATTTTATGTTGGCCATCTACTGCTAGGAATGGGGCCTACCCTGAAGTATGGTTAATATATCCAGTGAGACTCCATTGAAGCAAATAATTTTTTTCCTTTGCACATGGTTTCAATTGCAGGTGTGATTCGTGGTGGGAGTCTATCCATTCTTCCCTTTCGGGGCTAGCACCCTTCTGACTTGATCCTGTGCAGTCCTTGTGCTTGCACTGCAGTCTTAGATCATATGTGCATCAGTCCTGTTGTGTCTGGAAGACACTATTTCCTTGGCGTCACCCATACCCTCTGGTTCCTACAATATCTCGGCCTCCTCTCCACCATAGTGCCCTGAGTCCTGAGAGAACAGGTTTGATGAAGACATCTCTCCTATTTAGGACTGAGTCTTTCAAAGGCCTTCACTCTCTGCAAATTGTCCAGTTGTGGACCTCTGTGTTAGTTCCCACCTACTGCGAGAGGGTTTTCCCTGATAATGTTTGAGAGAAGGAATGATCTATAGGTGTAGGTGTAATAATAGTATTTGGTTTCCCCCAAACCCATGATCTATCCACTCTCAGGTTCTTAGCCACCAGAGCAGTGTGAGGCATGGATTCCATCCTGTGAAATGAGTCTCAAATTCAATCAGAGAATGTTGGTTACTCCTCCAATGTCTGTGGCACTGCTATTCCAGCATATCTTGCAGGCAAGCCACTGTAAATCCTAGAGGTTAGAGATGGATTGATGGATACCTTTCTCCTCTGACAGCATAATGAGTACCTTATAGTGCCATGACCACTACTCAATTAGGGCGAAGCCTCTACCAGCTCAACTTCTCCGTATTCAATGAAATATATAAATGTTGTTTTCAGCAGGAAGGCCTTACCAACAATTTGTGGAGAGAAACCAACAGCCTTGGCAATAGCCAGAGACAGGGAGAGACAGGGGCATCTTTTTAATGAAAATTATATCTTTTTATGTAATCTAGAAAGATTTGTATTTTGATTCAAGTTAGTGCTATTTACAGAAGTGACTCCCTCAGCTCTAATCCTGAGTTTGAGTTCACCCACTCTGTCTCAGCCTAATTCTAAGTACCTATCAGTGTGTGTGGGTTTGAGATACTGAGTAATCATCTTCTGTGTTTATTTTCCCAACAAATCAAATACAGTTCCTTACAAACTAGGTATGAGGCACACTGTTTGTGTTTCACAGTGATATTATGGTATGTCCTAGAGAGTCCCTGTCCCCATATTTCTACCTTGTTGGGCTGAAATAAATAATTCTTGTTTGGCATCTTTATGATAAAACAGTCATAGAATTTCTAAACTAAAAGGTACAAGATTCCAATAAAGATAAGAAAATAAACAAGTGCTCAGACCAAATGCTTTAAAGAAAAATAAAAACTCATGAATCCTCTAAACATGCACAGTGAGTCAGGGAAAGGGTTGGAGATTCAGCAACCACATTAGAATACCCACTTCCTCTGGCTCCTGTAATAGTTCAGCCTCCTCTCCAGCATAGTTCCCCAAGACCTGAGGGAACAGGTTTAATGATGACATCTCTCCTATTAGGACTGAGTATTTCAAAATCCTTCACTCTCTACACATTGTCCAGTGTGAGTCTCTGCGTCAGTTCCCACCTGCTGCAAGAAGGGTTTTCTCTGTTGATGTCTGAGAGAGGGACTAATCTATAGGTGTAGGTGTAATAATAATATTTGGTTTCCCCCAGGCCCATGGCCTACCCACTCTCAGGTTCTTGGCCATCAGAGCAGTGTGAGGCATAGGTTCCATCTTGTAAAATGGGTCTTGACTTAGTTAGGGTTTTACTGCTGTGCAGACACCATGACCAAGGCAACTCATATAAAAGAAAACATTTAATTGGGGCTGGTTTACAGCTTCAGAGGTTCAGTCCATTATCATCATGGCAGGAAGCATGGCAGCCTATAGGTAGACATGGTGCTGGAGAAGGAGCTGAGAGTTCTACATCTTGATCTGAAAAAGCCAGAAGGAAACTAGGAGCCTATCATCTGTACTGGGCAGAGATTGAGCGTAAGAGGAGACCTCAAAGCCAACCCCAACAGTGACCACTTCCTCCAACAATGCCACACCTACTTCAACAAGGCCATACCTCCTAATAGTTCCACTCCCATGAGCCAAACATTCACACACATGAGTCTATGGTACCCAACTTATTCAATCCACCACAGGTCTCAAATCCAATCAGAGAGTGTTTATTCCTATAATGTTTTTTCCACAACTGTACCAGCACATACCTTCCAGGCAATAAAACAAAAACCAGACAAACAAACAAATAACAGAACAAACTCTAACATTCACTTGAGTCAGTAATGGTAAATGGTAAAGGGATAAAAATGGCCCATGATGGTACCTAGTGTTAACTTGGTGACTTCTTGAGAAAACTCATCATCGTTGTGTCAAATCTGTGGGTGTGTGATATTGTCCACATAAAGCACTCTGTCACCTGAATGGAAATAAGAAATGAGCCATACATGACTGATCACAGACTAGGAATTTTGATTGAGATTGCCCCAAAGTAACATATTCCAATATGGACACAGTCGCACAGAAGTCACCAGTCAATTGAGATGTTTTTCGGGCACACTCACAAGAATGCTGGCTGGGTGTGTTACAGCAGTGCAGAGAAAACTGATCGTGAGTTTAGGTGTTATCTGATGACACGCTTAGCTTTGGGTTGCTGGAAACTAGTGGTCTGTTAAGTGGATGCATCCCAAACATTTTGCATGATAACTGAAAAGATATTAAGTCAGACATAAACTACTAGCTATTACTAGTCAGACGACTAGCTATTGAAAGGACTGCAAAGCCCAAGATAGGGTAGCCCTGACTCCACAGCCCCCAACTCTCCACAACCATGAAGCTCTACTTGATCAATCTGACTTATAGAGTCATAGATATAGGTGGGTTTTTTTTTCTGGAAAACTCACTTTAGATCATTCTAAACTAAGGTCTGCTTGAAATGAACGTTTTCAGCAAATAGTCTTTAACATATCCAACTTTATGTTTAGTCAGCATGTACAAATCTAGATGTCATCTATACTAATGCTATAAAACTGAAAAAATCATAATTATGAAGGTTATTCTAAAGGTTCAATTTTCCTTATGTGCTTATTGATATATCTTTAAATATGTCTGAATATATTTTTATTTAAATTACCTTGAATAATTACCATTAGAGTCAGATAGCTGAAATTTGTTTTTGATGGGATGGGTAGTCCCATTCTCTTGCCTAATTAAACTGCAAAACCTGTTCAAGACTGTTGGGGAAATCGATTTATCTAAAACTTTTAATGTTACAAAGTCTTAATTTTCTGTAATCAAAAAGAACAAATAAGAATTTGTTCTTTCTGAGCATAAATGAATTAAGTGGGCAAGGAGTGAGATGGTGTGGGCTGCTTTTCCCTAACAGCTATGAACAAGTGTCCAAATGTTTCTCTCATCTGTTTTATTTATTGTCACTATATTATTATATAATATTATACATATTATATTATATTAATAATTTATCCTGGTGATTTGTCTTTCTGCCAAGGTCACTAACTGCTACCTGGCTCAGAATTAGCAGTTAATTTCACATCATGCTTGCAAGAGGAGGTGTTACACCACATACCCTGCTCTCTGCTTTTGATGTGACTGGCTTCCTATCATCCTGCCCACTTACTCCCTCTGGCTCATACACATCTGGTTTTTTCTTTCTTCATACTGCTGACACAATTTCACAATTTATCTTTTCATCAATAGCATCCTAATTTAGGGGTACATGAATGTCCTTACTCTTGTTAAAACTGGCACACTCAGGAAGGATGTGGGTAAGATCATCACCAGGAAGTCTGCCCAGAGGCCCTTTCCAAGGTGACACCAAATCCTGTAAAGTTCACAATTAAGATTAACCATTATGCTGAGATTGAGAGAATCTCAATAAAATGTATATACATGTGTGCATTACCACAAAGGGGCCTAATGTTTCAATATGTAATCCTTTTAATATTCATTTCTTTTATTATGGTATTTCCAAACAATATCTAAAACTCTAAAATGAGCAAACAGTAGCTTAAATTTATGTTGGTTAAAGAAAACCACTTCTAAATAATATACATGGAAATCTTTTTGCTGGACTACTGATGTAGTTTTGTTTTTCAGGAATATCTCATGTATGTAAGTGACAAATGTGAGGTTTATTTTATAGCTGTGACATACAGCATGTTGAATATATATGTCAAAGATCTCCACATTAAATTTTCTCTTTACAATGTAAACAGAGCTAAAGCCTTACTTAAGCCATCTCAAGCCTAATCCTAGCCAGCAAGGCATCTTATGTAGAATTACAAATTCAAGGCCTACCTAGGCAACTTTGTGAGAATTTATCTCAAAAACAAAATGTAAAAGATGCTAAAGATTTAGGTCAATATTAGGGCACTTTCCTAGCACACCCTATATTTAGTTACCATCACTATGAAATAAATAAAGTTTCATAAAATACTAGTTACAGATTCAAAGCACATTTGTTCCATACCTGCCCATTCTAAAGCCTCCCAAAGAACAGAATGTATACACATGTGTGCATTGCCGCAACAGGGCCTAAAGTTTCAATATATAATCATTTCAATATTCATTTCTTTATCTTATTTGAATAAAAATTTTATGATAGATAAATCACATAGTGTTCTGGCCAATGTCAACTGTTTCTAGACCCTATCTCTAATTTCCTTCATACCTGTGCGGTTTTATAAATTGTCATTAACTGACATCTACTCTGAAAGTCTCAGTTAAAAATAAAACTTACAGCAGTCGCACTAAGGATCAGAAGGTGCTCTAAATAGGTGTGAATCCGTAGACCTAAAAGAAAAATTTTTAATATTGCACACTGAAGGATTTTTCCCATTTAACTTTTGGTCTTTCCCACTGTACCTATATATTATGAAAATCGGTGTGTTTATGTTCTAGAAAAATCTTTATCTTTCTGTATACTGACTTGGAGAAGAAAACAAAAGTAGGCATGGAAAGAAATTTTTTCCAGTCACATTTACATTTTAAATTTTTGATATGATTCTAAATGTACAGGAGATACTTTTTAAATGGCCCCAAACTTCTTTGCATAAACCTGAGATGTAACCTCACCAAAGGAATAAAGCTGGGTCAGTGTCGGGCCAGATTAAAGACTCCAATAGCCAAGGGCTCTGTACTGAGTATCTTAGCACTGCAATTTTGTGTACATAATTCTCTTACCAAAGTAAGTTGGGGGGAGAGGAAGCTAACTCATTCTGTCTTACTGATTAGTCACCAGCCTTTATCTATTGTTTAGGCTTTTCAGTAGTTTTCATCTTCATTTACAGGGAAAGGGGGTTGTCATTTTACTGCACAGCAACATTCTAAAGCCAATTAAAATATCCTTCATGAAGCGCAGAGTCTGAGAAGATGGATGAACATAAATAGCATTGTTAATGATTATTCTGACACAGTAACTATTTGAAAATGTGATGTGGGTAAGGGAAGGAAACTGTAGCTCCACTGAACTGAAATTAAAGAGTAAAATATATCAGAATATTACCTTGCTTGACCCAAAATTTCCAATGAAATAAATCTGTGGGTATTGTAATCATCATTCTTTGATGACTGAAACTTTAAGTCCTCAAGAAAAAAATACATTTTGGGTGTTCCAAGGGATATCAGGGTCATATTTTTTTTACTCTCTTATTATTGTGGTTTATTTTTGGCTGGTGATGTTCTATAACTAATATAAAAAGATTACTTCTTCTGCTATGCCTTCTCTGTTTGCTATCCAGAGAGCAATGTGTTCCCTCAGACTAAGTAAGAAATATGTGAATAGCCACACTTAACTATATTTTGCTCTGTTTTCTCCACAGTACATCCAGGAGGCAAAGGCAGGATCACATTTAAAATGAAGTGCACACACTTTCTGTATATCTTCGGTAGAAGCAAAATTATCTGCATTTTAAATACGTAAAGAAGTTTCAATTAATAAGTTAATAATAATTCCTTATTTACAAATGCTCACCATTTCAAACACAGTATTGTCTTAGGGTTTTACTGCTGTGAAGAGACACCACGACCCAAGCAACTCTTACAAAAGCAAATATTTAATTGGAGCTGGCTTACATTCAGAGATTTGGTCCATTATCATCATGGCAAGAAACATGGCAACATCCAGGCAGACATGATACTGGACAAGGAGCTGAGACTGAGAGTTCTGCATCTTGATCTGGACTGTAGCCAGGAGAAACTTCAGCACTGGGTGGAGCTTCAAAGCCCACCCCCACAGTGATGCACTTCCTCCCACAAGGCCACACCCACTCCAACAAGGCCACACCTCCTAATAGTGCCACTTCCCGTGGGCCAAGCATATCAAAAGCAACACAAATGTCCGAGCCCTTCTTTCTCCACTAAAGAAATATAGATTATGAAATGTGGATGCAGGTGTTATTTTGTCAGTGAAGAGTTAAAGAAATGAAGTTATACTAAGTAATAGTCAGATAGATAGATAGATAGACAGACAGACAGACAGATGATAGAGATATAGCTAAGTTATGTCTAATGTCCCTAATTCTCCCTTGAAGTGGCATGAAAAATAATTAAAATAACTAAGAAAATGTGTTTATTCTGCTTTTTATAACTGAACTAAATGCACAAATAATCCATTGACATATACATTATATAGTCCTAACTAGTGACTGGAATTAGTGACAAGAATAATTTGTTTCAGGAGGTTAAATGAAAGTAGAACGTCTTGAGATGCGTAGCCTGAAGCCACTGGAGCCAGCTCATTCTATTCTCCATGCTCAACATGTTCAGTTTATTTCTTCTCTAAGAACATTTGTTAAGAACATGAAAATTAGAAACTGTCTTCCCTGTGATACTAGCTCTTAGACAGCAAAAACGGAGGCCTTTACACACTTTCAATTTCTCAGCCTTAATGTAACAAACAGAATACCACAACCATGCAGGTTAAGTAACAGTAAATACACTCTCCTTAATCTAACTTTCTGACATGTCTACATGCTTGTATAAAAATAAGAGCACAGTAATAGATTATATCCCAATAGTTCATATGTAAAACAATCGTGCTAATGATGGTATTAATTTAACTTATTCATTTGAGTTTTGTTTTTTGGTTTGGGTTGGGTTTTGATGGTGCTGAAGTCACTACATTGCTGTGGTTGACCTCGAACTCCTGATCCTCCTGGCTCCACTTTCCAAGTACGTGGATTACAAGTGTGCAGTGGCTGTTTCTGACTGTCAACTTGACTATATCTGGAGTGAATTACAATCCAGAATTAGAAGGCTCACCTGTGATCTAGATCTTGAGTCTGGAAGACACAAGTTTCAGGTGTGGTGGTGCGCACACCTCTAATCTGGGCCACACCTGCTGCTGGAGATCTACATAAGGACATTGGAAGGAAGATTCAATCTTCTTCGCCTGCAAGCCTTGTGGGACTAAGCGACTGTTAGATCCTCGGGTTTTCATTCACAGCTCCTGCTGACCATTGTTGGGGAGTTTGACTATAGACTGTAAGTCATCAACAAATTCCCTTACTATATAGAGACTACCTATAAGTTCTGTGACTCTAGAGAACCCTGACTAATACAAAGTGTATGCCAACACCTCTGGTTAAATTACTAATTCAGAGTGCTTTAAAATGTTTTTCTAACCTTGGAGACGAGGGAAGAGGAATGGGATGAGGAACTGTCAGAGGGTGGACCAGGAAGGGGATAATAACTGGGCTGTAAAAATAGATTAAATAATAATGATAATAATAATAATGATAATAATAATACTAATTTTTCCTAATCAGAGTTTTTTTGTTCTCTGAAGGCAATCTTTTGACTTGGATTTCATGAGCCTGATGCTGCACACACCTCACTACCACCAAAGTTCTGTCAACTAAGATGCAGCACAAGTGCTGCCTGTCTGCTTGCTTCAGCTGCTTTTCTGTGGGACTCCATTTCAAACATGAAGTAGTCTCCCTGTGAGACATGCCCAGTGGTAGAGCAGGAGTGACTGACGGAACAGCACATCATTGCCATCTGCTAAACTCATGCTCGAGATCAGCACGACCATGTGACCAGAAGAGATTACATAAAAATGTCATAAAGATCTATTGATTTTGTGGGAGAGGGGCTGCATTTATGGCTTTCCCTGGCTGCATGTTAGAATTTTCCAGCTTCCAGTTTGGTCTGTGGCTTTTAGAGCCACCGCATTGTTATAGCTATCGAGCAATGAAAAGCAGCACGGCTCTCTACAAGGGTTTACATACAGAAAATAGGTTACACAAGTTTTGGGGTGCCAGAGGAGCAAAATTGGATGCTGTGCTAACTCAGAGAAAATAACAGTGGGAAACCAATTGTGTGTAAAGGTTATTATTTTACGGGATGAAAATCCTCTCTCAGCTTTAAAATTTGCTTCTGAAGAATGAGCTCCGCTTCACGTTTGAGCAGCAGCAGGAGACCATTCTTGTGTGACAATGTCTCAGTGCATTGACATTATCTTTCAGTTATCTTTGCTGCCACTAATTTTGAGTCTAAGGAGTTGGATGTCTGGTCCTCACCAGTTGTATGACTGCTCGTTCTTTCTCACAGATGAGCCTAGAAGAGAAGCAAACCTTAACCAGAAGCAAAGCTGAGAGAGGATTTTCGTCCTGTAAATACTAACCTTCACACACCATCACTCTACTGTGATAAGGTAGTTCTATCGCATGATACTTTGCTCTAAGAAAATGCTAGAAAAACAATTATCTTAGAATAGGGACGCTGTAATTGTATCACTTGATATTTGTATAATAGTCAAAGTTATGGTTGTTTAACTTGGTCCGAATATGGCTGGTTTTATTTTTGATGATCACAAAGCCTTCTTGCTACGACAGCTAGTTCTCTGTGTGTGGGTTCCTAGTAGAATCTCCCATTGATAGAACTAATTAGAATGTGAAACCCTGACTGACAGATTTATGCCCCTACCCCATTATGAATAAGATCGAGTGCCTTGCTATTAATGGAACATTTTAAAATTCATTATTACATTTAATCCAATATCATTAATTGACTTTATAACATGTGTATTTAGGAAAATAACATACTTTTTCCTTATAAGTCACACATCTTTCTAACTTCCTGATAATTGAAAGTAATATCATAAAACAAGAAAGCAATGAAACAATCAAATGAACAAAGATTTTTTTTTCCGGTGAGGGATTAAAATTATCTAAACTCATTTTAGTAGAACAATTTTATGCAAATTAATCTATTTACTGTCTCTAAGCTGAAACCTTTCCTTTGTTACTTCCTATGCAACAATGCAGGTAAATCCTGAATACACTTCTTCACTAGTTAACATTGTATTGTGCTTTGCTAGTGTCTAGTGATGGGCAGTGTCGGGACAGAAGGACAGACCTCCTTTCCTTGGCTCCATTGTGTTCCTTTTGGTAAGCCACAGAGTGCAGCAGGCAAAAGCACTTCCCATGCACAGCTTCTCCCTGAAGGCAGCTTCCAAGCAGAAGAATGTGGCAGAAAGTTTCCTTGTTCATCACCCTTGGTAAGGATTACCAGGTTGCTCCACAGGGTAGAACTTCTGGGAATATCGCTCATCCTTTGTAGACCTGCCACAGTCTCTCCACCATCCATTACTCAGCCTTTGGAGGCAGCCTCTTTCTTACTCATCCCCTGGCTGTGTGCGTTTCATCAGCCATAAATGCCCACCCTGTTTCTATTCTTCTTGCATTCCTCCATATTCTTTCTTCCTGAGTAGGCAACCCATTATGCGTAATAATTTTTAGTGTAAAACCTTTTCAGTTACTAATAAAACTTCAGTTTCACCTAATCAGTTGCTAAGCAAGCAATTCTGATGCAGTGGTTTTAAAAATGTGTTTTCTCATTAAGTCAAAATTAATTAGAAGTAACTAACCATTTTAAAGTATACAATTCAGTATATTTAATACTTTCACAATATATGTGACCACTAGCTTCTTCTAACTAGTTCTAATACACTTTTGTTCCCCACTAAAGAGATTCCCTACTTAGTGGCCACTCCTCATATATCTTTTTCCATAGTTACTAGCAACCCCCAATCTTTCTAACTTTATATGTTACCTGCACTAATTATTTCATATAAATGGAAGGATACAATATAGAACATTTTGTACCAGACCATTTTTTAAATAGCATAATGTTTTTGAGTTATGCTATCTATTTTGTAGCATATTTAAGTATTTCCTTCCTTTTAAAAAGCAACAAGTAACATTTTATGTCTACACTCTGTCTATCCACTCATCTTTTGGAGAACATTGGGGTTATTGAACTTGTTTGTACTGTAGTGAGTGGTGCTACTATTATTTACACCCAGTATTTGCACGCATACCTGCACTCAATATTGGGGATGGACATCTAGAGATTACATTAATGGTTGTCATGGTGATTCTTTTTTTTTTTAAGTTTTATTTTATTTATATGAATACACTGTAACTGTCTTCAGACACACCAGAAGAGGGCATTGGATCCCATTACAGATGGTTGTGAGCCACCATGTGGTTGCTGGGAATTGAACTCAGGACCTCTGGAAAAGCAAACCACTGAGCCATCTCTCCAGCCCGTCATGGTGATTCTTTAGCTTTCTGAGTAAGGACAAAGTTTCTCTTTCAGAATAAATGCACCACTTTGTGTCCCACCAACAAAAATCTAACTTCTCCACATTCTTGTTATTTGCTTTTTGCTTCTTTTTAATATTGCCATCAGAGTGGAGGTAAAGGGGTACCTTGTAACTTTGCTTTGTGTTTCTGTAATAACTAAAATGCTGTATGCAATATGTTCAAGACATGTGTTTTCAAATATTTTGCTCAATTTTTAAATTGAATTGCATGATACTTTGCTGCTTTGTTGTGTGGTCTTTATCTATTCTGGATTATAGATCGTACTATTGCATATAGGATATATGAACTTTTTCTACCATTGTACAATTTTTTGCATTGCCAATTACTCTATTTTGATGAACAAAGCTTAAAATTTTTATGTAGCAAATTTATCTACTTTCCTTGTTGTTCACATGTAAATGCCTTACTGAAGAGAACATTAATAAACTCATTGTCATGACCATTTAACCATTAGTTTTCTTCTAAAGGTTTTGTATTTTACACGGTCATATTTATGTCGCTGACCCATTTGAAGTCAACTTTTGTACATGGTATGAGGGGATTGTGTGTTTTTGCATATGCTTAACCAGCTGTGTTAGCACCATTTGTTGGTTGATTTCTTATAAATAAAGTTCGTATCTTTGTAAAAACAAAATCAGTTTTCTCCAATAAAGCATCACCAGGTGTATCAACTACACTTCAAAGCAAGCCCCATCCAGGAATAAATGACAAATACAAAATGGACTCCTTTTGTAATAAGCTTTTACTTTTGGTTTTTGTTTTGTTTTTGTTTGCCTTATTTGTTTTTTGTTTCATTTTGATCTTTTTGTTTTGCTTGGAGGTTTTTGATGGGGAAGAGAGAATATTAAAGAGTTAGGGAGAACATGAGAAGAGTTGGGGGAGGAAAAATATGATCAAAATGTACTGTATGAAGAATTGTTTTTAATTATTCAAGTAAAAATTTCATTTGAACAATAATTTATGGCTTTATTTCTGACCTCTTCATTTTAATCTCTGTATAGCTATACTTACAGTAATACATAATTTTTAATCAACTTAGAAATCAGGAAATATGAGTTCTCAAATTATACTTTTAACAATATTTTAATTCTTTTTTGAGATTATAATATAATTAAAATATTTCCCCTTCTCTTTCCTCCCTCCAAACCTTCCCATACACTCCTCTTGCTCTCTGTCAAATTCATAGCCTCTTTTTTTCAATATGTGTTTATATTTAGAATAAAGTTACTGCTGTAGGTTCTCTTCCAAGATCCACAACTTCACTAGCTCTAGGTAGTTACATAGATTTACAGTACTGGGCATGGGTTCCCTTTTGTTGAGCAGGTCTTCAGTCCAGTTATGAAGCTGGTAGTCATTGCCAAGATGTGCACGTCACTATTACACTCTTGAGGTTATCGCGCCACGCTGATCATTGTTCTGGCTCCTCAGAATCATAACTAGGTAAAACTGTTGGTGGTTCCCCTCCTTTGGAAGCTTACATGGCACCACCTGGCATCATTGTAGCCTACTCCTCAGAGTGCAAGCATTCAGGTCAGTTCCAGCTCAGGGGTCTCTTCACCCTGTGTTTAAAGTGTGTGGTGTCCAGAGCAATAAAGACTTACCTGACATCTCTGCAGGAAACCAAGGGCAAGAGTGGTGTTTTCAAGATGGAGATGAAGAGACAGAGAGACAGAGAGATGGGGAGATAGGGAGATGGGGAAAAAGAGACAGAGAATTTTGTTTTGACAGTGGTCACATTGATTCTGAGGTCACTTTGAGTAGTGTTGCCATTTTTTTTTTTACAATATTAAGTTCTATGTTCTAACTAAGCAGAGTCTGCCTTTCTAATTCTTTAACTCTTCTTTAATTTCTGACAGGAACATTTTAAAGGTTAATGTGTACATTTTTCACCTGATTGGTTAAAATGTATTATTAGATACAGTGTTTTCTTTATTATTGAGTTAATGTATTAATCGTATTAATTATATTTTATTAATTTCTTTTTCAGGTTGTTCGTTGTTCTTGTATAAATGCTCAACTGATTCTTGTTTGTTAATGTTGCACCTTGATATTTTGCCGGGCATATTCATTAGTTCCACCAGTTCAATGAATTTGTAACGCACAAGACTGTAACATTTTTGTGTGTGATTCCACCTGTTCTGACTTGGACCCCTTTGTGTCTTAGTTCTACTGCTGTGATGAAACATCATGGAGGCTGACTTACAGTTTCAGACGGTTAGCCCATGATCATCAGGGAAGAGAGTATGGGAGCAAGAAGGTAGGTGTGGCTCTAGAGCAGTAGCTGAGAGTTCACATCTGATCTGCAAGATGGAGGCAGAGCAAGAATCAGACTGAACCAAGCATTTGAGACCAAAAAGCCAACCCCCAGTGGCATACATTCTCCAACAAGGCCACACCTTCTTTTTTTTTTAATTTATGTATTATTTATTTTGTTTCTGTGTTTGGGTGAGCATGCACACGTAAACGTGCATGCTGTGGTTTGCATACTGCACTTAGAGGACAACGTGGAAGAGCGAGTTCTTTCCCTCCACCAGATAGACATCTGGGATTGAACTCACGCCATCATGTTTGGTGATGAGTGCCTTTCCTGACCAAGTCATCTTGTTGGTACCTGGACAAGTTTCTTTCTTTCTCTTTCTTTCTTCCTTCCTTCCTTCCTTCCTTTCTTTCTTTCTTTTCTTTTTCTTTCTTTCTTTCTTTCTTTCTTTCTTTCTTTCTTTCTTTCTTTCTTCCTTCCTTCCTTCCTTCCTTCCTTTCATTCTTTCTTTCTTTTCTTTTTCTTTCTTTCTTTCTTTCTTTCTTTCTTTCTTTCTTCCTTCCTTCCTTCCTTTCTTTCTTTCTTTTTTTTAATTATTTATTTACTTTTTGACACTTTATTTACATTTCCAATGTTTCCCTCTTTCCAGGTCTCCTCTTTGCAAACCCCCTATCCCCTTCCCCTTCCCCGCCTCTATGAGGGTATTCCACTTCCCACCCACCCACCCACCCACTCCCATATTCCCACCTTGACATTCCCCTTTACTGGGGCCTCTAACACCCTCAGGCCCAAGGGCCT
>CM052718.1:12982150-13008750 GCA_028551405.1 Uromys caudimaculatus
TCAGCTATTAAAAACAATGACTTCATGAAATTTGCAGGCAAATGGATGGAACTTGAAAATATCATCCTAAGTGAGATAACTCAGTCACAAAAGAACAAACACAGTATGTACTCATTGATAAGCAGATATTAGCCCAAAAGAAAATTCAAAAGATGAAAAAAATTCAGCAATGAAATCTAGACCATGAAAATAATAAAATAAAATTATGGAAATGAAAAAATTAATAAAAACAACAAAGCTGGAAAACAAGAAACCCAAAACACTTGGGTTTCATAATCTGAGTTCTTCAGAAGTGAATGCAGGAGGATCAAGAGTTTGAAGTCATCTTGACTATGTACAGAATTCAGGACAAGCCTAAGCTGCTTAAGACCCAATTGTAATTAACTTATAAATAAATAAATAAATAAATAAATAAATAAATAATAAAATAAATAGCAGCAAAAAGAGTGGACACATCAACAGACAGAACACATAGAAAGATGAAATTCAGGGATGGATGGAAGGCAGGGTAAAGACAACATATTAAGATATATTTAAAGAAAAATATTAACAAACGTGAGAAAAATTAATTCCTTGTACTCTAGGAGACCTTCAAGAATCTATGCAATAAAAGAAGGAACTGAAATAAAAATGGAAGGCTTGGAAATTTTCTTTAGCAAGATTATAACTGTATACACTACAAACCCAGAGACAGAACTGAACATCCAAACACAAGAGGTATTTTGAACCCCAAAGATAGAAGAGCAGGAAAGAACCTCTTGATATGCATCATAATCACCATATCAAAATTCAAAACAACAATATTAAAATACACAGAGAAAGAGAGAGAGAAATTCCAACTTACATATCAAGACAGAACCATTAAAACATCATAACTTCTTTAGCAAAAGGATGGAAAGGCATATAATATTTCAATCCTTGAAAGTAAAAAACTGCCAACTAAGATTGCTACATATAACCATGTTCTTTCTTAATGTTGGTGAAGAGTTGATTCTTTGAAAAGATAGATATACCCCTAACTACAACAGTAATAGGGGAGGGAAGAAAACATAAATCAAGAATATCTGAGATTAAAAGGAATTTATTGAGATGGAGAATGAAACAAGGGGGCATTGGGGAAAGGATAAATAAAACTAAATATAATTGAAAAAGCCAATGGAAACCTATTATTTTATAACCTCCCTAAAACTACAAATAGATAGGAAGGAAGGAAGGAAGGAAGGAAGGAAGGAAGGGAGGGAGGGAGGGAGGGAGGGAGGGAGGAAGGAAGGAAGGAAGGAAGGAAGGAATGAAGGAAGGAAGGAAGGAAGGAAGGAAGGAAGGAAAGAAGGAAGGAAGGAAGGGAGGAAGGTGAGAAACATGTTTTTAAAAGACAGTTACCTTATGACATGATAAGGCTCACCTTGGAAGCCATAGATTATCCAACAAAAATCCCAGTGCCAGACTGAGAATAACTCCCTCTAAGTTGTTGATGTGGGATGAGTGTTTACCTTACCCCACATCCTTACCAGTATGAGCTGTCATTATTTTATTGATCATGGCCACACTGGTGGGTGTAAGATAGAATCTCAAAGTAGTTTTGATTTGCATTTCCCTGATGACTAACAATGTTAAACTTTTTCTCAACACTTTGGGTTTCCTCTTTGGAGAATTCAGTTTAGGTCTCTACCCCATTTTTTTAATCGGGTTATTTGTTTTCTTGATATCCAGGTTCTTTACTTTATGTTTTAGATACAAACCCTCTACAGATGTTTAATAGATAAAGATCTTTTCCAATTCTGGAGGTTGACTTCTCCAAATGATGGTATCCTTTGTCATACAGAAGTTTCTCAGTTTCATGAACTCCCATTTATTAATTTTTGTTCTTAGTACCTGTGTTATTATTGTTCTATTCAGATAGTTCTTTACTGTGCCATTAAGTTCAAGACATTCCTCACCTTCTCTTCTCTCAGACACAGTGAATCTGGCCTTACATTGAGGTCTGGAATTCATTTGGAGTTGAGATTTATGCAGATGATATGCATGGATCTATTTGCACTCTTCTACATGTAGCTAGCTAGCTTGACCATCACCATTTATTGAAATGCTGTCGTTTTTCCAGTGTGTATTTCTGGTTTCTTTATCAAAATTTAAGTGTCCATAGGTGTGTGAATTTATGTGTAGGCCTTCAATTCTATTCTATTGATCAATGTGTCTTTTTGTGGTTACTGTAGCTCTGTAATATAATTTGAGATCAGAAGTGGTGATTTTTCCAGCACTTCTTTACCATTCAGCAATGTTTTTGTAATCAGAAGGAGGATGTTTCTATATAAAGCTAAAAATTGACCTTTCAAGTTCTATGAAGAATTGTCTTGGAATTTTGATGGGAATTGCACTGACTCTGAAGATCTGTTTTGGTAGGGTGGCCATTTTTACTATAGTAATGATACTAAGCACGGGAAATCTTTCTATCTTCTGATATCTTCTTCAATTTTTCTTCAGCGTCTTTTTATCATATGAATCCTTTAATTGTTTGGTTAGCGTTACTCCAAGATATTTTCTAATTTTTGAAGCTATTGCAAAAGGTGTTGTTTTCCTGATTTCTTTCTCAGTCTATTTGTGTATAGAAAGGCTACTTATTTTTATATCTTAATATTCTATGCTGCTAGTTTAATGAAAGTGTTTTTCAGTTGTAGGAGCTGTCGTTGCTAAGCAAGCTATAGTCTGCATAACCACAGAGGTTGGATATAGGGATTAGGGACAGGGATGGATCTCCCTAGGAAGAGGAAATGGAATAATTATGGTTGGAGTGGGAAAGGAAATAAGAGGACCAAACAGGGAGGGGTATCTGCTTCTTTGTTTTAATCTTATTTTATCCTATTATTATTATTCATTAGGTGCCTGTTTGTTTTCTATTGAGAGCCAGAAAAGATGTGGCTCCCAATGGAAGAGGAGATAGGGAAGAACTAGGAGAGGGAGAGGAGGGGAACCATAATCAGAATATATTGTAAGCAAAATTTATTTTCCATAAAAGAAAAAAAATTAAAAGATTATGTATATCTATATTATATATGTGTATAATATATGTTATATATGTATACATATGCTTTATTATATATATAATGCATACAGGTGTTTTATTTGCATGAATATCTGTGTACTACATGTGTGCCTTGGTACTCACAGAGGTCAAAGGACATCACTAGCTCTCCTGGACTTGGAGTTACAAATGGTTCTGAACAGATATCTGGTTTTCTGGGAGTTGCATCAAGGTCCTCTGGAAGTGCAACTAGATCAACTGCCAATAAGAGAAGGCATGGTAGAAGCAGCCAATTCCCTAGCTCAAGGTAGTTCCCCTGTCTCAGTCCACAAGTACTGACTCAGCACTGGGGTTGGGGGAGCAATAATAGGATTTATCCCAGGACTGTGTTTCACTGTCAGTTGGTTTGATAATAGGTTTAATATGTCAGACTCAGAGCAAGTATCAATTTCCATGCTGGACTGCTTGGAGTTGGAGGGATTATGCAAGCCTGTCTTTTTCCTGCCTCTCTTCATATATCTTGTCGTTTAATTTTGTTGTTTTAAAGGCAGACATTTTAGTTTCTCAACCGATTTTGTTTAGCTTTTATTAAGGTCATTTGGTACATGGTAGCAGTCCAAGCTGATGTCTAGGGGAGACATAATCATACAGAAACACTTATAGTCATCTTTCTTCACCTCCAAGTATAACTTAATTTCTCAATTTTTTCAAAAGTTAGCATCAAAACCAGAACCCCTAGTGCTTTCTGCCACTAAGCTACATCCCCAATTCTATCTAGTATCATTCTTAAGTATGTCTTGAAGTCCAAGTCTTTACTCATGGATCATTTTGTGCTCCCCAACTCAAAGCCCTGTGTCTGGGCCTGGGTGATAGCTGAGTTGGTCATCCTATTAGCTCTTGTATGTCATCAGGGTCATCTCTCCAGCACTGCCCTAGCAAATGAGTGGAGCCAGCTCTCCTCAGCCCCTAAACTGATATCAACATGGCCCCAGGCAGCAGCCCAGACCAGGAATATCCACATGGATGGACCTGGATATCCCCGAAAAGTAACTAACCTCAATATAAATTATCTCAGCTTTTGCCAGGTTGAATCGAAATGATCCAGACTTCCTTGATATCACCATAAGCTAAAAATGAATGGTCATGCCATTTTCTGAATTAGAACATGCAGGAGTAAGTCCAAGTGTCTAAGGAAGTTAGAAGGGGATTCTGGGTAAGATGCTGTTACAGTCTGAGAATTGGAGGGAACAGGAATATTTTCTCACCTTATCAGCTACTACTCCCGCCCCAGAATCAACTTGATCAATACCTCAACAAAACCTTTCTACCCTTAGACGCATGAACTTTCTCTACCATCAGACTGGACTTGCTATTACAACAGCAACTAAAGTGACTGCCATTTCCATAGGGGCACACTACTCCAGGAAACATAGGCTGAGAGACCTTACCTGGAATTCTATAAAAGCAGCACCAATGGGAGTGTTATAGGAAGGCTTCCCAGCAGCTGCTTTCAGGGCCACCATCAGCACCACGATGGGGAAACACAAAGCTGTGGAACACGTTAGAAAATAATCTCCCCATTGCACAAAGAATCATACAAAGAAAGTAAGCCAGCAAGGCAATTTTGTTTTGTAAAAGGTGTGCACCACAACACAGACTGGGCTAGCAGCGCACACTGAGCAGACTATTCAATAGGTTTTTATTCGAACACAAGAGAACTGTGTCTTCTCCCCCATTGGTTGGGGTCTGACCTTACTGTTTCTTGTCACTGGAGAGTTTTAAAAGAATAGGCACAGTGGAAATTATGGAAAGAGAAAAGGTATTGGGAGCTCTGAGCCCTTAAATTCCGGGAATGAATGAATACAGCAGGGCCTTTGAGTAAACAAATATTTACCCATTTTACCCCTTGGGTAAATATTTATTTTGAAGTCTTTTTGTTGGGAGATTAAAGGATTTTAATGTCTTTGCTTAAAAATATCTCATAAAGTGGGGGAGATTGATGGAATATTGGCCATTGGTGGGCTAGCCAAGTTTAATAGGAAACAATTTTCCTCATATATCTAAGTGCAAGTTCTAAGTAGAGTTTTGGGCACACACAGTCACCTATCACTCCTCACTCTGTTGGAACACTTCTTCAACTGCTGTCGACCTGAATATCTACAGCACAGAGAACACAATGAAGAAAACTCACACACGAGGAACAAAAGATGAACACAAGAGTAAAAAGACCTAGACAGTAAAGAGCAATGAAGAGTATAGCCAGAGATACAAAACAAAGGGTCCATCAAGGAGACTCAACATCCAGACCAGTGATTCCATGTCTCTATATTTCCACCCAACTCCCCTCCATTCCCTATAGTAACTACTTCTTATCCATATACTATAGAAGGACAGTGTATTTGTCAGGCTCAGACAACTTATCATGCTTCCATCAGCAAGCACTTCCCAGCATCCACAAGAACGTGACAAATACAGAAGCGGATGCTCAAAGCCAACCATCGGACTGATCCTGGGGTCTCAGATGGAGGAGTTGGAGAAGAGACTGAAGGAGCTGAGGAGGTTTGCAGCCCCATGGAGGGAGCAACAGTGTCAACTGGCCAGACCCCCCGGAGCTCCTGGAGACTGGATCACCCACCAAAGAATACACATGGAGGGACCCATGGTGCTGGCCACATATGTGGCAGAGGAGGGCCTTGTTGATCATCAGTGGGAGGAGAGGCCTTTGGGCCTGAGGGTATTAGGTGCCCCAGTGTAGGGGAATGCCAAGGAGGGAAGACGGGAGTGGGTGTGTGGGTGGGGGAGCACCCTCATAGAGACAGGTGGAGGGAGATGGGATAGGGGGTTTCCAAAGGGGAAAACATTTGAAATGCATATAAAGTAAATATCCAAAAATAAAAAAAGGACAGTGTAGCAAGCCAACACTGTCCCCAAATGTTCTCCTATCTATCTATCTATCTGTCTATCTATCTATCTATCTGCTTGCTGCCTGCAGATCGGGCTGTAAAGCTCTCAGCTACTACTCTAGTGGCATGCCTATCTGCCCCCCGCCATGATGACCATGGATTAACCCTCTAAAACTGCAAGCATGCCCCAATTAAATGGTTTTTTTTTTTTAAAATAAGAGTCACCTTGGTCATAGTATCTCTTCACAGCAATAGAACAGGAACTAAGACAATGGTGAAAGAAAGGTAGGCTAAAGGAATCAGGACAACCAAGCCAGCCCCATCATGGATGCTAGACGGAATACTTCAGTCTGAGGAGAAAGATAAACATACTGGGGGACTATAGGAGTTAAAAATAATTAGCATCCTGCCACTCTTTAAACAAAAGGAGACTAAGAAAATCCCAAATAATACAAAATCAAGTAAATGACAGGGATCAATGCACATCTTCCAGTAACAACTCTGAATATCAATGGCCTCAAATCACCCATCAAAACACACAGACCAACAGGTTGGATTCCAAAGTAAAACCCTTCTTTCTGATGCCTCCAAGAAACACATCTCAATGCCAAGAAAAACACTTATCTTAGGGTGAAAGTACGGAAAAATATCCCATGCAAATAAACTGGGAAGCAAGTAGGTATCATTACTCTAATATCTGACAAAACAGACTTCAAAACTAATTTTTCCAAAAGAGATAAGCCAACTTGCTTCCTGTTGCTCAAGAAGTTAATACATCAAGGAAAAGTGACCATTGTAAATACATATGTAGTGCATATAGGCTCATCCACATCTGTAAAACAAACATTTAAAATCATGGATTAACAGCAGCACAGAAATAGTGGAAGCATTCACTACCCCACTCTCAGGATTAGACAGAACAACTGTAAAAAACGAATAGTGAAACCCTGGAGCCACAAACCATCATAAATCAAATGAACTCAACAGAAATCTGTATAGCATTCCGTCCAACTACCAAAGGATACATATTCTCCTCAGCATCATAAGGACCTTTCTCTAAAGTATATCAAACATCAGGACACAGATAAAGTCTCAACAAATACAGGAAAATTGAAACAACATCTTGTATTCTATCTGAAAACAATGGGATAAAAGTAAAATCAAGAGCAGGAGAAACCATTAATGGAAACTAAGCAATATACCACTGAGTTATGACTAGGGTCACTGCATAAATCAATAAGTAAATTTAAAGATTCATAAAATTAAATGTAAATAAGGTATCCAAATCTACAGGAAACAATGAAGACAGAACTAAGTGGGAAGCTTGTGATTTTGAGTGTTTACATTTTAAAATATCAGAGACAGTCTGATGATGTGCCTTGCAGGCAGCCATGGGGTCAGCCTGGCCTAGCTGCCTGGAGAGGCATTCGTCATAGGTTTTTTAGGCTAGAGTCCATGGCTCCTGAGGTGCACGTGTCCTCCAGTTCCTGAGACACCAGCACCCTCCCTCAGGCAGTGAAGTGTTCAGGGTGCTTTGGGTTTTTCTATACATTCCCTTTGTAGTCAGAGAAGCATAGACACTTGATAGGACAGTTGGTCTTAGACATTAATCTTGTGTACCCTGTATAACTTGCAAATGTCATTGTATCCTGACAACTACCACAGTATTGAGCCTGGTGATCACCATTATATTCTGTTTCTGACAAAGGTATTAAAAGTTTGATTGCTCTCGATTAAATTGTCACAGCCTCGGTTGTGCTGTGTCTCCTCCAACTGCCCTGATTTAATTCCTCTTGGTCGTATCAGGTGATCTTGGCTAAGTAAATAAAAAAGCATCGGTCCTTACACCACCTAATAGTGTAAGCAAAATTAAACCAATCCGAAAAGCTGTAGCTGGAGAGAAACAATGAAGAAAATCAGAACAGAAATTAGTGATAGAGAAAGAGGGAGATAGAATCAGTGAAGCAGTTGTTTCTGTGAAACGTTAAAGCTAACAAGCCCTTAGTCAGATTAACCAAAATAGAGAAAAGACTCAAGTTAATACAGCTGGAAATAAAAAAGTCAACATTACAAGAAGTACTGGAAAGTTCAGAGAATCACAAGGACATACTCTAAAATTTACATTTCACTGAATTGGAAAATCTAGGAAAAAAATGCATGCAAATCTAGATGCATCTGACCTACCAAGGTTAAACAAACAAAAGTCATCAATCTATACAGATTTATGGTAGCCAATGAGATAGAAGCACCTAATTAAAAATTTCCTAACTCCAAAAAGCTCAGGGCCCAACTGATTCAGGGCAGAATTCTACCAGACCTTCAAAGAATTAACACCAAGGCTCCTCACATTATTCCATGATAGAGAAAGAAAGAAACACTACCAAGATCTTTTAACAGTGCCATTATCCTAATATGCAAACTAAGAAAAAATCAAACAAACGACAACAACAACAAATCGTAGGTCCATATTCCTGATGGAATATTCTAAATAAAATACTTGCAAATAATTCTTAAGAACACATTTAAAAAAATATCATTCATCCTGATCTAGCTGGCTTTGTCCCAGCACATGTAAATCAATAAACATAATTCTTCACACTCAAGGACAAAAATCACAGGTGCATTCAATTGGTGAAGAAATAAGCCTTTGATAAATCCAACAATCTCTCCTGATTTAAAAAAAAAAATGTAGAAATATAACAAAGCAATTTGCAACTGAAAGGCACATTATGATAAATGACAAAACATTCAAAGCATTCCAACTAAAATCAGGAGCAAGACAAAGGTGCCTGCTATGGCCGCTCTTATTCAATATAAAGCGTGAAGTCCTGCTAGAGAACTCAGAAAAGAGAAGGAAATAAAGGAGACACATGTAGGGAAGGACGAAGCCAAAGTATCTCTGTGGAACATGGTGCGAGAATGGAGCCCTGGGAGGAGACTCCTGAGTGCTTGTGAGAACACTCGAGACAGGAGTCTTATGACCTCAGATTCTTCAAAACACAGAATTATTCTTGGAATGTGCTTCCATGCTCCTCCCAGGTATAGCAGATAAGACAAAGCTTAGTTCATATTAGTCATTATTGCTTGCTGGTGCTATTCAAATAAATGTCTAAACTATCCTTTATATGCCTCTATAGAAAAACATGTTTATGCCAGGTTCGACCTGTCCCTTTGCTTGTATATGACTTGAACTCATGAGAACTTTACTCATGTGATTCTTCTTAAGCCGCAGTGTCTAAATTGTCTCATGTTCTCAATAAAGTTGGCCATTGTATGAGACTTTAGTCTGCCTTTTATATTGGCTTCATTCTCCCAGGTCTCACCACCTCTAGAGCCATGACATATCCCTGTTTGCAGATGTCAAGACTCTATACACAAAAGACCCCAAAGACTACACCAGGAAACTCCTGGAACTGACAAACCCTTTCAGCAAAGTAGTAGGTTATAAAATTAAAATGTCCAAATCAGTAGCCTTCCTGAATACCAAGTACAAACAGACTGATCAGGGAAACAGTATAATTCACAATAGCCTCAAGAAAAATAAACCTAATAATAGAGGTGAAAGACCTATATACTGCACACCCCCCCCCCCAAGTACTGAATGAAGATGCCAGAAAATGGAGAAGAGACCTTTCATGTTCACAGTATTACCAATACCATGACAATTACTGTTCTACCAAAAGCAATCTATAAAATCAATGTAATCTCCATCCAAAGTCCCAGACAATTCTTCACAGAACTGGAAAAAATAAAATTAAATTTCATATGGAAGCACAAAAGATCCTGGATAGCTAAAGCAATGCCGAACAACAAAAACACTTCTAGAGGCATCACCATTCCTAATTTCAAGTTGCGTCACAGAGTCGTGGTAATAAAGACACTGTGGTACTGGCACAAAAGCGGATACATTAATCAATGGAATAGAATCAAGGACCCGGATATAGGTCCATATACCGACAGCTTCAGGAGCTAGTGAAGTTCCTAAGTGAGTGTGCATTGCCTGATATGTGCACAACCGTGTCAAGGATCTCAATCTCATAGACTTGGGGGAAGGGGCTAGACTCAAGAAATGGCAAAATCTTCCCCTGGTTCATGGGTTGATGTTGATAGTGCGCAGAAAATGTCCACCATAGCTTTCTACATATGTATGTTTACCGCCTGAAGACTGGTCCACTATCAAGACAGCTATTATACTATCTAAACCTGGCTCTTTGTTGTTATATATAGTAATGCTCCCTCCCTGTTTTGTATACAATAATCTCTCTTTTCTGTTCAATTGTATTTACTAAATATGCTTACCTTCCTGGACACTGTTGCTTCTTTATCAGAGAGCCCAGAGCAACCAGTCCCAGCTTTTCTGTCCATGTGTCCATGTGTCTGTTCTTTCTTCATTCCCTCATTTCTCCTAGTTAGGACACTGGGATCCAACCATGTAAGAATGCAACAGATAGTCACCTGATTTTTGACAATATTTTGCCATATATATATAATATTAACTATATTTTAATATATAATATATATATTAAAAAGCAACATCTTATATTTTTGGTTGTGAGCCTAGCCTTTAACAGCTAAGCCATCTCTCCAGCCCAGCTTGATGCCCCAAAGACAGGGGATGCTAGAGAAGTGAGGTGGGAGTGAGTGGGTGGGTGGGGGAGCACCTCTTAGAGGCAAAGGGGAGGGGAGATGGGGTGGGGGGTCAGGAAGGGAGCCCAGGAAGGGGGACAACATTTGAAATATAAATAAATAAAATAATTAATTAAAAAACAGCATCTTTAATAAATTGTATTAGGAAAACTTGAAATCAACGTGTAAAAGAATGAAACCCAATCCTTCTCTTACCCTGAACACAGATCAATCTAAACGGATAAAACTTTTCTAACTAGTATTCCAGTTATTTACAAAATAAAACCAACAATCAACAACTGGAACTTCGTGAAATTAAAGTTTCTATATTTCAAGGGAAACTGTCAATCAATTGAAGAGACAGCTTATAGAGTGGGGGTGGAGGGACTTTGCCAATTATATAAGTAACAGGAGATCAGTGTCTAGAATATATAAAGAACTCAAAAAAATAAATGCCAAGAAAACAAATGATCCAATTAAAAAACCGCTCTTGGAAAAAGTAATACAAATAGCTAAGAAATATTTTTTTAAAGTGTTTACCATACTTGGCCATCAGAGAAATACAAATTAAAATGACTTTGGAATTTCACCTTATCTCAGTCAAAATAATATCACACTTCCCTCCTAATTTATATCTCTGTCCCCACAGATTTATACACCTCTTAGATCTCATCAGAGATGTGGTCTGTGCAGTGATTATATGGAAACACGCTCACAACTGATCAAAGCACAGAGGGCACATGTCAGTGGAGTACTAGGACAAATGAGACATCCACTACCCCCTAACACACACACACACACACACACACACACACACACACACACACATATATACACACACCACACACACACACACACACACATATACACACACACCACACACACATACACACACCACACACACACACACACACACACATATACACACACACCACACACACATACACACACACCACACACACATACACACACACACACACACACACACACACACACATACACACACACACACATATACACACACACCACACACATATACACACACACCACACACACATACACACACACACACACACACACACACATACACACCACACACACACACACACACACACACACACACGAGAGATGGTAAATTGCACACTGAACCTTACGCATTAATAGTGGGACACTTCAACACTTCACTCTCACTAATTGTCAGGTCATCCAGACAAAAACTAAACAGAGAAATCATGAAACTAACAGACATTATGAATCAAAAGGACCTAACAGACATCTATAGACTATTCCACCCAAACACAAAAGAGTATACCTTCTTCTCTGCACCTCAAGGATCCTTCTCCAAAACTAGCATAAGCCAGCCCCAGGAGATACAAGAAAATTGAAACCCTGCTTTGTATCTTATCAGATCGCCATGGATTAAAACTGGACCTCAACAGCAACAAAAACACCAGAAAGCCTACAGGATTGTGAAAACTGAACAACTCTCTACTCATTGATCTCTGGGTCAGAGAAGAAATAAGGAAATTAAAGACCTTCTGGAATTCAATGAAAATGAAGGCACAACATACTCAGATTTTTGGGCATAAAGAAAGCAGTGCTAAGAGGAAAGTTCACAGACTAAGTTCCTTCATAAAGAAACTAGAAAATTCTCATACCAGCAATTTAAAAGTATACCTGAAAACTCTAGAGAAAAAAGAAGCAAGCACACAGAAGAGGAGTAGATAACAAGAAATAATCAAAACCAGGGCTGAAATCAATCAGTTAGAAACAATACCAAAAAAAAAAAAAAAAAATAGACAAACCCTTAGCCAAACTAAACAAAAGACAGAGAGACAGTATCCCAATAGACAAAATCAGAATGAAAAGGGAGACATAACAACAGATACTGAGAATATTCAAAGAATCATTAGGTCTTGCTTCAAAAAACTATATTCCACAAAATTGGAAAATCTTAATGAAAATGGATAATTTTCCAGGAAGATACCACTTACCAAAGTTAAATCAGGATTAGGTAAACTATTTCAACAGCCCTAAAGAAATAGAAGCAGTCATCAAGTCTCCCAACCAAAAAAAGCCCAGGGTCAGATGATTTTAGTGCAGAATTCTACCAGACTTTCAAAGAAGAGTTACTACCAGTATTCCCCAAATTATTCCACAAAATAGAAACAGAAGGAACACTGCCAAACTCATTCTATGAAGCCATAGCTGCCGAAACCACACTAAGACTCAACAAAGAAAAAGAATGTCAGACTGATTTCGTTTAGTAACACTGATGCATAAATACTCAATAAAATACTCACAAACCAAATCCGGGAACATATCAAAGACATCATCTACCATAATCAAGTAGACTTCATCCCAGGGATGCAGAAATGGTTCAATACATGAAAATCCATCAACATAATCCACCATATAAACAAAACTGAAAGAAAAAAATCACATGATCATCTCATTAGATGCTGAAAAGTCTTTGACAAAATATAACACCCCTTCATGTTAAAAGTCTTACAGAGATCAGGTATACAAGGCACATACCTAAACATAATCAGACCAATATACAGCAATCCAATAGCCAACATCAAACTAAATGGAGAGAAATTTAAAGCAATTTCACTAAAATCATGGAGAAGAGAAGGGTGCCACTCTCTTCCTATCTAATCATTATAGTATTTGAAGGTCTAGCTAGAGCAATAAGACAACTAAAAGAGATCAGGGGATACAAACTGGAAAGAAAGAAGTCAAAGTATCACTATAATACACATAAGGAACACTGAAAATTCTACCAGAAAACTCCTACAGCTGATAAACACCTTCGGCAAAGTAGCTGGATACAAAATTAACTCAAAGAAATCAGTAGCCCTCCTTTATACAAATGACAAACAGGAAGAGAAAGAAATTAGGGAAACAACACCTTTTACAATAGTCATGAATAATATAAAATATCTTGGTGCAACTCTAACCAAGCAAGTGAAAGACCTATATGACAAGAACATCAAGTAGCTGAAAAATAAATTGAGTAAGATATTAGAAGATGGAAAAGTCTCCTATGCTCATGTATCAGTAGAATTAACATAGCGAAAATGGTTATCTTACCAAAAGAAATTTATAGATTGAATGCAATTCCCATCAAAATTCCAACACAATTCTTCACAGACATTGACAAAGTAATCCTTAACTTTATATGAAAAAACAAAACCACAACACGATAGCAACAGGATAACAAAAATAATTCTGAACAATAAAAGAACTTCTGGAGGTATCACCATCCCAGACTTCAAGCTATACTACAGAGCAATAATAACTAAAACTGCATGGTATTGGTAAAGTAAATAAATAAATAAACTGTTTTTAAAGAAATAATTAAACATTTGCCTCTGATCTTCATTCAGGCTGAGATTTCTTCTAAGGATCCCCTTAGTTCCCATTTGGGGGTGGGGTATCCAGTAATATCTGAAACTTTAGCCTCGGGAATGACTCCCGTGTATTCCCTATCTTATGATTCTTCCTCCTGGAGAATTGGAAAGGGCATGAGAATTTTAAAAGAAGGAAATGGAGGAGGCTTGAGCAAATAAGGGGGGAGGAATCCCAGGATTGAATGTTCAAAATTGCCACTAGGGATTTTATTTTTTTTAGAAACTTCATTTCCAAACCAGTTTCTCTTATATATCATACAGAAGCCACTGAGAGACAGACGTGACAGAGATCATTCAACATAATGGTTTTGTGTTGTTGTTGTTCTTCTGTTGCTGCTGTTTGATAGTACCTCACTATGTAGCCTTGGTTAGCTCAGAATTCACAGATATGAGTGCCACCATGTCAGGCGAAAGCAGCATTTTTTTAAGTATAGTGTTTGTCCTTGCAAACAGCAGTCAATGGCTGTCACTCAGTTCACTACTTCAGAATTTTCTTCACTGTGTGTGTGGATCAGGACATGAGGATGCATCTCTACTGCTTAGTTTACTTTTTAAGATGAAATAATTGGCAGAAAACAATAATAGTGAAGACTTGAAATTTAAATTCTTGTCATCTTAGCCTTCAACACTTGAATGTAGTGCTTTCACCAAAGCACTGAGCTATTAGCAAACAGCAGATAACAGTGTTTTGATTCATTTGTTAATAAATGATTTGTAGAAAGGACCAAACAACCAAGAGAAAAGACAGAGCCTCATGGCATTCATTTTAGATGAAGAAAGAATAACTTCAAATAAATGGATGTCCACCTGAAGCAGTGATTCTTGATCTGTGGGTCATGACCCTTTTAGGGGGGCATCAAAGAATCCTTTCATGGGAGTCACTTAAGACCATCAGAAAACACGGATGTTTACATTACAATTATAACAGTAGCAACATTACAGTTATGAAGTAACAACAATAATAGTTTTATGGTTGGGGTCACCACAACATGAGGAACTGTATTAAAGGGTCACAGCATCGGGAAGGCTGAGAACCACTGGGACGTTTATCCAGGTCATAAAAACACCACAGAGAGTAGTAGCAGGCTAGGACTCCATAAACTAATACCAGAAATGTTACTTTCAGAATGTGTTTACTTAATACTAAAGCAGAAATCAAACGTAAGAGGGTTATTAGAGGGCTCTGCATCACTCTACTTAAGCAGGCGCAGTCTGTAAGTGGTGTAGAGGGTAAATTGCTCATCTGTTCCTCCACGTAACACTCTGCTCACCCAGTGCTTTCAAAATCACATGATGCGCTGCACACTGCTCCGCCCAGACTGTGGATAAATGAAGGGCAAGGACAATTGGAAAGTACTCTACAGCATTCAGTAGATAGTCGATATTCTCAAACTAACAGTAATTATTTTTTATTCCGGACTTAAAAACCACCACTCGTTATGCAATAAAGAAAAAACAAAACAAAACAAAAGAACCCTACAGATTTCAGTGTTTCTCAGACCACCCAATTTTTCTATGAATCAGGTAAAAGTGACTCAGCTAATGAATGCTTGCCCACAGCGCTGCTGTCCCCAATCCTTACAGTGAGCTTTACTGTACTGTCCAGCCAGCAGACATGAACCATAGACTGACGAGTCATTAAAATGAAATAACAGTATGTGTTTTAGCAGAATGGGCAAGCAAACATGTGCAGCATGTTCTGTTTCAGAAATTATGTCTCCTTTGCCTAATAATAGATCATCAGATCCTAGAGAAACAATATGGGAACGAACCACATGAAAATGTGGGGTTTTTTTTTCTTCTATTTTCCTTTTATTGAAATGGATTTCGTATTCATACAATATATTCTGACTGTGGTTTTACACCTCCCCAGTCTTCCCAGATTCTACCATCACCACCACCAAATTCCACCCCATCTCTTTCTTGTCAGAAAACAGACACCTAAAATCTAATAATAACAAAAATATTTTTAATAACGCAATATGGCGAAATGAACAAACAAGAAAAAGAGACAGTGGGAAAAAAAGCACATAAAGATGCAGAGACACATATCTGCACACACACAAATTCCATAAAATACAAAACCATAAAGTATAATGTCTTAGTCAGGGTTTCAATTCCTGCACAAACATCATGACCAAGAAGAAGTTGGGGAGGAAAAGGTTTATTCAGCTTACACTTCCATGCTGCTGTTCATCACCAAAGGAAGTCAGGACTGGAACTCAAGCAGGTCAGGAAGCAGGAACTGATGCAGAGGCCATGGAGGGATGTTACTTACTGGCTTGCTTCCCCTGGCTTGCTCAGCCTGCTTTCTTATAGAACCCAAGACTACCAGCCCACAGATGGCACCACCCACAATGGGCCCTTCCCCCTTGATCACTAATTGAGAAAATGCCTTACAGCTGGATCTCATGGAGGCATTTCCTCAAGGGAGGCTCCTTTCTCTGTGATAACTCCAGCTTGTGTCAAGTTGACACACAAAACCAGCCAGTACACATAATATATACATAAAAGAACTGTAAGGTTTAAAAACAGAAGAAAGGAGGAGGAGGAGGAAGAAGAGGAGGAGAAGAAAAAGAAGAGAAACCCTGAGACAAGGAATCTTCCAAAATTGCCATTGAGTTAGTTTTGTATTGATCACCTGCTGCTGAGCACGTGACCTGACCTTAAGCATGGTGTGTATACCCAGTGAGACTCTGCTGGAGTAAACTAATTTTTCATTTGCAAGCAGTTACCAGTTGGAGATATATTCTGGGTAGGGGATAGGGGGTTCTTTCTACCTCTCTTTATACTAGGACCACAATGCCTAGTCTCTCTAGTCTAGGTTCTTGGCCACCCAAGCACTGTTGGGTATGAGCTCCATCTCCTGGAGCAGGACTTAAATCCATTCAGATATTGGCTGGCTATTCCTACAACTTTTGTACCATTACTGCCCCAGTGTATCTTGCAGGCAGGTCATAATTATAAACAGAAGGGTTTGTAGCTGGGTCGGTTTTTACCTTTCTTCTTCAAGAGCATCCCAAGCACCTTCCAGTACCATGAACAACAGTCCATAGGACTGAAGGCCCAGCATAGGCAATAGCTCCACTTCTCCATGTTCAGTGAGTTATGTAGATGTTGTGTTACCAATATGGCTTCACTGTCAGCTAGTGGAGAGCTACCGATGCCTTTGGCAAGAGCTCGGACTGTTTGGGGGCTCCTCTGGACCCCTTTGAACAACAGCTACATTAAATGTAACCTATCCCTGGACTTGGAAGCATCATTTAGTTGAGGGATGTGTAGTGGGGCTCTGTTTCCCCATTATTTGGTGATTTCAGTTAGATCACCTTCATATGTGTATACATTTAGAAGCTTCTACTGTATCAGGTTTCCATGACTCCTCAAATGGCCCTTCGTTTTAAGTGTCCCTCTTCAAATTCCCTCTCTTGACTTCTGCTTCCTTCCTCCTCCTTATTTGATCATCCATTCCGGTACCCCTCCTTGTGGTGGTTTGAATGAGAATGGCCTCCACTGGCTCGTAGATTCGAAACTTGACCCCCAAGGAGTAGCACTATTTAAAAGGATGAAGAAGTGTACCAGGTAAGGAGTGTTTCTGAGATGCTGTCCGGTGTGGTCACTGGGATTCCTGGGGTAGAAAGTGTTTCTAGGCGTTGGGAGCTGACCCAAGAAATGGGAATGGGCTTGCTAGGAGTGCTGGGTCTGAGGAACCAGCGTTCCTTCCTCCACTGGCAAAGTAGTTCCCTGGGGATAGGGGCACAGAGCTAGGAGAGACTCCAGCAGGTGGTCTGCTACAGGTCTGGGGTTGAATCTGGGTAACTACAATTGGAAGACAGGAAGGAAAGTGAAGACTGCATTGTCTCCTTGAATCCCAGGCAGGTATGGCCAGAGGGTTTCCAGGGAGCGCCTCCAGGGGTTAGAGGCTGAGATATAGTGGTACAGTGAGGGTTTAAGGCTGTAAGGGAAGCTCTGCATTATCCTGTGGGGAATGAGGGCAGAGGGGACATTGAGGCTGCAGCAATTAGTCTTCTATGAAGCTGGGGATAAGACTGGCGACTTGGAATTGGAGGACAGAGAGTAAAAAACACCTATCTGATTCACAGGCTGGTGTGGAAAGGGTCTTTAAATTAGGTAGTTGCTTTTATCATAGCCTGTGGTAACTTTATCATAGCCTGGGGTAACTGTTTTCTAATTTTATTTTGTCTTAGGCTTCTTTGGTGATTTACACACACTTGAATTAGAGAATTTTAGAGGGGGGGAGGTGTTGATGTCCCCAATTAAAACCCTTTGTTCTAACAGGCCGAGAAAAAGACTTCAAAAACAAGTTCTTTACAATTAAGAGTGCACCTGTAGCTGATTGCACTGAACCTAATCCCCCACAAGTTTGACAAAGAAGTCTTGTCTTCGCATTGTTTAAGCCACCAGCAGAGAAGAAACTGGAATCAAGCAGCGCCTCTCAGTCATGAGTTATTATTTCAATAAATAAAACCCTGATGGATGACATATTTCGTTCTGTCATCTACCGAGGAGGATTAAATGCAATGAATTCAAATTTTCCTGTTCACAGGGCCGAGTAAACCAGCTTCTGGTGAACCTCACTGCTGGTAATAAAAGTGTTCTCTTATCTAGAATGTTCACTGTCCCCAAACCATCATTGTTCCAAGTCGTTTAAAAACAAATTGTAAACAGGTGTCACTCTACTTCGCATGGACCTGTCTTCTGATTACTTTTATTTAAAAATAAAAATAGAGATGACCAGGTCTGGAACGGGGAATAGCTTTTTCTTTCTTTCTTTTTTAAGAGATACAGAATCCGGGAGAGACCAGGGAGTAGGAAGTTAGATTGAAAGGGGGGGAATGGGAAGAGTGTGACGGGGACTCAGGAAGGTGTGTGGGAACCGAGGGAGGGCACGGTCGCCTCTGCCACTGCTGCCCGCGCCAGTCTGCCATTGGCCGCGGCGCCGCCGAGCACCCGGGAGGCGCCATTCTGCGCGCCGCCGCCCCTCGCTCCCCCCTGAGCTCCGCGCGCCTCCGAGCGCTCCGAGGAGAAGCGCAGACCTGGCAGCAGCGTCTGTCGGCGCACGCCGCCCTCCTGCGCCCTTGCCAACCATGGGACCAACTCGCAACTCTTAGGACACATCCTCGGGCCAAGAGAGATCAGAGAAGCTGCAAGCAGAAGCCAAGATGAGTTTCCGCAAGGAGGACGGTGTGAGCAGCCTGTGCCAAAAGGCGCTGCACATCATCACCGAGCTGTGCTTCGCGGGCCAGGTGGAGTGGGACAAGTGTTCGGGCATCTTTCCAGCCGACAGGAGCAGCCAGGGAGGAGGTAGCACAGGTAAGGGGATCTGTTTGCGCTTTCCGGGACAAGGAGCATTTTCGGGGCAGACTTCCTGGCTGGAGCTTGTCTAGCCCGGCCTCGGGGACTTGCTCGCTGGGTTTGTCACCTGCACCTGCTGGGTCTCTGCTCCCAGGCTGCTCTCGCGCTCTCCCACCTGCTGCTCTGGCGTCCCAGGGACTCGGCTCTAGCTGTCCCGCAGGGTGCAGCAGAACCATCCAGCCTGATAGGAGAATCTGCACTTGGCCTCAAGAAACCTGGTTGTAGAGATAGGGCTGCGTTGTCAGCCCTAAACGCAGAAAGTGTCCCCCAGCTGTAACTTTCGGATGTAACCCGTCGAGCTCTTCAAAGCTTGCAAGGCTTTTCATAATGTATATGTAATTTTCCAGCGCTTCTTGGTAACGGTGGCTAAAAAATAGGGATTATTGACACCGGGCGCTCAGGACACTTGTCAAGAAAATGGAAATGAGATTCTAAATCCTTTCCACACTACTTGCGTCCAGAACCTTGGAAGCAAATGTCAGGGGGAGGAGATGTAATCAGATGACCCCACGGTCACTTGATTACTTTAGGAGATGCACTGGCTCCTTGTGTAGGGTCTTGTCGCATTCATTTTGGTCTCTAGGCAAGGGTTTCTGGCTTCTGGGTAGCCAGGGCAACAGGTAAGCGCAACCGCAAAGTCAAGCTCAGGAGAGAAGTGCAGAAGATGAAAGAAGAGTTATTTTTTTCACCATCCACCCTAAGAACTAGACAAAGGAAGGGAGAATCTGGTGGGATGGGAATGCGTTTGGTTTAGCGGTGTCTTCGAGTTGTTTACATGGACTCTCTCCAAGGTTTTCAAATGCTCTGCTGATGGCAACAGAAGCAAGGGGGGAAGGGGGAGGGTTGTCTGAGCTTGTCAGAACCAGGGACTCTAGAAGCAGAATGATACATTGTTGCTGCTGTCAGTGTGACAGAAGCGTCTTTTTTTCAGGTATAAACAACAAAATCCATTTAAACCGTGTGTGTGTGTGTGTGTGTGTGTGTGTGTGTGTGAGAGAGAGAGAGAGAGAGAGAGAGAGAGAGAGAGAGAGAGAGAGAGAGAGAGAAAGAGAGAGAGAGATGCAAAGGCTGAAATAAAAATCAGAGTGCTGCGACTATGAAGACCTCTGTAAAAAGAGTAAGCTCTTCTGATATGTCTTTAAAAGAACATTAAGGTTAGGTTCAGAGTGGAGGAAGTGAGAATACTTAATTCTAAGGACATGCATTTTGGTCACCACTAGTCGATGCGGAGCCCATAACCCCTAATTCTTATTCAATCTTGGCTCTTGTGATTACACACGAAGAGATGATTTCCTGGCTCTCATTGGCTAACCGTGTAGAAATTGCATAACAAATGAACACTAAAATAGGGTTCGGTTCTCAATCGTCCAAAATGTGTAATTGTGTAAATTCAAGGAATGTCAATTTCATGGGATGTAAATTGAAAAAAGAGTTCTGATGTTTTCATAATCACTGTAGTGCATAGCTGCAGTCTTAATTCTCGTTAGACATTCATTTGGAGGGGGTGAAGAAAAATGGCTCTGAAACAATTGTGTGACTATTTTTCCCTCTTTAAGGAAAATGTGTACTGTTAAAGTGAAATCTCCCGTCTGATGTGTGAACAGAGAAAGGAGCTCTCACTGGAGGAAGACAGTCCACAAATTACACATAACATATGAAGATATGCAAGCTTCCTCTGCTTTTTTAATTTGTAAATTGTAAAATCAGTTAAAGCAAAGTGATCTAATTTTAAAGTAGTGTTCCAATATTAATGGATAATTGAAGCAGACTTGATGATTATTTGCGAAATGTTTAATTATATCAGTTAGGTACTCAGATGCCTGTTGTTCTGTAGGTTTTCTCATGTGCGCCCTTTTTACGGCTCCTACATAAAAGCACTTGCAACAGTCGCTGTTGACTGCATTGTAGATAGGAGAACATCAGTGACTTTTATTGATATGGTAGTGGCTCACTTTTATAGCAATCAGTTCATTGTAGTTGACGGTGTTCATTTTACACTGCAGCGACAATCTTGAGATTTGACATTGCATCACTCTTCAATCCTTCACCCAGTAATAGCAAGAGAAAGGTTGACGTGATCTCAGAAAAAGTCATCACCACAGGAAGGAGTTAGGAATCCAGGGTATCACTAAGACCCGGAGGGTCTACAGTCTGGCCAATCAAGCTCAGATATTGGTGAAATGTTGAAGATTTAGACCATAGTGACTAATGCTAACTAAACTGCCCTTTTAAAATGCTTAGTGAAAGTCATTAGATGAATCAACAGTACTACATACAATACAATGGAGTACAGCAATAGTACTACAGAGTGCATCATGTGTACGTTTTTTTAAAAACCAGATGTGGGAGAAGCTTAAAAACAAAAGACATTGAATGACCCGAAAATGGATGTGTTACCCTACAATGCACAACGTGTTATAACCAAGAAAGCTTATGGGAAATGCAAAGAAATAGGTGCCCCTTGGGTGTTATTTCTAAGATACACTATAGTACTATACATGGTATACATAATCATTTTTAGCTGGTTTTATGCTCATTTCTAGACAGGTTTTGATGGTTGCGTAGATGTTTATCAGGTTTAAGAAACTTACATTGCTTGGAAGCCAGAGCTCCAAACCCACAGCTAAGCAAGGCCATTGAAGTTCACAATCACACGCCACAGCTACGGATAACTAACCTTAATAGATTTGTTCCTGTACAATTATAATATGGGAAAACAGATCCAAAAAATAATAATAATAAACAAACTATTCCAAGTTTATTCTATCATTTAAAAGTGCTATTATTTAGCAAATAATTAGTCTAAAGTGCACTTCAGAAACCCAGTCCACTGAACCAACAGTGTGGCCACGCTCTCTGAAGCTATCCTAAAAACTCGAATCATTACTTAAGCTTGCAGCCAAGCATCACAAGAAGACGATACCAATATTTTAATTTAAGAAAAGGTCAGCATACCAAATTCAAAATATGGTTCCTACCTTATCTCATCCCATTATAAAGTAAAAAAGTCATGAATCAGAGCCACTCAGTGGCAATTGTCCCTATCTTGACAGCATAACAAGGACTCTCTAGATCTACATTGATAAGATTAATGTGTACTTCAAGTCACTTTGAAGACAGAGCTTTGCCTGCTCTGACATCCCCAGTGCTGGAAGCATCCAAGGCCCTAGAAACTTGATAGATCATTTGCTCAGTGAACAAGATGTCTTCTTTAATGAACCCCAGTGGCAAAAGAAAGCATGTGACTTTGCTTAAGTAGGAAATACTTGATGTAATAAAAAACCCATGATTAAAACTCTTATTAGTTATTCTAGCTTAACCAGGAGCCATTATTTTGAAGATATGAAGACAAAAGCAAAACAAATATATTTACACTTTAATCACAAATCACACCTAGTTACTGATGAGTACATTTAAGACCCTCAGGCTTCTTAAAACCCAGTTGTTCCAGGAAATACTGGTAAACATGGAATTTTAACTGTATACTGCAGGCTACAACATATGAGAAGGTAACAAGATTTTCCTACTTACAGTTAACTCAAACCTCAAACTTTTCTTCAGGTTAGATTTCCTACCACACAAATGGAACATAGGTTATCCATTCGCCATACTTGAACATATACATTTATGTGCACCGAAGTGTGTGCAATTATCTGTCTATCTATTTTCTAGTCTAAATAGAATTGATTCATATTAACAATGGTAAAAGATGTAAAAGATTGTTAAAATTATTTTATTTTATGTGTATGGCTGTTTTTCCTGCATGTATGTCTTTACACTATGTGTGGGAAGTACCCACAAAGGCCAGAAGAAGAGGTCAGATTCCCTGGAATTGGAGTTACAAATGGCAATCAGCCGCCACGTGGGTGCTGGGAACTGAAGCTGGGCCCTCTAGGACAATCTGTGCTCTTACCTGCTGAGCCATCTCTCCTACCTAAGGGAAAGGATTGTAGTGTATTTAACATACATAATGTTGAATCCAGACATACAGTTTCACACATACAGTTTCACATATGGCTTCTTTTTATGTGCTCATAGAAAACCATATAAAGGAGAGAGGTATTAGAACAAAACAAATGGGTTTTTTTTTTTTCTAATTTGCAATTACTTTTAAAAAAAAATCAAGAAAACTCGGATTCGTATATTTTCCTGCTACATTTAGGAAGCAACAATCTATGTTATCAATAAAATTCATTATTGTGGAAGCAATGATAGTGCAAAGGAGCTCAAGTCCTCCGATCTAAGGCTCTGAAACAGTTTACGCACCAAGGAGACCGCACTGTTGATAATGAGTATTCTAATAAAGGTCAGCAAATCATCCCTTCTCATTTCTAACTTGTACAGTGCGAGTTTTGGAAATGTAATCCCTGTATGAAGATACAGTTTCTTATTACTAACAGTAGTTTGTCTTTGCTTTATAGCATCAGATATATCATCTGTAAGATGTAAGACAGATCATCTGAGCTGTAAGAACTGAGAGCTCCAGGAGACTATCGTGAAAAACTACGTGCACACATTCTCTTACCTGTGTGCGCAATACAAAGTCAGCCCCATAAGTCCGTGGGCTTCGCACCAATAGATGGAAAACAGAAACAACCACATCTGTAGGTTGTACGGATTCCTTTTCTTTTTGTGACTCTTTGAACAACCAGCATAGCAGCGATCGACAGAGCATTTACATAATGTTAGGTATTGCAGGAAATCTAAGGATGAGTTAAAATGCTTTGAAGGATATGTGCTGTTCTGTGGCAATATTACCCCATTTTCTGTAAGAGAGTGGAGCAGCTGGAGAACCTCTTCCCCTCAGTTCTGTGGGATAGTTAATCCTCCTCTGCCTCTGCCCAGCCCCTCTTTATGCTCCGCTGCAAAATTCTGCTATGATGATGTTGGACTGAGATTGATCTGGGGTAGAAGGAAGAAAGGAGCCATTTATTACATTATTGTTGAGTAAAAAACATTACTGCCAGTTTTTAACTGTTGTCTTCTCTTTAGTCTCCTTTAGTTCTGCTTCAGAACTCATAGAATTATGGCAACAATAGGCTAAATATTCTCAGTTTTACTGTCATTTCAAATCTATTTCAGTGGGAGTCGTTAGTACATCTGAATGACCCACAGGTTAAGAGCCGCTGCTCTAAGCCTTCCCACGGACCTCTCCTGCTATCTTTCCAATTCTTGGCCTCTTTTTTCATTATTTGTTATTATACGCATCTTCGTACATGTATATTCCTAAACAGAACCTGTAAGACTATAAAATGTTGCTTGTATGTATGTTTTGGTATTAGATAACCAATTGATGTTCTCTTCCCTGGAGAAGGCTCTTTTTCTCACTCCTGGCTTTCCTCTGTTGCCTGTAGTTCTTTCTGTAGAGATGAGGCCCCGTGGGCTCTTCCCCATCCGCTTTGGCATGGCCACTGCTGTTGTCCTTGTTCTGCTCGTGTTCAGGCGGCCATGCTGCTGCAGCTTTATAAACGTAGCTTCTGACCTTCCGAGAAGACACAGTCTCATGCAAACACCCTGATATTCTGACCATTTGTACCATTTGTTGTCCCCTCTCCCCCGCCTTCTGCAGTGTTCCCAAGCCTTAGGTGTGGGAGTTCAGTGCTTTCTTATCACATGAAGTTTTTATATCATATGTATAGAAAGACGTCCTTTAAACTTAAACAAAAAATTTTAAATCATGCATCACTTCCCTAAACATGTAAGAGGGAGGAATCTAAAAGAAATAAGTAGATTTGGGTAATTTTGAATTGTAACTTCTTTACATCTTCTTTTCCAGTGTTGAGAACTGAACCCAAGTTCTCGTGTATATTGGGCAAACATTCCTGACCACTGAGCTACACCTCAGGGCTTAAAGCTAAAATTCTGAGTCCAATTTTTATGAGTAGGTTCTTAATTCAGAATCCATGATGCACTGGTTGGTTGGCCTTCTTCAGACAGTGTCAACAGAGAGAATTGGGGGCTTCGTTTCTTTCTAAAGGGAATTCATTTTAGCATAAGATCCATGAGCTATTGTTTTGTACAGCTTTCTGTGCAAAATGTTGAGTGTCAGCAATATTGGCAAATACATTTTGCTCATCACATTCATTAACAGCTTCCACTAAGAGCTTAGTGTATAAGGATGAAATGCGACATCACCATTTGCTGGAGTACATCGTTTTCACACTGTGAAACTCTCACATGGATTTTTATGTAGATGCTTTCTCTCTACTGCAGGCATAACTACACCACAGTCTCTGTTAGAAAACCGTAACTACTAATACATATAGCCCTGGTCCTCAACCTTCTTAACTCGGCCACCCTTTAAAACGGTCCCTCAGGTTGTGGTGACCCCCAACGATAAAATGATGCCATTGCTACTTCAAAACTGTAATTTTTCTACTGTCATGAATCACAATGTAAATATCTGATGGGCAGGATATCTAATATGGTGACCCCCGAAGGGGTTGTGGCCTACAAGTTGAGAATGGCTGATATATTGTAACCTCAGCAACAGGAAATATCTTTAAAAACACATTTTATCATCAGTTAAGTATGATATTAATGCAAACTCTTTTTTTCTTCATTTACTGTAACTCAAAGGAAGGGCAAGGGGAAATGAAATTACAGTGGAATTCCTCAGAGGCACAGTGCAAGGGCATGCTGATTATATTACATATCTAATGTAGAAATGAAGGACAGTAATTGCTTACTAGTGTTCAGACTCCCCTTTCCTTTGTAGATAAAGAACTCTTGGTGCTTAGTCGAGTTTGTGGTGTGCTCATCTGACTAAACTGTGGTGAGAGGAACACCAGAACGTGTGCAGCAGTGCAACGTGCCAACTGTTAATCCTGATGAGGTATCCCCTCACCCTCCTGTCCTCGGACATTCTTCCTTCAGACACCTGGGACATGGGCACGGTAGCCGCCAGGGAAGCAAGAACTCCTTGATGTTGCTGAGTCTGCCCTTGGCTTCTTGAGTTGGCGGTTTCTCTCCCTTAACAAGAAGACTGTCTAAGTCACTATTAACATGGTCCTTTGTCACAGAAACCAGAATAATGACTCCACTGTTATAACAGGAATTCCAAACGAACAGTCTAAACGAGTTAATATCATCAGTAATCCCTAAATGTCCTTTCATTTAAGAAAGTACATTGATTGGGGTTTTATTTTCCTCTCTTCTCTCTCTCTCTCTCTCTCTCTCTCTCTCTCTCTCTCTCTCTCTCTCTCTCTCTCTCTCATGGTGCCATAAACAGAGGTGTGGTGGAGAGGCTGTAGTCATGCTACA
>CM052718.1:13008850-13076889 GCA_028551405.1 Uromys caudimaculatus
GATGAAAGATCTCAGTTTTGACTTATCTTGCTAGTCACAGTGTCTCGGATCGCTCAGCAGGTGTCTCCTCTAGGCCCTGACTTTTAGGCTGGGCTTGATTAGCATTTCAAGGTGTTCCGGCTCTAGCAGGCCTCTCCTTGTTTCCTCCCCATTGTTACTGCCCCCAGGTAGGGATTAAACGTCCGGCCTTTAGCTCAGGCACAACGATGTCATAATTGATGTCTGGTCGCATTATGGATTCTCCCCGCCCCTGCCATTTCCCGCCCTTGTGTGTTTAAAACATTGTACCATTAAAGATTTCTTTTGAGCTTGATCGGATCTCGTCTTGCTCCAACACATTCCTTTGTTTCCTGCTTCTTTCCATTATCAATGGCTTCCTTCCACAGCATTCCCACAGCACGGAGTACCCGCTGGCGGGAACTTCGAAACTAGTAACAGTTACATACAAGTAAAAGGAAGAGCCATCTAGGAAACGAAACACTGGACATACCTCGGATATACCTCGGAGAACCACAGCTGCTCATTGACTTTAAGATCACACTTCCAGACATTTTGAAAAATTAAAATGACTATGGTTTTTTGAAATTACAATCTAGAATAAGAAGGGATCAAGAATTTGGGAGGGGAGGGGATGCAGTAGGAGATGGAAGGGGGAAAGAAGGAATAGAGGGACCAGTGGAGGGAGGAGGGAGGGAGGGTGGAGGAGTGGAGGAAGGGGGGAGGGAGGGGGAGGAGTGGAGGAAGGGAGGAGAGAGGGAGGGGTGGAGGGATGAAGGGAGGGAGGAAAGAGGGAAGGAGGGAGGGAGGGACAAGTGTGATATAGATGCAATATTCATAAATAAAGTTCTCAAAACATGGAAACACACACACACACACACACACACACACACACACACACACATAGACATAGTATTAACCCAGCAGTGGGTGGCTGCTGAGCTGAGCGCATGATGCTTAGACTTGGTACATGCTTTTTGTTTTTGGTTATTTTACTTATTTGCATTTTGAATGTTATCCCCCTTCCCAGTTTCCCCTCCACAAACCCCTCTCCCCTCTCCCTCCCCCTGCTTCTATGAGGGTGCTCCCCCACCCACCTATCTGCAGACACCAAACCCAGACACTATTGCTGATGCCCAGAAGCACTTGCTGACAGGAGCCTGCTTTGACTGTCCCCCTGAGAGGCTCTGCCAGAGCCTGACCAATACAGATGCGGATATCCGCAGCCAACCATGGGACTGAGCAAGGGGACCCCAGTGAAGGAGTTAGGGGAAGGACTGAAGGTAGATGCTTTTCTAAGTGTGGATCACGGGTAGTCAGGTCGGATGGATTCACAAACCATTAGTGAATACCACACTTGGAAATGTGAAGACCAAATATCAGTTGGTATTCATCAGGAGTCCATTCATCTGGGAGTTTCTGAAGACACATGCCTTCTTAGAGTGGTCTTCTTATTTTATTTTTTCAGAACTCTAAGACTTTATTTTTCTGTATTAAGGCATGATAAAGGATAAATTAGAACATACAAAGATGTCTAAGTACACAGTGTAGGACAGTAGTTATGCAAACGTGTGTGCTCAATCCACAGCTTTATCAGTCTTAATCTAACTCTTCAGAAGCCTCATCCGACTTTCTGCAAACTTTGTTTACCTCCAATCTTATCAAGACATAATACAGTGACAGTTGTATAATGGAATCATTTAAATTGTTTGGAGACTGAACATTTCAGCTCCACAGGGCCTATTCTCAAGGTTGCCCACTGTAGTGGGTAACTTGATTCAAAGGCAAGAGGTGCGTGTGTGTGTGTGTGTGTGTGTGTGTGTGTGTGTGTGTGTGTGTGTGTGTGTAGTGTGTGTGTGTGTAGTGTGTGTGTGTGTGTAGGGTGTGTGTGTGTGTAGCGTGTATGTGTGTGTGTAGTGTATGTGTGTGTGTGTAGTGTGTGTGTGTGTAGTGTGTGTATATGTATGTGTGTGTATGTGTGTGTGTGTGTAGTGTGTGTGTAGTGTGTGTGTGTAGTGTGTGTGTGTGTGTAGTGTGTGTATGTATGTGTGTGTATGTGTGTGTGTGTGTAGTGTGTGTGTGTGTGCAGTGTGTGTGTGTGTAGTGTGTGTGTGTGTGTGTGTGTGTGTAGTGTGTGTGTGTGTATGTGTGTGTATGTGTGTGTGTGTAGTGTGTGTGTGTGTATGTGTGTGTGTGTAGTGTGTGTGTAGTGTGTGTGTAGTGTGTGTGTGTAATGTGTGTGTAGTGTGTGTGTGTGTGTGTAGTGTGTGTGTGTGTAGTGTGTGTGTGTGTGTGTGTGTGTGTGTGTGTGTGTGTAGTGTGTTGAGTCAGCATCTCACTGTGTGTAGCTCAGGCTTTCTTGAACTCCTGTGAGGTTTCTTCCTCAGCTTCCTGAATGCTGGAATTATAGACATGAGCTACCACTCCTAGCTTTGGAGGCCTTCTGTATTTTAGCCCTGAACATGTTTTAATTTTCTACTTCCTGTGGACCATGAAGTGAAGAACTTCCATGCTTTCATTAGTATGGTGTTTTGTTCAAGCACATGGGGCTAAGTGGCCACAGGCTGAACCTTCTGACATGGTGAGCCAGAAGAAATCTCTCTTCATTTGAGAGTCTCATCGTTGTCACGATGAGAAAACTAGCTATCACGTAACATCCAATGCATAGTTTCAATATTTCCACAAATATTTTTGACTATGCCGTAAGAAATAGACACTGAACATAAAAAGGTGAATACATGTGTACCTAGTCTGAAGGATCAAGTGGTGGGAAAGTTGGTAAGACGGAACTGTCTGGAGAAGAAAAACAAGAGTAAATTCAAGGTCCCTCATCCATTATAGGAAGCCCTCAAAACTTTGAAAATTGAAAATGAGTTTGTAAATTGTAGCAATCTGACACAAGTAACCTACCTGACTTGGCATTAATTAACACTGTATATACTTGTGACCTGCAGTAATCCCAGTTATGTATATGTGATCACACATCATAGCACTATATTTGATATCTGGATAATATCCTAGACATTATATTCCATATCAATATGGTTATTGTAGGATTATTATAAGATGGTTATTAGACTATTACAGGATGAACGCAAGTACGCCCCTTGATAAAGCAAGAGGGGAAGAATGTATTGAAGCCTCAGGAGGCTTCTAAAGATCATGACAAAGTAACACTGGCCATGGTAAAGCACAGAGAATGAAGTCGGACCCATGGCCAGAATCACAGAGACGGTCGCAAACGTGCTAAGAAATTTGGATATACCTAGAGAGATGCGAGTCTGAGAGCAAGACATGTGACTTTCTGCTGTCTTGTTTGTGCTGACACCATCACCTATCGTTTTCAGAGATGTTCTGGTGCTTTGCAGAAGTCATCTGATGGTTTCCAAAATGTTGCAATATTTTAGAAAGAAAAAAATAGTAGAAGGAAAATAGAAACTATACTCAGATTTCCACAGGGCTCTTAACTAGAATAAGTACATATGAATGCTGTAGCCACCTCTCAGGGACAGAGCTGTTGAAGGGTTCTCCACTCAAACCTCTACCCCATTAGGAAAGAGAGAGATCTCCAATGACCACTGAAAACGATGTCCATCCCACGTAAACCTACAGGTCTATATCTGTTGACATTGAAAACTTTAATTTTAAAACTTTCATTATTAAAGTTTTTATTAAATTATTAAAGTTTTAAATTTAAAATATTAAAACTTCAATTTTAAAGTATGCAGATTACCATATGAGGTAAATGGTACGGAAAATTCCTGAAGACCACAAGGTTGGGGCTGTTTTATGTTACTGTAACAACAGCACAGATTACTTAATTTACAAATAAATACTTTTTTCATCGTTCTAAAGCTAAGAAGTCTCAGAACAAGGGCCTTTGTGCTGAGCCAGAACTCACAAACTTAACAATTACCCTTCAATAACTGACTGCTCTTGGGATAGCATCAGTCCAGTATTAAACCAGGCCCTTGTGACTACAGAACCTCTTACTTCTCCCCACTTTGAAGCTTTGTCGCTTTTGCAATAATGTTTGCAAGACACAAACCTTAGGGAGTACTTTAGAAGCACAGCCGATGTGTCATCTTTATTCATTTTTTAAAATCTAGTTAATAGGCAGGAAGCCCATTAATCTCACACATTCTCTCTTTTCCTCAAGTTATGGTGATAATGAGTGATACATCTGTAAAAAATAAAATAAACTCTAAAATGTTGAAGAAAACCCTCCATATCAATACGGTACAAATAGGAAACAGTTGCTGATCTAATAAGCAGAAAGAAAATAAAGAGAAATAGTAATGTCCATTGCAGCATGACAAATCTGTCATATTTTCATAACTAGGTAGTAGTAAAAATTTTTTACTTTCATTTCAGAATGACCTCCCATTCCAGTCAGGAGGAAAAACGCTTTAGAAGATCAGTGAAAATTAAGAGACAATATTTCTCTAAAATTGTAGAAATGTATAAGCCCATACGGTGTCCCTTTCACAAGTAGAGGACTCATTTTGGAACTATGAAAATATCTAGTAAAATTTAATATGTATATAATTGACTGAGCAATTCTATTTTAAGACTTTTGCTTTAGAAAATCAGTCGCAAATATTCATATAAGGAGAAAGATACATAAAAGTGTATCGAGTAGTTGTGCTACACTCACAAACCCTGGGCCTAACTATGTATCTGTTCTGATGAATTACTATGGAAAATTACATCAGCATGAAATTAGAACTTATTTCTGGGTAAAAGGGCAAATTGAAGGAAGAATTATGCTATAAACAATTTATATCAAAATAATATTATGTAATTGTAAATCTTTAAAATTTTATAAGATATATTTTGTCTATAAGTACCAGGCTTAGACATAATACCCACTTAGTATCAATGGTTAGTTTCAATGAACGTGACATACTGTATTCACAACAGTGTTTAAAGAAATTTGGAATTACTCAGTGTTAGTGTGCTGGGACTACCATAAAAATATACTAGAATGAATGGCTTAAACAAGAGGAACTTACTTCCCCATCGGCAGCTAGAGTCTATGGTTGAGGTATTAGCAGAGTTGAGTTCTTCTGAGGCTTCTGTACTTGGCAAATGTGCTGGCTAGATTTATGTCAATGGGGCACAAACTATAGTTACCTGAGAGGAAAGATCCTCAATTGAGAAAATGACTCCATAAGATCTGGTTGTGGGCAGCCTGTAGAGCATTTTCTTAATTAGCAATTAATGGGGAGGGCCCAGCCTATTGTGGGTGATGCTACTCCTGGGCTGGTGGTCCTGGGTTCTATAAGAAGCAGGCTGAGCAAGCCATGGGGAGCAAGCCAGTAAGCAACATCTCTCCGTAACCTCTGTATCAGCTCCTTTCTCCAAGTTCTTGCCCTTTTGAGTTCCTGACCTGACTTCCACCAGTGATGGACTATGACTTGGAAATGTAAGCTGAATAAACCATTTCTTCCCCAACTTGCCTTTTGGTTGGTCGTGATGTTTTATCAGAGCAATAGAAACTCAAGACAGCCAGTGATGGCCACACTGTCCCTGTGCCTCTTCCCCCCTTTTAAACGTGGGCGTCAATAGAGGAAGACTGATTCATATTACTTGATTTTATGATAATTACCAAAAGTCTCTTTTCTCAAACATAGTCATATTTTGCAGCATTGAATGTTATTATGTCAAGAGATAAATTTAGTAAGGGACAAGAGACAGACACAATCATTCTGTGATATATTCCTAACAAATTTACTTAAAACAAGCAGAGGAGATTGGACTTATATTTGATATTGAGGGTAAATAAATTTGGTAATAAAAAAGTATAAGGTTAATCAAATCTAGAAAAATTGTCCTTTACTGAGAATCTATTTGACATTCAAAATTTTAATAATGCTATAATGCCATATGGCTAACTCAGGTCACTTTAGAAAAACAGAAATGGGTAATGAGAAGATTAATTTTTATTTGTTTAGACTTCTTGTTATTCAAGCAGTTTAAGGATTATAGAAAAATAATGTAAGACAGGCTCCCATCAAATTCATATCCAGTTTCTCCTAATACTTATGCCTTACATTGAAATGACACATTAGTGTCATTATTCATTATTATTCATTATTCATATACTGGTATTGGGAGACCTACTAAAGGCCATTGCTTTTTCCTTGAGATTTTCCTTTTCATTCCAGGACCCTATGCAAGATGACTGACTCCCTTTTGTGGTTAAGTCTGCTTTGATGTTCCCTGACTGGGACATATTCTCAGAACTTTTGTGGATGACCTTGATGATGTGTAGAAGTACTGGTTGGGTGTTTTTAGGATGTCTATGTCTTGGAACTTGTCTGATTTTATTTTTATCATAATTAGATGTGAGCTTTCGATACGGGGCATGACGACCACAGAAGCAAAGGGCCACTTAGATCATTCCATACCATGGCTGCACACTGTGACCACAGCTCATCCCTGCCAGCGTCCATCACCTCTGTTGTTAGCAGTACTCTTGTAGAGAATGTCCCCATGAGGGTGTGCAGCCCACGCCAAAGAAATCAGGAGTTAGGCTCTCTCCTGGAGAGTAGACTAAATACACAAATTTCTCACAATTCTTCTAAAGGGAAATGTGTACTGTTTTTCTCCATTTATTTGTTTGTTCAGCCTCGACTTTTAAACTGTGTTTCTCTCAACCATTTCACATGATAAGCCTATGTCCATGAACAGTTATTTTAATAGAAATATTTTTAAATTCCTGAATAACAATTTTCCTTAACCTATTGCAATTGCTGTTGCAAAATCATACTAACTGGGCAGTGTGTAAAGAAGAGAAATTTGTTTCTCACAGTCTTCAGGTTGGGAGAGATTCAGTCACTGGCAGATTCAATAGCTCATGGGAACATATCTTTGTTTTCTATTTTATTGTTGTTGTTAAATCTTTTTTACAATCCAGTCATTATCCCCCTCCCAGTCCACCCTCTGACCATTCCTCATCCCATACCTCCTCCCCCATCTCCAAGAGGATGTCCCACCCCCAACCCCACCCCAACAGACCTTCCCACTCCCTCAAGGATTAGGTGCATCCTCTCTCACTGAGTCCAGACCAGGCAGTCCTCTGCTGTATATGTGTCCAGGACTAATGTATATTAGCTGGTATATGCTGCCTTGTTTGTGGTCCAGTGTTTGAGAGATCTCTGGGATCCAGGTTAGTTGAGACTGCTGGTCCTCCTACAGGGTCGCCCTCTTCCTCAACTTCTTCCAGCCTTTCAACCACAGGAGTCTCCAGCTTCTGTCCATTGGTTGGGTGTAAGTATCTGCATCTGGCTCTTTCAGCTGCTTGTTGGGCCTCTCAGAGGGCAGTAATGATAGGCCCCTGTCTGTAAGCACACCATAGCATCAGTAATAGTGCCAGACCTTGGAGCCTCCCCTTGAGCTGGATCCCAGGTTGGGCCTGTCACTGGACCTCCTTTTCCTCAGGCTCTTCTCTATTTTTGACCCTGCAGTTCTTTCAGACAGGAACAATTCTGGGTCAGAGTTTTTGACTGAGGGATGGCAACCCCCTCCCTCCACCTGATGCCCTGTCTTTCTACTGGAGGTAGACTTTTTGTTTTCTTTTACCACTGGAGAATATCTAGGATATGAAGGTAAGAGATTCATTTTGTCTCATCATCCTGGAGGCTGATAAGTCTACCTCTGTCCAGTGAGGGCCTCTTGCCTCTTCGGCTCATGATATAGACATTTGAAGATGCAAAGCAAGGAGCAGCCTTGTTATTTCAATAGTCTGTTCTCCAACCCACTAGTCTAATCCACAAAGTAAAACTCAGGAGCTATAGTGGAGCCACTCCTGAAGGCTCCACCCTCATCACCTGCAAACCTCCCTGTCTCCCAACACTGGCATCAGAGAATTAAAGTTCTAATCCATGCATTTTGAAGGAACCATATTGTAGCTGAGACCTATTCTTGGTTCATAGGTAGCAACTACTTTCTGTAGCCTCCTGTGGCAGAGGGCAAAAGAGCTCCCTCAGACCTACCTGAAAGGGCACTATAATCCCATTCATGAACGTTCTCCCTATGTGATGCAGTCGCCTTCTCAGAGGCTATGCCTCCCGTGTATTAGCAACTACTGCGTTGTGACTAGAGATCTGAGAGAACCACTTGAGAAAAGAAATGCTCTACTGGGTGTTTCAGTTCATTGTGATGGGGCAAGAAGCAGACAATGAGAATGTCAGATCTCACCTGACTTTCTCTTTCCCATTTGTGTATCTGCATCTCTAGACAATGCGATGATGTCATTCACACTGGAGGTCTGTGGTTCTCAGTCTGTGGGTTGTGACCCCTTTGAGGGTTGAGTGACCCTTTCACGGGGGTCTCTTGTCTGATATCCTGCGTAGCAGATATTCACATTATGATTGATTCATAACAGTAGCAAAATTAAAGTTATGGAGTAACAACCGAATAATTTTATAAATACGGGGGGGGGGGGGTCACCACACCATGAGGAACTGTATTAAAGGGTCACAGCATTAGGAAGGTTGAGAACCACTGCACTAGGTAATTCATTCGCCCTAAATTAAGCCTGACTGGAAGTGCCCATCGACATGCCCAGTAGTGGACCTTATAATCTCTTAGGCAGTCCCAAATCCAGGCAAGGTCATTGAAGTTAAACTGTTATATCTGGTCTTGGGAGTTAGGATTTAAACAAAAGAGTTTTAAGAGGGCACAGACATTCAAATGATAGCCAAATTCATTTATTAACTTAGAACTTAAAATCACATGCATACTAACTTTAAATTGCATATGTACAAAATTATTAGAAAACATGGTTTGAAAGTCTAATCATTTACTCATAGCAAGGTGTTATTCTCACTGACCATACAGGAAGATAGTTCTCTGCGTAGACAAGGGAAGGAGATCATTAACTCAGAGGAGCAAATGGTGTCTATCACATATAGCTTCAGCATTCAACTCTCTGGCTTTATAGCAGGAGGCAAGTTGCAACCTTTACTTGCAAAATCTTGAATCCCTGGTGGTATGCTTGGATATGACCTGTGTTCCCTGAAGTCAGTTGATAATTTTTCATATGATAAAACTTTTCAATGCCCCCATTATCTCAATCATGTATGTTCCCTTTTCTGCTTTCGATTTATAATGTCTATTGATAGTTCTCTCTACTGTGATTTTTTTTCCCAGATATTTCGGTCAGCCTGTTAGCAGTTGTTGTAAGCTTCTGTGGCCTGGCCTTGCTGGTTGTCTCCCTTTTCGTCTTCTGGAAGTTGTGCTGGCCATGCTGGAAGAGCAAGCTTGTGACCCCCAATGTCAGTGCCCTTCCACACAGCATCTCAAGTGCGCCGACTGAAGTTTTTGAGACGGAAGAGAAAAAAGAAGTCGAAGAAAATGAAAAACCAGCACCAAAAGCTATTGAGCCCGCAATAAAAATCAGCCACACATCCCCCGACATCCCAGCAGAAGTGCAGACTGCTTTAAAGGAGCACTTAATTAAACATGCTCGTGTGCAAAGGCAAACGACCGAGCCTACATCTTCGTCCCGGTAAGAAAGGGTCACAGGGATAGTCCTATGGGTGGGTGTGGGAGTAAGGATGGAGAACAAAAGAGAAAAGTCAACAGCAGGAATGGAAGGAGGAAAAAGAGAGAAAACAGACAATAAGGAAACACATAAGGCAATCAAGAGACAAAGGGTAGGACACAGAAGGGGATGCAGATAGGAAGATCACGGGCCAAGAAGCAAACAGGGAGTGGCGTATGTAAAGGCATATGACTTGGTAGTAAGTGAGTCAAATCACACTAGTTATTTAACCTTTGCCCTGGAAATGGCATCAGCTCACAGTTGCCACTTGCAAGTTTTCAGTTTAATTTTATCAACTAATAAATAGTGTACAAACAGCCATTGGGGAAAATGTATCACAGAAGCTGTGTGTCTGTGTATGTGTCTGTCTGTGTGTGTGTGTGTGTGTGTGTGTACCACACACACCAGAACTACCTAGCTGCTCACAATAAAAACAAAGGCGAGTTTTTAGTCTGCAGTTAGTTAGCACCTAAACCGCAAACACAGACATGCTCTCTTTATCTGAGCCTTTGTAGATGAAACTTGAATGCCAGACAATTCTACAGGAGCCTAAATGTATACCATGCAGCACACAGTCTTTCTGAAATGTATTCCAGAGAGTTGAGTAAGAAACTGTTACCGCTGACATGTGTAACTTCAGGAACAGTAGCAAGGAAAGCAGGTACTAGGCAGCACAGCTAGCCTGCTGTGCTGGTTACAATTTACAAGCAAGCAACAGCTGCTAGCTAGTGATTTTGAGAACATTTTTAGCCAGTGGCATTTGTGGTCATTTAAAACTGTCCGCGTGTGTACGAGATGATCCCATATGCCTCCCTTGATTATTATGCTATTATCCCTGAAAATCACAAAGCAGTTTTTAAAAGAAACAGGTTTCCCCTGTCCACCAAGGATGTGTCCTAAGACCCCAGTGGATTCCTGAAAGCACCAAGTTCCGTAAATACTCTGTTTTCCTACGTGTACATCCCTATAGCGAAGTGATAGCAAACAAGCTATTAATAGTGGACTAGAATGATGGTAATAAAAACTATGAGTCTGGTCCCCTTTGTTTCCAAATATTGCATTTTATTATATATAATAGTTTTCTTGCTGCTGTGATATGCAATGTTATTCCCTCCATGATACAAAAAAAAAAAAAAAAAAAACAGGGAAATGAATGACGCAGGGATTGTGACATCCTGTTGAGCTTTTACACCAGAGCAACTTGAATGAAGGTATGGTGATACCACGGCAGGGCATCTGATAACCAAGATGACATATTAGTGACTGAGGACCTCATGAACCTCACGGATGTGAGAGGGGCAGTGAGTGAGCCACATCCCCGGGAGAAAGAACAAAGTGACCAGTAATTCACCTCACTGGTCAGAACAACATTCATTTTTAAATTTATGAATTGTTTACCTCTGGAATTTTCCATTCAATATTTCCAGCCCTCGGTTGGCCACTGGTAACCAAGACAACAGTTTGACAAAGACCAGAGAACATGAGGCAGGATAAGAGCAACCACTGTCCTAGTAATTATGAAAAGATGACAGCACAGTGTTCAAAATTACTCAGCTTTAGCTGATAAGTTACCCTACATAAGTAAATTCGAGTGGTGAAGATAATGCATGTATTTTATTTCAGAAAACATCATAAAAGTGGAATTTTATCCCCAAAATATTATTGCTTAAGTAAAGAAAGAACATCTGACTAGCCCTAGTAAAGGGTAAATGAGAGACTAATGCACTGAACGTCAGGGCTGGACCCTGGAGACAGAATGGTCTCGTTCAGTCAAGAGAAATAATTTTATTCTTGGATTTTTTCAGTAATTATAGACAAAAGAAAACCCATAGCAATTAAGTCAGAAAACTTCTTCTCTCAGTCTTAGAAAATATAAAAGTAGGCTGCACACATCTGGCACTGCCTGAGTGAAGGACTACTGTGCGACTTGGGGATTTGGTCGAAAGGTGCCTACTAAATGCCCTTGTCTATAGTTGGGAAGGTGGAAATCTTGGATAACTTAGTCCCCTCCCTGCTGTGCCTCCACTATCCTGCAGAAAAGATTAATTATCATCTCTGTTCTTTGCGAATTAGCCAAAGCCCAGGGAGATTAAATATTTTGCCGATATTAAGAAAGCTGCAAGGAATGAGCATTCAGATTTATCCAGATGGATGGGACGTTTCAATTTTTAAGCATAATGTGGGTTTTATACAAACAAAACTGAGTTACAAAGTCAGCTGAAGATAAGCAGTTTGGAGTTGAAAAACATGTTCCGCTCAATTAAAATCTGCAATTGGGTGTGGCTTCTTTACTGTGAATGATTATAGAGAGGAGTCGAAATATGCTTGGCACGGGGCTGGACGCCTTGTAGAAAATGTCATCACTTCCATTTCTCAAGAATCTTCCTCCATGTTGACCACTTCAATGCGTTACCTTTGTAGGAAGAAAAGGAGATTGCAGCGTTTTCGATGTAGCCACCTTGGGCACGAAACAGAGATTGCATTATGGTAAATCAAATTGTTCAGCTCAAAGGCCAATTTTGCCTGCCATGTGGCAACATCAAAGCTACATGCATATCCATGCACACATGTCCAAAATAAACCTGACTTTAATTTTCTGTTTCCTCATCTTATTAGTTCAGACAAGAGATGACATTGTGCTCTCTCAAGTTTCTGTTATCCCTCTCCCTAGTGAGAGAGCATTCAGACAAGTCTAGAAACCAGCCGTGTGGCTGGACACAGGAAGGCTTTTTGACATTTGTCCCCTCCAGCCGTCAGTCAAACTACTCAGGCTCACTTGTGTATCTCCATTACCAAGACTCTCATGTGTGCATCTTGATTAACCCTTCATTCACTCAAAACACTTCTATGTTTACTACTGGGTGCAACCAATGTTCTGTGCCCTATCCACTTGAAGGCTGTAAAGAAATTGCACATCATGTGATACAGATTTCAACAGAAGGAATGATAAGGTCACCTGTGCAATAGAGAAGGGGAACTTCAGAGCACAGAGAGATTATTTCCTGCTGAGTCATGAAGATGTGAGGAGAGGCAAATTTTCCACAGAGACTTGAAAGTGTTTTGCTGATGGAAACACTTACATGAAGTCATAGAACACAACGTACTGCTAACAAAAGAGCCGTTTGGTGGCAATATAAGCAGAGTCCGCTAGAATTAAGGTACATGAGGCTTTAAAATCATGGCAGAGATGTTCAAAACTGTCCTTTCAAAAAATATGTCCAGTAGAAGCCACTTGTTTTCAAATATTAGATTCTCAAACTATAAGGATGTGTAACCTTCTTTTATCCCCTCTTATCTTCTAGCACTGTGCCGGGAGACACAGTAATTGTCAAGAGGATGTTTTTGATTGATTGATCATTGTTCATTTCAGTTTATTCTGCTAGACATCAGGTGCTAAGAGGACATGGTGCTCATGTTAGAAGGAGGGCAGGGGCGATGTATTCATCGGATGAGCAGGAAACCAATTTTCGGTTCATTCATTAATGGCGTGAGGATGAAATGAACAGCCACTGGCAAAATAATTAGTTGAAAGTGCAGAAATACATAGGTTCACCACTGTTCCAGGGTTCTAAGGACTCATGAAATGATGAGAAAACATGAAGATCTAATTGAACATAGACAAAAGCAAGGAAATGTGTATAAGATAAACAATGACGTCATGTTCCAATGGCATTAGCTATGACTGATTTAAAACAATGCATGAAATGACCGTGCACAATTTCACAAAGAATAGTTCAATGTACCTTGTTAAAAGGAAAATTAAAAATTATGTAAAACTGTAAGTCCTGAGTAATTTTGTTTATTGTAAGGTTATTTTTATATAAATTAAATTCCTTTCAAAGGACAACAAAAACTGAAATTACTCATCCCAGGTCACTGTAAGGAACAGGAAAGAAGATAAAACAATAATAAAGGGAGCATTTGAAAAATATGTAGCTCGCTGGGATGTCAAGAAGCAATGTTTGACCAGAGCATAGAAAAAAGCTAATCTCTCTGGGCTGAAAGTTCGTGAGGCATGCGGTAATGAAGTCTGTGTGCATGCTCTCTTACAAAAGGGGTGTATTTGGTGTGTGCACATGCTGCTCTTCTCAAGTGGGGCGCCTCTTTTGATCAAGGGTACACCTAACACAACAACCAGAGAACAAATTCCTCCAGTGTGAAACCATTTTAGCTTTCTGGCACGAACAGTGTGTGTGTGTGTGTGTGTGTGTGTGTGTGTGTGTGTGTGTGTGTGTGTGTAGATATAGACACAGTATATATATATATATAATATATATCATGTATATACTATATATAATATATGCTATATACACTATATATACTGTATACACATATATACTATATGGGTATGTATACTATATATTATATACATATAATTTATATATATACTAATTTAAGGTTGGCAGGATACTTTTTCTATATGACATAGATAAATCCTGAAAGTCTCATGGTATTTGTCACAAGGACCCTATCATAAATGGTTTATATGAACAGACATTTGTATGGTCTCATAATGTTTTTAATTAAAAATATAAGAAGATGAATGATAATATTTTGATATTCTGAATGTCACAGTCCAATAACATACTGAAGAATGGCAGACTGGAGAGACAGCAGATAATTCCAATAGACCAGGTGCTAACACACAAGGAGGGCAGAGGGTATCAGAGCATCTCAGCTCAGGATTTCAACCGTTCTTCAGAACCTAGCTCAGCTCACCCAGGAGATGGGCATGTGACAGTCAAAAGAGTGTTGCTATGTAAGAGAAAGCCTAGACTGCCATGCTGAGTACAGAAAATTAAGACGGAATAAGTTCGGTCAGAACACTTTTCAAGGTTCTAGAAATAATATAAACTTAGTCTAAGATTTGTTAGATGGTTATATATCAGGTTATTAATTTTTAAAAAGTCCCTCTGGCTGTTCAATGTGATCGTGTTGTTTCCCATTCCCTCCTTCCAAGCCCTGCTATCTCCCTCTACCTGCTCAATGTGCATGTACGTACCTAAATCGAAACACAGCCTGCTTAGTCTATGTAATGATACGTGTTTTCCGGGCTGACCATTTGGTATTGGATAAGCAATTGGCATTCACTCCCTTGGGAAAGACTACTTTCCTTGCTCTAAGCATTCCCTAATAGCCTGCGGCTCTCTGTGTCGGATTGAGGCCCACTGGGCTTCTCCCATCCACGTTGGCATGTCTCTTGTTGCTCTCATTCAGCTCATGTTTGGGCAGTCGTGTTGGCGAGACTTTATGGGTGTAGTTTCTGGCATTTTAGGAGACACAGTCATATAACAAACTCTCTGATCTCACCATGTCTTTGCCCCCTCTTCCTCAGTGTTCCCTGAGCTTTGGAGTGCAGGGGTATTTTATAGACACATCATTTGTAACTGGGCCCCACATCAATGCATTTTGATTGGTTGTGGGTCTCTATAGCAGTCTCCGTCTGTTACAAGAGAGGCTTCCCTGATGAGGGGTGAGAACTCCTGTGTGTATAAGGACAAATATTTAGAATTAGTTAGTGATTTTGCTGGTTTACTAATGTAGTTACAGGATAGATCTAAGATTTATGACTTCACTAGTCCTGAGTAGGTAGCTAGGTTTCCAGTACCAGGCATGATTTGCCACTTGCTGAGTGGGTCTTGGAGAACTGTTGATGACCTCAAGGATATTGCATTCATGAACCCTTAGTGTTGTCATGCCATGCTAGTCATTGTTGTGGTTCACAAATGCCATTGCTGGGTAGGTCTATTGGTTGCTTCCTTCCTTTGGAAGCTTGCATGGAAACTTACAGTACCATGAAAGCCAGTTCCCAGGGAGGACATTCAGGTCAGATCCACCTCGAGGCTTCTGGGTGCTGTGTCTGAAGTGCATGGTGTCTTCAGCAATAAGGGCTTACCTTCCACTGGGGTGGGGTGGAGGGACAGCCAGGGGCAAAAACAGCAGTCTACAATGTTTGGGGAGTCTTTTGAACTACCCTGACTCCCCCAAAAAAGGGCTTCTCATGATAAGTGTTGGGGGTTTTGTTAGATGGTCTTTGGTTCTTGGACGGAAAATTGTCAGTCAAGATAAAAAATTTAATTTAAAGTACTTATAAGTAATACTGTCCTTCATTATAATTATTTTTAGGTAGATAACTGTGTTATTCTTTATGATTTTTTCAGACATCCTTACTCTGGCTTTTTTTTCCCCATCTTCTTTCTTTATCTCCTTCCTCCTCCTGAGTTAGAGCCCCACCTGTTTTCCCATCCCCCTTCAGGTCACTTGTATTCTGTCCTCTATTGCTCTTGCACCCTGGAAATGGTCCCTTTTTTACATTTTTTTCCCCTGGGTTTGAGGTTACTCTAGGATATATTCTCACATCTGACGGTTTGGTGTTGGGAGCCTCCGATGAGCTAGAACGTGCAGTGTTTGTCTTTCTGGGACTGGATTAACTCACTCAACACCACCATTTTTCTAGTTCCATCCATTTACCAGAAAATGCCATGGTCTCATTTTCTGTATAGCTGAATAGTATTCCATAATGTATGTGCACCACATTTTTATTATCCATTTGTCTTCTGAAAGTCATTTAGATTGTTTCCATTTCCTAGCTTCTTGTGAATAGAGAGAGCATCAGTTAACATGGCTGAACAAGAACCTGTGAAGTAGAATGCCAAATCCTTTACACATAGTCCAATGAATGGTAAAGTTGGGTCATGTAGTAGGTTTGTTTTTAGCTTTTTAAAGAATTTTCCACACTGATTTCCAGAATGGTGGGATCTGTTTACAACAATTCCCCCCCAAACAGTGAACAGGGGTCATTTTCATCGCCTCTATCCCCCACCATAACATCTCTTCCAGTATTTGTTGTTAGTTGTTTTGTTGATCTGGGGTAAATGAAATCTCAAAGTTGTTTTGATTTCATTTTTCTACTTGGTTTTCTTCTTCTTCTTCTTCTTCTTCTTCTTCTTCTTCTTCTTCTTCTTCTTCTTCTTCTTCTTCTTCTTCTTCTTCTTCCTCTTCTTCTTCTTCCTCTTCCTCCTCCTCCTCCTCTTCCTCCTCCTCCTCCTCTTCCTCCTCCTCCTCCTTTTCCTCCTCCTCCTCTTCCTCCTCCTCTTCCTCCTCCTCCTCTTCCTCCTCCTCTCCCTTCTTTTGAGAGTTCTATGTCCATGACCCAGGCTCATATATTCTGAATAATTCATCTGTTTTATGATTCTCTCTCTCTCTCTCTCTCTCTCTCTCTCTCTCTCTCTCTCTCTCTGTGTGTGTGTGTGTGTGTGTGTGTGTGTGTGTGTGTGTGTGTGTGTGTGTGTGTGTGTGTGTGTTTGTGTGTGTTGGCCGTCTGTATATTCTGGAAGTGAATTCTCTGTCAGATGTGTTGTTCTCTCCTTTGGTATACTTCATATTCACCTGGTTGATTTTTTTTAAGCTGTACAAAAGCATTTTAGTTTTATAAAGTCTCACTTGCTAATTTTTGGCCTTACATCATGGGCAAAGTGTGAGTCCTAGTCATAATGTCCTTTCCTGCACCTATATCATGTAGGCACTGCCTATGGTTTCTTCTAGCAGTTTCAGCACTACAGGCTGGACATTTAGGTCTCCGATGCATTTGCAGCTAGTTTTTGTGCCAAGTTGAGAGATAAGAGTCTAATTTCATTCCTTGGCATGTGAACATCAAGTTTCCATAGAACCATTTGCTGAAGATATATTCTTTTCTTTGCCTTACGTTTTTGGGGTTTTGTCAAATAATAAGTGCCTGAGGTTATCTGTACTTATGTTTGGGTCTTCAGTTTCATTCCATTGATCTTTGTGTCTGTTTTTGTGCCAGTAACATATTGTTTTATTACTATGGCTCTGTAATATATAGCTTGCGTCTTTTGATAAGAGAAGTGAGACCATTAATATTTAAAGTTATTATTAAAGTGTGTGTATTAATTGTATTCATCATATTGTTGGGTTTTGATGTTGTTTTTTCTGTTTTCAGCAGTACTGTGTTTTTAATAATTCTGACTTCGAATTTCTTTCTACCATGTCTGTTATGCTCATTCCTCTTTTCAGCCTGAAATATTGCTGCTTCCTGTGTTACCTTTAGATTTAGTTCATTGTATATAAATAATTTTTAGGCTGTTTATGTCATGGAAAGTTTTTCTTTCTCCTTCAATGATGAGGGATAATTTTGCTAAATACATGAATCAAGCTTGGCCACCATGGTCTTTCAGATCTTGGACTGCCCTGCTCCAGACTCTTCCTTTTTTCAAAGTGTCCACTGGGAAATCCTTCATTCTTCTGATGTGTTTCCCTTTATATGTGACTTGCATTTTCTCTCTTGCAGCTTTCAGAACACATTTATTTTGTTCTGTATACTTAGTGTTTTAACTATGATAGACCACAAGGTTTTTGTTTCTGGTTTTGTCTATTTAGTTTTGTGTGTTTCTTCTATCTGTATATGTATGTTTTCCCTTAGTTTGGGGAAGTTTTCTTCTATGATATTGTTGAGGGTATGCTCTATGCAATTGGCTTGAGTTTCTTCTCCCTCATCTATGCCTGTAATCCAATGCTTTGGTCTTTTTATGGAGTCCTACCTTTCCATATGTTCCTATTTCTTGCTTATTCAGCCTGGATCTTCTACTTTGTCTCCAAGTCCTGATAGTCTATCTTCTGCTTGATTCATTCTATCTGTAAGGCTTTCCTTTGAGTTTTGCCCTTCTATTCATACCTATGAACTTGAATTTGGATTTGCTTTGGTTTGATTGTGTGTTCTTCGTTCTCGGAATAAAAAAAAAAAAAACTGTAACTTATTTTTTATTTTACAGGAGCCCACAATTGAGAGATTTCAGACATTTTAATGAGACTAAACTTTTAAAATGTGTTATTTTTTTAAATACCATGAGACTTCTAGTTTCTGTTTATGCTTTATATTGTGATATTAGCATTGATATGAGATCATAGGGTTGAGCAAGAAAGAAATGATTACCATAGAATACAGATGTATTTGTGTGTCAAATCAACAAGGAGTCAAATGTCATGGTTGGTTTTTTGTAGACTTGACACAAATTAGTTATCTGGGAAGAGGGACTTCAAGCCTTCAAATGCCTCCATCCAGACTACCTGCAGCAAGTCTGTAAGGAATTTTCTTGATTAATGATCAGCATGGGAAGGTCCAGGCTTTCTGGGGGATGCAACTCCTGGAAAGGTGGTCCTGGGTTGTATTAAAAAGTAAACTGAGCGATCCATAAGAAGCAAGCCAGCAAACATCTTTCCACCATAGTTCCTGCTTCCATTCCTGCCTCCAGGTTCCTGCCTCCAATTCCTGCCTTGGATTCCCTCAGTAATGGAGTGTTCCTGAGAAGTTAAGATGAAACAAACTCTTTTCTCCCCATATTTTATCACAGTAGTGGACAACAGCCAGTCCCTTCATCTCATACCATATCGCCACCTGTTGCTAAGTTTTGTTCTCCTTTATAACAAATGCTCCTTTCCGATTCTGCATCACTCATTCTCTCCACGTGACTACAAGCATTCAGTCTGTCTCAAAAGAACATAGAAAGGTAGGAGATGTTGGTCAAAAGTATGCTCAAAGTTGGAGCTGTGGAATAGTTTCCAGTTAATGATGAGACAGAATCAAACTGTTTGCATAATGGTGACTAAGATATAAATGATCCCTGCAGGGGAGTAGTTCATTGAACTTAGAGAACAAACTTTGGAAAGAAACATGTATATAGTGGCATTTAGAATAGAAGTTTCGAAAATGTTAAGGAACCAAGAGACTAATACAGAATTTCAAGGGAATGATTTGACTTTTGACACAGGGCTAATACAGGAGATTACCATAAAGTGCTTAGCTGACAAGTCAGTGAAGTGGCATTTATTTCTGAACTGTGTAATGTGGTAACGGCAGACAAGAACAATGGAATATTCCAAGCCAAGACACAGTAGAATAAGGGATGTAGAGAAAGTATCAGCAACCACATGAGAAGTCTGGGACAGGTTTCTATCAAGCAGCAAAATGTAGAGGATATCCATACACTCAGTGACTATGCAGTTAGCCTCTACATAAGATAACCGGGGTCCAGTTGTAGTCCTTTAAGGCCCAGCACTTCTCCCAGAGCACTTGCATGGGTCTCTGGAAGTCTGAAGGGTAAAAGACGCAGTGGTTCACATTTTCAGTGTTTGAACACTTGCTAATCAGTCATTCCAAGAGAAAAGGGGGAGAAGGGAGAAGCTATGTGTTGTCATGGTGACAGTTCAACATTGTAGCAATGAATGCTTTTGTTAACCAACTAGCTGAACTGACTTAGAATGTGCACCATTTACCCTATAATTAGGGCACTGCTACTTGAAAAAAAAAGGTAACACTACAATTTTTATTCCATTGGAAGAGGCTCAGTAGAAGTGAGTCCTATTAGAGGCTTCAGGACCATGCACATCACATTCCGAGGCACAAAGAAGACATGTCTAAGTTTTGATAGAAAAAAAGAACTAAGATATTGTATTTGAAAGTCCTTGAAATATAAAATAAGCTTAGGACATTCAATAATTAACTTCTTTCAGGTTCTGTTCATATGAATCAAAATTGTTGGACAAGTGAAGTGGTTTTAATAGAAATATCTATTGTTGCTTAATGAACCGTCTGAAGAAGCTAAGGCTTGCCCCATTTTGCAGTGATTAGCACTCTGCTTGCAAATTAGATTATAGTGGGCCACTTTAATGCTTCAGAACAACAATAGAGCCTATGGGAAATTTTTCCTCCTGTTTTATAAATTATTTCTGACCTTATTCTAAATATAATTTAGATTGTTGGTCTTTTATTTTGGAATAGGTTTAGGGTCAATATTCATTACATTGTATGTCTAATAAATTATAATGGGATAGGTCTAAGAAGACAGATTGCTTCAAGATTTAAAGTCTTGAAGTTTTAGTAAAGAATTTCATATATATGTTATATGTTCAGTTATAAAAATTGAAATGGTGAGTTTTAAATTAACTATAGTTTTAATTAGTAGCCATTTTTATCAGACTTAAGATATCTAGTATATTTCTTTCTATAAAAATAATCTTTCAATTATGTCCAAAATTTGATTTAGTCATTATTATTATATAATATAGCATAAATTGCTACAATATTTATGTTGCCATTTTCAATATATTATTTACATATATACATTGGATATATATTACAAAATATCCTTTAATAATAATAATAATGCTTAATTAGATATTTTTATACCATGGAATAGTTATAATTTGGCTTACAAATTCAGCATTCTTATTCCATTTCTGAGTTAAACAGCTGTTTAAAGAAGTGGGAGGAACCCTCCAAAAATATACCTTAAGATATTGTAACCAAGCAAGCTTTGAAGTTTAGTATATATAAGTAGGTTATGTATAATGTTTAAGTAAAATGTTATATAAAGCAAATATGAATATTTTAAGTATTTTCATGGTTACTTAATACAACACATTATTTAGTGCGGTTAGGGATCTTAGGGGGGAATGGCTCTGGCATCAACAGGGAGAAATGATGAATTTGCTTGAGTTTGGGAAAAGGATGGTAAGACATGTTGAGAATCCTGGTTCTTCATCACGGTGTTTAGCTGACCTTACTATGGTATGATAAGGTGTTTAGGTAGCATGAAGAATTTTGGATTCTTAGGAGTAGGTTCAATTCCTATTGTTCTAGAAATAAGAGGATTTAAACCTCTATAATTTACTCTATCAAAGTAACTCTTTTGTCAGACATATTTCTATATGTATGGGGGGATGCTTGCTATGAAAATTGGTAAGGAGATGTGTCATATGCAGAATGCTAATGTCAGTGGTAAGAAATTTTTTCATAGGAGATGTATGAGTTGGTCATATCGGAAGGGTGAATATGTGGATGTTTTTATGGGGGAAAAACAGCAAAGCTCTAGACACCAAACATCTGTGTGTTTCAATTATCAATTTTTAGGCTTTTTCTTTGACAACTGTCATTCTGGTTTTGCAAGGTAGCTCTTTGCATCATTTGAGTGTGAGGCAGTGCTAACACAGACATAGGTATAATATTCCTGCACAAGGACAATGACATTTTTCTCCTGATCCTGGTGGGTGGGAAGGGTGTATATGCCAGTTCAAAACTATCTCAGAAATGACTAACTAAATGGTTTTGTGTATGTGTGTATGTGTGTACAGCCACAATTCCTTCAGGAGACACCTACCAAGGCAAATGAACGTCTCCAGTGTTGACTTTAGCATGGGCACTGAACCTGTCTTACAAAGAGGAGAAACAAGAACCAGCATCGGGAGAATAAAACCAGAACTCTATAAGCAGAAATCAGTTGACTCCGAGGGCAACAGAAAAGACGATGTCAAAACCTGTGGGAAACTCAACTTTGCACTCCAGTATGATTATGAGAATGAACTGCTAGTTGTTAAAATTATCAAAGCTTTAGATCTCCCAGCTAAAGATTTCACAGGAACTTCTGATCCTTATGTGAAGATCTATCTTCTTCCAGACAGGAAAAAGAAATTTCAGACCCGTGTGCACCGGAAGACTTTAAACCCTCTGTTTGATGAGCTATTTCAGTTTCCAGTGGTTTATGATCAACTAAGCAACCGCAAACTACACTTTAGTATATACGATTTTGACAGATTTTCCAGACATGACATGATTGGGGAAGTGATTCTTGATAATTTATTTGAAGTCTCTGATCTCTCCAGGGAAGCCACAGTATGGAAAGATATCCACTGTGCTACCACAGTAAGTAATAAATCTTCCAACTTCTCTTTGACCGCTGGTGATATTTAAGACCAATCGTTGCCCACATTATTAGAGTAAATTCTATAGAGCCGTAAAACTTAACCTCCAAGGTTCTGCAAAGGTGGTATTTGATTACATAGCAATATAACTTGGTCACTTAATGTGGTGTAGGTAACATTATCAGGTGAACAGACAGCAAAGTAGCTTTTACATGCTACTCCAGATGGGGAGACTTTTCTTCTACAAAATTCTTACTTGTAACCTGTTCCCAGTGCCAGTTTCTCCATGAGTGATGCTGAATTTCATTATTGAAAGTGATATTCTTTCACAGGTCAAACCTGAAATGTATGCTAATGCAACATGGTTTGATCTAAAACAGTCCATGATTTTAGAAGCTTCCTTGGAATGAACATGGTTATGGTATATGGGTGATAAAGGATCAAAAGTTAATTCTCCATATTAGAATTATTTTTTCATGATATGTACTTTTCAATTACAAAATTATATAGTATTGAAACTTTGGAAAGCAGTAAAAGGAGAATACAAATAAAGTAATCAACAATGCTGTCAATTATGTAAATGTCTTGGTTTCCTGTTTCTGCTCTGAATGCATTAAAATAATTATGATTACACTGAATTTTTATTTTGACACTGATTTTGTTCCATGCTAATTTGTCTCAATGCATGACCTTTATTGTTTTAAATTTTTAAATTATTAGTGTGTTTGTGAGTGTGTCTGTGTGTGTGTGTCTGTGTCTGTGTGTGTGTGTCTGTGTCTGTATGTGTGTATCCACACATGCATACAAAGTATGTACATGTACTCTGACAGGCACTTACAGAAGTCAGAGGACAACTCTGTGGAGTCGGTTCTTTTCTACCCTGACATGGGGTCCATGGATCTAATTCATATTCCCAGGCTTGTGCTGCAAGTGCCTTTACCTAATGAACAATATTGTTAGCCAAAATGCACAGTATCTAAATATGTTATCCATCTACTTAACTATTTTCTTGTTACACACTTACATGACGCATAAATTTTGTTTTAAAAAGTGAGTTCTTTCAATTCACTTATATAAGGCTGTCTGTCTGCCATAGAATTACAGAAGCAGAATTAGCAACTCGCTCTCAAGTTTGATTACTAACTTGTTTTGATTTATTAATTTTAAAGTGGGACCATTTTGCTTTTTACCATCAGGTTATGTTGATACACTTATTAGTTTGTCTTAACATTTTACCAAAATTGATGTTGAATAGAGACAACAGTTTATTTTTAAAAGAAAAAAATATTTTATAAATTCAAAATAACTCTTTCCGTGGCTTTCTTTCTATTGGTATTTTCTAAGACGGTGTTTGAAGCAATTATTATTGTTACAGATTGTGTGGGAACTTCAATGTTGTAACATAGCCAGATTTTCAGTCATTGGGGTTCATTGTTTCAGCATATTCTTTAAGAAACAAAGGGCTGGGAAGACGGCTCAAAGGTTAAAAGCACTGACTACTCTTCCAGAGGTCCTGAGTTCAGTTCCCTGCAACCACATGGTGGCTCACAGCCATCTGTAATGGGATCCAATGTCTTCTTAGGTATGTCTGAAGACAGCAACAGTGTACTCACATATGTAAAATAAATAAATCTTTAATAATAAAAAAAAGAAACAAAAGGAAATCAAATGCAGGATCCTGATTCACAAGCAGGCACATCACAGTCTTTGACCTTAACATTTTAAAAATTTTGTTGATAATATTCTCACACAGACACTCTTAACAGTAACTGCCACAAGTTTTAGCGCTCTGGCAGCTAGAATTCTACAAATGTAGATGGTGATTGTTGAGCTGTAGTTGCAAAGTTATTTCTTTTGACTCTGACGTCTTCTATCATGGTTCGCTGTTTGGTCAGTAAATGTTTGCAGAGTACCAATGTTTGGTTAACTCTACACATTTCTAGAATACTGTTGGAAGCATGTTCTGACCGTATGTTCAGGTTTAGAGGTAAGAATCACACAAGTGAAGTGTAAGTTTAGTACCTTTTCCAAGAGGCTCTGTGTGGTTTGTATACACTCAGCCAGAGAGTGGCACTGTTTGGAGGTGTGACCCTGTTGGAGTAGGTGTGGCCTTGTTGGAGTAGGTGTGTCACTGAGGACTTGGGTTTTAAGACCCTTATCCTAACTTCCTAGAAGTCAGTATTCTGCTAGCAGCCTCCAGATGTAGAATTCTCAGCTCGTCCTGCACTATGCCTGCCTAGATGTTGCCATGCTCCCACCCTTGTGATAATGAACTAAACTCTGAACCTGTAAGCCAGCCCCAATTAAATTTTGTCCTTGTAAGAGTTGCCTTGGTCACGGTGTGTCTTCACAGCAGTAAAACCCTAACTAAGACAGCCTCATAGTGGATTTTTTTGTTATAATTAATTACAAGATTTTGTATATGAATAGGTCCTTTAAAAAGTAGGCATTGCTTACAAGATCTTGAATTTTTGACACAAACAATATAGTTATTTTAATAAATTCTCATAATTATTATTATTTTATATATTTGATGTATTATTTATATATATTACATATTGTTATATTACTCTAATAAACTTACTATAAAACCTAGGCTGGCTTTGCAGTCATGATCTCCTGCCTCTACCTTCCAAGTTCTGACAGTATATGTGCGTACCACCATAGCTGTTCATAAAACTTTACTTTTTTTAATTTATATTTATTTTTTTAATAAAAAGCAAACATTAGTGCAGATCAAAATCTGCTTTTAAAAAATGCTCTATTCCTAGTCGTACATCTATGAATTCAAATTGCAATTGTAGGGTTTTCTAGAAAGAAGGAAGTAAAAAGGAAAGAAATAGGAATCCAACAGGGAGTCCCATCACCCACGTCATATGGAAGCCTGGAAACATGAGAAAACATGCAAATTAGATATGAAGGAGTCAGTAAAATGAACAAATGCTTAAGTAAAGGGCACATGATCAATGTGTTAGGAGACACACCCACCAGAGTGTCCCTAGAGCGTTCTTCCTCATATATCCAAAGCCCTTTCTAAGATCTTTCCTAAGAAACTAAGACAAACCATTCCAGGAAATCATTTTTCTTCCCTGAAGTCTGAGACCCATATAACTTTATTCTTATTATATAAATAGTCACCAAAAACTTTCTCTGTGCAAGTTCATATTTCATTTTAAAGTAGAGAGAAATAATAGAAAAACATCAGTTTTGGTCAAGGAAGAAATCTAAAATAAGAGATAAATAAATGAATCAAGCAATCCTCTGCCCACCCAGTCAAAGTGAATATTTTATTTAAAATCATCTAGGAATGTCAACAGAATTCTGAAGAGTTCTTTGATCCTTGAAGAGAAAATGGCACGAGGAAAAGAAAATAAATCAAGATTGATGAGTTATCTTCAGAGAGAGTCACATGGGTTAATACAGGACTTGTCATTTATTTCTCTTAAAGTTTGTTATTAAATAGCAAAGAAAACATCAGGAGTGTATATTTGTTATGTATAAAATTTTTTTTCATTTTACAGATCATCATATCAACTATCTATCATACATAAAGCCATCCGCTCTTCTCTTCTTAACTAACATAGAAAAGTGGCTGACCTTGGGGATGCTCGCACTGAAGAGCACAGTATGCCCTAGGCAACCATTTTTGTGACAGGAGAGACAAACTCCATGTTTATATTCAGTTATATAGAATTTAATGAAGATCACTACTTACTGTCAAAAGTGTTAAGAGCTACATGGATGATTATAAAAAACAATCCGTGACATTTTCATATTTAAACTGTGAGTCTATTATACAATGTTTAGTTGGTACATTTAATTGAATTTTTAAATGACTATGAAAACAAACATTTTATATTTACATGTAGATTTCCCATGCGTAGCCAGAAGCCACTGGGAACATAAATGAGGAAGATAATTTCTTTAAAACTTATTTATTTATTTATTTACTTACTTACTTATCCACTCATTCATTCATTTCATATGTATGTATATCATGCATGTTTGTGCATGAATGTACACATGCATGATTGGAAGTAACAGGACAACTTGTAGAACTTGGTTCTCCTGCAACATGGATCATCGGGCTTGAACTCAGGTCATCAGACTTGGCAGCAAGTCCCTCAACCTGCTGAGCCCCCTCACTGGCCCAACAATTCTTCTTTTCAGTAAAATTACATTTTGAACATGCACTTTATTTGACCTTCTATTAAATAAACATTTATAGCAACAGCCATCTCCTAAAGTATTTAAAGATTCTTATAAGATGCAAAAAAAAAAAAAAAAGACACATGTTCATATAACATATAACATATTGAGCTGGCTTGTGAATATAAAATATTTTAATAGATTATTTATTTTGTATCACAGGATTTACCAAGTAGTTTGTAAATGAGCAGACCTTGAATGGAAAACTGAAAGGAATCTCTTATTCCTGGTGCCAGCCTTTCAGAGTACTGAATGTTCCCACTGAGCTGAATGTAAATAAATATATTCTATCATTTATTATATATATTATGTGAGTACTTAAATTTTTAAATAAATTTTTTATTCTGATGTTATATTCTCCATTTCCTCTACTAATACTAGACCTATCACAGGATCAATATAATGTTATTTATAAACCTTGCTATTAATAAACTTTCTTCTAAACTTCAACTATGAGATGATATATTCACTGTTCAACTTTTCAAAGTAACCAAATTCCAATTTCCTTTGAAGTAAAAATATGTGGTCTAAGGTGGGTGAGTGGGATGTTTGTCTCACTGTATGTCTTAGTCGGGGTTTCTATTCCTGCACAAACATCATGACCAAGAAGCAAGTTGGGGAGGAAAGGGTTTATTGAGCTTACACTTCCATGCTGCTGTTCATCACGAAAGGATGTCAGGACTGGAACTCAAGCAGGACAGGAAGCAGGAGCTGATGCAGAAGCTATGGAGGGATGTTACTTACTGACTTGCTTGCTTCTCTTGGCTTGCTCAGCCTGCTTTCTTATAGAGCCCAAGACTACCAGCCCACAGATGGTACCACCCACAAGGGGCCTCCCCCTTGATTACTAATTGAGAAAATGCCTTACCACTGGATCTCATGGAGGCATTTTCTCAACTGAAGCTCCTTTCTCTGTGATAACTCCAGCTTGTGTCAAGTTGACATACAAAACTAGCCAGTACACTGTATAACCAGAGACCAGACCAGGAGGCAGTACTACAGGCATGGGCTACATGTTAGTTAAAACTTCTCACCTCCTGCTAATTTTTATATAGCCATGAAATCGAAACTTATCCTGACAGCAGAGAAAATTAAAGTTGAGATATAAAGTTCAGTTAGCTGAATGTTTGCTTTGTATGTACAAAGCCCAAAATTTAATTTCTGGCATCCTATAACTGAGTGTGGTTGCACACGAGAGAAAATGGCGGAAGGAGAAGGATCAGAAGTTCAAGGTCATCCTTAGCCATGTAGAGTGTTTGCCAGTCTCAAAAACCCAGAAAACAAACAAACAACAAAACCCAGAAAATCCGAGTTCATTAGGTGCATCAGAGAACAGGCCGTTTAGAATACAGCCAGTGTTATCATTCAGATTGTATTGAATGGCGTTGCCCTGGAAGCATTTCCTGCACGGCCTGGTCCGTGTCCATCCTCCTATCCCAGAGCCTCTGTGGATGCTTTCCCTGATGCAATCCACTTCACTTTTCCTCAAATTACTTGCCACCCTCCTCTGAAAATTAGATACATTTGGAAGATTTAGTAGCAGTTGTATTTTTTTTAATCAGTTATGTTAAAAAAACAAAAAACAAAAAACAAAAAACAAAAAACCCAAATGCCTAAGGTGCTTTAAGATGATAAAGACCTGTGTTTTTATTCTCTGTTGTCCCCTAATTAATTCTGTGACATTTTGAAAGGTCACGATACTTGTTCAGAATCAGCTGTAAGCACCTTGGGAGACAGCATTTATCTTGATCACTAGTGTCCCCGTGACCGGCCAAGTACCTGGTGCTGGGGGACGTTCTCAGTCACTCAGTCACTATGAGCATGCTGGTGGATCAGCAGATCTTTGAAGATTAATAAGGTATTTGATAGAGTTAGAATCAGAGTTTGGGAATTATGAGAGCAAAATGAGAAATTAGTAATGATAATTAATAATAATAAGCCAGACTTTCAAGGGCCTATGTGTGTCATGCTATGAAGTTTGGACTTTATATTGTAAGATCTCTGCAAGACATGCACTGGATCCCTTTGAGGCTTTTAGCAGAACCAAGTGGAACCGGAGTTGTTCAAGGTCAGAGCCTGGGACTGGGTAGCCCCAGTAAGCCATGTCCAGTCAGCTGGACTTAGTAAGCCAGCTAAGCAAACAAGCATTGGCAGAAAGCAGTAAATGCAGATTCAAGGTGGCCACACTGGGGACAGGGATAAAAAAGTTCCAGTTATGCCCCCTCCCCTCCTCCCATTGCCAAGTCCATCTTCAGGGTTCCGACACGAGGGTAAATGTCAAATGGAAGGAAGAGAGATATGTATAATTCAGCAGTCTTGGTTCTGCCCCTCGATGACCCAGTCTGTCTTCCTCACCAGCAATCTGAAAAGTTATTGGTAATGTGTGAGATCCCCTTCCAGGGGACAAGCTCCCTCTCTCTGGGAGGTACCAGGAGCCAACCTTTCCCTTCTCCCAGCATGAGATTTTGTGAAGAGAAATTCCAAGTCTCGGGGTGCATCGTTCGATAGTCTAGATTGTTTGTATGGGGGAAACCAGGTCTTTGTAGGATGTCCTTATTCCTTCCAGGCATCCTGGTTACACAGACACAATGTAAGTAACATTTACATCCATTAACCTTCATGCCTTCCTCATTCATCTCCAGTCCAGGGAACCTAGATGCTGTCTAATTGAGGGGTACCACTTCGCTCATCTGGCACATTTTTGAGCAGTTGAAGTGAGAGCTGTGTTTTGTGTCTACTTTTTCCTCTCTTGAATTTGAGCTATTAATGCCCTAGCTATAGCAAACAAGCATGAAACTGTTGTTCTGACATTATTTTTTAATGTATTTATTTTATGTGTATGGATATTTTGCCTGCATGTATGTCTGTGCACCATGTGTGTGCCTGGTGTCTGTAGTGGGACAGAATAGGGTGTAAGATCTTTTGGGGATGAAGATACAGGTGGTTGTGAGTTATCGTGTGGGTACTGGGAATTGAACCCTGGTCCTCTGGAAGAGTAGCCAATGCTCTTACCTGCTATGCCATCTGTTCAACTCCAGGTTCAGACACTCTTGAGCATACTTCAACTATATATCCCCCATGAGCCTCATTTTTACTAGTGTTTATATTTATAAACCTTAGTGCTGGGAAATAATTTATTTCATCTTATTGAGTGCCATCTAATACCAAGGACACTGAAGCCACATAAGGGTAGGTGGATTACTCAAGATGAAATTCCAGGAGGTGTGTCATGAAGAAATGAGAAGGATTTTATAGTTATTTGAACCCAGAACATCACTTGAATTTCACTATAAATTCATTTCCTCGGAGGTGGACAAAGGACTAGTAATTTGATAAAAGACTTTGCTTGATCGACTTAGTGGCACATCTTGCTTTTAGCAATATACTACAGAAAACCATCTGTTTTCTTACCCTTAAGGAAAAGTGGAAGGCAGGCTACATTTAGGGTGCTAAGTAAATGTGAAGACTGCTGTAACCATAGCAACCAATGGGTTTTTTTTTCAATACATCTTCATTAGTCTACTTCCCAATATATGCCTGAATTTAAACTTTTCCCTCAGCCAACATCTCCCATCCCTACTTTACTTAATTTGCTTCTTCTCTCTCTCTTCACCTCCTAACCAGGTCACAAAAGATAAAGTGGTGCAAATAGTATTACTGCCATTATTGTGTTCTGTATATACTTACATAAAGTACTTGTTTGACTTTGTAAGGTATAAGTTATTCTCATTTCACATGCAACTAATTAAAGAGGTTTATGTTTGGGCATCAATACATAGAAGGTGTACAGTTTTTGTTGGTGTCTGTGTACATATCCATACGTGTGTGTGGATAAGTGTGTGTGTGTGTCTGTGTGTGTGTGTGTGTGTGTGTGTGTGTGTGTGTGTGTGTGTGTGTGTGTGTGTGTTCGCATGCATATAAAGGGCAGAGGTTAAGGCTGGGAGTCTTCCTCAGTCATTCTCCACCATATTTTTGAGAGTGTATTACCTGGAGCTCGCCAGCTTGGCAAGACCATCATCTGGCCAGTGAACTCTAGAGATACTCATGTCTCTATCTGCCTAAAACTGGGATTAGAGATGTGCACTGTCACCCTAAACATTTACACGGATGTTCTAGATGCTGGGGACTGAACACAGGTCCTCATCCTTGGATAGCAGGCACTACTGTGATTGACCCATCTCACTAGTCCCAAAGCTTTACAGTTTCATCTCCATCATTTCTGATTCAGGACCTGAATCCTTTCTACTTTGCTAAGCTCCTGCTCCTCCATCTCACTAACACCTCTGGATTCTTCCTTCCTTAGAAGCCATCAGCTGCCTATATTAAGCCTCATTAAATATCACTTCATGTGAACTAGTCATTCTTATCTTTGAATATTCATCACAGTACACATATATATTATACTTTCTATTATCTGTGAAATCGCAGCACTTCAACTCATAAAACATCATATATCATGATGTCACAGCCAAGACAAAGAAACCAAGTGCACGAACCCTTGGGTCAGCCTCTTTGTTACCTTCCTCTGTATTCCTCACTTTCCAACTGTGCACTTAGAACATTGTCTCGGTGAACACATAACTAAGTTAGTGCATATATGAATTAAACTGCTTAAAGACACTCCTTAGAAGAGAAGTTATGGGTGCCAAGCATTAGACTCTACAGTAGTCATTTTCTCAGAGACACAGGAGTTTCTAGAGGGCTAAGAAGGGGAATTCTTAAAATGCTGCAGACAGTAACATAACAATTAGTGAATTTTCAGGAGCCCCTCAGATGCCAGCCTCATTTTAAGCACTTAAGGAAAAGGAACCAAAACAAATGTGCACGATTCTCTACTGAAGTAGAATTTATAAAACATGGTTTCTTATCTTGATGACCCAGCTCATCATTTTGTGATAATTTTTATTAACACTTTTAATAAAGTGCTAAGAATATGTTCCTATGTATCTAGGAGATATTTTTCTGTGTGTCCCTTTATAGCCATATTCAAAATGGCTAGATTATTATGGTTTTCAAATATTTGCTTCTTTTATCTACATTGTGTCTTTATAGCTACTTTTTATTTCTACATAGCTACTTTTATTTCTGCTTCATTAATTGTCTCTTTAGATTCCATGCGTTTTCACCTGTTGTAGATTGATTAGCAGATAAACATTCTTGTTAGAGTTTTTGAAACAATGAAAAGAATCTTTGAATGATGAGATTCAGTAGCCAGTAAGCAGAAAAATTAATAGATTGTGTGATGCAGCATGATCAGTCAGATGATCAGTTAGACATGGGACCGTTATTCATTAAGATGTTTAGATGATTCTGTTTTGTATTTTTCATAATTTTTTTAAATATGTTTGTCATAGTCAAGGTTGACTAGAGAAACAGAATTGAGAGAATTAATATTCTTTGGTTTAAGGGCATCAGAAACCCAAAGTAGTTAGGAGTCTGAACCTCCAGTTCAATAGAATGTTTATAGTGTCTCCTAGCAGGAGTGCTCCCTGATCTGTATCCAAAGCTTGTAGGACAGAGAACTTACTGCTGTAGGAACAGGAAGAAAAAAATGTCTAGTGGTTCTTTATGGGTGATAGAGAGTGAAACCATTTCCTCTTCCACCCCTTAATTTCTGTATCCATGGATCCTGGCTAAGGAAGAAACCATACCATATATAGGATGATGATTTAAGCATATACCACCTTCTGGAGAACTCTGCCCACCCCACCCCTCAGGCTGCTGCCACCTAATTGACCCTCTAACTATGTCTTCAAAGGCTATTCCATTGTTCAATCAGGCTACCTACTTCAGGATGATGGAGAATATGCTAAAACCAGTGGATTCTGTGATCATGGGCCCACTGTCACACTTCTTTGGCTGCAATCAAAAGCAATACTGTGTAGAATACCATGATAGTGGATGCAGCATTCTGTAATTCCACAGATGGTGGTTTGGCAAATACATAACCAGAATAATATCTACTCCAATAAAGACACAGTGTTATTCTTTCCACAGAGGAAATAGTGCAAGGTAGTCAACCTGCCACCATGTCACACTGGGAAGAGTGACATATCAGAGCCTCAGTGTTGGTCTCTGCTGTTGGACTACCTGCCACTCAGCAGCAGCTGTAGTCAGATTAGCCTGGTGAGTGGGAATCCACATTGTCAAGTCCATTCATAACCTCCATCTCTGCCACCATGGCCACCTTGTTTGTGGGATCATTGGACAATGGCACAGATGCTAGGGAAAGGGGCTGACAATCCAGAGAATGGGCCATCTTATCTACCTGATTGTTGAACTCCTCTGCTGAAGAACACAAGCATCTTCACACCCCTGGCCCATTTGGAGAGATCTATCCACAAATTTCTTCCAATTGTTTTTCAAATCATGGCCTTTTCAAGTCCCTGATTATCCACCCAGTCCATTGGCTATAGGCCATGAATAAGTGAACAATCGTACGTGTGTCCAGTTCTTCTTCCAAACAGAATGTAAGACCATGTGTACTGCCAGAAGTCCTACCCACTATGAAGATTTCTCTTTGATGGTGTATTTCAGGGTTGTCTCAGAAAGGGGCTATAATGCTGCTGCTGTCCATTTCTGCATGGTCCCTGTATAATGTGCAGAATCATCAATAAATTATGCTACTTTTACATCCCTTTTACCATTATCCCATAGCCTTGAAATCCATTCTAACACACATTCTTCAGACTTCTGAGTGAATGAATTATCACACTCATTAGTGGTATAAAATATCATCTCATGAACTAGACTTACCTACTTGATAAGACGTTAAGGGATAAGATAGCCCCTCTTAGCCTTCTACCTGGTTAGAGGTCTAACAGTAACTTAGGTGGACCCTGAGAGATACCAGTATTGCCAAGTCGGTCCTCTCCTTCAAAGAAAGTCACCAGTGACTTAGCAGACAATGAAGGACAGTTTTCCTAGACAAAGGTGAAAGGGGCAATATTTCAGGGGGTGGGGGTGGGGCACATCTGTTTAGGAGGGAGAATTTTCTTCTCCATACCAACCATGGCTGACTCCAAATGGAAAAGCCAAGAATCCAGTAGTTGTTCAGTTCATGAAAATGGTTGTCCCGGTTGGTCTTCAGAATCCCAAAAAGGCTCTAATACCAATGAAGAAAAGAATATGCCAGAGACAATGAGGGCAAGCCCGCAGAGAGCAAGAGCTTCCATCTTCCATGTCCCTTATATAGGCTGCCAACAAAGGGTGGCCCAGATTTAAGGTGAATTTTTCTCCCTCAAAAGATCCAGATATAGGGTGGGTCTTCCCACTTGATGTAATTTGGTTAAGAAAAATCCCTCACAGGTGTACCCAGCTGCTTGAATTTTAGTTAATTCCATATGCAGTCAAGTTGATATCCAAAAATATCCATCACACTACTAATTCTCTGACAATTTCATACATATATACAATATATTTTGATAATATCTTACATATATATATATATATATATATATATATATATATATATATATATCCTCTGGGTCCAATTAGTGATACCCATATATGCACAGATGTATGACCATCCTACTAGAGAGCACACTTCTGAACAAAACTGACTGTCCCTCAGTAGCCATCTGCTGCCAATAATTCTTCAGCTAGTGATATAGCCTCATAATCCCCCTCCCCCTTCCCTGTTGGGGTATTGACTGGCTTGATCCAGTGTAGGCATCCACAACAGATGAGATCATGGTATAACTGTCCCACCATGTCCAAGAAGGTACTATTTTGCAGTAATCCTCTCTGGTTTCCCCCATTTTTTCCTTTTATTGAAGACAGATTTTTTTCTCACATACTATATCCTAATTACAGTTTTCTTCAAGAGTTTTCATCACCTCTTCCAAGATGGCCCCAGAGCCTTTGGAGCAAGGATAATGATGCAGATGTTCCATTTAGGACTGGCCACTCCACACTCAGTTATTCTCTAGGCTTTGACCAGTTGTGGATCTCTGTGGTAGTCTCCGTCCACTACAATAAGAAGTTGCTCTGATGAGGGGCAAGAACTGCACTAATCTATAGGCAGAAAGGTAAGTAGAGTGCCTGTAGAAGGCACTCTTAGATTATGCTGATTTAACAGAACATTAGTAGTAGGTTGTCCCCTTGGGACTGTAGCCTCCTTGGCCAAGGGTTATGGTACCAGGCATGAACTGTCCCTTGTGAAGCAGGTTTTAAATTCAATTTAAAATTATGTTCATTATTCCCATGACTTCATGTCACCATGTCACCAAAGATCATATCTTCTTGTCATCATGGCTGCCAGGGTTCACAGCTGGATAAGACTGTGCATGATTTTTTCTCCACGAGCAGCGTCCACAGCACCTTTCTGCTGTATCACCTGATGTACCTGAACAAGTCTCTTCACCTTCATACCCAGTTCATGGTAATTACTCTTTACCTCAGTACCCTACATCCTCATCTTCCCAGCCCTCTCTCTATTTGAATCTTTCCACATCCAATTTACCATCTCCTGTCCTCTGTTTTATCTATATGCTATCACCCACTTCCTTTTAAGGTAATTCACCTCTAGGCCTTTCATCTCTATTCTGGTGTCTTGGCTTTGAGAGATAATCCCAGCTAAATACAATTGAAGAGCCAAATCTAGGATACGAACAGAGGAGAGAACATGAGCATTTTTGTTTTTGAGGGTGGTTTACCTCATTCAGGATAAATTCTTTTCAGTTTCATTTTCCTTTAGAGCTGAATACAATTCCACTGTGTACATTTGCCACAGCTCCATTTTACATTCAACTGGAAATCTGGATTTATTCCATTTCCTGTCTATTGTGAATAGAGTGGTAATGAGCTTGGATACACTAATATAAATATCTCTGTATTAAGATATAGAGTCATTTGGATACATGCTAAGGACTAGTACAGCTGGGTCACATGGTAGATTTACTTGGAGTCTTTTGAAAAACCTCCAGATTGATTTCCAAAGTGACTGTAGTAGTTTGCATTCCCACTAACAGTGTATAAAGTTCTGTTCCTTTTTACCCATGCCAACATTTGTTATCATTAATTAGTACCCTTGAATGAGATAGAATCTTAGACTAGGTTCAGTCTGCATTTCCCCTGATAGATAAGAATTTCAACCGTGTCCTAGCTGTTTGTAAATTTTCTTTTGAGAACCTTCTGCTTAGATCAAATCCCGTTTTTCACTTGGGTTGTTTTCTTTGAGTTTAGTTTTGTGAATTTCTTGTGTATTCTGGTTGCTAATCCTACATCTCATATATAACTTGAAAATATCTTCTCCCATTCTATTCGCTCACCTAACAGATTCCTTTGCTGTAAAGAATCTTTCTAGCTTCATTGTCCCCTGTGTCAAGTGTTGGCCTTATTTCCCATGTTGCTGGAATCCTGTTTAGAGAAGCATTACCTATATTTATATTGCAATCAAGGGTACAGTGAAATCACTGAACTAGGCTACTCCATGGGTGGAAAAAATTTTTATTCAAATTGCCAAAGCTTTCTCTTGGGAGTCAGTAAGAAGAGCAAAACAATGGGGAGATTCTTGCCAGTTATAAGAAAGGGGTTATGTTTAGTGGGAGGTAGTCACATTAGCTGAAACAGCCTGGGAACTAGCATGGAGCTTTGATCTGCTGAAGGCTTATGTGAGTTAACCAGAGCTAGATGTCCATTCTGGGGATATTTGGTTATAGGAGACAGATAAGAGAAATGATGACTTTTCCTGACAAACAGAAACCCACTTGTCAAGGTTTCTGGGGAATGCTGACTTTAGGCAGCATTACTTCTATTTACCCAGTGGGAGCGCAGCCTGGGCTGATCCCAGACTGTCATTTAGGACACTGCCAGTGGAATTGCGGTTTGGGGGTTTAGGAACCCATGTTGTACCTAGCATATATACTAAACTGCATTCCCTACTTTGCCTGTAACAGTTCTAAAGTATCTGGTCTTATATTAAGATCTTTGACTTATTTACAAAATTGAGTTTTGTGCAGAGCAAGATAATATGATTGCTTTTGGTGAACAGCCATTTTCAGCTTTGATTCTTCCCGACCAAGAGGAAGGAAGGACCTTCCAGCTCCTCGGGTCTTCCCTGATTTCTTTCTTCAGCATCTCAGAGTTTTGTTATAGAAGTCTTTGGTTTCCCGGGTATTTGTTAATGGCTATTACGAATGTGATTGTTTCACTGATGTCCTTTTCAGTATATCTGTCATTAATACAGAGGAAGTCTACTGAGTCTGTGTGTTAATTTTGTATTCTTTCCTTTTCTGTAGGTGATTTTTAGTTACTAGCATGGTTTTGATAGAGCCCTTGGGGTCTCTTATGTACAGCGGCCTGCCATTTTCTTATTTATATCCCTGTATTTCCTCCTTCTGTTTCCTTGCGCCAGATAAGACTTCAAGCCCTATATTGAATAAGCATGAAGAGGATATCCCTTCTTATCTTATATCTGATCTTAGTGGGAATAGTTTGAAGTTGTCTCCATGTAGCATGGTGTTGGTTACAGGTTTTTCATACACAGAATTTATCATATGGAAGATACTGAACCACTCATTGCCAAAGTGTACCAATGAACAAGACAACATCTCCTATCATATGCTGATCTGGGTTGAACTCCTTATGCTTTATTTAAGTTATTTCACTGTTTAACATCTTTATGGCTATTGTCCAATTGGTAACAAAATATTCCTCTAATTTAAAGTATGTGTGTGCGTATGGTGTGTGTGTAGATGCTTTATGTATCTATGTAAAATAAAGCAAGCTTGTATAAGAGAAGGCGTTTATCTGTCCATCTACAGGGGCTTAATTTGCTTGATAAGATTATCTCCAGTTGTCTCTGCTTTCCTATATATAACATAATTTGTTCTTCGTGGATTAAAAATTTCCATTGTACATATTTCCTACATTTTCTTTATGCATTTCTCTGTTGTTAGACACTTAGGTTAATTCTGTATGTTAGCTATTGAGAATAGTGCTAAAGAACACACTGACGTGCAGTGTCTCTGAGCATGTTGACTTAGAGTTTAGGGTAAATACCCGGGAGTAGTACATCTGGGTCACTGATAGATCTATATTTAGTTTTATGTGAAGCCATCATACTGGTTGCCATAGCGGCTGGACTAATTGACCTCACCAACAACATTATGTAAGGGCTCTCATTTCACTATGTCCTCTACAACACTGGCGTTTACTTGGTTTTTTATTCACTACCATTCTGACTGTCGAGAGACAGAGAATCCAGGAGGTTTTAGAGTGTGTGTGTGTGTGTGTGTGTGTGTGTGTGTGTGTGTGTGACTTTGCATGTGCATTCACATGTGCTAATGTAGGTGCCCATGTGCTATGGTGCACATTTGGAAATCAGAGGAAAATCCTGGATGTTTGTCCTCACCTTCCACCTTGAGAAAGAGTCCTTTGTTTGAAGCTATGTATACAGTAGCTGGCCTGTACGTTTCCAGGCCTTGTTCTGTCTCCACCCCCTGTCATTGTCCGAACACTGAGGTGACAGATGCACACCATCATGCCCGATGGTTCTAAGAATCAAAACTCATAATCATATGCTTGTGGGGCAAGTGCTTTATCCACTGAACCATCCCTCAGCCCTTCCTTTGCATTTCTCTAATGGCTTGTAAAGTTGAGCATATTTCTATACGTGTATTGGTCATTTGTAGTTTTTTGGGAGCTGTCTATTTGTTTTATTAGTTTTATTAAATACTGATTGGGTTGTTTGTGTTTTTGCATTATATGCATATCCTAGATATTAATTCTTCAATTGATATGTAAGGAGCATAGGTTTTTCCCCATTCTTATGTGTTGTATCTTCCCCCGATTAACTATGTCCTCTGCTTTGCTGAAGGTTTTGACCTTGATGAAGGTCTCGTTTGTCCACTTTTAGCTTGATTTCCCATGGGACTGGATTTCTATTCAGAAAGTCTTCTCAATGTCAATTTCTTGAAATGTTTCCCCACTGTTTCCTTCAATAGTTTCTGAGTTTATGCTCTCTGATCTGTTTGGATTTGATCGTATACAGGATAAGGGAAAGGGATTTCGTTTGATTCTTCTACATGTACACATTCATTGCTTCTCTGCACCATTAGTAAAGAGGATGTCTGCTTTTCTACTGTGAATAATTGTCATCATGTGGCTGTTGCTGTAAGGTTTTATCTGGGTCCTTTGTTCTACTCATTGATCTCACTCTGTGTATGTGCCAGTACTGCTGGGTTTCACTGACATGGCTTGTAGCATAACTTTAAATCAGTATGATTTTACTTCCTGCATTATTCTTTTTGCTCCAAATTGCTTTCGCTATCTGGGATCTTTTGTGTTCCCACAAACATGCAGCCACCATTATACTAAAGAGAGGAAACCTCCAAGCATTTCCACTAAAAACAGGAATAAGACAAGGCTGTCCACCTTCTCCACTCCAATTCATAATGTGCTCAGAAGTCTTAGGTCTTAGTGAAAGCCGTAAGACAAGAGAAAGAGATAAGGAGGGACAAAGAGTTTCAAGTATCCCCATTTGAGGATGCTGTGATTGTATACATAAAAGACCCTGAAGACTATTAAAGCTGATAAACACCTCCAGGAAAGTGGCAGGATAAAAAACTAATAGACAAAAGGCACTAGCCTTCCTTTGTGGATCCGTAACAAACATGCTGAGCAAAAGATCAGGGAATCGCTCCCATTTAAAAGGGGGAGTGGGATGGAATAGATACAACCAGGAAAGCAAAGACTTTGCCAAGGGATAGGACAAAGGATAAGAAAGAAGAAGGCAAAGAAGATGGGAAGCCCTCCGGAACTTATCCCAGAATCAATTCCACGAAGGATGCTGTACTGCTGAATGCAACCCACAGGCTAACTGTGATGCCAATCAAAATTCTGACTTCATTCTGCAGAGAAATAAGGATTTTTTTTAAAAAAAATGTTTTATGTGTTTCATTTATTTTGTGTGTGGGTGTGGGTGCTTGTTTGCCAAAATGCACTGTGGAAGTCAGATGTCAGACAATAACTTGGAGGATTCTGGAGTCAATGCCTACCCTCTAGCATGTGGAGTCCTTTGCAAAACTGAACTCAGGTCATCAGGTTTACAGGCATCTTTCCAGCCCTGAGAAACAAAAGATTTTAAGAACTTAACTCTGTGATCCCAGGTACTGAATTAGGAATGTGTTTTCTCCAAATTAAATCAACTTCAATGTTTTTTCTTTACAAACGATTTCATCAGATCCTTTAACCCACCCTTAGAGAGAAATTCTTAATTCTCATTGTGCTCATCAGTTTTTACGTGCTCACTCACTGGCTATGCAGTGAGGGCATATACATCTCATCAGAATGCTGGGGACAGTTCTGATGGGTAAGTGGGACTTAATACAAGTCAGTGCTTATCCAGAGTAACTGTCATTTATTCATTGCTTCAAAGACTATGGTACTAAATGATTGAGGATATAGTGCATGGTAGAGTGATTGCTAGCATTCTTGGAATCCTGGGTCCAATCCTCAGAACCACAATGTTTTTCAAGTACTGGCATACACTAATAAACCATGTCTCTCTAGGACATTGAAAATAAGACAGGAGCCTTGTTATCTTGGACATTGTGTATGAGCAACAGGGAGAGAAAGCAAAGGGAAATTTTAGACAATGAATCAAGTCCATGCTGTGGTTCTTATGAAAAATCTGTGAAGGAACTGGGAGGGGCATGGGAGGGGCAGGGCAGGGGAATGGGAGGGGCATGGGCAGGGGCAGGGCAGGGGCAGGGTAGGGGCAGGGTAGGGGCAGGGTAGGGGCAGGGCAGGGGCAGGACAGATGCTGCCTTAGGATGATGTCTCCTTGAAGAGTGTCTAAACAGCCAGCTCCCAGATAAGAAGTCAAGCAGCTGAGAGCTGGGGACATAGCTCATTGATGTAAGCGTTTGCAAGTGTGTGGACCTGAGTTCAGATCCCCAGAATGTACCTAAACAGTAGGTGGGTGTGGTGGCTCACCAGTGGTTCCAGCCCCAGGAGGCAGAGACAGGATTCCCAGAGAAAGTTGGCTTCCAGACCTGGCCATATTGTGCTAGTGAGCTCAGGGTTTGATTGAGAGACACTGCCTTAAAGAAAAATAGGGTGGAAGGTCAATAAAGGATGATTCCTAACATCAATCTCTGGCCTCTACATGCATGTACACACATGTGCACATGAAATATGTGTGTGTGCTTATATATATATATATATATATATAGACAGAGAGAGAGAGAGAGAGAGAAGACAAAGACAGAGACAAAAACACACAGATAGAGGGAAAAAAAGACAGAAAAAGTAATAAAAGAAAAAAGAAGTCAAGCAATTGAACATGTGTGTTAAGTTTCAACAAGCAGCAGCTTCAAAAGCAGAGGCAAGCATCACTTGATTTGTAGGAACGAGGCTTCTGGGACTTATAATGGGACTGAGTTGGTACACTGGAGATGAAATAGAGAGGTAGGATCCAGTCAATGTGGGTTTCTGTATAGGGATTTTCGGTGTGTTGCTTAATGAAGACACAGAAAGGAAGCTCTTCAAGTCACACCAAGAGAACTGTGAATCAAGAATTTTATTGTTCTATCTCTAGGCCAATGTAAGGACTACATCCCTTAAGTGGTTTTAAGTGTGAGACTTGTGTGTGTGTGCATGTGTGTGTGTCTGTGTGTGAATAAAATTTGCTTTTCGTTTCATAACTGATCACTTTGATATGGGAAACTTAATGGAGTGGAGGTGGGTTTTAGAGGCCATTTGATCCTGGCAGGAGATGGTGGCTTGACCAGTCACAGCACAGAAGATTCCAAGAGTCAGTAATGTATGGCATATTTTGTCAGTAGTGTATAGACTTGCTCTGGTTTGGCTGGATACAGAAGTGAGAGGAAATGAAAAATAATTTCCTACTAGGTGCCTGTAGGTTTGGCCTCAGCCTCTGAATAAGCTGTGCTGCCCTTTGCTCATTGTGACAAACAAGATGAAGGTGGTCCGTGGGCGGCATCAGCAGTCTGGTCCTCTCTGCTAAGTTACAGATGGTAAGTGAGCAACTGGAATGGTCTCTTTTTACTAACTCCATTCATAAAAACTTCGTCACACGTTATCTTAATCCTCAATGAAATTGTTTAAAATTTTTCAGTATTCCATTAATGCAAATGTTTCCACTGACCTTCCATTCCGTTTCTCTTTCACTGTTTGGTGTTTGAAATTACTAACATTATCCCTTGTTTTTTCTAGGAAAGCATAGATCTGGGCGAAATCATGTTCTCCCTTTGCTATTTGCCAACCGCTGGTCGAATGACCTTGACAGTGATCAAGTGCAGAAATCTGAAGGCAATGGACATCACTGGGTCATCAGGTGTGTGCACAGCGGTCAATAGCGTATTCCTGTACAAATGATTTCACACACCTAAAGTTGTATGGCTTTTAATAATTTCACTGCTGTGGGATAAAATAAAGGCAGAAGGAGGGATTACAAATTAAAATGTTAGAAATCGCCTTTTAGATAACATTCAAATTATGAAATCTTTGAAAACTATTAATAGATCGACTCTGAACTTTAGTTTTGCCTTTCTTTCCTTCCTACCTTCCTGATCTAATCTATCTAGAAATGCCTAATTTACTTCTCCCAAGCTTTCAGCCAGTCTATTTGCAAAGAAAGATTCTTAGACTTTCAGCTGTGAATCAAGACCATACAAAGATATGTTTAAATTGAATATATTCCCCTTACTTCTCTGCAGAGAAGCAGATGAAATGTAAGCTTACCATTGCGTTTGCATTCTTGACACCTTCCCAGCAAACATTGGGAGTGTCTACAGACACTACAAGAAACAAACAAAAGCAATATGTCAAGAAACTCGTGAGGGAAATTTCCCTTGGGGGAAATTTTGACAAAGGAGTGAAACATGGTGCTTCCTTCTCTCTTCCTTTTATGGTTTTAAACATAAACTTTTGTTGCAGTGTTTGCCTCGAGCATTATAAAGTGATACAAACCAGCAGGTGGCAAAGGAAGGGACCAGTTATTGTGTGTGCTTTTTATGTGTATTCTGCTAACATATTAATTGGGGACTTTATCCCCAAATTAAATTTTGTAAACTATAGAATGAAAAAAAAAAAGAGGTAGAAGAAAAATTAAATTTATCTTAGTGAAAAAACATAGGTCAATATTCATTGTTGAATGTCAACAAGACACTCAGCATGTTATTATTATTCTGGTCTTTTATTGTGTGTTTTGAACCAAGTAGAACAGTGTCAGAGTTATTATGAAATTTGAAGTTATTCCTCGGTAGTGTGAAGCTTTTCCTCACAAGTGTCTTATTTGAAGAGTATTATCTAATTCTACCTCACAGCAGGCATGTGAATCAGCAAAGGAGCTACTGAACTTGTGAGAAGCTAAGAATGCTATCAGAGATGTGATAGGGGAGCAAAAGGGAACTAGCCCTCGCTCTCTTGTCAAGAGGCTGCAGCTCACTTTTAAAAATGTCTTGCTTAGAATGGTCTTGCAGGTGTTAAAACAGTATTTCTGAGGTTAGGTATTGACATTTTCCCCTTGCAGGCACCAGTATGTAAATAACTCTAATAACAAAATATCTTTTGTTCCTCAAAATATAGAGACACATTTTTCTAGAGTTTAAAGTGCTCAAAAAACTTGCTTAAAAATTAAAATGAGTCTAAAGACTTATGACTGCAGAAATAGACAAAATAAGATCAAGAGTCTGTAGCCCCCAAAGTAAGTTATTTAATTTTAAAACTATTAATACTAAAGGGCTCATGCATACTTTCTCATTTAGTAAATATAAAATGCAGTGTTTTGTGCATACCATGGGTGCTTTCATTATAATAAAATTACCTTCCTTCTCATAGACCCTTATGTCAAAGTGTCTCTGATGTGTGAGGGCCGAAGACTTAAAAAACGGAAAACAACTACAAAGAAGAATACTCTCAATCCTGTGTACAATGAAGCCATTATTTTCGATATCCCTCCAGAGAATGTGGACCAGGTCAGCCTGTGCATTGCGGTCATGGATTATGACAGGTGGGTGGAGGCTGCTTGTCCGTGATGCAGATCATCAAATAGTCATCGTCAGGTCACATCTGGGTCCAGGTTACTCACTGAGACACCAGATATAACTTAAACAACAAGAAAACAATCCACCAGAATCTACAGTTATAGTTTTGGTTTGGTTTCACCTCCAAAGCAGCCTTTCTTAACATTTGCATGAGGCTGAAGAAAGAGCGAGTCTGGAAGTAGTATGAAGTTCATGACACACAGAAGAACTATTCAGAAGTCTTTCCTCAGACTAACAAATATTGCAGTTCAGAGTTGGCTTTACTAGAGGGGATAGCACACAAAGACAGTGGCGTTAGAATCAAGTGGCCTCAAGGGCCAGTGCAGCGTGTCTATAGGATTCACTTTCTCCACTGGTAAACTGTGGAACTGGGGTGACGGTGGGAGGGAAGACACATAGCCTCCTGGGAGGCGGTGATATTGATCATGCCTTTTGTACATTTTTGTTGATAACTCTACTTTTCATTTAGAACATGAGTATAAAACGCCTATGAGAATATGAATTGAACACAATGGGGAATAGTAGTAATGTGGCATTCAGTGTCTCAAACACAGCTCCCCCCCCAAAATTAATTAACTAATTAATTAATTAAATGGGTTTACATTAAAGGAAAAGTACCTGTGATGACTTTCCAGGGGTAATAAAAAAAAAAAACTTGAATTATTCCACATTTCACAACCTAAAAATATTGTAAATGTCTTCATGAACAACTCTATTTTACTTTAGCAACTACTCCTATTGATTTCTTTTTTATTTATTTATTTATGTTTTGCATTCCAGATTTTATTCCCCCTCCTGTCCACCCTCTGACTGTTCCACATCCCATACCTCCTCCCCACCACCTGTCTCCCCGTGTATATCCCTACCCCCACCCCACCAGACCTCTAAACTCCCTGGGGCCTCCAGTCTCTTGAGAGTTAAGTGCATCATCTCTGATTGAACACAGACCCAGAAGTCCTCTGCTGTATATGTGTTGGGGGCCTCATATCAGCTGGTGTATGCTGCCTGTTTGGTGGTCCAGTGTTTGAGAGATCTCGGGGGTCCAGGTTAATTGAGACTGCTAGTCCTCCTGCAGGGTCCCTTGCCCTCCTCCTCAGCTTCTTTCAGCCTTTTCCCAATTCAACCACAGGGGTCAGCAGCTTCTGTCCATTGGTTGGGTACAAATATCTGCATCTGCCTCTTCCAGCTGCTTGTTGGGTCTTTCAGAGGGCAGTCATGATCAGTCCCTTTTTGTGAGTGCTCCATAGCCTCAGTAATCACTATCACAGGCCTTGGGGCCTCCCCTTGAGCTGGATCCCACTTTGGGCCTGTCGCTGAACCTTCTTTTCCTCAGGCTCCTCACCATTTCCATCCCTGTAGTTCTTTCAGACAGGAACAATTATGGGTCAGAGTTTTGACTGTGGGATGGCAACCCCCTCCCTCATTTGATGCCCTGTCTTCCTGCTGGAGGAGGGCTCTATAAGTTCCCTCTTCCTACTGTCAGACATTTCATCTAAGGTCCCTCCCTTTGAGTCCTGAGAGTCTCTCACCTCCCAGGTCTCTGGTGCATTCTGGGGGGTTCCCACACCCTCCTACCTCCCAAGGTTGTCTGTTTCCATTCTTTCTGCTGGCCCTCAGGGCTTCAGTCCTTTTCCCTCACCCAATACTAGATTGGGCTCCCCACTCCCCACCCCCATCTACTTTCCTTCCAAGGTCCCTCCCTCCTTCCCCACTTGTGATTGCTTTCTTCTCCCTCCCAAGTGGGACTGAGGTGCCCTTACTTGGGCCCTTCAGCTTGTTGACCTTTTAGAGTTCTGTGGACTGTATCTTGGGTATTCTGTACTCTTTTGGCTAATATCCACTTATTAGTGAGTACATACCATGCATGTCTTTTTGGATATGAGTTACCTCACTCAGGATGATATTTCCTAGGTCCATCTATTTGCCTGCAAAACTCAGGATGTCCCCATTCTTAATAGCTGGGTAGTATTCCATTGTGTAAATGAACCACATTTTCTGTATCCGTTCTTCTGTTGTGGGACATCTGGGTTGTTTCTAGCTTCTGGCTATCACAAATAAGGCCTCTATGAACATAGTGGAACATATGCCCCTGTGGCATGGTGGGGCATCTTTTGAGTATATTCCCAAGAGTGGTATTGCTGGGTCTTCAGGTAGATCTATTTTTAATTTTCTGAGGAACCTCTAGATTGATTTCCAGAGTGGTTGTACAAGTTTGCAATCCCACCAGCAATGGAGGAGTGTTCCTCTTTCTCCATATCCTCACCAACATGTGTTGTCACCTGAGGTTTTGTTCTTAGCCATTCTGATTGGAGGGGATACAAATTGGCAAAGAGGAAATAAAGGTATCACTAGTTGCAGATGATATGATAGTATACATAAATGACCCCAAAAATTCTACCAGAGAACTTCTCCATTGATAAACAACTTCAGCAAAGTGGCTGGATATAAAATTCATTCAAATAAATCAGTAGCCTTCCTTTATACAAATGATAAACAGGCTGAGAAAGAAATTAGGGAAACAACTCCCTTCACAATAGCCACAAATAATATAAAATGTCTTGGGGTAACTCTAACCAAACAAGTGAAAGACCTGTATGACAATAACTTCAAGTCTCTCAAGAAAAAATTCGAAGATCTCAGAAAATGGAAAGATCTCCCATGCTCACAGATTGGCAGAATTAATATAGTAAAAATGGCCATCCTACCAAAGACAATCTACAGATTCAGTGTAATCCCCATCAAAATCCTAACACAATTCTTCAAAGACATGGAAAGAGCAACTCTCAAATTCATCTAGAAAGGCAAAAAAAAAAAAAAACCCAAAAACATAATAGCAAAAACAATTCCTAACAATAAAAGAACGGGTGGGAGAATCATCATCACTGACCTCAAGCTGTACTACAGAGCAATAGTGATAAAAACTGCATGGTATTGGTACAGAGACAGAGATATTGATCAATGGAATAGAAGTGAAGATCCAGAAATAAAACCACACACCTACGGTCACTTGATCTTTGACAAAGATGCCAAAAATATACAATGGGAAAAAAAGCATCTTCAATAAATTGTGCTGGTCTAACTGACTGTCTGTATGTAGAAAAATGAAAATAGACCCATATTTGTCATCTTGCACAAAGCTCAGGTCCAAGTGGATCAAGGACCTCAACATAAAACCAGATACACTGAATCTAATAGAAGAGAAAGTGAGAAAGAGCACTGAACTCTTTGGCACAGGGGGAAATTTCCTAAACAGAACACCAATGGCTCATGCTCTAAGATCAAGAATTGATAAATGGGACTTCATGAAACTGGAAAACTTCTGTAAGGCAAAGGACAAAGTCAATAAGACAAATTGGCAACCTCCAGATTGGGAAAAAAATCTTCACTAACCCCACATCTGAGAGAGGGCTAATATCCAAAATATGTAAAGAACTCAAGAAGCTAATCACCAAAAACCAAACAACCCAATCAAAAAATGAAGTATAGAACTAAACTGAGAATTCACAACAGAGAAATCTCGAATGGCTGAGAAGCACCTAAAGAAATGTTCAAAGTCCTTAGTGATCAGAGAAATGCAAATCAAAAAATGGTCCTATTGATTTCTTAAAGCAGTGAGCTTGAGTAAATACAGCCGAGCATGTTATCAAGCCATTGTTAAGGAAATAGATCCTAATATCACATAAATCAGGACTATAAAAATCATTTCTACAAATATTCCTGCTTGGAAACTTCATATTGAGAGGAATTGACATAGAGAAGAGCAGAAAACATACCGGAGCATCCTAAAATCACCCCCATCGCTTTGATGCCTATAGAATCTCTTTGATACCTATCAAAGTGACTCTGTAGACAGTCTTTCAAATTCTTCAAATTACATTGTGTTTCAAGAAACAGATTATCAAGTAGATTGTGGTGCAGAGACCTATAATCTTAGCAGTCAGAAATCACAGGCAAGAGACGCATCCTCAGCTACATAGTGAGTCTGAGAGCAGACTCAGCTACATAAGGTCCCATCGTGGAAAGAATAAAGGGAAGGAAATCCAGCTTGTCAGGGGCTTTACTGAGAGACCAGCTTCTGCTGTTGATCCTTAGGAACTCTTCTAGGTATTCAGGGTTTTGTTTGTTTATTGTTTGTTTGTTTATGAGATAAGATGATAGAGTCAGAGTCATGGGCTTGGGATTAATTGTATCATTAAACTCAAAGTACTTGGAAAACAGTCTTTTTTTACATAGTGGACTCTCAAAAATATTAGTAACCCGAGTCCCAATGGATATATCTACAAATCATTTCTACATGTAAGGCTTGGGAAACACTGCAGAAGAGACGGGTAGAAAGATTGGAAGACCCAGAGGGTCAAGGAGGTTGCTGTGAGATTGGGTCTCCTCGTAAAATCAGAAGCTACACCATAAAATATCACCAAACACGACGGCCTAAATGTGAGCTGATCAAGGACTACACCAACTGACTCACCAAAGTGGAGAGAGAAAAGCCCACCAGGTCCCAAACTTACACAAAGTACTCTAGGCAACTGAGGAAAACTGGGAAAGAGAGAGAGGCGGTCTTCCTCACGCAAAAGTATCCCAATAGATTGTTCAGTGCCAAACAGCCAGTCCTAGGAACACATATACAAGTAACATTACACAGACTAAACAACGCTTATTTAGGGATATATGTGTCTAAACATGTACATATATGCATACAGTAGCATTTAATTAAAGAAGCAATGAATGTGAAGGAAAGTGGGAAGCAGTATTTGAGAGGATTTGGAGGGAGAAAAAGAAATATGGTATAATTATATTTTAATATCAGAAATAAAAGAGTAAAAATAAATATCAGCTATCCAATCAGCTAACCAATATTGCTATTGGTTGCAGTGAAAACAGGGCATAAATAGAAAACAGTAATGTCAAACAGTATGCTTTGTTAAGCAGTGATAAATCACAGTGGTGGACCAAACATAACCCTAGCCTACTTAATTATATTGCCAGCAGTAGCATACTTACTCTTATAATTTAGAGTCAGTAAAATAGAGACATTTATGCAAGAAAGTGAGCACTGCCCTCCTGGCATACAGTCTAAGCACCATTACAGAGCATGCCTTGTGAAAAGAGTTGGATTTCCTTTGCAGCATGGTGGTTGATAGGGCTCCTTCCCAGAAAGCAGCATAGTCAAAGTGAGGGGGCAGGTCTGCTGGTGTTTCCTGTTCACCTGATCTTATTGTCAATGTGGCAGAGAGCTGAAAAAGTCTGAGAGGTTTTTTTATGGATTTATTTTGTATGTTGATTTTTAGTAAATTATCTTTGCATCTTTTTTGTTGGCTGGTTGGTTGGTTGGTTGGTTGGTTGCTTGGTTGGTTGGTTGCTTGGTTACTTGGTTGGTTGGTTGGTTGGTAGTTTGTTTAGAGACAAGATCCCATGTACCCCAGGCTGATCTCAAAACTTTCTCTGGAGCTGATGATGAACTTGAAATTCTATTCTCTTGTCTCCACCTCTCAGCTGTACCCCACACCTGTCCTAATTAATTTTTATTTAGGAATTTCCATTTAACCAAAATAGGTATACAACAATCTCTTCTCTGTAGGGAATGTTTCAACATGTTCCATACATAATGGAAACCTAAAACTGCAGTGAGTCTCATAAATGCTGTCCTTCCTACATGTACAGATCATCATGAAGCCTACTTTATAAACTGTACACAAGAAGAGACTAACAATAACAAACGATAAATTAGAACAATTATAGCAATATACTGCATGTATAAACCACTATGTAATATTGGTGGATTATTTGTTTCTAGAACTTCGTGTTTGATATTTTCTGACAGTGATTGACCATGGATCACTAAAAGCACAAAAAGTGAAATCTGGGTCTGGAGACTACCATAACCTGCAGGACCTATTGCTTTGATGATGAGTTTAAAAATTCTACTGAAATGTGAAACATTCCACTGACTTTGGAATTATGACAATGAAAATATAATATTCTTCATATTCTAGGGTGGGACACAATGAGGTTATAGGTGTATGTCGAACTGGACTAGATGCTGAGGGTCTTGGGAGAGACCATTGGAATGAAATGCTGGCCTATCACCGAAAGCCAATCACACATTGGCACCCCTTGCTGGAGGTAAGGATGCTGGCACTACCTCTGCCCTCAGTTACTGCTGTTACTTAAACATTTTTTATTTGCTAACTTTCATTTATTCACCTATTTGGCAAAACATGCTCTTGCTTTTGTTTCAGAGTCTCTAACATTGTCTATACAAAGTTCTGTGTGACTTGAGGAATTTTTAAAAAGTAAATCCTCTAGATGCCTGGGGCTTCTTGTTCCCTTCTTGATTCCTAAGCCTGTGAAAGGAGTGTGTCTTTTCCTTTGCATAGCCTTAGGCTTTTGTCAGTGGCCAGGGGCCATGGTCTTAAGTTCATTACTCAGTGGGAACTGAGCTCTGGCACTGATTCCTTGTGAAAAGAGGCTCTTTCCCTAAAGCCTCTTTTCATTTATAAATCCTTAATTAAGTGCTGTCATCTATTGTCTCTGGGTACATCCCAGATGAAAGTCAGGTTAGAAAGAACATACAGAGATTTAAAATTATCAAGACACCAACTTAGCTGTGGTCAAAGCCTGGCCATGCTATGTACCTTTAACTATAAAGCTTGGTGAATGGTTGACCTCTAAGTTTCTACTCCTCTGCAGTAGGAGCAACTAACTTACAATGAGGACACAAAACACTATGCCACACAGGCTGACTCGGTACCAGGTCTTGACAGCTGTGTCCCTGGTTGAGTTATGTTAGGAAAGAGGATTACCCATTTTCTCCCTTAGAACTTTTGCTCAAAGTTAGTCTACTGGAGGTACAAAGTATTGCTTTGTTTAATGTCTTTCTTTCCCACAAAATCAGTTGGCGGAACCTCAAGAGCCACATCAAGAGACATAATGAGTGTTCACAGAAGAATAGAAAGGACTTTGTGAAGTTTCATAAAATAAATACTTACAATAGCCACAAAATCAAATTTTAAAAAACTAGTCTTTTTAAGGAGTAGTTGCTGCTTTGTGTGCTAAGCTTTGGTTTTCAAAGGGGAAAGACTGTGCACTGTAACTGACCAAATGTATCAGTAGGACAAAGTTTCAGCCTCAACTTAGTTACAAGAATGAGAGGCTGGCTATGTTATTCAAGACATTTTGTGAAAATGGGGCAAACATTTCATGTTCAGACAATGGAAGTAAACTGCTATCCCAGATCCCCATTGTAGGATACTCTGTGTGAAAGCACTCACCTCTCAACAAAGAGCTGAATGGACAAAGCAAAGCCGGGAAGAATGGGCGGGACCTCCAGAAGAGAGAGGGGAACTCTGGGAAAGAGAGGAGTGTAGGGATTCACCACCAAAACATTGAGGAAGTCAGATGTCTGAAACTGAGGAGAGGTAACCAGCTATGTGGGCAACATAGAATAACTTAAACTGGTTCATTAAGTTATGATACAGTGATCTATGAACACGCCTAGCTTAAGGCCTAGGCATTAATTCATAAATAAATAAGTCTCTGTGTCATTATTCAGAAAATGGGGTAGACAGAGAAAAGCACAAACAGTTACACCTCATTTATATATACACGGCACAGAACTTTTCTTGACTTCATAATTGATGTAAGTCATAAGACACAGACACATGCATACATAGACAACACAGATAAAGACACTTATACAGACATACACATACACACACAAACACATGCACACACACAGACATATACACACATACACACGGAAATACAGACAGACACACACATAGACATACATATACACAGACATATACACACACATACACATACAAAGACACACAGACATACATTATTTTAGTGACTTTTCTATTGCTGTAAAGAGACACCATGATCAAGACAACTTATAAAAGAAAGCATTTAATTGGGGCTTGCATATAGGTTCAGATGGTTGGTCCATGCTTATCATTGTGGGAAGCATACAGTCAGGCAAAGTGCTTTATTAATACATATACATCATATACATATACATCATATACATATACATCATATACATACACATCATATACATACACATCATATACATACATATCATATACATATACACCATATACATATACACCATATACATATACATATATATCATATACATATACATCATATACATACACATCATATACATACACATCATATACATACACATCGTATACATATACATCGTATACATATATACCATATACATATACATATACATCATATACATATACATCATATACATATACATCATATACATACACATCATATACATACACATCATATACATACATATCATATACATATACACCATATACATATACACCATATACATATACATATACATCATATACATATACATCATATACATATACATCATACACATACACATCATATACATACACATCATATACATACACATCATATACATACACACCATATACATATACACCATATACATATACATATACATCATATACATCATATACATATACACCATATACATATACATAATATACATATGCATCATATACCTATACATCATATACCTATACATCTATACATATACATCTATACATATACATCATATACATATACATACACATCATATACATACACATCGTATACATACACATCATATACATATACATCATATGCATATACATATATATTAACTAAACTCTTAAAATGCTGAGATGCAAGTATGCAAAGATCATGAGAATTATTCTAGTCACTTGGAGTTCCAACATGATAAGCTAGCTTTTAAAGTGTATTAATCCCCCAGATGAAAATCCCTTCCTGCTTCAAAACAAAGGGAATATAGCCTTGAGTTTATTACAATTTGTTGCTGCTATAAAATATCAAAATCAAATTTGGCCTTTGGAAGAAAGAGCTTTGGCTTATGGTTCCAGAGGAATATCCTATGGATATAATATAGTGGGAAAGATATATAATATATACTGTAGGACATATATTATATAATATAGGATATGATATATAATATATATTATGTCCTCTGGATATAATATAGGGGAGAAGCATGGTGTCAGGAAGCCAAGGCAGGAAGCAGAGAGAGCACATTTTTATCCACACACAGAAAACAGAACAAACTTGGAGAAAGGCACTAAGGGTATAAACCTTCAAAGTCCACCCAACAGGGCCATATGTACCAAAGGTTCAATAACCTTCCCAAACAGTCCTTAAATATCTGAGTCTATGAGAGACATTTCTCATTCAAACTATCATAAGTCTCTTGGGTCTACAAGTTCTTGTTACTCTTATGGCAAGTAAAAGTATAGACAAAATCCTAAATATCTCCCATAAAGTGTGGGACTCTTCTAAAGCCATAAAGGTTGCTGAATGACATTAGTCTATATACCTTTTATATCCAGATTCTGTGTATTACAGGAATTATTTGTGTTTTCTCTCTGCCTTGGAAGGTAAGTTCTAAAGAACATGGAGGTTACATAAATCTTCTCTTCAGAAATTTGCAAACTGTGTATGAATATCCACTGTTAACAGAGAGATACAATTGCCAATGTGTGGGGTTTTTTTCTTTATTGGATCATACATTATGAAATTCCTGTCTTTCAGTTACCTGGCCGGGCAACCAGCTTTGATAGTCAAGGATCCTGTTCTTCTCCCAGGCCACCATCCACACCATGAAAGCCTCCATACAAGACCATATCACAGAAAGACCTAGAATCATGTACTCATTGAATCAGAAACACATACACACAGAAAACACAAACACGCACAGGACATTTGACTTCTTCATTTAAAATATACCCATGATAATACCTTGATGCATAATTTCTTTTGGCTTATTTGGCTTATTTGTTTTCAACTTTGAGCATATTAACGCATTCTACTTGAGTACTAATAGTCCTTAGTTATGTATGATGTTTTATTGTCGTGTCTCTTCTCTACTGGCACAGTGTTTTAATATGTGGTAATTCTTTGCCTAAGCAAAGAAATAAGTTTTTTGAGAAGAGAATCTACATGTATGTAAAATTAAATATAGTTTATGCCTGTGTTGTGTGAAATAGTGAACCATGTCACTTCCAACTGTATACACAGTTCTATCTGGACCTTAACATGCATACTTAAATTAATTCAACAGAATCAACTCTTTTAAATCCTAATTAATGTTATGTATCTGATAATAGTTTTTCTTCCATGATCAGCATTTTTGTCATTGAGGTTTGTCTCTCAAGCTTCTGTTTTGGGGACACTCAGCTAAGCTGCAACATGAAGAGTTATTTTAAATATAAATGTACAAAGTGATGCTGAGGGCCTGATAACCAAGGCTACCAGCTTACAATGTCTTACTGTTGCATTAGTCAGACACTTGCTGCACTGCTGGTGGATAGTCTTAAAACTCATAGTAATCCTCACCTCAAGTGTATCTTGAGATATTCTTAAGTGGCTACCGTCATAAGTTTGTCTTTCAAGGTTCTCCAATACTGTGGTGTGTTTGTTCTGTACCTTGGAGCTGTCATGTGGCTCCTATGCTTTTGATGGATCACACTTAATAGAAACCAAAACCAAAGGTCCAGCAAAGCTATCTGTGCCCATTGTCTTTTTGATAGACAAGTGTTGACTCCTCCCACTCAGGAGCTCATTGCTAGAGCTAGACAGTCTCTCAAGGACAAAATATAGATGCATGCTATAAATAGTACAACTTTCACACTTAATAAAAATACATTTCAAAGGTCCAGACAGCCAGCTCTTTAATGAAAGGAAAGATTGATGATCAGACCATTAGAAGTAAAAACAAAAACAAAAAACAAAAAACAAAAACCTATGCAGATGCTTTTTCTTTTTACAAGATAGAACTTTCTTTGAAATCAGGTCAGCTTTTTGCGGTCTCCTTTTAAGACCCTATTAGAAGGAACCTAAATGGAATTGCTTTTGAGGTGTGCATAAAGCTCATCCCATAATAAGGTTTCTAAAGGGGAAGAAAATTTATATTTGAATTTTTAAACAAATTTCATCAGGATGAGAAAGTTTTATCACCAATTATGAATCTTTTATATTTGTAAAATCCCTTATTTCAAATATTTGGAAATGTATTTTTAAAGTCTTGAAATTTTTCTCAAAAATTCAATTGCTATTAACCAGGATGCAAGTCTGTCTCATATTAATATTTATAGTGTAAACTCGGTTCTGCCTAAAGCTTTGGAGAAATGCCTATTTCCAGTTAATGAAAACATACTACTAAACTTTTTCTCATTAAAAATAAGAGAAACGCATCTGACAACACTTGACTCTCCTGTCAAACCAAACCAAACAAACAAACAAAATAATCCTACTCATGCCAGAATGACTCAAGACGACAACTTCTCTTGAAGTCTTTGTTTTACTGTGAAGTGCAAACCACCAAATGGAGAGGAAAACCCTCTTCATCTTAGTGTGGTAACATTTTGGGAGAGGTTTTATTAGTAAATATGGGTGTGACATTTCTCAAGTCCACAAAGGATGCATATTCACTCAAAATGATACCTTACAGACTTACAAAATCGCAGCTAGTTTCCTAAGAAGTACAGTCTAAACCTTCTTAAAAACAAAAGGAGACAGGTATCCGGGATAATTTAAATGTGAGGTGAGTAGATTAAAATAAGAGGGAGAGGGGGAAATACAAAATTACACGAGAATTATCTGCGCGTCAAAGCATTTACTACGGCGCTATGAAAGAGATTAAAGAGAGTAAATCTGCAACTGTCTTTCAGTTGATGTGTGAGAGAAGTCTTCTCGGAGTGAGGCACAAGTTCCTTAGAACCACGGTTCATTCAGAGAAAATACAACCCCTACGTGTCTTACGCAGCTCACTCTTATCTCACCCAGCTACACACAGAAAGTTCTCTGCCCGTGAGCTACTGTTAGTTTCTCGGTATTTAAAATATGGTTCGGTGTTCCAGATGCCCCCCGCCCCCCACTAACTTGTGGAAAGGCATGTGCATTAATGCAGGTCAATGCAGCATGAGGCTGTCATTTAGGTATTCACTAAACTTCCAATTTCAGGGATTCATTCAGGGACTTACCACTATATGCATCTAGGAAAAAGATTCAGTGTTGCCTTGTGGGTGAGACAGCATTGTTGCTGAATATGACAGACACCGGTATGTGTCCAATGCACAATCTTTTCACAAAACCAGAAGCTGATTGGTTTGGGGTCTTGATTTTTTTTTTTTTTTTTTTTTTTTTCTTCACTGGTGCGAAGATTCGATTTTAGTCCAAAGGTCGGGGCGTGATCGCTAGCTTCCCAATACACTTTCTCAACAGTTCCTGTTTCCTTTCTCAGGCCGCCCTGTGTTGCTGGCACTTTACACGTAAAACTCACCCTATTCAGACACACTCAGTTCAGTCGCAAATGTTAGAACACATGCCAGGGACGTAGTGGCAGGAAGTGGAGCCAATCACGTACCGTACCTACACACGTGGAGTTTCGTGGGGTGTGCACACACTAGTTACTGCAGGGATCTCGCAAACGACCGATATTGACTCAGGGTTTATATTAGAGCAAATGTATTTGAGCTACTTGGTTGTGATGTTTAATAGATATTCACAACTGTGCTTACTCTCCTGGTGTGTTTATTCTTTTAAAAGTTTCCAGGGTCAATAAAGAACTAGCAGTCTCTTGAAGCGTTCACTTAATAGTTTCTTCAGAAGTTAAGAAAAAAAAAAAGTCAAAATTCCATCCCCATGTCGAGGCTACTATCTATAAAACAAAATATAATTTATTCCAGGATGAGATGCCCAAGAGCCAGGAATTACTACAATAAAGGAACATAAAATTATAACATTGAACACAAATCAATTTCTTTCTACCTCTTCAAAAAAGACTACTTGATATTATTCTACAGCAGAATTTCTCTGATTTTTGTCATAATAGCTGTAATAGTACCAGTCGGTTTATTTGCAAATAGTTAGAAAACTGGGTTGGTATGGCCTTGAGAGACCATTAGGTCTCTTTGTTTAATGTGAAGAAAATAAGACCTGTGTCACAACTCGGTCTTATAACAATTACAATTGTTCTAAGCTGACCTGGTTGGTTTCGGTACTTGTAATTTCTACATTAAAGGAGTACTACTGTCAACAAGTAGATTTTTAAAGCCTAAGATAATTTAAGTAACCATATAGTTATTGAAAAAGATATTAAAGCATAGGAAACAATGATATGGAAATGTAGAAAATAGGAATTCCTTCATATTTTAACTCTGTGGACAGTAAATACTCGAATATTATTCTAAAACTCCATGACTTGGCATTTAATTATCACTCAGTGACATAGCTCAGGATATGATTTATATGAACCTGCTATGAGGAACTAATATTTAGGAAAAATGAGTTTAATATTTTACAGGAGATAAAGAGCCAATTAGATAAAACGCTGTTTCCAGAATGTTATCTCCTGGGTATTCTCTTAGCTAAGAATTTTTTCATTAAAAGATCAATATTTATTCAATAATCTGTCAGTTAAGATTAAAGTAACTACTTATCTTCTACCATTAACACTTAACCAAAAACCACATATATTTGAACATGGCATTACATATTTGATCAAAAATGCCTTTTCATCATGGTTAAATCATTATTTTCTTTAATCATGCCTATCATGTAATTAAATTCAAGTTTGATTTTGTAGCATGACAGTGTTATGCTACAGAAATAGAGAAAATCACTCAGTTAAGGACCAAGGTAAGCCTTAATGATTTACTTAAAGAAAACATTTGAATACTAAAAATAATGACTGAAAAAAAATAAGAAAAAGATGTTTAAGAGAAATGATAGTATTTTGTATGTCTGAGGTGATTAAATATACTCATCCCAGGAGAACTATTTCTATAAATCCTATTTTTACCTCTATTGTGACAAGAGATATGAGTTGCTCTTGATAAATTTATATGGAAATGTTTTCATCTCAAGCCTATGATAATTTTTGTTGTAGACTGTGAGACACTTTCCAAATAGTGAGACTATGTCTAATTTTATAACAGAGGGTAAACGTAAACCATTGTCTTCTGACATTTTGTTAAGTTCCATCTACTGTGTAGAGAATTCCCTACTTGCTGAATGTAGAATTGAGTTTTAGTTATTCAACCTCATGAGGTTTTAGTTTCTTGAAAAGAATTTACCAAACAGTGATGCAATTTACAGGTATGAATCAAAACTCATTAAGGTTAAATTAGCTTCAGTGTTGCAAAGTTAATGTATGAGGTGGTTAGATTTCCTGAGGCTTTCCAAATAGCTTCTTGTGTGCCTCATCCAAACATTAAGAAAGGAAATATGTTTCCATGATTTGCTGAAAACTTTGTGTACCCTAAATAACTCTTATCCCCAAGATTATATAAAACAACAAAATAATCATTCTGTAGAAATCTTTATATAAAACATTTCATAGGTAGGTTTCATCAAGATTTGCTGCTTAACTTGTAAAGTCCTTTAAGCTTTGCATTTAAAAAATGTAGTTCAAGGCCAGCCTGGTCGACAGAGTGAGTTCCAGGACAGCCAGAGCTACACAGAGAAACCCTGTCTCGAAAAAAACCAAAAAAAAAAAAAAAAAGTAGTAGTATCAATGTGAAGAGTTCACTGCATAAAGGAGAAGCAAGTAAAACTCCAATATGTAAAATATTTGCATTTATAGCTTCTTCCTTAAACAAAGAAGTACAGCACCCAAGTTGTCCACATTAGCTGTTATTGACTCAACAGAACAATGTCTGGGTTCACACTCAAACATGGGAAAACTACAGAACACTGTGAATTCAGAATCAAGATGAGTCAACAAGAAAAGAATTGTCTCCTGTCATAAATGTGATGTTCCTTCTAACTCCTTTACAAGTAGATAGTCACCATGTATACTGGTAGAAACTGCTAATGCTCTTCTCGCAGAGCCTCAGGCAATTTAAATTCATCATAGTTCATCTTTTGGGGGTACCTCTAAGTCATTGTTCTCAATGTAACCTTTTAAGTGAAGTTTGTGATTTAATAATTAGCCATTGTTTAAATCCGTGTCGTTGACTTCTACATTATAGGACAGAAAATAGAGTCTTGAAATTTGTGTTTCTGACTTTTATACAGTGCCCAGTCATTTGTGAACTTTGGCATCTTATCATCATATTACTTAGAACAGCTGTTTCTGTAAACCCTCTGAAAGATGTTTGCACATTGTGTTTTAGCATTTTTACTATGTCTTCTTTAGAGTGTATGGACAAATTTGTCAGGATCAGATGAATTATGTAACAATGAAACCTCAAAGCTGTTATGAAGGGTAGTTCATAATTACTTTTGTAAGAGAAATGGAAAAGCACTTGAAATATAATTTTACTGTTTCATATGTATTTTAAAAAAGAAATAAAGTAATTATAAATAAATTTATCTGTTACTTTTTTAAAAAATCCCTTTTCCCGATTTAATTTTGCAAGACAAATATTAAGCATCTCTTGAACATAAATTAAATGTAATTTTCCAGTTGCCTTTAATATTCACCAAAGTGGGACAGAAAAACCCAACCCTCTTCTGCACCATCATAAGGGCCTCTGTAACAAAGCGAACCCTACTAAGAGAAGAACATAAGTGCACTTAGCTGATCCCAGGGTTGGAATGTAGCTCCATCATAGGGCATTTGTCTAGAAAGCTTCAAGCCCTGGGCTCCAACCCCAGCAACACAACAAAGGAAGCTGTAGCCTGGTATGAAACCCTTCAGCTATGAACATCCAGAGACACAGAAAAGCAACTGCTGTGGTTAGCTCTGATGAGTGGGCAGCTGTAGAAGTGTGGTAAACTAGAAACAGGTGACTCTCTGGTAGACCAACAACAAAAGCCAAAATCAAAAAGTCTGGATGGAAACCACAGATGACGTAGGTAAGTTTCCCTGACTGTCACAGCAAGTAACGATATTTTAAAATATCCTTTTCCTTAAATAAAAAAAAAATCACCCTATTCTAAAATGAGCATAAATTTTGGTAACAGAAATCAATTGCCAGCCAGGCAGTGGTGGCATACACCTTTAATCCTAGCACTTGGGAGGCAGAGACAGGTGGATTTCTGAGTTCGAGGCCAGCCTGGTCTACAGAGTGAGTTCCAGGACAGCCAGGGCTACACAGAGAAACCCTGTCTCGAAAAAAAAAAAAAGAAAGAAAGAAATCAATTGCCATTATTAATGTATTTAATGAGTCTGATTAATTAGGAGCAAGGCTTTGGTGTGCTCAGTTGGTCCCTTGGGGGAATATCCTTTTAAAATAAATGTTCACATATATGCTAATAAAATATTTACACTAAATGGGAAACCATACCTGAGTTGGTGACAAGCACTCAAACACAGCTGTGAGGGGGCTGATATATCAGAAACAAGTTGAGACACAAAAGGGCCACCAAATCCCACAGCTCCAGCAAGTGTCGCTCACAATGTATGTACTCTGTATGCATGGTGCCACCAGGAAACACAGAGCCAACCACCATTGCTGGGTAAATAACAAGGCATGAACCCAAGTAAAACCCATAGAATTACCTTAACTCGAGGCTATCACTGGAAGTTAGAGTCAACAAGAATTTAAATCCAGATTATTTGAATTGGTTAGATTGCCTAAAACAGATACAACATGTGTGTGAACCCAACTTGGTTGCACACCTTACTCTTAATCTGTACAAAACTTTAAATATGATATGACCATTTTTAAAAGTGGGAGAAAGTCGTGTTGATACATAGTGACTAATGGCAGAGAACAACATTGCTCTGAACTTCAGACTTTACTCAGATCGGAGCTTTGGTTGTGTACAAATCAGGAACTACCAAAGTAAATGCTTCGAAATGTTTCACATACACTTTTCTTAATCCCTAAAACAATTCCTCACCTTCATTTGACAAACATGGTCATTGCAGTTGAGAAGTTAAATGGAAACCCAAGGTCATTTGGTTGGGGCTGGAGTTCAAATCTAAGATTTTCATAATCAAATACACATACATATTATGATCCAGTGCTTTGCCAGGGGAATTCATTAAACAGACAATTGTAGAGAGAAGCTCTTATAATCATCACCTGTCAATAGACAAGCTTATGGCCAATGAGCTGAGGCAGGAAATAGGAGGTGGGACATCCAGTAGGGACAGAGAGAATTCTGGGAGATAAAAAAAAAAAAAAAAAAAGCAAGCAATTCCCCCAGAATGCTGAGGAGACCTGCCATGTAGCTGAACTGAGGTTAGAAGAAAAGGGATAAAAAGATAATAAGACCTATTCATTTGTTAATAGTCTCAGAGCTGTTAATGTTGGAAATCAAGTGGTCTGGAAGAAAAATTTGTTTTACAGACAATAAAATAAAAGATATTTTCCTCTTGGATAAATCAACAAAATAAAAAACAAGCAAACCTCCCTGACACTCATTTGCAAATGGAAATCAACTGGGCCTGGCTGATCTAGCATCTAGTTATTGCTTGTGCCAACTGTGAAACAGGCATCATTCCATCAGTAATAGCTGAAACCCATAGATGACATAAAATCAATGTCTGTGTGTATCAAGTGGCAGAGGACTGGGATAACCCTGATCTGACCAACAACAACAACAAAAAGGAATGAAAGAGACAGGGGGAGGGAGGGGAGAGAGATGGAGAAACAGAATGAAAGAGAGGGGGAAGGAGAAAGAGAGACAGACAGAGACAGACAGAGATAAAATGAAAGAGAAGGGGAAAGGAGAGAGAAATAGAGGAAGAAAGGAAGGAAGGAAGGAAGGAAGGAAGGAGGGAGGGAGGGAGGGAGGGAGGGAGGGAAGGAAGGAAGGAAGGAAGGAAGGAAGGAAGGAAGGAAGGAAGGAAGGAAGGAAGGAAGGAAGGAGAAAAAAATTTTAAACTGTACAATGTGCTCAGTAAAATCAAAACCAAGATACGCAGTTAGTCATATTTCACTTTAATTTTTATTGCCAGTCTTTGCAATCCGTTTTCTGTGTTTTTCTGTATAAGCCTTGGTAAGTATTGCAAAAGTATTGGTAAGTATTTTATGGATTCCCATAGGAAGATTCTGCCATGCATAGTTCTACCTCTTCAAATGAGCCTATGCTAAACATGAGAGCTTACTCGAATACCTTTAAATGATTTTAAATAAGTGAAGTGGTAGCAGAACAGCTGGACACCTGTAAAAAGTAAAACAGTCTGAACTTTGACCCTTCTCTAATAGGCACACAAAATTAACTCTATATGTAGCCCTCTGCCCAGCCCCTCCACTCCTACGGATTGATTCCAAGCTGACCCTGTGGTCGCTTTCCCATTGCAGGAGGGGGGCTTTGGAAAGCCACGTCCTTCCCCTCCCCTCCCCTTCTCCCCTCCCCTCCCCTCTCTCTTCTCCCAGCCCCTCTCTGCCACTCACTCAAAACCTCCATTCTTGCAGGATAGTCTATTCTAAAAATTAAAAAAAAAAAAAAAAAAAAAAAGTTTTAAACGGAGAAAGAAAGAACACTAGGGGCTGGATCTGTGAGGAGTTTGGAGTTGTGAGTGTGACTATAATCAAAATATATTGTATATGTTTATCAAAAAGTTAATAAAATATATTATTTTTTAAAAAACAATAGCACTCAATTCTTAGGTTTCTGAAGACCTTATTGTTGAAACGGGAAGTTATTCTTAAGCAAAGTCAGGATATCCTTCATGCACACATGACCTTCTCCCTCTCTGACCTTGCCCAGATTTGAATGACTTTATGAGTTCACGACTTTATGAAATTTTTTTTTAATGAAAATGACTTTGTGCTGTTGCTACAGCAATGCACCAAGGTATTGCGAACACCTTGTGCGCCTGCAATCTGTCTTTCCACAACATCTTTGTTATTCCTCTATCATGCTGGAAAGAAAAAAATGAGGGAACAGCCAACCAATAGCCAGCCCAACTTGAGACCCATCTCATGAACAAGCACCAATCCCTAACACTCTTGATGATACTCTATTTTGCTTGCAGACAGGAGTCTAGCAAGGCTGTCCTCTGACAGGCTCACCCAACAGGTGACTCAGAAGAACGCAAACACCCACAGTCAAACAATGGACGGAGCTCTGGTACTCTTATGCAAGGGTAGGAGGAAGGATTGAGGGCTCCGAAGGGGATAGGATCTCCACAGGAAGACCTACAGAGTCAACTAGCCTGGACCCTTGGGGCTCTCAGAGACTGAAACACCAACCAAAGAACATACATAGGCTGGACCTAGGCTTCCCTCCTGAACAAGGAACGGGGGTTATCCCAAAAGTGATTGCCTGTAAGTGAGATATATACTTCTAGCTGGGCTGCCTTGTCTGGCCTCAGTGGGAGACGATGTGCCTCACAGAGACTTTACCCAGGGTGATGGGATACCCAGGCAGACCCCACCTGCTCAGAAGAAACAGGGAGAGGGAAGGGGGAAGGATTATGGAATGAGGTGACTGGGCAGGAGCAGCAGTGAGCGCGATGTAAAGTGAATAAAGAAAAAAAGAAAAAAGAAAAACCCAGATCAAGACTTTGGCATTGGCTTTTGCAGACTCTCTCCAAATCCAGCATCTCAACTACACCCTACTAGAAAGCAAGCAGTCTCCTCTGTCAACCCTAAGTAGAATTACCTTGACTACTCCCTAAGCCGGTGCTTGTGCTCCATCCCCTTGCCTTTCTGATCCAGGGTCAGATCCAAGAAATTACTCAGAGGGTTGATGAAGGCCCAGAATCTTTTATGAAGTGCATTACAGATGCTATCCTTAAAAACCACTAATCTAGAACTTGCCTCTGAGGCCATTAGACTGTACTTGTATACTCAATCTCTCAGTCCTCTCTAGATATTATTTTAAAAATTAAATTAAAACATAAAAGGACCACTAGAGGGCGTTAGCTCAGATTTGATGGAGGCGGCATGGAAATATAACAAAACACACATGAATCTCCAGAAGCAGAAATATCCTTTAATCAAAATGTCGGAAGCGCCACAGTGTCTCTGTGGAGTGGCTTGGTGGTCTTGGGGTCTTATGAGATGGAAAAGAGGGAGACGTAAGGATGGAAGAGCCCACCTTCAGGTCAGTCCCCCTGCGGTCTGAAAGTGGTTGATCTCAGCGGGTTTGCTATGGGGATCTCACCAGAAGCTTCCATGGGCACTGTCAGTCAAGTCAACCTTCCTATCTGGAGTTTCTCGGTCAACCTGTGCTTCTTAGGTAGCTAACCCTTCATTCTGGACCCTGAGGACAAATAAAAAGAAGGGGGATGATGTATTCTCTCATTGGCTACTTCCTAAGGAAGGATAGTTGATGAGGGGAAGAAGACTAGACTCGGTCCCCAAAATCTAAGGGAGCATAGGCTGGGTTGGTTTTATATAGCAGGAGAGCAGCTTTCACTTGGTCAACTGCAGTGGCTCATGCCATTTCCGCTCTACTCTCACAAAGAAACTTCTAAAATAATCATTAGAGGACTGAAAACTAATGATTTCGTCACAGAGTTAACTGAGAGATTGCCCAGGTAGGTGGAGACATAGAAACGGGAGGAAGCCAGTGAGAAGAAATGGGTGTCTGTAAGTAGGATCCCACCTATAGAGGAGAGGGGGCATTGTATTGTGCCTCAAAGGGTTGTGGGTATTTGGCGGGGGTGAGTAGAGTCAGATCCCAGTAGAGTTAATAAGTTGCCATTCATGATTGTGGGAACAGCAGGGGATGGTAAGAGGCTGGAAAACTGGAGCATCTTGGGTGATCGGTTACAGATATAGGACCTGGGAAAGGGTCCATCATTATGTAAAGATACAACCTGAAAAGAATGTTAGTTCATAGAAATAGGGGAGGTGGACAAAGACAGGTTAGGAGTGCTTTAGTGGACAGACAGACTTAGTAATTGACGAGTGAGTACAATTGGCCAGTTTTAAGGGCTGACGGGTTCTGTTTAAGAAGGATATCAAGCTAACTTGTGCCGAGATTAAAGGGAGAGGAAGGAGCAAAGTCCATAAAAGGATCCTGGGGAGAAGGGGAAAATAAAGAGGCTGTGGACAGCAAAATGGATGCTCACTTTGAAAAGGGAGGGAGGGCATCCAATCAGAGGTGAAGTTAGGGTGACAGTACATGAAGCCAAGGATTGCAATACAAGTAAGGTTTAAAAAAAAATCCTCCTAGGTACAGTCATTTGGGGGTGACAGTGACTAGTCCCTCTTCCAGGGGTGTTGCAGCAAAGCAACAAGGGAATGCAGAGCACTGAAGACCAGGGAGAGGAGAAAACAGAGGTTTATGTAAAGAATTATGGCTCATCTTGGGTGAAAGGGATGAAGGCTCCTTGAAGCCAGCGCTCCTCCGCAGCATCTGAAAGGTCTTGCAGATGTATCAGGACCAAATGGAACTCTTGTGCAGTGAAAGCAGTCGGAAACTTTACGTGGAATTGTCCTGTATGAGTATAGAGCATAGGAGGAAGTCTGGTTGTTTTAAGGGATGTGGTCTCAGCAAGCAACCGGAAGTATGAGGATAATGAGGGAAGGCATAATAAGGGGAGGAGCCAAAAGGACACCATTGAAACTGTTCACGGAAGAAGGTACAAATACCCTCTTTAGCGCTAATCAGTAGATCTAGCCCTCTTTTATTTTGGAGTACTGGAGCAGACAAAGAATCAATTTAGTCCTGAAGGACGCTTAGTTGATCTGAAATTTCTTTAAGGTTTTTGAAAGCTGGTAAGACACAGAGGTTAACTGAAGCAAAGAAACCTCTAGTCCAGATGTTCTCGTTTTGAGTCTCAGAAAAAGAAAAAAAACAAAAAAAAACAAAAAACAAATGCTCAGAGTAGCGCAAAAAAGAAGAGGAAGAAGGAGGCTCAGAATAGCAAGAAGGAGGAGGAGGAAGAGGAGGATGAGTTAGGAGGCCTGTTAGTTATCTTTTCAGAGTTCACCCGACTGCTTCTAGAAGTGTCAGGGTCCAAATCTCTCTTAACTACTTCAAACTGAAAAAAGAAGTGAGTGAGGCAGAGAGGGCAGCTGTTGGAGTGCCTCAGAGGAGGGTCCACCTAAGTGACCACGATAAACTTAGCAGTCAGCAAAGATTCAGAAAACAGTACAAGCATGTGGTGACAGATTACATTTTGACCAGAATGCTATGGTTTTTGTATGTCTTGTCATTAGATGCAGATTTAAATACTTTAAGTTTACAAGCTCATGTTGATTATTCCAAGTAAATATTTAGAATCATTTTCCATTATCATTATTACTTTTCTCTTTTTTTAATTTTAGTTTTACGTGAACAAGATGAAATTAAGCCAAGTTATCAATATTAGTTTACATGACTTATAGGTCAAATTGGTTCTAGACACATGATTTATAAAACAAACCATAATCACATATAGTCTATATATACATAATCATATATAAGGCATTTTAATAAACCAAGATTCTGAGTATTAATGTTTGTTGGGATTATATTATTATAGTTTTCATTGTGAAATGGAAACTTAGCATGGAGATCTTTGGTAAACATGTTATTAGACTGGGAAGAAACAAAAACTGACATATATAGAACAAAAAAGAATGGAGATGGGAAAGAAGATTTTATTTCCGTTAGAGGAAGATGGACCTGGAGATACTAGGCAGAAATAACAACCCCTGAGAGGCAGCAGAGCCTACCATAACAGCTCTTCGTTGGAAGCAGCTTGACTAGCGCTTGTCAATTTATCCTTCGAGTTCTCTGTTGGGTTCTGTGGATCTCAAAGCATTAGCTCCCTGTGTTGGTATGCCAGTGTTGGAGGCATGCGGCCGCGGAAAGTTTTAGGTCTTCCAAAGAAGCCAGTGATATATCCTTTAAAAACTGTATCAAAATTAAAATAAAACATTAAAATTACAAAATATATATCTTAGGGGTTTGATGTTGTCTCTTTAGTTTAATATAAGAGGGGTACAGTGATCCCCAGAAGACTCGGTGAGACCATAACGTTGTAAGAGCACTGCTACCACTTTGGCTTGTACCATGTGGTGATATTAGCCAAGATGGCAGCCAAGTCACATGGTTGCTTCCATCTTGGTGAGGTTCCTCAGCCAAGATAGTAGCAAACCACATAGTTGTTTCCTGCTCACGCCCCATTTATAAAGTGAGCCTCACCCCCAACCAGGGCATTCCAAATCCCTGTGGAATCCATTATTTCACGGATGGAATATGGATTGTTACACCCTTTTCCTTTAAAAGGGACACTCCAATTACACGCATTAGTATTGATTTAGGAGGAGATAGTACTTATGGCCTAGAGAAGAAGGCCCCAATAGCAAATTAAAGAAACAGAGGAAGGAATTTCATAGTCTCAGCTCAAGAAAGCTGAGTTCCTTAAGTAGCTACTGGAATCACAGCATGAGGTTTCTCTCAGAGTTATAGAAGAGCAACTTCCTAAAGAATGGGGGGAAGAACTGGTCAGCCATGATCTTTTCCCAGTCAAGAGTCAGGGGTCCACCTGACCCAGGACAGGGGTTTGGAGGATAAGCATGCAAGAGTCTGGAGTGGGAAGGCCAAATCCCATTCACAGCCAGGGTGCTTAAACAGCATTGGAGAATTCTCTAACTTAATATGCTCTGTATCTTAGTCAGGGTTTCTATTCCTGCACAAACATCATGACCAAGAAGCAAGTTGGGGAGGAAAGGGTTTATTGAGCTTACACTTCCACATTGCTGTTCATCACCAAAGGAAGTCAGGACTGGAACTCAAGCAGGTCAGGAAGCAGGAGCTGATGCAGAGGCCATGGAGGGATGTTTCTTACTGGCTTGCTTCTCCTGGCTTGCTCAGCCTGCTTTCTTATAGACCCCAAGACTACCAGCCCACAGATGGTACCACCCACAATGGGCCCTCCCCCTTGATCACTAATTGAGAAAATGCTTTACAGCTGGATCTCATGGAGGAATTTCCTCACCTGAAGCTCCTTTCTCTGTGATAACTCCAGCTTCTGTCAAGTTGACACACAAAACCAGCCAATACACTCTGCTTCTGATAGGAAGGGGCCTTGTTGACCAGATTAGGATCTGAGAATTGGGTTTAGATGCTTGAGCAGTAAAACTTGACATGGAGGACTGGAGGAATAAAGCATAGAGCAGGAGTCAGAATAGAAAAGATATCAAGATGGGGGCTTTTCTTGCCAGCCTGAGTCATGAAGTTCTCTGAGTCAGTGAGACTTTGAAAGTCAAGTGTTATCCAGTTTGCATTGGCTCCAGACCTCAGTCAAGGGACATACAAATTCCTTGAGTTTTGTTTTCAGGCAAATCAAACATGTATAGGAACAGAGATCCTGGACCACATTTCAGGCAAGGTAAAGGTGACACTAGTTTCTGATTTTGTAAGACCCTGGAGAGCCTTAACTTACTGGAGACCCCCCCAAGTGAACACATGGAGTCTGGGATTGATGCAAAATGCAAGAGGAATTTATTGATTCAGCATGCTGAGGTCGTTCTGCATAACAAGACGAGAGAACGACCCTTCGTAGCCCGTTCAGGGATCTTTTTTTTTTTTTTTTCTTTTTTTCTTTTTTTTTTTTTTTTTTTTTTTTTTTGATACTTTATTTACATTTCCAATGTTTCCCCTTTTCTGGGTCT
>CM052718.1:13083115-13140129 GCA_028551405.1 Uromys caudimaculatus
ATAGCTAAAGGCTCAAAGTTTAGATCTCCTTTGGTCATTTTAAATTTGTTCATGTTATGCTTCTAGCTTTTCAAGCTGTATTTTTGCTGCCACTTAAGCTTCTGAGCCTTCTTGAACTGCTTACAGACACTCATTGACTGATCTTGCTGTTGTAAGGATCTCAAAACAGATTAAGACATGCCATGATCCTGCTTATACCGTAGGTGGCGAGCTACTCTTGTTAAGTAAGTCATTTGGAACTAAGTGAGATGAGAGATTATTAACTTTATTACAATAACCATTTTGCTACCAATGTGCACCCTGTAGTATCAGGTTTTAATTCATTCCCTCTGTTGTAGCACAGTTTCTTCCTGGTTTCACTGTTATACTAACACTGTATACAAACATGAGCTTATCTTTTTATCTTAATTTCTTTTTCTTTTTCACTGCTAATGTGTCCTCATTGGAGAAGGAAACAGGTGTCAAGAAAGAGGGCCACAAAGGAAGTATTCGATGTATGGAGGGGAAAAAAAGAAATTATATTCTGTATATCCTGTATTCTGCAGGCTATGAGGTCTAGAAATGAGTATATCAAGTAGGAGTTGGGGGGGGGGAGTCCCACAGGACAGTAGATGGGAACGCTGAGAATTGGAGCCCAGCTAGAAGCTGACCCCACTCAAACCAAGCTTCCTCAGGGAGAACAGTGGAAACACTACTCTGTGCCTTCAGGAAAAATAAGTAAGATGGAGTCCAGGCATCAGAAAGACTACCATGAGAAGTTATACAACTTTCTCTCCACCATAGGACACAAGCACATGAAATATAGAACTTACAGAGACCAGTTCCTCCCACTGACCCCTCCTGCTGCAAGAGCCAGGAGCATCTGAGAGCTGCAACATTCAATGCAGGGCAGAAATTAACTCTTACAATCACTTCATCTCCACTCCTGCATACATGTCTCATGATGGTTTTTGCTCTTGTTTGTACATTTTGCAGTTAGATCTTGGAATTGTGGCTTCTCTGCCTAGTCTACTTACGACATCCTTTTTATAAATCTTTTTAATTTTTTTATTTTAATTATTTATTTACATTTCAGTCATTATCCTCCCTCCTAATCCCCCCTCCCACAGTTCCTCATCCCATTCCCCCTCCTTGCCTCCGAGAGGGTACTCCCTCCCTCCACCAAGCCTCCCCGTTCCCTGGGGCCTCAAGTCTGTCAAGGATTAAGCACATCTTCTCCCACTGAGGCCAGACCAGGCAGACCTCTGCTATCTTTGTGCCAGGGGCCTTGGACAGGCCCGTGTATGGTCCTGGTTGGTGGCTCAGTCTCGGAGCTCCCTGGGGTCTGGGTTAGTTGAAACTGATGGTCTTCCTATAGGGTCGCTCTCCCCTTCAGCTTCTTTCATCCTTCCCCTAATTCAACCATAGGGGTCCCAGACTTCAGTAATGGTTGGGTGTCAGTATCTGTGTCTGTCTCAGTCAGCTGCTGGCAAGGCCTCTCAGAGGACCGCCATGCCAAGCTCTCATCTATAAGCACATACCTTTTTAAATTTGGGGGATTACAATACATTTACAACATTCCCTTCTTCCCTCTCCTCCCTCTGAAGGCTCCATGTACTCTTGCTTTCAAATTAATGCTCTCTTTTCATTACATGTTATTACATACAAACTGTAGCCAAACTAAACAAAAGAAAGAGGCAATCCAAAGTTATAACTAGAAATGAAAGAGAGACGTTACAATAGATCCTGAAGAAATTCAGAGAATCATAAGAATGTACTTTTAAAATCTGTATTCCACCAAACTGCAAAACCCAAAAGAGATGGGTAGGTTTATTGACAGAGACAACCCACTAAGGTTAAATCAAGATAAAGTAAATAATTTAAATAGACCTATAACACTCAGAGAGAAAGAAGTAGTAATTTAAAATCTCCCAATAAAGTGTGGCCAGGGACAGGTGGATTCCATGCAGAATTCTACATCAGAGAAGATCTAATCAGTCAGTGTGGCTCAAACTTTTCTGTAAAATAGAAAAGAAAGGAACTTTTATAAATTATTTTTATGAAATCAGTATTGCTCATTCTAAAACAAGACAGTGAACCAACAAAACATAAAATTATAGACCATCTGATGAACATAAACACAAATATTTTACATACAGTATTTGTAAACTGTATGCAAATACACATCAAATGATTATCTGAAATGATGAGTCAGCTCCATCCTAGAGATGCAGGGATAGTTCATAAATCAGTGTATGATCCACCACACATAGAGACTAAAGGACAGAAACCGCAGGATTTTTCTCATTAGATACACGAAAGGCTTTTCTTAAAAATCTAACATCCATTCGTAAGAAAAGTCCTGGAGAGACTAGAGGTACAGGAGACATAGATCAATACATTAAAAGTAACATACAGGAAGCCTACAGCCAAAAACATCTTAAGTGAAGAAAAGCTCAAAACGTTTCCACTAAAATCAGAAACAAGACAAGAATGTCGTGTCCACTCTCCCCATTACTGTTCAACATGGTACTTAAAGTCTTGGCCAGGCAATAAGACAAATAAAGGAAATAAAGAGGACACAAACAGGAAGGGAAGAAGTCGAGGTTGAAGCATCTTTATTTGCAAATGATATGATTCTTTATATGAAAGAGCCTGAAAAACTCAACCCGAAAAGTGCTACATCTGATAAATACAATGTATCAACAATATAAAAGAGTACAAAATTAGCCCTCAAAACCAATAGCACTCATACATACAGATAAGAAATCATTCACATTACTGTTACTATGGTGTGCTTACAGACAGGAGCCTAGCATGGCTGCCCTCCAAGAGGCCCAACAGGCAGCTGACTGAGTAAGACTCAGATACTTACACCCAACCAATAGACTTTAGTTGGTGGTCCCTGTGGTTGAATTAGGGAAAGACTGGAAGAAGTTGAGGAGGAGGGTGACCCCATAGGAAGACCAGCGGTCTCAACTAACCTAGACCCCTGAGATCTTTTAGACACTGAGCTACCAACCAGACAGCATACACCAGCTGATATGAGGCCCCCAACATATATACAGCAGAGGACTGCCTGGTCTGGCCTCAGTGAGAGAAGATGCACCTAACCCTTGAGAAACTTGAAACCCCAGGGAGTGGGGAGGCCTGGAAGGGTGGGGTGGGGTGGAGTGGGGGTGGGGACATACTCAAAAAGAAAATAAAAATAAAGAACCCATTTAGAAAAAAATTAAGAATGAATACCATCCCAGTTACTTAAAAAATAAATCTTGGAATACATCTAACTAAAGAAGCAAAATAGTTATACAGTGAAAACTTTAGAACACTGAAAGAAGAAATTACCCTAACATAGAAAGATCTATTATGCTCATAGATGGGCAGGTCTAACGTTGTGAAAATAGCCATCTTACCAAATAGCGATCTACATTTTCAATGCATTCTACATCAAAATCCCAATGCAGTTATCCTCAGAAATTGAAAAAGATCAATACTAAATTTTATATGGGATTACAAAATATGTGGGGTAGCCAAAATAATACTGAACAACAACAAAATCACTGGAGGCCTCATCATTCCAGATTTTAAGTTATGTTACAGAGCTATGGTAATGAAACAGTGTGGCACTGGAATAAAAACAGGCTCAGTGAATCAAGGACTCACTTATAAACCCACAATTCTGGTAACCCCTCCCCTTGGCACTGAACAAAGTTCTTTGATGACACCGTTGATTAACCATTTGGTGGTTGGTTCAGAAACACAAGTTTCAAGAGTAAATAATACAGCATAGAAGGAAATATTCCGTAAGTTGTTCCTTTAAAAGAGTGACACGAGTGTGGGCGGGAGATTTCTTATACCTCTATTTGATGTACAATGCATCTAGAGTCTCGTACATTGTCTCTTCCTCAACTGCGATGCTAGAATGGGTCTTTCTTGTATTTTTTAACCTCAATGGAATTCACTAAGCTTTTCAGCCTGGCCCTGGAACGAGGGGAAATGGATCTCTATTCTGGTTCATTGTACCCATTGCTCAGGAAAGTTGGCTGCAACCCCACTATTCTCTCTCCTCAGTCACACCTAGCTGCTGAGAAGACACTGCATTGGTCAAGAGTACTTGCTCATTATTTTAGACATCTTATATGAATTTAACTCTGTAAAATTTGTATTATATATACCCAGCTGGCCACATTTTAGTCACAGATACATTGAGCATTAAATCTGCTAAAAATCACTTTAATGTAATTACTTACAGAGAAGTCATTTAAAAGACTTTAGCAAAGATCAATACTGAAATAATGACTTAAATTAAATAATTACTTAAGTGAACCTTAGCTTGTAAAGTCAATTTTCTAAGTAGCCAAAGTCTGAAACACAAGCAGCAGAAAACAAAACAATTTACTTAACAAAACATAATAAGATAGTCATAAAATGTCACTACTAGCCGATGTTCTATAAGAATGTCTTATGGCTGCAGACACAGAAATTTGCTTCTGTTTTATGTCGTCTTTATTCTGGAACTTTCTAAAAAGATGGACTTGTTTTGTTAGGATCCCAAACTATATGTTTTTATACAACTGAGATGAGAAACTAATTTCTCTTATACCCTTATCAGCTTTGGACTAAATGTATGTTAAAATTAGATTATGTTCTCAAAATAGATACAGAACAATCCATGGGTATCAAATGATTCATTGTTCTAATGGTCAGAAGAAGGCAGCCAATCATAGGACAAACAGAGATCACCCACATTACCTTTCAGACAACCATCCATTTTCACCCACTACATATTTTAAGAGCCAGGCAGCTTCATGATTTTGAACTCTTAATGGCACAACTGTGGGTAACTAGAAAAGAGAAGCAAAACTTTAGATGTACTTGGTACGGCCTGTTTTCCTCCAGCTGATTCAGAGTTCCGGGCTTCACACCGAGGTCTTTAGGCCATTGGTTTTGTGCAGGATTATATATATGGGTCTAATTTCATTCATCTGCATGTGAGCACCCAATTTTTCCAGCACCATTTGTTGAAGATGGTATCTTTTCTCCAGCGTGTATATTTGGTATTGTTGTCAAACATCGCACGGTCCTTATAAACTCAGTCATCGGGCTTCTATTTTATTCTATTGATCTCCAGGTCTGGTTTTGTACCTTGCTGTTTTTATTATTATGTCAGTGTGATGTGTCTTGGAATCAGAAATGGTGATCCTATCAAGATTGTTCTCTTTGCTCAGTATTGTTTTGGTTATCTGGCGCCTTATGAGTTTTAGGATTTTTTTCTACTTGTGTGAAAATTGTCAAGGAGACTTTGATTGGATTGCCTTGAATTTGTTCATTGATTTTGGTGGGGTGATCATTCACAATATCAATTCTAATGGCCCTTGGGGATGGAAATCTTTCCATCTTCTAGTGTCTACCCAAACGCTTTGTTCAGAGCGTTTACATTTTCATTGTAGGATTATTTACACTCCTTGGTTAGCTTTATCCGTTTTTTTTTTTTTTTTTTTTTTTTGCTATTATGAATAGGAGTGTGACTATGATTACTTTCCTGTTGGTGTCTCGACAGTCCATGGAATTTTGAAAGGTGATTTTATGTCCTACCACTTTGCTGAAATCAGTGATCATTTCTAGCAGTTTTCTGGTGGACTTTTTGAGACCTTTTACCAGTTATTTGCAAATGGGGATAACATGGATAATTTTTTTATTTGTACCCCTTTGTTTTCCTTCTGTTGTTAGTGATTTAGTTTGGTTTCAGGCACTGTACTGAGAAGGGATAAGGATGATGGACAGTCCTGTCTCTTTTCCAATTTAAATGGGATTGCCTTGAGTTTGAGTTTTCCTGGGACTGTTCTGGGATTCTTCTCCCTCAACTTGAGCCTATTATTTGAAGATTTGGCCTTCTCAAGGTGCCCCACAGTACTTTCCTGTGTGTTTGAAAGCTTTTCTAATCCTTTCATTTTATGGGCCAATTCCACTACTTTATCTTCAAGTCCTGATAATCTGTCTTCTATTTCACTTATTCGACTACAAGGCTCCTGTGTTTTCTTCTTGAGTTTTTCAATTCCTTCGTCATTTGAGCTTGAACTGTCCTCACTATTTCTCAACACAACTGGATCACCTTTTCGTTTCGTTCAGCCTTAGGTTTGCAGTGCTGAGAGCATCACTCAGGCATTTCCTCTTTGACAGCCATGCTGCTTAAGTTCTTTGAGCTTTTTGTTTATGTCTTCTTTAAATTCTTTGAATTCTTTAAGTTTGTACTTCTTTTAAGATCTGGGCCATACAAAACAGACTCCACCAACCCCAACACCATTCTTTAAAAGCTTGCTTTGCCTTTTGAATGATTTGTTTGTTTGTTTATTATTTATTTTTGTTTGTCTGTTTTGATTATCTCTTTGACAGTTGTTATTATTTATCCTTTTTGGAAAGAGAAAGAGAAAGAACATGAAGTTAGGCAGGCGGGAGGATCTGGGAGAAATTGGAGTAAATGGAGACATATCATCAAAGTATACTACATGAAAAAAATAAAGATTTCTTTTAAAAAAGATCTGTGCCATATAGTTAATTCTCACTGGAGACCATTGGTTAAAAGATTGGTGGACTTTGGTGGGGAAATACTATCTTGATCTTTCATACGGTTTACATTTTTGCAATGAGACCTGGTTGTGTGGAGTTCTTTTGCTAGTTCCGTGTCTAATGTGAACATAGCAGGCAGGTCAGAGCACAAGATGGGTTGACTGGGTACCGTCTGAAGGTTGGCTATGGTCTGGGTGAGATAAAGTCAGTTGTATACAGAGGATTAAGCTAATGTGAGGGATTTGTGTCCTTGTCCAAGTCTCAGATTGGAGACAGCACGGGATTGGTCAGAATAGGCTAGAGCAGTGGATGTGGGACCCAGGATAGATTTAGGGATTGGAGATTGTATGTTGAGGGGAGGATGGGTCAGACTCACCTGAATGGAGCCTAGTGCAAGCTGTGCAGGACCTGAAATCACATAGAGGTTGCACACAGTAGAAGACAAATGAAGTCCGTTGGTAAGAGAATGAATATTATTTATTTTATTTTATCTTATGAATATGAGTATTTAGTTGCATGTATGTCTTTGCAAAGTGTATGTGTTTGGTGCAGGTTAGCAGTCAGAAGAGGCTGTTGGATCTCCTGCAACTAGAACTAAAAAGAGTTGGGACATGAGCTCTCTGAAACAAACAAGTGTTCTTAGATACTGAGCCATCTCTCCAGCCCTATCAATATTTTCAAACTATACAGGGAAATTCAACAGATCCTACTAAATTGAGGCTTAGTCTGCAAGTAGAAAACAGACAACAACCATGAATGAAACAGCATTTTCATATACTGTATAACAGGAAGATCTAAATTAGTCTAGGAGGGGTCTCAGCCAGCAGAAAATTTATAGGTAGAATGTGTGTCTTAGCTAAATGTGAAGGAGAAGAAGGTCTAAGACCAGATGTAATAGCATCAGGGTTTAAATACAAAGTGCTCCCCCCCAAAATATAGGGCCATATTCTGAATATCTGGTCACCAACTGGTGGCTACATTGAAAAGCAATTGGCTTGATGAGGCATCAGTTTCATCAATGGACTAATCCAGTCCTGTGTTTGTACTGAAGAGGCAGGGTCCCTTTGATGGTGGGAAATGGGTAGCTGGGTGTGTGCCTTTGAAGGCTACATATTTTTCCATGACTAAAATATGTCTGCTTCCTGGTTGCCATGAGGTGAGTAGCTTCCCTCTACCATGCTCTTGCACTGAAATGTTTCTCCCTTGTCACTGCCCTGTACACCAGAGCCAGTTGGCTGTGAACAGAGACATCTCAAAGTGTGAACTAAAATACATAGCTTGTAAATTCACTCAAGTGTCTTGTCACAGCGATGATAAGTCACACAAGAGGCAAACTGCAGCGAGCCCTGTGCAGAGTTCCTGAGAACTGTGAAATTAGTGAAGCTGCTGCTTGTGAGTGTAACTTAAAAGCTGGCCGTGTGAGGAGCAACACCGCCCAGCACAGGGGGCAAACTATGAAGAACTTGGACTGCCTTCTTTTCTCTTATTATTCTTTGCATTATTCTCTTGAAAGAGGGTCTCTCAATGAACCAGAATTTTGCTGGTTTTGGCTAGACTGACTGAACAACACTCTTATGGGATCTGCCCATTTCTATCCCCTAACAGTGAGGTCATTGGCATGCATAGCTATGCCTGGCATTTGTTATTTATTTTAATGTGGGTAATAGAAATTTTAACTTGGGCTCTTATGCTTCGTTTTGCAAAGTCTCTTAACTATGGAATCATCTTCCAAATCCAGGATTTGGACCTTCTAGTAGGTAATTGGGTTGTCTGTAGACAGAACTTCTTGGTTATAATTCTAAACACGTGCTAAATTACAGATGCGACTTAATGAGAGGATGCAAGAGGAAGAACACTGTTGACTTAGGAAGATGATTCAGAAGAGCTTGTCCACATACTGAATCTAAGTGACTGAGAATCTAAATAATTATGCCAAGCGGATACATATCAAGTACAAATCATTTGTTTAGAATAGTGCAGAATGAAGAGGTTGAGTCGTTGGGTCTTGCAAAGAAGGTTTTGAAATAGTTATGGGAATGGTACATAAGCTAAGGTTAATCCTGAATAGCCGAATCATAAAATATGATAACCACTTATATATGTCAATATAGATATACATATCAATAAGCACATGTCCTAGGGATTTAAGGTAGAATGATGTGGCCTGACAGAAGGTACAAGTCGTGTTCATGGATAGTAAGAATCTTGGATAAAGCCGGGCAGTGGTGGCACACGCCTTTAATCCCAGCACTTGGGAGGCAGAGGCAGGTGCATTTCTGAGTTCGAGGCCAGCCTGGTCTACAGAGTGAGTTCCAGGACAGCCAGGGCTACACAGAGAAGCCCTGTCTCGAACCCCCCCCCAAAAAAAAAAAAAAGAATCTTGGATGAAGAAGAGAAAACCATCCAAAGCAGTTGGCGCAAGAGTGAACAACCCGAAGACTCCCTTGATCTGGCCCAGAGATGAGTGTGATGTGAATAGATGAGCAATTTCTGGTAACTGGGAGAGGCCATAAGAGGTTAAGGCAACTATTTGGAAATAGCTGAGGCTCTTTGAGACTACTGACCATCTATCTGTCTAGAATACAAATGTCACAATGGAAAAGTTTAGGAAAACAAAAAGAACAAAAGATTTCATCAGAGAAGAGGTACCCCAGAGTGTGGCTGATTATAAATCTAGGATTTATTGATAAGATCTAAGCAGAGCAAGAACACATGGTAGATACAGCTTTATATCTGTCAGGTGATGAACCCTCAGCCCCAGAGCTGCTGCGGACTAGAAAAGATGCCTGACGCTTAATGATGAAAATGAAGCAAGTTTCTAGATCTGATGACAGCAACAGGATATTCCCAATGAGTTATACTCTTATTCAACTGCATTATCCAACACGCATAATGATGCTGAATCTCTCTGACAACGTTAACAGCTTTCTGAAAATGGAAGACTAATAGCTCTTAGTCAGGGCATGAGTCAGTTCATTGCCAAAGTGTCACTCTCGTCTTCTGCGGGCCCATCTTCAAAGCTAGCTCTTCAATATAAACTATGCTTTCATTTTCCTCTGCTAAATGGCATTTAACTTTAGGGGGGAATGGTATGTATTTCTGCCATATATGGAGACTTCAGAGGAGATAACCAGCCTTCGATTAATCAGCTCTAAGTTGTTTCTGACAAAAGTCAATTTATGCCACCCATTTGGGCTCAATGAATCATTGCTGCACAATTTTAAATTTTACCTATATCAGGAAAGCAAGGATTGACAGGATTAACACTGTTCAGCATCACTTTACATAATAGCATTTGTTCACCTCAAGTAAGAAAAGTTTTGTAATAATAAAGATACTTGATCTTGGAGAATATCAGAAGAAAGTTATCATCCAAGCTTCTCAAGGGAAACAAAACTGAACTTTGTCCCAGGGCTCAGTAAATACACTGAATCTCTCATTTGAATAATAAAAACAACTTAAGGAGTACAGTCCATCGTGGCAGGGAAGTCAAGACGGCAGGTGGTTGAAGCACCTGGTCAAAATGTATCAACAGTCAGAAGAAAACAATTCACTTGATACCTAATTTCTTCAGCTTCTCTGGTCCAGGATCCTCTTTCCCAGGGAATGTTGCCACCCACAGTGGGCAGGCCTTAGTAAGTATAATCATGATAGTTCCCAGAAGAAATGCCAAGGCACATCTCTCTGTTGATTCTAGCTCTGTAACTTTAACACTAGTGGCTACAGAAGCTCACACCAGTTTCAACTCATCCAGGACTCCCACTTCTTCACTAAACCAAGGGGAGTCAACCTAGATATACGTAAACTTCTCATGATACCCAACACACAAAACAGTCATGGCCCCAGAAATTTTTTTTTATTTTTATTTTTTGATACTTTATTTACATTTCCAATGTTTCCCCCTTTCTAGGTCTCCTCTTTGGAAACCCCCATCCCCTCCCCCTCCCCCACCTCTATGAGGCCCCAGAAATTTTTAATCAATCATTTTTTTCTTGAAGACTTCAGCAAGCATTATAAAAGAAGTAGAAAAGAAGTTGAATGAGACAAATTTAGAAATAAAGGGAAAATAAAGAAGTACAATATACAGAACACGACCTGCTGGAGCAGCACAAAAGTAGAAACTAAAAATGTGATGACCAACAGGGGATATGTATAAGGAAAAACGCTCAATCTCTTAGCGAAGTGTGGAGAAAAGGAGGAGGAAGGAATGGACTATGTAACTCAGGATCACTGGGATGTCACCTGAAAACTGAAAAGTAGGCCTAAGAGAGTACAATAGGAGGCACTGGCGGGAGTGTCTTAGTCAGGGTTTCTATTCCTGCACAAACATCATGACCAAGATACAAGTTGAAGAGGAAAGGGTTCACTGAGCCCACACTTCCATGCTGCTGTTCATCACAAAAGGAAGTCAGGACTGGAACTCAAGCAGGTCAAGGAGCAGGAGCTGATGCAGAGGCCATGGAGGAATGCTGCCCACTGGCTTGCTTGCTTCCCCTGGCTTGCTCAGTCTGCTTTCTTATAGAACCCAAGACTACCAGCCCAGGGATGGTACCACCTACAAGGGGCCCTCCCCCCCTTGATCACTAATTGAGAAATGCCTTACTGCTGGATCTCATGGAGGCATTTTCTCAACTGAAACTCCTTTCTCTGTGATAAGTTCAGCTTGTGTCAAGTTGACACACAAAACTAGCCAGTACAATTGACCCCTTGTCAACTTGACACACAAACACATCACCAATAAGCCTCGACCCTTACTTCCTTATTCATCCCCAAGATCTAAATAACTTTAAAAGTCCCACAGTCTTTGCAATTTCTTACATATTAACATTTCAGTCCCTTTTAAATATCCAATCTCTTAAAATTCAAAGTCTTTTAAAAATTCAAAGTCTCTTAACTGTGGGCTCCACTAAAATACCTTCTTTCCTCAAGAGGGAAAAATATCAATCCACAGTCACAATCAAAAGCAAAATCAAACTCCAACCATCCAATGTCTGGGATCCACTCACGACCTTCTGGATTCCTCCAAGGGCTTGAGTCACTTCTCCAGCTCTGCCCTTTGTAGCACATACCTAGTCTTCTAGGCTCCAGATGCCTGTACTCCACTTCTGCTGCTGTTCTTTGTGGTCATCTCATGGTACTGGCATCTCCAAAACACTACTGTCTTCCACTGCAACTAAGTTTACCAACAGCCTCTCATAGGCTCTCTTCATGGTACCAAGCCTCACCTTCTTTGCATGACCCCCTTCACTCCTGGGCTGTCAATTGCAACTGAGGCTGCACCTTCACCAATAGCCTTCTGTGGCCTCTCACAGGGGCCATGCCTCAGTGGCTCTTCATGACTCCTTCATGCCTTCAAAACCAGTACCACCTGGGTGACTCTTACACATTACCAAGTCCAGCCACAGCACAAGGTACAGCCCTGGCTATCTCTGGAACGCAGCCTCTGTGCTCTCAGAAAACACTTCTCAGAAGATTTCACCTGATGTTGGTCTCTTCCCAATCACCACCAATTTCCCAACTCAATAGTCCCAGTAATGCAATGGTTTTGCTTTAGTAGTTCTGGTATCTTGTTAATCACAGGAGATGCTTCAGCCCCAGCTAACCAAAACCACAGAACCTTCACAGTCAAAATAGCAATGTCCCTAATAAGAGTCTTTAATCTTCCCTCTGAAATTTCACAAGCCAAGCCTCCATCTTCTGCACTGCTCTCAACATTATCTTCCAAGCTCCTACACAACATCCCACAAAGCTCTTAACACCGAATGGATCTTCTAGCCCAAAGTTCCAAAGCCCTTCCACAGTCCTCCCCAAAACATGGTCAGGTTGTCACAGGAATGCCCCACTTCACTGGTACCAATTTGTCTTAGTCAGGGTTTCTATTCCTGCACAAACATCACGACCAAGATGCCAGTTGGGGAGGAAAGGGTTTATTCGGCTTATACTTCCATGCTGCTGTTCATCACAAAAGGAAGTCAGGACTGGAACTCAAGCAGGTCAAGGAGCAGGAGCTGATGCAGAGGCTTGGAGGAATGCTGCCCACTGGCTTGCTTGCTTCTCCTGGCTTGCTCAGCCTGCTTGCCTATAGAATCCAAGACTACCAGCCCACAGATGGTACCACTCACAAGGGGCCCTCCCGCCTTGATCACTAATTGAGAAATGCCTTACTGCTGGATCTCATGGAGGCATTTTCTCAACTGAAACTCCTTTCTCTGTGATAAGTTCAGCTTGTGTCAAGTTGACATACAAAACTAGCCAGTACAGGGAGTAGCAAGCATGAATACAGCAGGTAATAAACTCATTCAGAATTATTAAGGTAAAGGACGGTTCTGCTAGAAGGAGAGAGTTGAAGGAACAGCTGTTATAGTTGATGTAGTAAGAAAAAGGCTGAACTCATTTCATGGTCTGTTCTTGCAGCTAACACGTTTGGAAAAAATATGATAAATATAAGGGCTTGAGTTTCTACAAACTCTACCTTTTCTGAGAGATTTTGAAGGGAGGCCATTAGGTGGTCAACACATTGCTGATCTGCAATCACAATCAGGAGCCACAGCTTAGTGAGAAAATACTTTCCTAATAGAGAGTCCTCGGGTAAACAGTAGTAACCACATGATTGAAAGTGTCCCTGTGCCCTAAAAATATAAATGACTGAAGGACAATAGGAAATCGCAGAAACTTCTGCTTTCACAAAATACGATTAAAAGTGGCAGTGTATTTCACTTGTCCTCAACTTGTTCAAAGTAGAACATTCTTCTGACTTTTAAGCATGATCAGTTACTCAACATGTATTATAATTGTTTCACAAGTAGCCATAAGCTCAAAAAGAAACAATTATAGGGGCTGGAGAGATGGCTCAGGGGTTAGGAGCACTGGCTGCTCCTCCAGAGGACCAGGGTTCAATTCCCAGCATCCATATGGCAGCTCACAACTATCTGTGACTCCAGTTCTAGGGGATCCAACACTCTCACACAGACACACATACTAGCTAGAAAAACACCAATCCACATTAGATAGATAGATAGATAGATAGATAGATAGATAGATAGATAGATAGATAGATGGATGGATGATAGATACATGCATACATACATACATAGAAACATAGATACATATATACATAGATAGATAGACAGACAGATAGATAGATAGACAGATAGCTAGATGATAGAAAAAGTATAATTGCGTGATAAAAGTCATTCTATAAGTCCATCTTTCACACCTACCTGTACAATGTTGCACCTTCCAATAGAAAGACCAGTGCATCTGATAAATGCAATGGACAAAAGAGGGGAGTGATTTTCTTTCACATAAAACAGATAGCTGCCCAGCTTCATCCCCTTATTAAAGGTCACATGAGCACTAAAATTGTTATGGATGTTCTATAATAAAACTTTCCAAATTCCCTCAGAGCCTCATTTTAAATAGCAAATACTCACATCCATTGTTTTTGCTACCTGCAAAACTGAAGAGCACTGCCTGTTTTCATGGATGCCTTCACCTGTTGGTATTAGACCAAGATTTTCCACCACCTCCTCTATCCTCCACTTGGCTATTTGCTGTGTCAATGGTCAGCATACAGACTTTCAGTGTCTGTGCTCCAATCCCCAGACATCAGGGCTCCTGCAGGCACAAATGAGACAGACTACTGAGCTCAAGGCCCACTTCTTTGTTAGAAGTGGGCAAAACAAGTGGCTTTAGAGAGGAGCTAGGAATGAAAAAGTACATAAATGATATTTCCCTTCATTTCTACAATGTAATTATATGTAGAATAAAAAGACCCTTGAGAAGGGAAAAGGAGAGGAAGAAAAAGGATAGCAAGATAGAGGGTCGTACTTATATTCATAACATTCAAAAGAATAATATCCCTATTCCTAAGAATAACATAATAATTTCTATGGGCTTGTGTGGGGCTCATTGGTATTTGCAGGCCTAAGCTTTGATCTTTAGCACCACAGAACTTGTTTTCTATTGGTCTGGTCACCATATGTGTCCTACTACAGGACTGGATGGTGGACTGTGTTTGCATCAAAAATTATTTTTTACATATTCAACAACAGAGTGTAGTGAAATATAATAGATGCTATTTGTCCAGGACAAAGTTGATTATAACCATGGAACTCATTCATAGAGTGCCCTAGAAAAATTCTTCAGGGAGATACCTGGTGACTCTGAGTTCCTGCCATGTAGGGAGACTGCTTCATACTGTTATTTACATTGTGAGTCTTGGGAAAGTGCATACACTAAAGTCCTCAATTATTTGAGTTTAGAGTAATTGGCTGCAGAGGATGAGCATCTACACTGGGTCTTTCCTGACCCTCAGGAAACTGACATGAGTGGAATGAGGGTCTGAATGAGAGTCGATCTCAATCATTTCCAACTCTGTATTAGTTACTTTTCTTAAGGGAGGAAGTTTATTTCGGCAAAAGGTTTCAGGAGGCCTTGTTGTCCAACATTCTGGGGAAAGGAGAGAGCGCCCTCTACGCCAGTAGCAACTGGTTGAAGAGATTTCATATTGACTGGACTGGAAAGAAGACAATAGCAATTACACCTTCAAAGACATGCACGTGGGGACCTGCTTCTACCAGCCAAACTCCACCTCCTGAAGACCCCACAGTCTTCAAACAAGCACCATCAACCAAGGCCCAAGCACTCCAAACATGACCTCTAGGGAGCATTTCAAAGTTGAACCATAATAAACCCAAGTGATAATTTTGCTAGTTCATTGAGAGCAAATCATTGTTAACAGAGTGAACAAGCAAACCAACCATGAACCTCAGAGTGAAACTAAGAAAGTTTTCACTATCACCTAGACACTGACTGGCAGAATCCCTTAAGAGCAAAAGTTCTGATTTTTTTTTAAAAAGTGGTCTCCATCTGCTTCTTGAACCTATCTTGTGTAGTTGGTTCTCTTTGGCAGTAATCTCCACTGTCATAACATATAAACGTCCTCTGAGCTTCGTTCACTATCCTTCCAGCCTTGCCTCCTGCTGCAGACAGTTGCTACAAAACCCAGTTAAATGAATGAATACATCTTTCTAAAAACTCAAGAAGGGCAGTTATTCTTGCTGGGACTCCTTAGCTTGTTATTTGCTTTTGGTTTTGCAGGCGAACGCTTTGTGTACAAACAATTTTTAGCATTTTAAAACACATATTCTTTATAGACTCTCAGCTCATTTTTAGAAGGTGTCAAGAGAGGGAGACATAAAATTGCTAATAACCATTTGTTTTTATCTTAAGCTCCATAACCTATACTCAACAAAATGCTTCATAGACCCCCTTTGGTAAGAGGCTACATTTCCTGTTACTGTTCTAATGTCATGTTTTCAGGAATGCACACATGAAATGGAGATCCCACACTCTAGTGGCAAACATGATCCAATAGTGACAAACACAGTAAAACACCTGTGCATTCTGCTGTGCCTTGCTGAACCAATAAACACCAAATGAAGTGTGATGAGATGCCTAAAGCCTTTTATTCTTTCTGGCCTAATTCACCATCTTCTGTAGAACAATACTTTTGATAAAATAAGTGCCATCCAAGCGTGAATGTTTTGAAAGTAAAATTACTCCAAATTACCCAAATCAAACCCACAGTTTTTGAGAATTTACTATATTCCAAAATTGTGCTGTGTATGCTCTCAAGAACACACATTGTTCTTCCAGAAACTCAGAATCTAATGTAGAAGAGGAATATAAGTAAGCCATGCAAGACAAACGTAATGAATTGCATAATGAGGTAAAATGAAGGAGATCTGGGAAAACACAAAGGTGACCTGCCCCAAGGGTTTACAGAATGGCTTGCCAAAGAGAATCTACTAGAGCGAGCTCTAGGCAGAATGACTAAGGGGCCGTTGTGGGTCCCAGGTTTATTTGTTTTAAGGATACACATTTGCAAAGCTTTTGTTGTCGAGCAGCATCTACACACAATGCTGGAATATTCATTAGCTATTTCAATGCAAAGTGACATTAATTCTGAGGAAAAAAATGAAATGTCAGGTGGCTATAGAGATGAACTAGCACAATGGAACAAATTAGTCTGGTCACCTGGCCTGGTTTACAGAACTTCTGTTTTCCATGGCAGGTGTCCAGGATCCATGGGCATCAAGCCACTACTATGAACACTGTTGGCTACTTCAACCATCAATCTGAAAAATATGATAATCTTATACTCATGAGGATACACAAATAAAAAATTAATCAACACAAAACTATTTTCAGTCTTAAATTTTTAATTATGCTGTACTTTGTTATATAAAAGAGAAGTTTCATGGAAAAATGTCTTTTTTTCCCCTTTTGTTGAAAATAGGGTTTTTTTATACAACGTACTGTGATTATGGCCTCCTCTGCCCCTGCTCCTCATAGCCCCTCCCCCCCCATTTGGATCCATCTCCTTTCTGTCCATCCTTAGAAAACAGATAAGCATATAAGGGATAAAAACAAGATAAAATAAGATAAATCAAAAACAGACAGATCAGAATATGGCCAAAAAAGAAAAAGAACCAGAGAAAAACCACAAGAAATACATACAGATGCAAAGATCCACACAATGATACACGATACATACACACACACACACACACACACACACACACACACACACAAAGAATCCCATAAAAAAAAAAAAACCCTAAATGGAATCCATAATGAATATGCAAAGAACCTGTAATGTTAAAAAATAAAACAAACAGAATATGTGAACAGCTGCAATTAAAAATGCCCCAACTTAACATTATGAAACAAAGAACCCCTAAAAACGCCTCTGAGTTGTTTTGTGTTGGCCATCTACTGCTGGGCATGGAGTGCTTTGTTCCCCAGTCACACTCCCTTGGAGAAAACTAATTTTTTATTTGCAAGTAGTTATCAATTGGAGATGATTTCTGGTTTAGGGGTGGGGAGGTATGTCCACTTCTTTCAGCCCTAAGACCCCATCTGGTGCCCTGTGCATGCTGTCACAGACTGTGTTCATATGTGTGCCAGCCCTGTTATGTCTGGAAAACTATTATACCTTGGAGTCCTCCATCCTTCCTGGCTCCTGTACCACTTCTGCCTCCTCTTCCACACAGATCACTGGATACTGAGGGGTGGGACTTAATGGAGACGTCCCTTTTAGATCTCTTACTTTGTATATTGTCTGGCTATGGGTCTCTGTGTTTTTTCCCATGTGTTGCAGGAGAAAGTTGCTTTGATGATGGCCGAGCAAGGCACTGTTCTGAGTATGGAAGAATATCATTAAAAGTTATGTTATTGCTATATTCCTGTAGCAGAACAGTAGTATTTGGTTTTACCCTAGATCCCTGCCCTATCAAGTCTCATGTTCTTACCACTCAGGCAGCACTGGTATGGATGGGTTTGCCCATCTCATAAGCAGGCAAAATTCAAATCAGATATTGTTTGGTTATTCCCGAGAACTTTGTGCTACTGTCACACCAGTGCATCTTGCAGGCAGATCACTCTTATAGTTCAAAGGGTTTGTAGCTAGGTTGGTATTTACCTTTATACTTGGTACATGCAGAGTACCTTCCAGTACCATGAATACTAGTCTGTAGGGATGAAGGCTTTTACGCAGGCACCAGTTCAACTTCTCCACGTTCAATGAGTTGTCTGGGTGCTGTCATCTGCAATAGGGTCTTGTTATCATTTTAAGGAGAGCTTCCAATAGCCACGTCAATAGCTTAGGTTGTTTGGGGGTTCCTATAGAACTTCTATGGCCAATAAAATAAGATGTAAATTATCTTGGTATTAAAATTTTCATTGCTGATGAGAGATATCCATCTGGAGTTTCATCTCCCCGATTATTAGTTGATTTCATTTAGATAATCTTCATATATACTATTATGTTACGTAGAGAGATAATACATATATAATACATGTATATTATTTGTATATTATTATATTGTATTCTATACATAATATATGATACATGTGTATTACAGAAAGCTTCTACTGTACTGTTTCCATTTGACTCCCTAATTGGCCATTAGTTTAAGCTGCCCTACCTGTATTCCCTCCACCACCTCCTTTTTCTCTCCCTTCTTGTTGTACCCTCCAATTCCTCCCCGTGGCCATCCATAACTAAAGGTTTTATTTCCCTTTTCTAGGGAGATCCATCCCTCACGCTAGTCTCTCCCTCTGTACCTAACTCTGTGGTTATACAGATTGTCTTGTCAAAGACTTAACGGATAACATCCATACATAAGCAAATACACACCATAACAAATGTTACCTCACTCGGGATGTGTTCTTCTACCTTTATTCATTTACTGTCTATTTCACGATTTCATTGTTTTAACTTCTGAGTGATATTCCACTATGTAAATGAACCACAGTTGTATCTATTCATCTGTTGATAGACATCTACATTGTCACCAATTTCTTGCTATTGTGAATAGAGCAGCAGTAGGCATGGCTTAATAAGTGTCTCTGTAGTAGGATGAGGCACTCTCTGTGAATATGCCTGAGTGCTCTAGCTTGGTCGTGAAGTAGGGTGATTTCTATCCTTCTGAGGAAGCACTACACTGATTTCCATAGTGGTCACACAAATGTGCACTCCCACCAGCAATGGATGAATGCTTCCCCTTCCTCCACACCCCCACCCACATGGGCTGTCATTTGTTGTATTGATCACGACCATTCTGTTAGGTGTAAGATGAAATCTAAAAGTAGTATTGATTGGCATTTCTCTGATGGCTAAAAATGCTAAACATTTTTTCAGTGCTTCTCACCCATTTGAGTTTCCTTTTTTGAGAATTCAGTGTAGGTCTGTACCCCATTTTTTAATTGGGCTATTGTTTTCTTGATGATTTTTTTCATTTCTTTATGTAATTTACATAGCAAACCTCTGGCCAATGTGTAGCTGGTAAGAAGTTGATATCAGCCAAGACATTCCACAGTGGGTTTCAATTTCTTTCTGCAAACAATGTCAAAGATGTTCTCAGCCACCAGCACCTTGAGTACAGTGAACTTCAGAATCCAGGTTAGTTAAGTCAAAGAACCTCTAAGTAAGGTTTGACTTATAGATGCAGGCTTTGTTTGGGATGAACGCCATCCTGAGAGACTTAAACTTAAATTGACAATCCAGAAAGAGGTGGTCAATGGTGCTATCCTTCAGTAAGTGCTTGTGGTGAATTATGTATTTAGTCCCCAGTGTGTGTAGGGGACTGAAACCTACACATATAGGACCACACAGCACAAGCTATAGATTTCTGGAAGTTTCTGATTCAAGTCAGTAGAAGACTACACACACACACACACACACACACACACACACACACACACACAATCTGGACAGTTGATATTGAAATTTTGCTTGCACCAGAATACAATTTGTATTAAAGAGATCCATGGTGGTCTGGATTTCTATTATCTTTCAAAACAACATGCTCAGGAGATAGTAGGGTCTCTTCAGTGTATAGTGCAGATACAAAGCATCACAGAGGTGGAGTCCCCATAACAGATTTTCCCCTTCCTCATTCTCCTGTTCTTCTTCTTCATCTTATTTTGGCAACAGTCTTCGTTACCTTCCTGTGTCTGTGATATAAAGACCCTGACAATCACTTCTAAATAGAGACAGGCCTTGTGTTGTCTCACAGCTCAGTCGTAGTGCATCAGGGTGCAGCAAATGTGAGGTTGTCACTGAACTAGGAGGCAGAGGCACCCAAACAATCTAATGGTCCGTTAAGATTCAGGAATTGTTTCTGTTTTACTCTCATTCCTAACATTTGCAAAGTCAAATTCCTCCTATAGATAAGTTTTCAACATGCTAATTGTATATTGTTTGTAAATATCAAAATCCCAGTGTAATAGTATCCCTTGGGTGATGGTATAATTTAAATTCGTCCCAAAATGTTCATGTTAGAAATGTGGCCACTGAGCCGGGCGGTGGTGGCGCACACCTTTAATCCCAGCACTCGGGAGGCAGAGGCAGGCGGATTTCTGAGTTCGAGGCCAGCCTGGTCTACGGAGTGAGTTCCAGGACAGCCAGAGCTATACAGAGAAACCCTGTCTCAGAAAACCAAAAAAAAAAAGAAAGAAAGAAAGAAAGAAAGAAAGAAAGAAAGAAAGAAAGAAAGAAAGAAAGAAAGAAAGAAAGAAAGAAAGAAATGTGGCCACTGATGCTAACAGTGTTGAGACCTGAGGCTTCTGAGATGCAATCAATAGATTAATAAGCTAGTACGTTACTGCAGAAGCAGCTTTAATACAAAATAGAGTTCAGTCTGACAGATTTACCCCATCTCTCCATAAGATGCCCTTCAACATATTTTAATGTAGGCAATGTGCCTTTATCAGGTCTTCTCACCTTCAGAATCATGGGTTAAGTTCATCTCTATTCTTTACAAATTATCTGGTGTGGATTGTTGAGATCCAACCCTATAAAAATGGGGACAGGTGCTAAAACATGCCCTCGTTATAAGTACTCTCTCACACACTCACATGCTGTTCTCTCTCTCTCTCTCTCTCTCTCTCTCTCTCTCTCCAGTCTCTCCTCCCTTCCTCATCTCCATGTTCTCTAAAAAGCCACACTTCTGCCAGAGACTTTGACCATCATGGCATCCTAGCCACATTAAGAGAATCAATGTTCTCTTTCCTTTTGAACAGGAGGTATGTTCTGTAATAATAGTATCAGTTATGTGTCCCCTTTGGGGACTGTGTGTTAAGTAATTGTCTAGATCTACTGCAAATTTAGTTAGTCTATTTTATTTAATTTTTATTTTTTGGCAACTACCCCAACTTTTTTCTTTTAATTTGTATGTGAACTACATGAGATGTTTCATGGTCTCCCGTACCATCATAACCATCTCAATAGGTGTTCAGTGATAGCTCACTGCTGTTCATTTTCATTCCCATGATGGCTGATGATAGCAAACATCATACCACATACCAAAAAAGCTAAAACAATAGAAAGAGCTAAAGGCTTTCTGGGTGCTGACCTAAATCGCAATGGCATGACTAAACACAAGAAGATGGGAATTCTGGGACCTAATATGATGCTTCTCTCTGAGAATGGTGAAGAAAATTGAAGCAAATCAGCTTGTCAAGTTCACTTCCTCCTCTCTCTGCCAAAGCAAGATGAAGAGAAGGGATGAGGGATCTGGAAGTATGGTTTCTACATGAAAACAAAACCCACTGGTACCTAGAACTACAAAGCCCTTCCTCAGTTAGGAGAGACTGGAGGAACTGAAAAGCCAAGATCATCTCTAATACTGAACACATCCGTAGCCTATAGTGAATGGTTCGGCTTACATTTGAGAAAGAGATACATGAAGGTCAGTTATCTCCAAATTTAGGAATAACATTTTGTGTCATTTTTATTTCTCAGGTATTCTTCAGTGTTCCAAAAGTCCTTGCATGAATTTTGACCGAAAGAATCTACTTAAAGCTCTTTTGGTGGAGAGATTTTAGGAATTACTCTGAAGTATGTGAAAATATATCGATTTTAGTTAATTGAATCAAATTTTCTGCAACTGGAATAATTCGGCACCCTGTGTGTCTTCTCGGGAAAAAAAAAAAATGAGTTAAAAGAACCTCTTGGTCCTAGAGGATAACAGTATCCATATTTTTAAACTGTAAAAGCCTATAAAAATTCATGCTTCTGTCTACTTTAACTATCATCCCTTAGAGTGGTTGGTTTTTGTTTATGACATCAGTTCTCTCATTTACATTTAAAAACAGGCATATGTGGCCGTGAAGTTTAATGCCCATTGGAAGCAGGCGTGACTCACATTAAATTAACATTGTTCAGGAGTAAAAGTGATCGGCCCCACACATCGTTTTCAGATTCCTACAAACACACTGGTAAGGAAGCAAGAGACTCACTCCATGACATCTAGGAAAGATCCTAGAACCCAGAGTTGGCAATGGAAACTTTACCCTAAGGAGCTGTCAAGTGCCTGAGGTTTAAGGTGGGGGGCCACTTAACTGTTTGGGAATGTACTGTATCTAGAGATGTGTTTGTTGTATTATTTATTCATTGAGCTGTGTGCCTATACAAAGGACTAAGGTGGCCGGTTGCTCACATTATGCGAAGTGAGCAAGATACACGTGTAGCTATTTTCAGTATAATAACTCGCCACCCATCACCTAACTGCTACCTATCAGATGCTCTAATTGTCTCCTTGAGTCTGTTGTACATAACGTGCTCTCTGTTGAAATAGCTGTTCTTAAGCACGTACAGTATGCACCTGTGTGCTTTCTTTTTTAGGCTTTGACAGCTTAGTGAAAAACTGTTGAAAATATTACAATGAGAATAGGCATTTCTGGGCCAGGCCGCAGGGGATGGAGGGGGTGGGACCTGCGGGCAGCTGGGACCAGCCAGGCCTGGATCTGGAGCCCCGAGGGCCAAGTCTCCCAGCCAGGACCGATGGGCAGGGTCCCGGTTCACACAGAAATCAACCTCCTGGGCCATGTTGGTGTTAAAGCCTGCTTCTTCTCCTGAGCCCAAGCAGAACACAAGTGGACCAGTGGATGATTTCGCTTGCCTGAGCGAGAGATGCTATAATCCCTGGAGTCTGTCTACCACTAGCCTCTGAGCTTTAAAAGCCAGCTGGATGAAGGGATGTCCACACGTGCCTGGGAGGGACACTGAAGTCAACAGTGGGGGGAGGGGCCTGGACTCACCCCTTCTCCCTCAGACTCCTCCCCACCGGGGTCCACGCAGCCATGGACTTTGGACCTGGATACATGGAGAGAAGCTGTACTTTAGTGGATCTGATTCTCAGTTTTGGAAATGAAGTATTAGGTGGGGGAGGGGAGGGCTGATGATCTCCAGGGAGGCAACAGAGAGAAGAATAAACCCTTAGACCGTAGGGAACTAATCTAGGCAAGCCAAAGGCAGCCTTGAGCCCTCCCTTGCCTGACCTCCCCTGCAGGGGCCAGGATGCTGAAGAAGCAGTCTGCAGGGCTTATGCTTTGGGGTGCTATCATCTCTTTGGGCTGGAATGCCCTGCTGCTCCTCCTCTTCTGCACACACCCACCACCTGGCAGGCTGCCCTCAGACAGTGCCCTTGGTGATAACCCTGCCAGCCTCACCCATGAGGTCATCCACCTGGCCAAGGACGCTGAGGCGGAGTTGGAGCCGCAACTGTCGCAGCAAATCAAGGAGCATTATGCTTTGTTAGAGGCAGAGGTGGAGAGTTCCCACTGTGGCCCCTCCAGCCTGGCCCCGTGTGCCTGTGACCCCCTCACAGCCGTGATCCCCATTCTGGTCATCGCCTGTGACCGCAGCACTGTCCGGCGCTGCTTGGATACGTTGTTGCATCATCAGCCCTCAGCTGAGCATTTCCCCATTATCATCAGTCAGGACTGTGGGCATGAAGAGACAGCACAGGTCATTGCTTCCTATGGCACTGCAGTCACACACATCCGGCAGCCAGACCTGAGTAACACTGCCGTGCAGCCAGACCACTGCAGCACTACCGCTGGGCACTAGGCCAGATCTTCAACAAGTTCAAGTTCCCGGCCGCTGTAGTAGGAGTGGGAGATGATCTGGAAGTGGCACCAGACTTCTTTGAGTACTTCCGGGCCACCTATCCACTGCTGAGAACAAACCCCTCCCTTTGGTGTGTGTCTGCTTGGAATGACGATGGCAAGGAGCAGATGGTAGACTCAAGCAAATCGGAGCTGCTCTATCGAACAGACTTTTTTCCTGGCCTTGGATAGCTGTTGTTGGCTGATTTGTGGGTAGAGCTGGAGCCCAAGTGGCCCAAAGCCTTCTGGGACGACTGGATGCTGGGTGCGCAGACCTAAGCAGCGGAAGGGGCAGGCTTGTATTCATCCAAAAAATTCAAGAACTATGACCTTTGGTCGCAAGGGTGTGAGCCATGGGCAGTTCTTTGACCAGCATCTTAAGTTCATCTGAACCATCAGGTCGTGCCCTTCACCCAGTTGGACCTGTTGTACCTGCAGTGGGAGGCCTATGACCCGGACTTCCTTGCCCAGGTCTATGGTACCACCCCCAGCCCTCACTGCCCGCTACAGGTGGAGAAAGTGAGGACCAATGATTGATTGGGAGGAACTGGGGGAGGTGTGGGCACACTAGCAGAGACAGCTTCAAGGCCTTTGCTAAGGCCCTAAGTGTCATGGATGACCTTAAGTCTGGTGTCCCCAAGGCTGTGGTATTGTCACTTTCCAGTTCTGGGGCTAGCGTGTCCACCTGGCACCCCCACAGACATGGAATGGCTATGATCCTAGCTGGAATTAGCAGCACCTGCCTTTCCCTCCTGGGTCTCCTTGCCGTATGATGAGCCGAGGCAGGCCTGCAGGCCCTGGGCTATACCATTCTGCCAATGTCTCCCTCTTGGATCTATATAGATCTTCCCTTTTTGTCCTGGCCATCCCCCAAGTGGCATTCTAGTGCACAAATCATAGGATGAGGGTTATACTCCTGTAGTCAAGGAGTATTGTGTGGTATGTTCGGGGCGTATTGAACAAGAAACCACTGTATGGTATGGGGAGGGTTGGGCCTGTTGGGGCCAGGCTTGTAGTGTCCTGAATTCTCTCCAACGGCATCTGTGGAGAGTTTGGCAACTCCAGCTCTCCTGACCAGGCCCTTCGATCCTAATCTGGCTCCTGTCGGTACTTAAGCCCACTTTATGTACCTATCCCCCCTTTCTCCACCTTACCCCAGTGTGGGACTAGATTATGGAAGAAGGAATGGCTTTGTGGCCAAATGAGACTAACCAGAGATTCACTGTCAGAGTTAAAGTGGATTGCTGGGTTGCCGGCATCACTGCCTCCTGGCCTCTCTTCCTGCTGACTTTGCCTCTTCTTGTCCTGCAGCAGATCAGTATGTTGAGATGGAAAGTAGGAACAAAAGCAAGACTTCTCCAGTGGTGGAGCCGTTGTCAGGAACAAACGGTGGCAGGCAGAAAGCCTATTCTTGGGCACCCCCTCTTCTTGCCTGTGGTGTCCCCCTCCCTTCTGAAAGTTAGTTCCCTCCACATTCTTTTTTCTTTTTTTTTTTAATCCAGTTACAGGGAATCTGATACTTTCTCCTGGCCTCTGTGGGTACCAGTAAGTTTTTATATATATATATATATATATATACATATATATATATATATACACACACACACATATGTATGTATATATTTATATATGTGTATATATTTTTATATATGTATATATATTTATATATATGTATATATGTATGTATATGTATATGAAAATAATTTTTTTTATTTTTATTTTTTGATACTTTATTTACATTTCCAATGTTTCCCCCTTTCTAGGTCTCCTCTTTGGAAACCCCCCTATCCCCTCCCCCACCCCCAACTCTATGAGGGTATTCTGCCTCCCACCCACCCGCCCACCCACTGAGGATTCAGTGCTAGCCTAGTGAAAGACATGTGGGCTCCATGCATCTTTTCCCCTGAGGTTTGGTACAGAGGCTCCTCCCCGAGGGCTTGCTCCTGGTGGCCATTTCAGCAAAGACACCAGCAGCTGAGACCAGGACATCTGTGGCCCTGAGCCAGCTCCTGTCCTCTGCCTTCCCAGGCCTAGATGCAGGTGGCATGCTGGAGAGAAACTGTGTGCCTTTGCTTGGTGCCTGACCTTAGTTTCATGGAAGAAAATGGAATCTGCAGAATTATTCTCAAAAATAAAGTAAAGACTGAATTGTCTGAAAAAAAAGAAAGAGAGAGAGAATAAGCATTTCTTACCATTCCCATCCAAGTCTGTGTTTGAAAGAACATAAAAAGGTATAGTTTCATGGTATAAATGAATCTGTGTAATATTTGTCTCTACTAAAGGAAAAAATAAGAGCACTTTATAGATAGAACATTTAAATTCTGACAAATCTTGAGAAAATAAAAATAGCATTGCTCAGTAAATTATAATTCTATACCACCTTGGTGAGTTATCTCTCTTTTATATATGGAAATGGATTACTTAAAGATAAACTGATAAATTGTATTTATTGGCAGGCCCTTGGACAAATAATCAAAAGAAAGAAAAAGATAACCCAAATAAACAGAACTGAACATGAAAACTTTAAAACAGACATCAAAGGAATTCAGAATATCATAAGGGAATGCTTTAAAACCCTGTACTCTGTGCTCACTTTGGCAGCACAGAGAATAACCCTTGCACGTGGATGACATAAAAATTCATAATATTCCAAAGTTTCACTGGCAACCCTATTGCAATAGACCCCAAGAAAAATCCCTAACTGAAGCATAAGGACTACCGAATACCAAGTATGAGTATGTTCAAGGACCTCAAAAAGAATATAAATGAATATTTAATAAATGCCATGAGAACATAAAAAAATAAATGAAATAATGAAAACCTTTCAAAACATTAAAGTAGAACTTAACAAAGAAATGAATCACTAAGGAAAACAGAACTTGAAATAAAAATAAAAATAAAAATTTTAGGATGTCAAATGAAACCTCAGAGGTAAGCCTCATCAAGAGATTTTAAGATAGGAAAGAAATTATTTCAGATCTTGAAGACAATGTAGAAAAAAATGGATATCTCAGTTAAAGAAAATGTTAAACCTTTTTTAAAAAAAAATCAGGCACAATCTGGGAAACTATGAAAAAACCAAACCTAAGAATAATAATAGAGAAAAGAGAAGAAACAAGGTCAAAGTCCCAGAAAATATTTATAACAAAATCAGAGAAAATGTCCCCAATCTAAAGAAAAAGTTGCATATTAAGAACCAGAAAAAGAGTATGGTTAACAGGCCGAACAGCCAGAGATAGCAGGAAGAAAAAAAAAAACAAAAAACAAACAAACAAACAAAAAAAAAAACAAAAGAACCAGAAAAGAAATCTCCACAACAGATTATAGTCAAAACATTAAAAGTATAGAACAAAGAGAGGATAGTAAAAGCTGTAAGGGAAAAATGACCAAGTCACATAATGGCAGGCCCATTATAAATAAGCTGTAATTTTTAAATGGAGACTCTGAAAGCCAGAGCAGCCTGCAAGGATGGCCTATAAACTCTGAGAGACCACAGATGCCAACACAGGCTACTGTATCCAGCTAACTATCAACCACAATTGATAGAGAAAGAAAAACATTCCGTGATAAAACCAAATTTAAGTAATTTCTACCTATCAAGCCAGCTGTAGAAGGCATTAGAAGGAAACTTCAATGTGAAGAAGTTAACCACATGTGAGGAGACATGTGAGGCTAAATAATTCAAGAAGAGTAAGTCAAAAACAACAAAAGAGGAATCAACAAACACTGCTCACTGATAACTCACAACATCAATGGTTTCATTTCCCAGTGAATAGTCACAGACTAATAGATTAGATTAGAAAACAGGAGCCATATTTCTGCTGCATCCAAGAAACACACCTCCCATTCAAAGATAGACATCCCCTCAAGGTAAAAGAACTTAAAAAGGTATTCCAAGCAAATAGACCCAACAAGCAAGCAACTGTAGCCATTTTAATATCAGGAAGAAAAAAAAAAAAAAAAAACAGACTTTGAACCAAAACTAATGAGAAGAGATAGTGAAGGTCACAAAACGCTCAAAGGAAAACTGCACCAAGAGGATATTACTATTCTAAGCATTTATGCACCAAACAAAAGACCACCCAAGTTCATAAAATTAACACTGCTACAACTAAAATCATATATTGACCCTCACATAGCGATAGTGGGTTACTTCAACACCTAACCCTCACCAATAAATGGGTTATTCAGGTAAAAATTAAACAAAAATGCTGCAATAAAATAACATTATAAATCAAATGGACCTAGCAGACATCTGTAGGACATTCCACTCAAACTCTAAAAGATATACTGTCCTTTCAGTAGTTCATGGAACTTTCTCCAAAGTTAACCAAATATTAGGAACCAAAGGACGTCTCAACAGATACAAGAAAACAGAACTAACGCCATAAATCCTAGCTGATCACCACACAATTAAAGTTGAACATTGGTAACAATAGAAAAGCAGAAAGTATACAAACTCATGGAAACAGCAACTCACTACTGCATGAAAATTGGGTCAAGACAGAACCCAAGAAGAAAAATGAAACATTTTCCAATTGAATGAGAATGACAATGTACCTAATATCTGAAACTATGAGACACAAAGTAGAATAGTGGCCTCAAGAGACAAGACCACAGCAGAAAATGGTTATATCAAACAAGTAGAGAGACCTTGTATTAGTAACTTAATAGCACACCTGAGACCTCTAGAGCAACAAGAAATAATAATATTCAAAAAATTGAGTGGGAAACTCAGAGCTGAAATCAATGAAATAGAAGCTACTACAACAAAAATTATAAAGAATCAATGAAATAAAGACTTGGCTCTATGAGAAAAATACAAGATTATAAACTCTTAGACAAATTAGCCAAAAGATGGAAAGCGAAGGTCCAAATGAATAAAATTAGATATGAAAAAAAGATTATAATACACAACAAGGAAATTCAAAGAGTCATACAAGCAAATTTTTAAAAAATCTGTATTCCATGAGGTCTACCCTCCTCCACGTATGTGCAGGCAGACAGAAGAGACCCACCTACTGTACGGCCTGCTGCAGCAGGAGCTACCATAAAGTGCAAGTATGTGGTGGAGAGATAGGAGAGAAAGAGGAGAAAGAGGAGCACTATGAAGAGGAACAGAACTGGAGAGGCAGGGGAGAGAGAGAGAAATATGTGAGTAACCTGCCCTGCCACTTGAGGCCATGGTGAAGTCCCTGCTAATGCTGCCACTGAGAATCATATCTAAGTCTTTTAAAAAAAATAAATGATTCAAGTTCCTTATCTTAAGCAACCCTAGGTGAAATGCAGGAACTTGAGTTAATTAGAATTTAGAACTAAATAATTAGTCATTTTACAGACAGGCTGTTTTCACCTTTAAAAGGCTCACATAATACCTCTAAAAGACTAGCCACAGAGACAGGAAATCTGATCTGTTTCATCATCCCATCATAATTTGCATCCAATTCTCTCATGCAACTATTTGAAACTATTAACAGTCAGCTTTTATAAACTGTTAAAGCCACGCCTAGCCTGTTTGCACTGCTAGAGCAGTGGATTTGAGCTGAGAATTCTAGCTACAGAGCCTCGTGGAGACTCCAGATTTCCATTCTTAGGATAGCTCCTATTTTTCACTCCTTTACAGCTTTGGGGTTGCCAATAAGACAGATTGAAGAATTATGACTGGCTTTTTTCCCAACACTATTAGGTTATTTCAGATTTTTTAAAATCCCTATTCACATTGTAGATCAATGGAAATAGACATTTCTCTTGTAACTCATCTGTAAGTTCTTGACACTTATTGATTTGCACCTAATTGATACAGTTCTTTTTGACATATCAATCAGCCACTTTGACATTCTCTACTTTAGACAGATCCATGTTCTAACCTGAGAGATTTAGGCCGAGAGCTTCATTTTTTAATTTCCTGCCATATGAAAGGCAATCTTCTGTACACATCTAACCTTGCATTTCAATTTTGCATCACAATGAAATCTTTTCCGACAGCTCAAGCAAAAATCAGGAGTCCAGAAATAACATTAAATTTGATTGACTGTGGAATCATTAGTGTTTCTCTATTCAGGTGACAATCAAAGGAACTGGAATTTTTTAAAAGCTGAGTCTTCATCTGTAAAGCAATGGAAAAAATATTCCCTATCTTAGGGATCAACACATTTTTATACTTTTACATCCGGGATCACACATGGCTTTTCATGGACAAGCCTCTTTAGTCAACTTTTTAATTTTTTTCTTTATATAGACACTTTAAAGGGAAATTTCCCTGAACCAGATTTGTCCATATTTAATTACACTTATGTTAGTGTCTTTAATAGAAATATCGTCTGTACCGGGTTAGCCACCTGATCAACACATAAGTACAAATGGACAGCTGTAACAGAGAAGAATGGAAATTACACAGAGAAAAGTAAAGTACATTTACAAGGAAGGCTCCACACCCTAGCAGGAGGAAAGAGTCTACCATTTGGGGCTTTGATATGTAATATAAGCGGATCGCTGCCAGTATTTGTTTTATTGTTAGTTGATAAAAGCAATGTTTCCCTATGAATTTTTTCAAACGTCCTTAGTGTTAATAATTGCTGCTTCTCCTTCTTCTTCTGCTGCTGCTTCTCTCTCTCTCTCTCTCTCTCTCTCTCTCTCTCTCTCTCTCTCTCTCTCCCCTCCCCCCTTCTCTTATCTCCCTCCCATTCCTCTATCACTCTCCATAGCACCCATTCGGTCCTTACCATCTTCTTCTCTTGGACCCTTCTTCTCCCTCCATAATCCCTTTCTTATTTAAGGTTATACACACAAATCAAAAGGTTCTAATCTATCAGCTATAGACTGTGAGTACATTTTCTCGCCATGGCAATTTTAAATAGATACTCACAGTAGACACAAGCTTCCTATAATATTGCTTTCCCAGCCCCAACTTAATTTCCGACAAATTTTCCATCAACAGTTTCATGAGTACTTATCACCCTTCTCTTAGTTCACTTCCTGTTGCTGTGATAAAACACCGTGAGCAAAAGCAATCTGAAAAGTCAAAGGTTTGTTTTGCTCTCATGTCAATCATGAAGGGGAGTCAAGGAAGGAACTCAATACAGTAACCTGGAGGCAGGAACTGATTCAGAGGCCGTGGAGAAATGTTGCATACCGGCTTGTTATCCATGGTTTGCACATTCTGCTTTCTTTTTATTATTATTATTAATTATTTTATTTGTTCACATTTTAAATGTCCCCCTTCCCGATCTCCCCTCCATGAGCCTCTCACCCTATCCCCATCCACTTTGCCTCTAAGAGGGTGCTCCCCTACCCACCCTCCCACTCCCACCTCACCTCTCTAGCATCCCCCTTCTCTGGGGCATCACAGTCCAGGGCACCTGCCCAGGGGTGACACTACCACAGTGGACAGGGCCCTTCCACATTAATCATTAATGAAGAACATGTCCCATGGGCTTGCCTATAGGCTGACATGATTGGGGTGTGTTCTTAATTGAAGTCCTCTCCTCCCAGCTTATGCTGAGTTGACAAAAAAATTTAACTAGTATTACCTTGTATGGGAATGTGTTTAAGATTTGGGAAGTTTTTTTATTATTTCTTTAAGTTAAATATTCATATTTTATTGAGAAACAAATTCATGCCTGTTGTATACGCACTCACTCATAGTAACACAACAAAACAGATAAAAATGAAGCTAAGTATTTAAACATAAGAACTAATTAAAATCTACCAGTGATCCGATTCCATGGTATAGCATTTGCTCTTTTTTCCATTAATTTATTTATTTATTCACTTTTCATCCCGATCGCTGCCCCCCCTCCTCCCAGTCCCCCTCACACAGTTCTTCTTCCCATCCCCCATCCCCTTCTCTTCTGAGAGGGTTATTCCCTACCTGGTTATTCTCTACCCTAGCACATCCAGTCTCTGCAGGGCTAGACACATCCTCTCCCACTGAGGCCAGACAAGCAAGGCAGCCTAGTTAGGGGAACAGGATCCAAAACAGGCAACAGTTTTTAGGGACAGCCACTCCTCCAGTTGTTGGAGGACCCACATAAAGACCGAGCTGCATATCTGCTATATATGTGTGGGGTCCAAGGTCCAGGCCATGTATGTTCTTTGATTGGTCTCTGAGAGTCCCCAAGGGTACAGGTTAGTTGACTCTGTTGGTCTTCCTGTGGAGTTCCTATCTTGGGGAAATTTTTACGTATGCTTTTATAGAAAATGTTTTCTTTGCCATATGGATGCTGGGAATTGACTGCACAGCCATTTTTCCAGCCATGAGTAAAGACTGTCAAATCACTAACCTTGAAATCTAAGGCATCAACTCAACACTTGAGCACTCTACTTGTTACCAGCATTATTAGTGGCAGAGATTACGCCTTGGCAGTCCTGGTACCCTAGGCTTGGCTGCTTTGTCCTCCGTTAAGCTGACAAAGAATGATTTGTCATTAGAGAGGAGAAAGAAAGACAGAGACAGGCAGACAGATGGACGGACAAAGACTGACTTACATACCACATCACAGAGAGGAACAAAGAAGTTAAATGGCCACTCCCCGCCCAAGTAAGTCTTTTGGTTCCTGACACTGAGTTTAGGTTTAAATAGAAGGGAAGACACACAGCTAAGCAGTCCTGGTCAAGGTAGCCCCGCCCATCAACACTGTCTCGACCTGTTTCTCCAACAAGATGATCTAGCCGGTTATGAGAACTGTGTGAGGAGATAAGCCTCCTCCCTGAATAACGAGAAGTCTCAACATTCTCTTTCTCCCAGCGTGAGATTCCTGGAGAAGCTCCAATTTCTTGAGCTCCTTTGTTCCAGCTGTCCTACAGCCCAAGGGGGGCGGAACATTAGTGTCTCCTTAGAGGGTCTTCCTTGCAGTGAGGACAGCTGCAGACTTACTAGCAACATGTTCATGCTGCTTTGGGAAGATAGTACAAATAAAGCTACAGTTTCAAGTCGCCGATGTGGAACCAGATGTTACCAATAGAAAAGTATGCGGTGCCTTTAAAATAGCACACAAACACAAGGAGACCTAGCATGACCTTTTGCGATGATGACAACCCTAAATAAACCAACCCATCATCTACTTCCCAACTGCTAACTCCAATAAAACAGAGAAACTAAAGTTTTAAGGCTATTTGTAAGATAAAAGACCCCAGTCTACAGCTTTTCAGGAAACCACAAATCCTTCAAGTACTGTGTTTTGGTAATTTCTGGTTATTTCCTTCATGTTTAGTTTCAATTTACTTGGCTTATGAAATTAAAATGCCAGAGTAAGTTGATGCCAGAATTAACCACTATGGAAATAATTCCACTTTTAATCTTCTCATGAAAATTACCTCAAATTGCAGAAGCTAATCATTATTTTAGGTAACTCTAGGTGCAAGTAAACCGATAACATAAGCTGACCCAAATCTACTATGCTTGACAAAAAAATTGCAATTTATGTAATTTGAACATTTTCAATGTATTAATTTTATCTTATCAAAGAAAGATGTATAAATGAAACTCAATAATGAATGCACAGAAGCTCATTTTTTTTCTAAAAAAATATGTAGGAAAATAAACATTGTAATAAAGCATTTTGTTAAAGCCCGAACTGAAATTCTCTTACGTATCCTATTTCTAGAGATTCAAAGAAGCTAGAAGATTCCTTATCAATATCGAAATAGATGATAAGAACTAAAAGGGGTAATATTCTAAAGAAGTTTTTAAATACAAAATTTTATTTATAGTAGTAAAATCAACTTTTCAAATACCTTAAACGCATTCTGTTAACATTTTACTGTTAGATGTGAATGCTATTGTCTTAGAGTTTCTATTGCTGTGAAGAGACACTATGAACACAGTTACTCCTACAAAGGAAAACATTTATTTGGGGGCTGGCTTACATACACTTCAGAGGTTTAGTCCATTGTCATCATGGCAGGAAGCATGGTGGCACGCAGACAGACATGGTGCTGGAGAAGAAGCTGAGAGTTCTACATCCAGATCTGTAGGCAGCAGGAGGAGAGAGTGACACTGGGCATGGCTTGAGCATCTGAAACACCAAAGCCCACCCTAGTGACCCACCATGCCAACAACGCCTCACCTACTACTAGTGCCACTCCTCATGTGCCTATGGGGGCCATTTTCATTCAAACCACCACATCTATTTTTCTCTCTTTTTTCAAGATCTGATCATTTATTTGTTACTCTTGTTTTTTAACTGGGTTCAAACATAGAAGTAGAAGCTCTCAGTGAGGGCAGCCCACATCTCTCAGCAATCTGAGCAATCTGTTCCTGGAGATTTTTTCTGATGTCCTTTATTCTCTTGGCCAAATGTTTAGAACATTATGCAGCCGCCGCTGCTTCCTCTTCCTCCTCCTCCTCCTCCTCCTCCTCCTCCTCCTCCTCCTCTTCCTTCTCCTCTTCCTCCTCCTCTTCTTCCTCCTCCTCTTCCTCCTTCTTCCTCTCCTCTCTCTCTCTCTCTCTCTCTCTCTCTCTCTCTCTCTCTCTCTCTCTCTCTGTTTTCAGAGCAATATGTTGGCATTCATGCTGTAGGACACGTGGACCAGCCACTGAATCCTGGGTACTTTGGTCCTGGGTTTCTTGCCCACATTGTTTAAGGACTTTCTAACAACATATTGGTAGACATTATCTTCTCTAGAGCTTTAAAAAAAACTTTCAGATTCTGCTATCTCTTTTGGGCTCCAATCACCAAGGTATCTGCCAATCATACTCTTCTCTCCTTCTTTTATAATAACAAAGTTGAAAACAGTCAACCCAAACAGGCATGCTCTTCCTCTACAATTCTTCTTGATCCGTAACTCAACAACAGGCACACTCTGCCATTAACCACGACAGGTTATTTCATAAGAAAACCTTGTTTGTGGTTCCCATCACTGATTCAGACCACATAACTCTACTTTTTACCCAGACCATCAGCTGCTATTTCTGTGGGTCTGTATTTCCACAGAAAGTAGGAACTTGACATTCATGGTCCACTTCAGTGAATTTCTGACAGCTAGGGACTGGGAAAGAGATATTCAACTTCATCTTGACATTGCCAACCACCTAGAGGGTACCTCAAAAATGAGCAAATTTTATTTTTATTAATTGTAGCTAGTCAAACCTCAATAATCTAAGTGTTCTTAGTTTCATTCTCACAACATTAAAAGTATTGAATTTGGAGCAAAACACATATAGAAACTGAAAAAGTTGAAGCACTTGTGCTCACTTATCTACAAGCAATGTAAAGATTCCCCAAAATACAAATACAATGGGTTCTCAATTTTTTTTTAATGTGTAAGTTCAAATAAAGACATTGTGCTGGCTTGTTTTACATCAAGTTGACACAAGCTAGAGTCACTGGAGAGGAGGGAGCCTCAGTTGAGAAAATGCCTCTATAAGACCCTGCTGCAGGCAAGCCTGAGGAACATTATCTTAACTAGAGAGTGATGGAGGAGAGGCCGGTCCATTTTGGGTAGGGTCATCTCTGGGCTTGTGACCCTGGGTTCTATAAGAAAGCAGGCTGAGTAAGCCATGAGGAGCAAAGCAGTGAGCCACATTCTTCCATGGCCTCTGCATGTGCTCCCCCTCCAGGTTTCTGCCCCGTTTAGGTTCCTGTCATGGTTCTTTCAATGATTTAGTGATTTAGAAGCATAAGTCAAATAAACCCTTTCTTCCCCAAGTTGCTTTTGTCATGGTGTTTCATCACAGCAATAATAATCCTAAGACAGACATTATTTAATGGGTTTCTTGAGGGATTACATATTTGGTACTGTTTGCTCTTTGATAATCTTCATTCTTTGACAATAGTTATTCTCTTCATATAATTCCAGGCATTCTCTTTGATCATTAGCATTCCATTAAAGTGCACAGAGGTTTCCAAATTAAAGTTAAAACACATGCTCTGCATGAAGTCATCTTCCATGTTATGTGCAAATGATAGACCACCAATGCAGGAATGCACCATCTGTTCCTGTTGGGTAACCTGAACACCAGTGCCAGATCTTCATGAATGATGCTACTTTGAGCAGGTTTTGAAAAAAGACTATTTTCCTCTTTCAGAATACTCATCTGTTCAATTTAACAGCATTCTGATTTTAAGTTTTTCTGCATTTCTTTTTTTTTTTTTTTTAATGTCTTTGGTCCATTAGCAAACACAGGTGATAGTGAGCTAATATTTATGTCTTTAAATATTTATTAATTCTTTTATTTTTGATACATTATTTACATTTCAAATGTTTCGCCTTTCCAGGTCTCCCCCTTTGGAAACCTCCCATCCCATCCCCTCCTCCCCCTGCCTCTATGAGGGCATTCCCCCACCCACCCACCCAGTCCTGTCTTCCCTCTCTGGCATTCCCCTATGCTGGGGCATCTAACACACTCAGGTCCAAGGGTCTCTCCTCCCACTGATGGCCAACAAGGCCCTCCTCTGCCACATATGTCCCAGCACCATGGATCCCTCCATGTGTATTCTTTGGTTGGTGGTCCAGTCTCCGAGATCACCGGGGGGTCTGGCCAATTGACAGTTACTCCCTCCATGGGGCTGCAAACTCCCTCAGCTCCTTCAGTCCCTTCTCCAACTCCTCCATTTTCTGCAGTTCTTGATTCTGGTTTCTTCACCTTTTTTTTTTTTAATTAACTAAGTTATTTATTCACTTTACATCCTGATTGCAGCTTCCTCTCTCTCCTCTCCTCCCATTCCTCCCTTTCACCTCCCCTTTCCCCCATATACCCCCTCCTCCCGTTCTCCCCAGAAAAAGGGAGGTATCCCATGGACATCAACCAGCCTCAGCATATCAAGCCTCAGCAAGACTAGGCACATCCTCTTCAACTGAGGCTAGACAAGGCAGCCTAGTTAGTGGAAAGGGATCCAGGGCCAGGTAATGTAGTCAGAGATAGCCCCTGCTTCCACTTTAGCAGAATGCTGTCTGGTTGGCAGCTCAGTCTTTGTGAGCCCCCTATTTGGCCCAGGTTAGTTGATTCTGTGGGTTTTCTCCTGGTGTCCTTGACCCCTCTGGCTCCCTAATCCTTCCTCCCCCTCTTCCACAGGATTCCCCAAGCTCCACTCAACGTTCCACTGTAGGTTTCTGTATCAGCTTCCAGCTGTGTTTCTTCACATTTTTTTTTCTTTAGCCAAAACTCAGAAGTATTATTGGAAATGCCATGGTGCTAAACCAGCCCCAAGAGATGATAAGACCAGATACAAATCAATAGTGAAACTTAGATTTTTTTTTTTTTATGTTACTGGTTATGACACAAAGTTCCTAGTATTTAAAAAGAAACATTTCACATGAAAATTTTGAGCTTTGGGGTTCCCTTTCAGTGGGCTATCTAGCCCCTCAGCATCATTGTTAAGCAACAGTAATAACAGACTTTCATTTAATAGTGCCAAAAACATTTTAGATCATATACTCTCTACTACATCACCCCTCACCCCTTACTTAATTTTCCTACCCATTTACAGAAATTTGGATTTCAAGCCTCAATGAAATAACAGCTTTAGAAGCTTAGATAAGGGTCTACTCATTTTGTTCACTAGGGATGAAAGGATCTTTACTTTATGAAGATGTCACCTGATGTATCAATCTAAACCTCATATTCAAGTCATAAAAGCACTACTTGGAAGCTGTACTTTCCACAAGGATTTTTGGAAGCTGGTTCTTGCTGAGAAAGATAGGTCCTGGGACATAATGACCCAGATGGTGGTATCTTCCCAGAGTTTGGGCTGAATGTAGAAGAAGTAAGGTTTCAGTACATAAAGCTGGGGAAACTTAGCTGCAACAGTATCTACACAAGGTCTGCCAGTCAGACTCAAAATAAGATCCTGCCCGTGGAGTTAATCCAAAGGGGGGAATCATCAAACACAAATGCACAATCCAATTCAAACAAGAAACTCTGAGAAGGTTATCTATCTGCCTTGCCACGTTGTTGCATGTGAAAATATGTGCATGAAAATTAAAGGTAGGGGGAGCTGCGGGTTACCGAGCAGACATGGTCAAGTCCAAGAACCACACCACACAACCAGTCTTGCAAATGGCACAGAAATGGCATCAAGAAACCCCAGTCACAAAGATATGAATCTCTTAAGGTGGTTGACCTCAGGTTCCTGAGGAGCATGCGCTTTGCCAAGAAGCATCTTTAAAGAAGATGCAGGCCAACAACATAAAGGCCATGAGCACATGCACAGAGGCCATCAAGGCCCCCCTGAAGCCTATGGTGGCTAAGGCCAAGATGCCAAAAAGCCCCAGCCGAAAACTCAGCTGTCTGGCTTTCATCGCTCAATCCAAGCTTGGGAATCGGATTCAAAGCTACATGGCCAAGGGGTGTAAGCTCTGCCAACCAAAGCCCAAGGTTCAAACCAAGGCAGAGGCCACAGATCCAGCTCAGGCTCCCAAAGGTGCTCAGGCCACTGTGAAGGCGACTAATTGTCTAATATACAAATTGTGCTACCCAAAGCTAGGTCTGGGAATGTGAGGACAGTGTGGGTGGTTAGAGATACCCGACATGCTCAGGTCACATGACCTTAATTAGACCAGAAATATGGAGATGTATGGAGGGCAGAGGTCTAGGTCACTCACCATGGCATTGGGTGGTGATTTGGGGTACTCACCTGCCAAGCTGATCCACACACTGGACAATGCCAGCTAGACTTCAAAGTCTGTGGGCCACATGGATGGGTAAGGTTCCAGGGAACTCACCAGGATGGGCTAATATACAGGGCACTCAACCTAAGCTAGGTCTTCTGGAAATGTGTGGAAAACACAAGCCATTTAGGATCCTTGGGAAAAACTGAGAAACACATATCTCTTTATAAACACCTTCTTCTCTCCCTCTCTCTCCCTCTCCCTCTCTCAAAGGTAGAATTTACTCTATAAATATCTAACTGCCAAAAATAATATTTTTGTAAGGTAAGGAATAAAGAAACCAAAAAAGAAAAGCTGTTAATTTAGGGCTTGATCTGATTTTCAGAGCATGCTGACCGGAAAGTCAGTACACTATAATGAGCTCGAGGAAAGAATGTCAGAGCTGAATCCTAGTCAACACAACCACATACAAGCTGTAACCTACAGTTTATTTCATTCCTCTGTGCTGCCCTCTCCTCCCCTATAAAACAGGAGAGGAAATAAATACTGCTATTCTTGTGGCTCTGTTAACTATTTAGAACCTTTATAAAGTGTCGCTTCATTGCTGTAAAATAAAGCCAACAAATATATGTGAGCTGCGGTGCTGATATAGCGTATGGTCTCTAGTCACAGGATTGGAATTGCAATATCTCCAATGAGGGAATACGAATGGTACACAACCGTACTTAGCACTACACCTCACAGGAGACAAAGCTTTGAAGTGTTGCAGGCTTCATGAAGCAAATACATGAATCTTACATGTCTCTGTGGGGCAGAAAACCTGCAAGCCTTGGAAAATGTTATAGGACAGTCATTCTTCCCTTTAGAACAACAAAATTCATTCAATTTTCTCATACATACTTAGAAAACTACTAATATTCTACAAGACAGGCACACCATTGAATCTCCTGAAAATCTGATTTTCAAAAAGATAAAAGACTTAAATAGAGAAAATAGCACTGGTTTTAGGTTTTGCTTTTTGCTTGTTTGTTTGTTTGGGGTTTTTGTTTGTTTCTATTTTTATTTTTTATTGTTTTTGTTTTTCCAAGATTTCTCTGTGTGCCCACGACTCACTCTGTAAACCACCCTTCCCAACTCCCCGAGGTCCCCAACAGTGTCTGGCCTACCCCTCAGGGTTTCTCATCGGGGAAGCACCAGCTGGGACCCTTATCACAAACTCTGTTCTGCCTTCTCTAAGAAGCTTGCTGGTGACGCTGGAACACCCCAGTGGTGAGGCAGACATGCAGCACAACATAGTCTTTTGTTCTTCACGGCAGCACATGCCAGGCTAGCTTCTCTGAAATCTTCCAGGGATTTTCCTGTCTCACCTCCTATCTTGTGGTAGGGTTATAAACATATGTGAATTAGTCAGGGTTCTCTAGAGGAAAGTAAGCTATAGAATGGATACATATATTTTTATATATGAATAAATTTATATATGTGGAATTCATAATAATAGTTATTATAATGGCTCATGGGCTATGGTCCTGCTAGTCTAACAATGACTGTCACCAATGGAAGGTCAAAGAATCCTTGTTCAGTCCATGAGGCTAGCTGGATGTCTCAGCTGGTCTTCAGGATACACCATAATTCTGAAGAAATAGCTCTAACGCCAGTGAAAGAATGGATTTACCATTGAGAGTGAAAGCAAGCAGGCAAAGAAAGCAAGTTTCCTTCTTCCATGTCCTTTATATAGGCTGCCACCAGAAGGTGTGGCCCAGATTAAATGTGTATCTTCCCATCTCAGAAGATCTGGTTCTCCAACCTGCTGCAGGAAGGTGCCAAAGGCAGGAGAGCAGGAGAGCCAGCCACACTCAACAGCCGCAGCACTCACAAGAGCACTTGAACCTTGCCAAGGCAACACAGTGGAGCTAGCTAACCCTGGTGGTGTGGGCAGAGGAGAGCCGGCCTCAAGGGCATGAGGGTGGGACAGCTGGCCCTGCCCCATGCCTGGGCAAAGCAGGAGAACTGACCATGGTGAGGCTAGCTCAGGAGAGCTGGCAGGCTGAGCAACTCAGCTTCCACCGAGGCCCAGATCCAGGGCTCTGAGTTGTCCCACCCCAACGTCCACACCATCTGTGAACTACTGGAGCCCAAGAAAGGGCCGGTCCTGCAGATCCAAAGCTGCAGGATCTCCATGACACAGGGCAACAAGAGGATATCCAAAAGAAGTCTCAATAAGGATCCAGTATTGATGGTGTCACAGAAGCCCGAGGTCTCGAACCAGACCAATGACTCATTGCAGTGAACATTTGCAAGTAAAGCTGTTTGGGAAAAAGAGTAAACTGTGTGACGCACTGTGACACACCACAGCTTCCACAGGGAGATTTGTTTGTTGTTGCTTGCTTGCTTGCTTGCTTGGTTTTGGTTTTATTTTTTGTTTTATTTCGTCAGAGTTGCAAGGGCAAGAGGGTAGATATGAAGGAATAGGGAGATGAGTGGGATTATGCCTCATGATGTGAAATTCATAAAAAATCAATTTTATTTTAAAAATAATCTAGAATTTGAGGGAAAGGTCAACCAATGACTGGCCCAACTTGAGGCCCATGACATAAGAGGGAGCCCACCCCTGACACTATTAGTGATATTCTGCTATACTTGCAGACAGGAGCCTAGCATAACTGTCATCAGAGAGGCTTCACCCGCAACTGTTACAAACTGATGCTGAGAATCAACAGCCAAACATTAAGTGGAGTTTGGGGAATCCTGCAGAAGAGTGAGAGGAAGGATTAAAGGAGCCAGAGGGGGACTCCACAAGAAAATCTACAGAATCAACTAACCTGGGCCCGTGGGGGCTCATAAAGACAACTTCCAACCAGAGAGCATGCACAGGATGGACTTAGGCCCTCTGTACATATATAATGGTTGTACAGCTAAGTCTTCATGTGGAACTTCTAAAGCAACAACATGGGCTGTCTCTGACTATATTCTCTGACTTTGAAACCCTTTTCCTAACTGGGCTAGCCTTGATAGAAGAAGATGTGCCTCGGCTTACTGCAACTTGATATGCCAAAGCTGGTTGATAACCACGGGAGACCTCTTTTTTTTTTTTAAAGGAGAAGAGGGGTGGATGGGGTGGGGGTGAGAGAGAGGGATTGGAGTGAGAGGAAGGAGGGGAAACTGCTAATGGGATGTGAAGTAAGTAAATAACTTAATTAATAAAATATATGTCCCTTACAGGTGCTCCCATCTGCTTGGGTGTAGTCAAGTTGACAACAAAAAAATAGCCATCACAAATTCACCCCTTGTTAACTTGGCCCACAATTATCTCTCTTTATGTCATGTCTAATTTCCAAAGAAAAACAATAACCAGGCCATAATTGTACCTAATATGATATTGCTATCTCATCAATTACAAATACATTATATATTTAACCAGTTCATAATTACACCTACCATGACATCACTATCACTTATGTAACCATAAATGCATTATAAATTTAGAATATGTTGTGATGTCCCTTGAGGAACATTCTTTTAGTATCTTAAACTTAAATATAGTAAATAAATAAATAAACAAACACAGTGGTATTCTCTTAAATGAAGCTATCTGATAAATGGAGGAAATAAAATGCAAATATTTGAACAAACACATTCTTAACAAAATACAACAGAAACACTCATGTCAATTATAATTCTCATTTCTGCAACTGGTTACGTGGCCTTAGCTGGTATTTGTAACTACCTTCCTCTACTACCCATTCTGCATTTCCTCTACCGTTAGCAAGCTCTTTTCCTAGAGGGGTGACCCATACCTTCACCCCTGAAGGGTGTGTGCCCTTCACCTTTACATGGATTCTTGGGATCAAATTCAAGCCACCAGGCTTGCAGAGCAAGTTCTGTTATCTGCTGAGCCCTCTTCTGATTTCTATATGTCTATTAGGTATAATCATCTGTTCTACTTTCCAGAATAATAAAACGAGAAAAGTGAAGCAGCTCCTGACATCACAGACCTTGTTGGTGGAACCAGATTGCAAGCTAAATTTCAAGGCACCAAGAACATATCATCTTAACTACTCCAGCTTCTGCTCCAAAGAGCATATAGATGAGCCTTAAATATAAGAAATTCAAAAACAGATCACCAAAAAGACAATTTAAAATGAACTCACATATATGTGATTTTATTGATAGCATTGTTAGGTATATATACAACATATATGTTAAAGGTTATCTGTTCAAATTTGGAAGAAACATGGCAAAATCAAAATTCAAATAAATTTGAGCCAGGCATGAAAACATATGCCTTTAATTCCAGCACCTGGGAGTCAGAAGCAGGTAGATATCCATGAGTTTGAGGCCAGGCCTATATAGTGAGGCCAGCCAGAGCTATATATTAAGACCTTGTCTGAAAAATCTAAATATGAATAGAAATATTTGACTAATTCCTAAATCCATGCTTCGATAATCTATAATCTAGAAACCAGTAATTGTAGGTATTTAATATCAAAGTCAATAAAGTATCACATAGTTAACAAAGACGACGACCACGGATACCATTGATCTCTAGTTCAACATTGATGACTGAATAACCATTCTGAACCATACAGTCATGATCCTGCTGAGCCTCTTCTGCCTAGTAGACATCTGGAATTTTATATCTGACTTGGAGAGTCCCTTCTAAAAAGAGATCTACTCAAACCTGAGGCCGAAGTGATTAAAGACTGGACATGAAAAAGCAAGAAGACTTACCGATGGCTTTATGAATGGCTGGTAGTCCAAACAGCATTCTTTCAAATACAAAATGGACTAAAGTAAATGAAACGTTTAAAAAGGGGCCACCTCTAGAAATGAACAATTCTAAATGAAAGACTAACATAAATATCCAATCCCAGGCTGCATACCTGAAGAGGTAGGCAAATTCCAAGCACTGAAAAACTACTAAAAAAAAATCCCTGGAGTTTCTTCCAGCTTTAATATCATAAAATTTTAAATCTAACACCCCAAAAATCATAAAGATATTACAGTAAGTACACTATCTAATTTCATTAGATGCTCATTAGTGACTTCCACTGAGAAATACTTTAATGACATTATGTTTACACAATTCTGCTATGAAAGCAAAACACAAAGCTTTTAGCACAAGAGAGAAAAAATAAGAGCTGCCAAGTCTTCTAATAAGCTCGCTGTATTCAGGAAACACATTAAGAAAAATATACTACTACCCTCAAAATATTATAAAGTAGCACTTAATAAAAAATGACCCAAAATTTAGCAAAGTAGATGGGAAAGTCCAAGTTCTAATATAACTAATCCTTCCTGAGAGGAAAAGTGGAATCAAATGAATTTATGAGCAACTTTATGATATTTAATGGAATTCTAGTTAATATAATCCAATCATTTAAAAATTTTTCATGTCTAAATTATACTGTTATAATAATAGAGGAAATAACATTTTCATTGTAAAATTAACTTTTAATTGATGTTGAATATTTATATCTTATGAAATTATTACCCTTAATCAATAATTTAAGTGTTGCTCACTATAAAAAATTTTAATGTGGAAAAGCTCTCAAAAAACCAGAAATATTATAAAAACAAAAATTTGAAAATTCAAAAAAACCCTTGGTAAGAACTATATACACCAAAGTTTTTGATTATTAAATTGCAATTTTATTAATCCTTATAATTATGTAGAAAATACAACTCAAACAATAAATTTTAATAAAAAGCTGACATCACCTGTGTACATCATTTGACAAGTACTAGGTATGAGATCTATGCTATAAACCAATTTTTCTCTAAAAAGAACTTGTGATTGTATAAAAGGTAAGAACACAGACAAGTATGAGAAGATTTTCTGGAAATGAAGAAGAGAAAGAAATGGTACTCGGGTCTTCAGCAATACTTCAGCCATTAGGAAACAATGTGAACAATGCAGAAATGGAAAAAGGAAAAACTGAACAGAAAGACAGAGGACTCCCCCTCTGTCTGACTCACCATGTCTAGTGGAGAATTTGAAAACTACTCTGCAGTGTTTTAACAAAGAATGTTAATGTCAAATTTATCAAACTACATTTTATCCTTAAACTAATGTAGAGGGTTGGGGTAGCCAAGCCCCGACCTCAGATTCTGATTTACTCCCTGCTATGTTCCAGGGAAGGGCCACAAATTACCCATGTGTTAAAGTATGTCCCAGAGTTAATGTACACTATTGGTATTTAAAGCTACACCTATACACATAAAAGACACCATGAGTCTGTATGCGTGGAATAAAATTTCAACCCTATAATAGATTTGCTTTCATGCAAGTTAATGATAAGATGGACTTTACTTTCTACTTTACTTTTTTGTCATATACTTTTTTTTTTTTCAAAATATCTAGGAAATGAACTTTAACTGAGTCTTGAACTGACTATAAATTATTTTCCCCCAGGAATTAGAGAAAAATCAGTAGTGAAATAGTAAGGCAGTGTTAAGTTTTGGGTTTTTTTTTTTTTGTCTTTTTTAATTTTTTAATTAATTATTTTATTTATTTATATTCCAAATGTTGCCCCCTCCCAGAGTTCTTTACCCCATCCTCCCTCCTCTTGGCCTCTGAGAGGTGCTCCCCCTCACCCTCCTAGGCATCCCCCTTCCCTGAGGCATCAAATCTCTACAGGATTGGGTGCATCTTCTCCCACTGAGGCTAGACAAGGCAGTCCTCTGCTACCTATGTGCCAGGGGCCTCAGACCAGAGTGTGTATGCTCTTTGGTTGGTGGCTTAGTCTCTGCAAGCTCCCAGGAGTCTAGGTTCCTTGAAACTGTTTGTCTTCCTATGGGTCTGCCATCCCCTTCAGCTCCTTCAGTCATTCCCCTACTTTCTATGGGGTTGCCACCTCCTTCAGCTCCTTCAGTCATTCCCCTACTTCCTATGGGGTTGCCACCGCCTTCAGCTCCTTCAGTCATTCCCCTCCTATGGGTCTGCCATCCCCTTCAGCTCCTTCAGTCATTCCCTTAACTCTTCCATAGGTGTCCCCGACCTCAGTCCAATGGTTGGCTGTAAGTATCTGCATCTGTCTCAGTCGGCTGCTGGCAGAGCCTTTCAGGGGACAGCCGTGCTAGGCTCCTGTCTGCAAGCACAACATGGCATCAGTAATAATGTTAGGGTTTGATGCCCATGGCATGGGATGGATCCCAAGTTGGGCTGCTTACTGAACGGCCTTTCCTTCAGTCTGCTCCATTTTTTGTCCCTTTGTTTCTATTAGACAAGAACAATTCTGGGTCAAAAATTTTGAAGGTGTGTTGGTGACCCCATCTCTCCACTGGGGGCCATATCTATCTACTGGAGGTAGTCTCTTCAGGTTCCATCTCCCCAGTGTTTGCCATTTGAAACATTGAATCCTGGGAGCCTCTCACACCTCAGGTCTCTGGGACTTTCTAGAGGTTCCCCCCACCTCCTAAGCCCAGAAGCTGCTTATTTCCATCCATTCTCCTGGTCCTCGGAGCTGCTCTCCTGTCTCCCCCATACCTGATTCTGCCCCCCATTTCTTCACTCCTTCCATCAAGGTCCCTCCCTCCCTCTGCCTTCTATGATTATTTTGTTCCCCCTTATAAGTTAGATTGAAACATCCTCACTTGGGCCTTCCTTCTTGTTCACCTTCTTACTGTTTGTGGGTTGCATCATGGGTATTCTGTACTTTTGGGCTAATATCCACTTATCACTAAGTACATACCAAGTAAGTGAAAGATCTGTATGACAAGAACGTCAAGTCCCTGAAGAAAGAAATCGAAGATCTCAGAAGATGGAAAAATTTCCCATGCTCATGAATCAGTAGGATTAACATAGTGAAAATGGCCAGATTCAATGCAATCCTCATCAAAGTCCCAACACAGTTCTTCATAGACATGGAAAGAGCAATTCTCAACGTCGTATAGAATAACAGAAAACTCAGGATAGCCAAAACATTTCTCAACAAAAAAGAATTTCTGGGGAAATCACCATCCCTGATCTCAAGCTGTACTACAGAGAAATAGTGATAAAAATTGCATGGTATTGGTACAATGACATATAGATCAATCAATGGAATAGAATCAAAGACCCAGAAATAAACCCACACACCTATGGATACTTAATCTTTGACAAAGAAGCCAAAGGCATGGAAAAAAGAAAGCATCTTTAACAAATGGTGCTGGTCTAACTGCCAGTCTCCATTATAAGAATGCAAATTGATCCATATTTATTACTCTGCACAAAGCTCAAGTCCAAGTGGTTTAAGAACCTCAACATAAATCCAGATACACTGAAGCTAATAGAAGCGAAAGTGGGAAATAGCCTTAACGCATTGGCACAGCGGAAATTTTCCTGAACAGATCACCATCGGCTCAGACTCTAAGATCAACAATTGATAATGGGACCTCATGAAACTGAAGAGTTTCTGTCAGGCAAAGAACACTGTCAATAGGACAAAACAGTAACCTACAGATTAGGAAAAGATCTTCACTAACCCTCCATCTGATAGAAGGCTAATATCCAAAATATACAAAGAACTCAAGAAGTTAGACTCCAAAAAACCAAATAGCCCAATTTAAAAACTGGGGTACACACCTAAACAGAGAATTCTCAATGGAGGAATCTCAAATGGCCAAGAAACACTTAAAGAAATGTTCAACATCCTTAGTCATCAGGGAAATGCAAATCAAAACGACCCTGAGATTCTACCTTACACCAATCAGAATAGCTAAGATCAAAAACTCAGGTAACAGCACATGCTGAGGAGGATATGGAAAAAGAGGAAGACTCCTCCATTGCTGGTGGGATTGCAAAATGGTACAACCACTCTGGAAATCAGTCTGGCAGTTCCTTAGAAAATTGGACTTAGTTCTACCTGAAGACCCAGCTATACCACTACTGTGCATATACCCAAAAGATGCTCCAGCATACCACAAGGACACGTACTCCACTGTGCTCACACAACCTTGTTTGAAATAGTCAGAAACTAGAAGCAACCCAGATGTCTCTCGACCAAAGAATGGATACAGAAAATGTGGTTCATTTACACAATGGAATATTATTCACCTATTAAAAACGAAGATATCATGAATTTTGTAGGCAAATGGATGGAACTGAAAAATATCATCCTGAAGAAAGTAACTCAGACCCAAAAGGACATGCATGGTATGTACTAAGTGTTAGATTTATTAAGAATTTAAAGCTGGGTAGTGGTGGGAGATGTCTTTAATTTTAATCCCCCTGGGAGGTAGTGCAGGAGTTTGTGTGTTCAAGGCCAGCCTGATCTACAAAAGGAGTTCCAAGATAGCCAGGGCTACAGAAAGAAACCTTGTCTTTTAAAAAACTTAATTAATTAATTAATTAATTAATTAATTAATAGAAAAAAGAATTTATGATAAACAAAATAAAAATCACAGGAATTAACATGATAAACAAGTTTAATGAGGCCTTGAAAGGAGGAAGCTCAAAGCCTGTCATCTGCTGCTCCCTCTTCATGAAAGAACAAATGGCAGCATTTTGCCACATTTATGGAGAAAACATGGGATGCTTTGCCTTAAGTATAAGACACAATAAATAACACATTCATTTGGGATATTGAGTTCTTCTTACTTGGTTTTCTTCTCACCCCAAATAGCGTAAACATTTTAAAAATCAAATGAGCATTCCTAGATGGCCTTCAACCTATATCAAATATGTCATTTATACATTTTACATTATTATTTCTGAGCTTTGTGAAGGTATTTGCATACTTAATTTTAAATTCAAATTTATAAATTGAATAAAATCCTTCTGCAGAAAGCATAGCAAATATCTCAGACAACAGCATCCTCCACCACAGTCCGACAGAATCTAGGCTTTAGTGAATGTGCGAACCAGGCCTTTTTACTTAGGGGAGTTGTTTCTATCTAAATGGGATTTTTCTGTACCTTTATGCTATCAGTTTTTAACAGTTCTCCTTTTTTTTGTTGTTGTTCCTGTTTTTTTCTTTTTTGGCTTTGTTTTTAATAACTGTAGCCTATACTCTTTGACTTAGGAAAAAAACTATCTATATCTAGAAGCTAAGAATACTATTGGCCCAGTAGCATAGTATTCAGGGCCTTCATAACACACAAATGAGAAAGAATCAGCCTGATTGTTTTTGAATGGGCAAAAGTAAACCAATGTGAATGGCTCTCCTATCCCTAGTAATAATTACTACAGACTAAGGTAAACAATGAGTCGCATAAATTCTTTGAGCCCTCAATAGTCAATGACGTTAATATTCTATATGGTTTTAGTTATCATAAAGAAAACAATATGGCATCTACAATAGGAAATCTGTTGGGTTTAACCCTTAAAAAATGTTCCAATTCAAATGCACAATGTTAGGAACAGTATACTAACTTCATACGTAAAGAAATTGAAATGGCCATAACACACAGCCCATGGTGCTTAGGGTATTCTGGATTGAAATAAACCCAGAGAGAAGTGAGCAAGTAGGGGGAGTAAAGGAGATGGAGAAAGGGAAAGGGAAGGATTGGAGAAGGAAAGAGGATGGAGAGAGAGGAGAGAGGGAGGAAGGGAGAGAGAGAGAGAGAGAGCACACTTCCCATGCCTATGTCGTGCATTTTGGAGACACACATTTGAGGATGAATGTTGTACCTAAGGATACATAACTCATGCTTCTCTCTTGCTGTGACCACAATCTATGATTACACAGCAGGCGCATGTTGCAGGCTCTCAGGTGTAGGCCATGCAATTTACAACTCATAGCTTTATTTAGCGGGTAGATTATAGCAAATTTAACATTAGCATGGTATAGCTTATCAAAACACAATATGTCGTGTTTTGGGCCCTGGTTACTCCTCCCAGCCCAATGCTCCCAAAAATAAGACTCAAACTCAAAATATATTTACAAATACTTTGTTCATATAGCCAGGCTCTTCTCTGACCAGTTATAACTTAAAATATCCCATATATTCTAGACTACATTCTGCCTTGTGGCTGGTTACCTGTACTCAGGTACCCTACATTTGTCTTGTCACATCTTTCGACAAATCTCCCCACCTCCCCTCCTCTCTGACAGAATTCTTTCTCCTCTGGATGTCCCACCTTCTATTTCCTGCCTAACCCATAGGCCATAGGCTTTTTAATTGACAGGTGAGGCATCATACACTACACAAGATGATCTCTCTACAACAATACATTTTACATTCATAAATCACTCAATGTAAGCAAAAAGCTATTATACTATACTGCTATAATTTTGTACACCACAAAGACAGAAAATTTTACTAATATGACAGAGTGTTTTGAAAAATGATTTTTAACAGATTACCACTTTAAAAGGTGTTAAAATGAACAAACAAGCAAAGTAATATTCTGCAAGGAAATGGGTGTTTATTTTTTAAAAAAGCAATTTCATTACCTCTATATCCAGTCATTATCCTGGTTATTGTACTTCTAAGAAAAAATACTAAGAAGGTAATGAATCAAATATAAGATCTTACCAGTATCTTGCATATAGTTGGACGAGCACTAGAATTTACCTAGTGGCCTTTGTCACTCATTGCTACCCTTACAGGTGCCATTTTTAAAAAAGCAATTTCATTACCTCTATATCCAGTCATTATCCTGGTTATTGTACTTCTAAGAAAAAATACTAAGAAGGTAATGAATCAAATATAAGATCTTACCAGTATCTTGCATATAGTTGGACAAGCACTAGAATTTACCTAGTGGCCTTTGTCACTCATTGCTACCCTTACAGGTGCCATTTAAATTCTACCAATGAGACTCGTTCTTGTGAATTATTAGAATCCAAAGCAGAATATTGTTTTATTTTTAGTTCTGTCTTGCAAGAAAGTTAAATTGGATGTTAAAAGACCCCACTTTCCATGGTCAGTTTTCCACTCAGAGAACAGACCGTCTTGAGTAGAACAGTAAATGAAAAACATGGCACTATGCTGACTATCACAACTCTGATGGATTTGTTCCAAAACAAGTAGAAGCTCTACACATTCCATTAGAAGGAAAGAATAGAGACAGGAAGAGGAGAGAGGAAGAAAGGGAGGAGGGGAAGGAAGGGGGAGAGAAAGGGGAAGGGAAGAAGGAATAAAGAATAAGGAAGGAAGGAAGGAAGGAAGGAAGGAAGGAAGGAAGGAAGGAAGGAAGGAAGGAAGGAAGGAAGGAAGGAAGGAACAGAGGGAGGGAGGGAGGGAGGGAGGGAGGGAGGGAGGGAGGGAGGGAGGGAGGGAGGGAGGAAATGTGTGAGAATAACTTTTACTAAAATTACCACTTAACTTCGGAAATGAAACTTTGGCCAGACCTTGTAACCAAGTTAATGATATGTCTTGAGCTCATTCAAAGCTACGCATTCCATCCATTTCCCTACTGATACCAGGCCTATTTAACTTTAACTTGCCTTTCAAAAACAACATAACCAACCTTACAATGTGTGTACTTCCCAGGTAATCATATTTTACAAGCTAAGTTTTAATCTTTCTAGTTTTTTTATGTTTATGAATGCTTTACTGGTATGTACCTCTGTATACCACTTGTAGGCCAGATCCCCATGGGAGCCAGAAGAAGGCATCAAATCCCTGAAATAGGTATAGGTATAAGCCACCATGTATGTGCTAGGAACCAAACCTGGGTCCTCTGGAAGAGTAGTCAGTTCTCTTAACCACTGAGCCATCTCTCCAGATACAACATTTCAGCTTCAATCCTAAACCATGTACTCTTCTCTGCCCTTACACAAAATAGGATATGGCAGTGAGAGAGAGAAACAGAATGTGTGAGTGAGTGTGCGTGAGAATGTGTCTGTGTGTGTCATCTGTGTGTGTCAGGGTTTGGCTTAAAGCAGCCAAAAGTTGAAAGTAACCTATGGAGGAACCCATGGTGCTGGCCACATATGTGGCAGAGGAGGGCCTTGTTGGACATCAGTGGGAGGAGAGGCCCTTGGGTCTAAGAGTGTTAGATGCCCCAGTATAGGGGAATGCCAGGGAGGGAAGACGGGAGTGGGTAGGTGGGTGCGGGAATATCCTCATAGAGGCAGGGGGAGAGGGGATGGGATAGGGGGTTTCCAAAGGGGAGACTTGGAAAGGGGAAAACATTTGAAATATAAATAAAGTATCAAAAATTTAAAAAAAAAATATTCCAGAATTTTGTAAGCAACATGTGGCTATAGATTAATAAAATCTGAAGTTTGGGTCAGCAAAAGAATTTATTCTCTTGTAAATGTTACTAAATATTTCCATAGAAAGAACATTTTCACTCCTTCCCCATACCATGTTCTCTATGCTATTCAATAAATACTGAGCAAATCTCTTTGTTATAAACAGAGAGACATCAGAAACACACAACATGCTATAGACAGGCCACAGACCATAAACTATACACAATTATAAGATAAAGAGAGAAAAGTGGAGTGTAAATTTCACTTTTATTTCCTCAGATGGAGGGATGAGATGAGAGCCATACCAAAGCTGTGCAAATGCATGGCTTGGGCTGAGCCCAGAGCATTTCTTTCTCTGTTCTAACTATACCTAGGACTCAGCCTGGAAGCTTCTAGACTCTGTTCAACCTAATCTTTCAAGCTGACTGATTCAATCTGGCTTCTCTTGGCTTCCCACTAAATTGCTCTGCCTAACTTCATACTAACTTTGGCAGTATGTTCTAATCTTCTGGCTCCTTCTCATTCTCTGGCTTGTTCTGTCTTCACCTGTGTCTAGCTAATGTTCTCTGTCACCTGTCTTTATAAAACTGTCCTGCTAAAACTTCCTCACATACCACCAGCACCTGTGTCTCTCTTGTTCTCTCTGCACTCTGTCAATGTAAAACTGTCACAGCAAAACTCACACACACACACACACACACACACACACACACACACACACACACACACCCCACAGCTGCCACCGCCACTGCCCCCACCACGATCTATATCTAGCTTGTTCTCTCTCCCTCTACTGTTCTTAAGTATCCTACTACAACAATCTCTAGATATCCTACATAAGAAGGTGACCTTAAATCTAGTCATATAAACATGATAGAGGCCTTTAAAGAGGAAATGAATGAATCCCTTAAAGCAATACAGGAAAAACACAATCAAACAGGTGAAGGAAATAAAAACAAAATGTTCAAGACCTGAAAATAGAAGTAAAAACAATAGAGAACACAAACTGAGGGAATACTGGAAATGGAAACGCTAAGAAAGAAAACAGGAACTACAATGCAAACATCACCAACAGAATACAAGAGATGGAAGAGAGAATCTCAGGCATAGAAGATACAATTTAAAAAAAAAAAAACAATATATTGATCAAAGAAAATGTTAGATCTCAAAAATCCCTGACACAAAACATCCAGGAAATCTGGGACACTATGCAAAGACCAAAAGTAAGAATAATAGAAGAGTCCTAGCTCAAGGTCCAGAAAATATTTTCAACAAAATCATAGAAGAAAATTTCACTGATCTATAGAAAGATATGTCTATAAATATAAAAGAATCTTACAGAACACCAAATAGATTGGACCAGAAGAGAAAATCCTTCTGCCACATCATAAGCAAAACACTAAATTACAGAACAGAGAATATTACAAGCTACACAGGAACAAAGCCAATAATATATAAAGGTAGACCTATCAGAATTACACCTAACTTCTCAACAGAGACTCTAAAAAGCAGAAGGGTCTGGGCCTACAGACCCTAAGAGACTACAGATGTCAGCCCAGGCTACTATAACCAGCAAAACTTTCAATCACCATAGATAGAGAAAACAAGATATTCCATGACAAAACTGTGGTAGTTTGAATATCCATGGGAAGTGGCACTATTAGGGCTTTTGACCTTATTTGAATAGGTATGACCTTGTTGGAGGAAGTGTGTCACTATCTAGGTTGGCTTTCAGGTCTCCTATGGTCAGATTCCACCCACTGCAGGAAAGACCTTCTTCCTGGCTACCTGCAGAAGAGAGTCTCCTCCTGGCTTCCTTCAGATTAAGATGTAGAACTCTTGACTCTCCTAGAACCAAGTCTGCCTGGAGACTGCCATGCTTCCCACCATAATAATGTACTGAACCTCTAAAACTGAAAGCCAGCCCCAACTAAATGTTTTCATTTATAAGAGTTACCTTGGTCATGGAGTCTCTTCACAGCAATGAAACCCTAAGATCGAAGTTGGTACTAGGAGTAAGGTATTGATGTGATAGGCCTGACCATGCTTTTGTTTGGAAGAATGTCAATTTGGGAACTTTAGAAAGCAGCAGAATGTTTTAAGTGGGGCTTAATGGGCCATACTATAGAAACATGGAAGACGGTGGTGCTGAGGATGATTTAATTGTGGGGGTCTGGCTATAGATGTTTTGAGGAGAGTCTCAGTATGTGGCCTAGAGACTGTTCTTGTGATATTTTGGTGAAGAATGTGGCTGCTTTTTGCCTTTGTTCAAAGAGTCTGCCTGAGACTAAGATGAAGGGATTCAGATTAATTGTATTGATGAAGGAAGCCTCCAATCAACCAAGTTTAGACTCTGTCCTGTGGTTCACTCTTATGAAGAGCATTTTAATCAAGTACAGCAAGCTTAGAAATTAAAATTACAAAATGTATAGTTCAAGTATTAAAGTGGCACCAGGAAATGCAATGGAACTAAATCCTATGTTGAAGGATAAAATCAATTCAGGGAGTGGCGACTTAGAGGCAAGATCCCACTCAGCTAGGCTTATTGCTTATGCATTTGCAATTGGGCAAAGGATAGTTATACCACGTTAGTTGTTATTATTACCTGGTTATCATTTTCATTTGGACTTTTAATCTGGAATGGATTACAATTCAGAAATGGAGGGCATTCCTATGATCCAGATCTTGAGGCTAGAAGACGGAAGCTTTTATTCCAGATCCTGAAGAATAGTGACCATGAAAAGCTTAGGTATAGGCATGGTGGTAGATGCTTTTAGTCCCAGAAGACAGAAGCAAACTGATCTCTGAGTTCAAGGCCAGCCTGGTACAGAGCAAGTCCCAAGTAGAGAAAAGCTTAGGTCCAGTCATGGTGGTTCATACCTTTAATCCCAGCACTCAGGAGACAGAGGCATGCAGATCTCTGAGTTCAAGGTCAGTTTACAGAGCAAGTTTGAGGACAGTCAAGCTTAGGCAGTGAAGGGGTTGGAAAACAGAAAGCCAGTAATAATGTAATAGAACAAAAGGGGCATGTTCCTGCCCCAGCAAGCAGCAGAACTTGGCAGCTTTGGCCACATGGCTCTGGCTTTAGAGTCAAGAGTAGAAGGGGTAACTGGGATAATTGATGCTGGTTAGCTGGGACTTAGAAACTTGTGATGATTAAGAAGAGACCAGCATCACTGAGTGAAATCTTCTGGGAAGTATTTTCTGAGAGCACAAAGAGTCTGTGTTCCAGAGATAGTCAAAGTTGTGCCTCATGCTGCAGCTGGACTTGGTAATATATAATAATCACCCAGGTGATATGGTTTTGAAGGCATGAAGGTGTCATGGAAATCAGCTGAGGCTTAGCACTGTGAGAGGCCAGGAAAGGGCATTGGTGAGGGTACAGCCTCAGTTGCAGTTGACAGCCAAAGACTGAAGGGATCATGCAAAGAAGTTGGCACCATGAAGAGAGTCTATGAGAGGCTATTGGTGAGGCCTGATTGCAGAGAAAGACCCCATATGGAGATGCCAGTACCATGAGATGACCACCAAGAACAGCAGCAGCAGTGAAGCGTAGTTAATCAGAGCCTAAAGAGCTACAGAGGGCAAAGCTGGAGAAGTGACTCAAGTCCTTTGTAGGAGCTCAGAAATCCATGGGTGGATCCCAGACATTGGAACAAGAAGATGTAAGGTTGAAGTTGTCTTGGAAACCCCAAGATGTGAAGATGCCAGAGTCATGGGATACCTACTAAGGAATGCTGCTGACAGCTTTCCCCTTGCTGGGCTGCCTTGTCTGGCCTCAGTGGGAGAGGATGTGCCTAGTCCTACTGTGGCTTGATGTGCCAGGGTGGGTTGGTACCCATGGGTGTCCTCCCTTTCTCTGGGAAGAAGAGGAGGGGGGATGGGGAAGGGAGTGTGAGGGTGGGACTGGGAGGAAGGGAGGGAAGAGAGCTGCAAACAGAATATAAAGTGAATAATAAATTAATGGGGGGAAAAGACAAGCTGTATAAATCTAGAAAAGAACTCCAGAAGTACAGCTTGTGGTAGATACCAGGATAGTTCACACAATTTGACGTGCATTCTAGAAATATTTTTTAACAAAAGTGCAGCAGTACCATGCTTGCTCGCTTGTATTTTCTAATTCCAGTACATTATGACTACCTTATACTTATTGTATATTTTCCTATCTGACTGATTCCCTTATTATTGAAATCTTAAGGCATTTCCAAATCCTACTCATGTAAAAAGCATGTTATGAATGTTAGAGTTGGGGGGAAAAGGTGTGTCCTAAGGGCATGTCTGTATTCCAGCCAGATCCCTGTATCAAGAACATGTCTGCATTCTGATTGGATCACATAGACCTAGAAGGTCTTTGGATGTGATCGCTTGCCAAGGTAGCCATGTTGCTGGATTAAAATTCATCCATAGTGGAGAATTCAAACTTGGGCTGCTAGCAGCTTTTCCCCTTTACTCTTGGTCCAGACTACCGAGAGAAAGACTTCCTTTTCATTCCTTAATGCAACACTGAGCAGGCAGGAGAAAGAGAGGGAGGGAGGGAGAGAGGGGGGGGAGGAAAGGGAGAAATGAAATTGAAAGGGAGTTGAAGGAAGAGCTGGAGCAAACGGACAAGCCAGTCAAAGCTTTCTCTTTGTCAGGATGTGACATTTTTGATTCTCAGGGTACATACCAATTACTCCACTTTCTCATAAATAACTAGACTCTTATTAATCTTCAGGGACCAGTATAAAATGCTGGAGCATTCAGTCAAATGCTGTAATTTCATGAAACATCTGTTAGGCTCATTTGGAAGGCTGTCTCCTCCAAACATATTTAAACTAACCCAGGAAGTTTCAAAGGTAATTTTACAGATGTTCTTGCTCTGTTCTAAAGCAGAATATGTATAAACGAATATGTAAACTAGGTGAACCTGCAAACATTTAAACTGTCGATAAAAGTACCAAAGGAGAATCACAGGAACGAGTTAGCTGTGGTGGCAGTGCTCCTTTGTCTGACCCAGGCAAACGAGCCTTTCGCTCCATTTGCCATTCCAGACGATTCCAGCAGTCTGAGTACTTCCCTGCTGCTGTCTTGCATGAAGATCATGGGGAAGATTAACTTTCCTTTTGGGAACACTTCCCAGTTTATTTTTTTTTTTTTAATGCTCAAAAAATCAGTGTTTATGTACAAATATTAAAATCAATGCAACAATAGCAACTTCCTCTTGAACATTGGATACTAAAACTTGTTCTGATTGTCACTAGTTTCTCTCATACTCACAGGGTACTTAGTTCAAACTGGGACAATTGCAATCACTGGTCATCTAAGAGGAATATTAATATCTACCATATTTAACAA
>CM052718.1:13140629-13159930 GCA_028551405.1 Uromys caudimaculatus
AAAAAAAAAAAAAAAAAAGTAAGTCCAGCTGTTGAAAGAAAATTCAATAACACTTCCCAGTTTAAAACAAAGAAAACTGAACAAATTTCCTTTCATAAGGTGAGTCTGGGTTTTGCAATCAAATAATTTTGAACACAGATACTGTGTTCTATAAAATCTCTCTTAACTATTGTATATTTTTTTTCCTTACTCTAGCTTTACCTATTAGACTATTAAAGAAATATGTGCAAAAACTGAAGTGTTTCCAATACCTGCTACTTTCAGTCCTGTATCCTTCTACAGTAGGAAAAAGTAGCTGGAGGCTCTCACAAATCCAGGCACGCTTAGGGCGCAAGCACGTGGATGTTAGTGGCTGATATCGTCACTAATTTGGTGGCAAATATTTTAAACGTTTTGCCATCCTCCATAATTCTATATGCTTTCATATTTAGATCTTTCCCGACTTCAACACAGATAAAACTTCCGCCCTATCATACCCCTTTATCTGCATATTGAGGAGTTTTTAACTTGCTTTCTTTTCTTTATTTGGATGAAAGATCTTTAGAAAGGATATCTTATGGAGATAATATATTGTAGTGATACGTATAGTAAAGCCTATGTCTGGCTTTAGGTGAAATATATAGTAAACTAGAGCCTTTGTGTCTGGCTTGGAGTGGAGTGCCTCAGCAAAGTCCTTGCTATGTTTGGGTTAATCAGAAAAGGCTGAGAAATTGTTTTGAGACTATATGAACCTTGAAGAAGTGTTGTCTCCTGGGGAAGTCTGTATTTGGTACTACTTGAGAGCTTGCAGCTTCACAGACTTTGGTCCTAAGACACTCCTGGAAAACCTGGAGTTCTTACCTTTGGTTATGGATAGCATGGTCAAAAAGGACTGAGATGTGTGTGTGTGTGTGTGTGTGTGTGTGTGTGTGTGTGTGTGTGTGTGTGTGTGTGTGTGTGTTGTCTGCTGTCTCGGGCAGCAAGCGCAAAATAACTTTGGTGGTTAGAACCTTTCCCAGCCCAAATTAATTTTGTGTAATGACTAAATAAAGTAACTGGACTGAGCTAGTCAGGGTAAGTCTTTTTTCCAAGAAGTCTGGACACCTCTGCTCCTTCAGAAAATGAAGCCTAGCATCTCAGTGAGCTACTCTCTCTACTGTGGCACTTATGATCAACATAAACCAATAATATATCACTTGTGGTTCCAAAAGCATTTTAAAAGACAGATAAACAAATCCATATCTCAAGTTAATTGCTTTCTTTCCTCTAGTCTGAAATTGCTTAATTACTCTAAGCTTAAAGTGACTAACAGAAATAACTTATTCTGAGGCTGTTGTTCTTTGTAGAAAGTTTGTTGGTTAAGCTGTGATACAGTCTCCTGTTGCTGAGCAGTGATAACATTTTTCTCTCCTTGGAAGTGAAAATGTAAAATCTAACTTAAGATCTATTTCTTGGGTCCAGGTATGGTTGAGCACAGATACCATCTTAGCCCCTGGGTATCTAACAGGCACAGGTTGTTAGTTCAAGTCCAGGCTGGCTATATGACAAAATGCTGTCTCAAAGGCAAATAGCAAATAAATAAATAAGCTTTTGCTTCCTTTTCTAGTTCATGATGCATTGACTATTTGTCACAAAAATAACTTCTCCTGATATGAGAGTCCTAATGTATGTTTCTAAGTAAAATTGGTGCTTGCTGGCTTGTGGCCAGAAGCCATTTATGCTAATACTGAAGGCAGTGACTGATTTTCAAGAGGGAATCCATGAACTCACTCTATTTGCTTCTCCCTCTGAATCTAAAAGTGGCACACGACCTAAAGTGAGCCCCCTGTAAAAACGACTTTGAAGGAATAGTATAGGAACCCATCTATAGCCCTCAAAACTTGTATGTTGAAGTTATAGGCCCAAGGACCCAGAGTATAACTGAAGCATTTAGAGTCAGGCCTATAAAAATGATTACATTTAAGTGATCTCAAAGAGTAGAGTAGAAAACAAAAAGAAAAACTGTGTAAGGAAACAGAAAGAAAGCAAGGCAAAGAAATGGCTTCAGAACAAATAATACCTATTAACACACTGATCTTGTACCGCCCGCCCCCAAACCATAAGAAGAGCCACCATGTTGATGGTGCTCCTCCCTTCTGCTGCTTGCAGGGCAAGATGTAGAACTCATGGCTTCTTCAGCATCATGTCTGCCTGCATACTGTCATGCTTCCCACCATGATGATAGTGGACTGAACCTCTGAACCTGTAAGCCAGCCCCAATTAGATGTTTTCCTTTATAAGAGTTGCCTTGGTCACGGCGTCTCTTCACAGCACTGAAACCCTAACTAAGAGAGAAGTCATGGGTAAGTTGTGCAAATCACAACACTTAATCCAGTCTCTCCTCAAGACAGACCAAACCACACTAGATATTCACAACTGCCATGCTGGAAACGCCTACCTGGCAGACTACAGAATGAGGGGGAAAAGGAGGCAACACTGATGGAAGACTTCTCTGTCACTTATTCATCTCATGGGAAGTCTAGCCATGGTCTCGGATTACACATTGGTAGAGACAGAAACTTCTGTAAGCTTGATCCTTCTTGATCATGGGTGCTCAAAACTCCAGTGTATGGCCCAATAGATAAGACTCACTTACAGGTTCTAGAGTCTCCCAAAACAGGAATGCCAGTTGGGTACCAAGTGTTAAAACACATAAGCTTGTGGCAGACAATGCACATTCAAATCGTAACATGGGCAAACTGCAGGACCAGACGCTTATCTATGAGCTTTTATAAACTGTCCATTCATTCTTCCTTTGCTCACTGCAGGGCTTTATTCTCTACTTTGTTCCCCTTTCCTCTTCTCTGTTAATGAATTAAATGACTTTTTCATGCTGAATTTTTCTTCTTTTTTCTCCAACATGTCAGCACTAACCCATCACCTGGTCTCATTATAACTTTCTCATCCAGAAATCACTCTGTATCTCTATTTTCATTCATTGTGAATCCGAACGGAGGAGGAGCACAAGTTTTATGCAATTCAACTATCTTTTTTATTCAATGTGAATTATATTGTATCTAAAGTCATGCAGAGGCATGAACACAAACCCTACACGGAGGTCAAATGGCCTTCAAGCATGGGTCTAAATCACAGACGCAAATAAAATTTATATATGGCATTATGTATTTGCATAGAGAAGATATAGGTCATAGGGCTTCCCATTGTATCCAGAAATGATTACCTACCAGAGGCTTCATGAGGAAGGATCTGTCACTGTCTTACTAAAAGCACACAGTCCAGTGTGGCTCATGTTGTCCCTGATGGCCCTGAGCAAATAAGGCAAGGTGGGTGAAATGCCTGCTTTTCGATTTCTCACCTCAGCTTTTCTATTTCACACCCTTCTGCTTAACCATCTTGTTCCGTTTTATTTTATATCTTACAGCAGCAACAAAATGTTAAAATAATAATAATAATAATAATAATAATAATAATTATGAGAATGAAAGGAGTCTAAAAAATAAAAATAAATAAAAATCATGCATGTTAATTTTTTTCTCCTTCTCTGTCAAGGCTCCAGACTCTCCGAGTCCTTAGCTACTTCCCTGCCTTCCATGCGAGGATACACTATTCTGAGCTTCATGGAGAATAAATAATGCATGAAATTTAGAAATGATTTATTCCAAGCTCAAACGTGTTTGAAGAATATCTATGGGCAAATAACATCTACAAAGAAAATATTAGAAAACAGTGCTTATTCAGAAGGAAAACAGAAGTCTTTGGACAAATGTAACATTCTTCTTCAAAGACATTACGGTATTTGTTTTGGCTGCTGTGACATATCCCAATAAGCTGATGACAAAAACAAACAAACAAACAAACAAACATATATTTTGGGTTGTTTCTTAAACAACTCCAAATTTTGGGAGCTATAATTCTGAATTTAGGGCTTCAGGATGGTCAGATTCTAAAAAGGACTCTTCTACATCTGAAATTGCCCTTTTCGTGTGTCTTAATATGTGGGCATTGGGAGTCCTTCTTGTTACAGCATAGATCACATAATAAAAACAGCAATTTTTTACAGCCTAATTATTTCCCAAAACTCAAGTTCCCAATACCACTTCATTGTGAGCCAACATTTCAATACAGTAAAGTGAAGGGGAAGAAAGTAAAGACAGCCAACCCACAACATAAAGTAGTGTGAAAAGGGTTTCTACCTCACAAGCAGTTCAACATTAATTGGGCATTCTAAGAAATTCCATTTTTCTCTTTTATTGAGAGCCCTACAAAACAAAATAATATCATATCTCAAATAGGATTACTTATGGTCCTATCGGCAGACAGATTAGTTGAATAAATGTCCTTCTTTGTTCCCTTGAAAACCCTAGGATTTTACCTTTTATAATATGATTTAGAGGCATGTGGTGGGGCAAAATTGATTTCTGGAAAAGTGTGTATCTCCAAAGAGCCATTTTTTATAGCTTTGTACACAATTTTATTGATGCCCTAATCTTGAAAACCTGTAAAGATGGCTCGTTTGTAATGAAAAATCCTTAACTGCTCTACCCGTTTGCTTGGAAAGATAAACATTTCTGTCCTGTTTAAAGCTCATAACTCACTGTAATTCTAAATCTTACACTGTACCAATCAAGTTAACCATTAGAGTGCCTGACAGTAGTAATTTATATTTGCAATATAACTCCACCATGCAATATTTGAAAATGCTTACATGTGATGTGGAGTTTTTAAATTTTCTCCTATTAGTATATTTTTATTCACAATAATTCTAAATCATAATAGAGGAAGATAAGAGACCTAGATCTTCCCTTGGATGTCTCATGTATGTTCTCATCATGTTGAAATATAATTATCCCAGTATGGAAAATGAAATGGAGACAAAGTTAAGTGAAAAAGATTAATAACATCAATCCATAAATAGTAGGTGATTTTAATACCCACTTTCTCCAATAGACAGGTCATTTGGACATAAAATAAATAAATATCAGAATCAATTGACATCACACATCAAACGGACATAATAGATATCTACAGAATATTCTATCCAAACACCAAAGAATACACATTCTACTCAGGAGCACATGGATGTTTTTCTAAAAAGCGATCACATCCTGGGACAAAACATAAATCTTTACAAATTCAAAAGGATTGAAATCACTCTGTGTATCCTATCTGACCAAAATGCAATAAAACTTAAAAAGGACAGCAAAACAAAAAAATCTTCTGATAATACATAAACTCATGAATATTAAACAACCAATTACTGATGATGAATGAGTTAAGAAAAAAAAAAGTCTTCCTGGAACTAAATTAAAATGAGAACACAACACAACAAAACCTCTGAGGCACAGTGAAAGCAGTTCTACAAGGAAAATTTATAGCTCTAAGTAGCTACATTAAATAATCAGAGCTAACCTAGTCCCATCACTTTGTGTCAGCCACATATACCTAGAGCTCTTCCTATCTGGGATCCCCAGTGGCCACACCAGGCCGGGACTCAGGCCATCTTCATTCTCCTTCCTGTCCTCCATTACAGACTTGCCTGTCTCACCGCAAGACCTGTAGCAGTCTGCTTGCAGGTGCCCTGCTTCTCACCCTACCTCCACTCCTGGGGGACTCCAACGAACTTCTCGACTATCTCCTCTAGTTCATTCCCATTCCTTTGTTTTTTCTACTGTCCTGGCTAGTCATATGTCAACTTGACACAAGCTAGAGTGGCCTGAAAGGATAAATTATCAATTGAGAAAATCCCTCTCCAAGATCCACCTGTAAGGCATTTTCTTAGTGACAGAAGAGAAAAGGTTCAGCCCACTTTGGGTTGTGCTATCCCTGGGCTAGTGGTCCTAGGTCCTATAATAATGCAGGCTGAGAAAGCTGTGAGGAGCAAGTCAATAAGCAACATCCCTTCATGGCCTCTACATCAGCTCCTGCCTCCACATTCCTGCCCTGTTTGAGTTCCTGTCCTGAATTCCTTCAATGGTGACTACAATGTGGAAGTGTAACCAAATAAACTCTTTCCTCCCCAACTTGATTTTTGGCCATGGTGTTTATTGCAGCAGTAGAAACGCTAACACAGCCACCAATAACTAGAAACATTTTCTCTCTATGACTCTAAGTTCACACTATTCTACCTACCCTCCTTTACGATTTCATCTCTCAGTCCTATAGTGGCCTCCTCGAAGGTGCCCCTCCTCCCTCCTCACCTTCATTCAGTTTAGAACACAACTCTTAATACAGACCATGGTCTCACCTAATCCTTTTATCCTTGCATCTTCAGACATCTTCTTTGTCTTACTGCAACCTACTAGCATTAGTTTTCTCCAACCACACCACCAACTCCCTGGGGACCCGACCTCTTGTGTAGTCAAGATTCTCTTAGCTCTTTCCCACAGCCACTCTCAACCTTTCCTCCAAGCCTATCTCTAATCATCTCTGCCACCCACCAACCAGCAGAAACACTTTCTACCAGACAACCTACTGCAACTACCTTTTCCTAAGCTCTAAAGAGGGCAACAGAAACTAAGGAACGGAACACTCACCTAACAAAGACAGTATCAGACATCGACACCTCAATCCTCAGGATTCCACATGTCTAGTTACTAATGGAAAAAGACAAATGTTAAAAGACAAAACAACTAGAACTCAGTAATCCAACTAAAATAGGCCATGAGAAATTCAATATATCTGAAGCACAAGGCAAAAATTTCAAAATAACAACTATGAATATGTACATGTGCTTTAAAGAGGATATCAGTAAATCACAAAAGTCTGTGGAAACACAAACAGTGGAATGAAATAACTAAAATAGTTTAAGGCATGAAATCAAAAAGAGAATCATTAAAGAAAACTTACTCAGAAACAAAACTGGAAGCGAAAATTTAGGAAGTCAAACAGAAACCTCGGGTGGTTCTCACCAAGAGAGTACGAGACATGGAAGAAAGAATCCCAGGATTCAAAGACAAGATAGAAGAAATGAATACCTCACTTAAAGAAAGTGTTAAATCTTTAAAAATTCAGGCACAAAATATCTAGGAAATCTAGGACACTATGAAAAGACTACATATACAAAGAGATAGAATAGAGGAAGAAAAAGCCCAGGTAAAGATAGAGAAAATATTTTCAGTGTATTCATAGAAGAAAATTGCCCCCAACCAAAAGAAGGAGATGCCTATCAAAATATCACTAACAAATATAAAAAAACAAATAGCACCAGAGAAGAAATTCCCCATGACACATAATAATCAAAACACTAAATGTACAGAAAAAAAGAAAGAATATTAAAAGCTGCAAGAAAAAAACACCAAGTAACATATAAAGACAGACTCATTAGAATAACACCTAATTTCTCGGTGAAGACTCTGAGAGCCAGAAGGGGCTGGATGGATGGTCTACAAGCTCTAAGAGATAAAGATGTCAGACCAAACTACTATACCTAGCAAAACTATCAATCACAATTGACAGAGAAGAAAAACATTCCACAATAAAAACCAAATATAAGCAGTATCTATCTACCAACCTAGTAATACAGATGACTCTAGAAAGAAATCATCAGTCTGAAGATGTTAACCACATACAAAAGGACAGAAGGAATCAGTAAAGCAAAAGAGAAAGGAAAGCTCACACCCTACCAACAATAAACACTGCTCATTGATAACTTTCAATACCAATGGTCTCAACCTTCCAATAAAACAACACAGACAAACAATAGATCCAACTTTCTGCTGCATCTAAGAAACACACTTTGCCATCAAGGATAGACATCACCTCAAGGTAAAGGGATAGAAGTGGTATTCCAAGAAAATAACCCAAGGAGTATGCACACTTAGCTCTAACTTAATATACGATAAAAATAAGACGTCATACCTAGATGGGAGTGGGGGAGGACATCCAAAAAAACACAAATATAATAAAAAATAAAAAGACTTCATACCAAAGCTAACCAGAAGAGATAGTAAAGGACACTACAAACTTATCAAAAGAGAAACCCAACAAGAGGATTTTGCAATTCTAAACATTTATGTGTCAAATATAAGAACATCTATGTTCTTAATAGAAACACTAACTAATACGGCTAAAATCACATATTTACCTTCATGCTGTGATCGTGGGTATCTTCAATAACCAACTGTCACCAACAGACAGGTCATCCAGACAAAAACTAAACGGAGAAATGCTGTAGCTAAAATATTATAAATCAAATAGACCTAGCAGATACACTTCAAAAAACATTTGACCCAAACACAAAGGATGCACTTTGTTCTCAGCAGCTCATGGACCTTTCTCCAAATTGGCCACATACTTGGACACAAATCAAGTCTCAAGTTATATAAGAAAAAATGAAATAACACCCTGAATCCTATTTGATTGCCATGAATTAAAGCTGCATATCAACAACAACAGAAAGTATAAAACTAATGGAAACTAAATAATTCACTTGAAACCATACTGTCCCTGAGATGACCACTCCTAATAATGACACGGAGACTTTTCATTAATTATCAATGCTTAAGGCTTTTGCTTTAACCCATTTACACCAATCTACCTACTGCCATGTGGCTCATCCCCTCTCCTCAGTCCCTGTATGACAGAGCTCCTCTCCTTCTGACTGGCGAGATTCTCCCTCTGACTCTTTCCCAGAGTTCCTCTCTCTGCCCACAAGTCCCAGCTATCCTCTCCTGCCTAACCATTGGCCATTCATCTCTTTAGTAAACCAATCAAAGAATGCCTTAGGCAGGTGAGGAAGGACAGAGAAACATCTTACAAAAAGATTCTCCCTACGAACCACTGTATGAAACAAAATGGGTGGAGACAGAAATCAAGAAGAAAATTCAAAACTTTTTAGAAATGAATGAAAATGAAAACACATCTCCAAACATATAGAACACAAGGAAGACAGTTCTAAGAGGCAATTCATAGCACTGAGTGCATACATGCAAAGACTATTGGGAGGGGGAGATCTCATATTAGCAATTTTGTGACACACTTGAAAGCTCTAAAGGATGAAAGAGTCACCGCCATTTAGCACACAGTTTGCCATGGCTTCGTGACTCTTGCTTTTTCGTTCTCTTTATATCCTGCTTTCTCCTCAAGGGAATCTGTGTTCTTTCATTTGTCTTTGTTTTCTGCATGGCAGAAACATTTTAGTATTAATCAGTGGTGACTGAGGATATCCTTGAGGTAATGTCATATGTCAAAATATTTTTTTTTTTTGCCTCTGAAAACAAATCTTCTGAAGAATAATTCTAGAATGTAAAATCATACATCTTTTAGTTATACTGCTGCTTGGGGGAGTTTAATGAATATGCTCGTGATATAGAATTAACCAGAAGAAATAAAAAATAATGCTCTCTCAAAAAATGAAGACAAGAGTTCGAGTGCATTTTTTAAAAAATGAAAAGAACGTTGACATACTTCATTCAAGATTATCGTGTGTGTTCTCTGTTTATCTATTTATCTATCTGTCTCTCCTTTTCTACCATATGAAGGCTTGGTTTTGACATTGACATGGTTCACTTCCTTGTATTTTTAAAACTCCCTGAATGTGAAAATTTGCTAATGTCATATACTGTTTTGCAAGTATTTTAGATGTATCAAAAGTGAAATATAATATACATAAATACACATGCATTTATTGGAAAGTAGAAGATAGCATGGGATTTTCTGTAGGCATCAGTAGCAATTCTAATGAAATTCCAGTTTGCTTTAACAACATCCAGTGACCACAGAATAAAGTATAATCCCCTGACCATTTGTGGTGCTCCCCATGAGCTACCTGCTTGTCACTGGTTATTAGAACCTATTCTGAGCACTCACCATGTGCACTCTGTATACTCTCTGAAAACACAGCACACACTCTGGCTTTTAGTTCCTTCTTAACTTTATTTTTCCTGCTTGGAATATCTACTACCTCTTACCTCATTCAAACTAGATTGCTCATTGTTATGTCCGAAACAGCTGTTCTGTGCTTTTATGTAATGTTAATTTCCTGTTCTCTCTGCTTTCCCGCCTGCTAGGCTGCACGTTTATTTTGATGAACATTTATGCTTAATTTGCATTCTGTCTCTAAGGGCTTAGCACAGGACTTTGCATTAGTTGTGGAAACTAGCTCTAGTTATAGCCACAGTACTGCCAAAAGTGAAGGACAAGACCCAACAGAGTCACGTGGTCTTCAGGATAGTTAACTGACTCCCAGAAAAGAGTACAATAACAAAGAACAAAAATATTCCCAGGCGACAATATAAAATTCAAAATGTCTGACGTCAGAAAACAAAAGAAGGCATATACAGAAACTGAAAGATGCAACTAGAATGAGGGTAAAGCCTTACCAACTGAAAACAAATCAAAGCACAGCAGCATACTGCATTACGTCCACTTTATGCCTAAAATATTTTTTAAAAAAATCAAAAAGTCAGATAGCACATTTTAACAAAATGGGGGGAGAAAGAATTGAAACTTTTATATATACTATTGGTGGGGGTATAAAATAGTATAGTTTGGAAAACAATCTAGAAATTCATTAAATAACTGTGACAGTTTGAATGAGACCACCTCCAGCAGATAGACACAGCCCCCAGTTGAGGGATGGGGCCACCCACCCATCTCAAAGGTTTTAACCCAGAAATGTTCCTGTCCAAAGGAAGAACAGGGACAAAAAATGGAGCAGAGACTGAAGGAAAGGCCATCTGGGGAATGCCCCACCTGGTGATCCATCCTGTCTGCAGACACCAAACCCAACACCGTTGCCATGGTCAAGAGGCACTTGCTGACAGGAACCTGGTGAGGTTGCCCCTTGGGAGGTTCAGCAAGCAACTGACCAATGCAGATATGGGTGCTTGGAACCCTGGTGGGGGAGGTGGCGGAAGGACTGAAGGAGCTGAGGGAATTACAACCCCATAGGAAGAACAACATCAGCTAGCCGGACCACCCAGTGCTCCCAGGGACTAGACCACCAACCAAGGAATGTACAGGAAGGGATCCATGGCTCCAGACACATAGGTAGCAGAAGATGGCCTTGTCTGACATCAATGAGAAGGGAGGCCCTTGGTTCTGTGGAGGTTTGATGCCTCAGCTAGGGTGATGCTGGAGGGGTGGAGCAGGAGAGGGTGGGTGGGTGGGGGAACACCCTCATAGAGGCAAAGGAGAGGAAGGACAGGGAGGGTGTAGCATGGCAGCTTGTGGAGGGGAAAACAGGGGAATATCATTTGAGATGTAAATGAATGGAATGATTAATTTAAAAAAAAAGTTTATAGCCTCACTCCACTTCATATTTGTTTCCTCTGCCTTGTACATATGGTTGAAGACATGATCTCTCAGGTTCGAGCCTGCTGCTGTGTCTGTCGTAGCTTGCTAAACAAAGATCAGCAACAGCCTTTATGGACAAAGAAATGTCCTGGGTCCCATTGCCTTTCTGAGTTCTTATTTTGAATGCTACAGATATATATTATTTGAACATATTCACTTCTTTGTGAATTAGTTCATTTGTAATTATGGAAACTCTCATATAATTCTGGTGGATTGTCTGTGGCAATACTCATTCGGACACCTTATTCACTAAGTGGAAATGCAAACGCTCCATTTACTTCTCTTGCCATGAGTCACCTCCTGCAAGGGGGAAAAAAATCTATAAAAATATAGTCTGCCTTGGTTCCACGAGTTTATCTTTTGATATTAGTGTAATCCTTTCAAGCCCTTCTAAGAGCTCCGCCCCCTGAGTTTTTCCCCATCCGATACTCTGCCTTATCACCGCAGAGTAAAACAATGAGCAGAATTTGGTCCACGATATCTGTAACATTTGTGTCATTCTACACAATCTTGCTATTTTAAAAAGCACTAAAATAGAATATAAAATATTTCTTAGCTCATTTATAAAATAATCTCTTCACAAGGATAATAATGTTACTAACTAGTGCTCTGGGAAGCATAAACAGAGAGGACAATTGTTCACTATTGATGTAGAAAGAAATATAAAAACAATAATAAGAACACTGCCAGGCATGGTGATGCACACCTTCAATCCCAGTAACCAGGAAGTTAGTCCTGCAGGAGGATCAATAAAAGTTCAAAGTTCGAGGCCAGCCTGGTCTACAGAGTGAGTTCCAGGACAGCCAGGGCTACACAGAGAAACCCTGTCTCGAAAAACCAAAAAAAAAAAAAAGTTCAAAGTTATCAGTTAGTTACACAGTGAGATCAAGGACAACCATGGCTACATGATGCCCTGTCTCCAAACATTTATGTGTGCACACACACATGCACAACACATGTGCATACACACACACATACACACACACACACACACACACATACACACACACACACACACACACACATACACATACACACACACACACACACATCCAACAGTTTTTACGGTGTGCTTTTTCCCTGCTTTTTATAAAAGAGTTTTTATTTTTTATAATTTCATTTTATTTTTACTTCTAGTAGGTGATGTGGTGGACATATTGTATCCATTTGGCCAAACAACCACAGTAACTTTTTTTACTAGAGTTCATGACATCCCTGACTATGGGCTTTTGACTGTATTTAAACTGCCAGATGTATCCACCCCTCCTGTCCAAAGAACATCAAATATAATCAGAAAGTGGTCAGTTACATCCTATCTTCGTCAGTGCTCTATTGCTGTGAAGAGACGCCATGGCTATGGAAGCTCTTATTAAAGAAAGCCTTTATTTAGAGCTTGCTAATGGTTTCAGAGTTCAGTCCATTTTCATCATGGCAGGGAGCATGGCGGCAGGCAGGCAGACATGGTGCAGGAATCACATCCAGTTCCTCTGGAAGAGCAGCCATTGCTCTTAACTGCTGAATCATATCCCCAGCCCCTCCATCCTGTTTTCTTGTTTAGTTGTTCAGTTGGTTGGTTGAGTTTGTTTGCTTGTTTGTTTGTTTGTGATAAAATGTGGCTATGAAACCTAGACTAACCTCAAACTAAGATTCGATTTAAGAGAGAGGAAAAAATATAGCAAATGTCCATGAATACTATTCAATTTTATCATGAAAATTAATATGCAATCTAATATCTTTCGTTACTTTTAAAAGTCTATAAATATTTCTAATTTTAAGTGTGCAAAGATGCTAATATAGTAACAAATAGTTGGCAAATTATAAACGTTCTGAAAAATGTACACTCTCAAAGTAATAATTTTTACTGATTTAATAGTTTTAAATCAGTCAGAATAGACTTATTTTCTTTCGACCCAGAAATCAAGTATTTGACCTGCTGGTAAGACTTTTACTTAGAAACATTTATTGTAAGTCTTTAAAAAGCTCTTCTTTCGCCAGGCAGTGGTGGCGCACGCCTTTAATTCCAGCACTTGGGAGGCAGAGACAGGCGGATTTCTGAGTTTGAGGCCAGCCTGGTCTACAGAGTGAGTTCCAGGATAGCCAGGGCTATACAGAGAAACCCTGTCTCGAAAAACCAAAAGGAGGGGAAAAAAAGCTCTTCTTTCATACTTGAACCAAAAATTTTACACTTATCTGACTAACTCCCTGAGGCTAACATGTAAGATTTACTGATGAGCCTGAAGCATAGACAAGATTCATTCGCCTCAGCATCTGAACATATCAGTTTGTGGAGACTTCAGAAAGAGGGAAACAAAGGGATTATCAACCAAGAACCACTTAAGAAACCCAAAGTAATCACAATCGAAGATGTGAGCTATGAGAACACAAAACCTGGGCTGACATGCCAGATCTTGGTATCAGCCGTGTATCCTCCAGTAGGTAGGAACCAATTCTGTGCCTCAGTTCCCTACCTACAAAGTGGGGAAAGTAACAGATCTCTTGTGGTAGTTTAAATACAAATGTCCCCGCCCCCATAGGTTTATATATTTGAATGTCTGGTTCCCAATTGGTGGACGGTTTAGGAAGAACTAGGAGGTGTGACTTGTTGGAGGAGCTGTGTCACTGGGAGTGGGCTTTGAGATTTCACAAACCCACAGCATTTCCCGTGAGCTCTCTCCCTGCCTCCAACTTGACAATCAGGATGCAAGCTTTCAGCTACTGCTGCAGCACCATGCCTGCCTGCCCCCTTCCATGTCAGTAGCCATGATGATCATAGGCCAATCCACTGAACCGTAAGCAAGCCCCCAGTTAAATGCTTTCTTTTATAAGATGCCTTGGTTATGACATCTTTCACAGCAATAGAAGAGTAGCTAAGATACAGGCAACGTGATCATTGATGTCCACTACTGGGATGCCTTTCCATTCCGACGATTAGGAGAGATGGGTGGCTATGTAACATGGAAGGCATTAAATATGGTGAGTGAGAAAAATATATCATTTTATAGTAGCATATAGTTAGCATGATAGCTCTAGTACAAACCTAGGAAGTAGTATTCTGGAAAACACCCACACAGAAATAATCATTGCTAAGACCCCACACCAGAAAGGATACTTTGTGTTCCATGTGTCTCTTCTGGGCACAGGATTGAAATAATTATTTGAGGACTATCCTTTTAAAACAATGCTTAAATTTAATTTTTTATTATTTTATAGAAATATACAAAGACAATGAAAATGCTGAGAGATAGCATAGTTAGGTTTTTCCATTGTTGTGATAAAATACCATGATCAAAAACAACTTGGAGAGTCACTTCCAGTTTCAATGATGGAATTAAGGGCAGGAGCTCAAGGCAGGAACCCGGAAGCAGGAACTGAAGCAGAGGCCATGGAAGAATATTGCTTACTGCCTTGTTCCTCATGGCTTGCTCAGTCTGCTTTCTTATAGAACCCAGTACCACATGCCCAGGGATGACACCACCCACGCCAATCATCAGTCAAGAAAATATACAACTGACTTGTCTGCAAGCCAGTCTTATGAATGCGTTTTCTCAATTGAGTTTCCCTCTTCACAAATGACTCTAACTTGTGTCAAGTTGGCAAAACCTGAGCCAGGACATAATCAATGGAAGTTGTGCAACAAAATGATAATCATAAAGGTTGTGTACAGTATGTAAACATTCTTCCAACAAATCTTAGGCCTACATAAAAGTGATCTACCACTAGCTTTCAACTCTTAGCAATCAGAAACTGTTGAACAGTTGTAACAAGAGATAGTGGGTCTCATTGACCTTATCAAGTCCATTGTTGTCTTCATCCTGATTTTGAAGAGGTGTCTACTCTTCTCTTCCTCTTTTCTCCCATTTTATGACACTCTATAATAGAGCACTTGATAGGACAAGGTCTTTTAGTATTGAATGCAGCCAGTGTGTGGCACTTCTAACTACAAGTAGCAATTTTAGCATTTTAGGAAGATGGTTTCAAACCATCAGTGATGGAAACTGCAATTTCCTAAACTAGAAACTGTGGTACAAGGTGTCTTACTTAGGGTTTCTATTGCTACAATGAAGCACCATGACCAAAAGCAATTGCGGAAGAAAGGTTTTGTGCAAGATGATAAGAATGGACCTGTGGGCATTTTTCTACATGCAGCTATGTAGTTTGCCAGCCCCATGTTTTGAAGATACTATGGGTTTTGGCTTCTGTTTTTGGTTTTTTGGGGGTTTTTCATTTTTGTTTTTTGTTTTTTGTTTTTATTGTTTTTGTTTTTGTTTTGTTTTGTTTTTTTGAGAGTGTACTTCTGCCTTCTTTATCAGAAATCAGGTGTCCATACATGTGTCTGGGTCTTCAATATAATTCCATAGATCTACATATCTGTCTTTATGCCAATACCATGCTGATTTTATTACTATCGCTCTGTAGTACAATTTGAAATTGTGGCTGATACCTCCAGCAGTTTTTTTTATTATTATTCAAGATGTTTTAGCTATCCTGGGTTTTTTGTGTTTCCAAATAAGGCTTCTGTATAGCATAGGACACCACAATTTGGACAAAGAGGTGGGCTACTGAATGAGGAAAGATTTTTACTGACTACACATCCAATAGAGGGATGATATCTAAAATATATAAATTTAAAAACTTAAATAAATAAATAAATAAATAACCTGAACATCAAGAAAACAACCCAGTTAAAATGGGGTACAGATCAAAACAGAGTATTCTCAAAAGAAGAAACAATAATAGCTGAGAAGTACTTAAAGAACTTTAGCATCTTTAGTCATCAGGCACATACAAATCAAACTATTTTGAGATTCCATATTACATCATTTCAGACTGGCCAAGATCAATAAAACAAGTGACAGCTCGTGCTGGTGATAGCATGGAACAAGGGGACACTCATCCACTGCTGGTGGAACTGAACACTTGTACAGCCACTATGGAAATCAGTGTGGAAGTTCCTTGGGAAGCTAAAAATTGATCTGCCACAAGATCTAGCTATACCGCTCTTGGACATATACCTGAAAAACTCTATGTCCCACTGAAAAGACACTTGCTCAACCATGTTTATTGCTGCTCTATTCATAACAGCCAGAAATTAGAAACAGACTAGCTGTCCAGATGTCTGTCGATAGACACATAAAGAAAACGTGGTACATTTACTCAACGGAATATTACTCAGCTGCTTTTTAAAAAATGAATTCAATCATGAAATTCACAAATAAATTGGAAATAGAAGAAAAGCATCCCAGGTGAAGTAATCCAGACCCCAAAAGACAAATATGGTATGTATTCACTTATATGTGGATGTTAGTTGTTAAGACATTGATAACCCAGCTACAATCCATATTATTAGGATCTAATACCCATGGTTAGGTATAGATCACCCTAGGAGAGGCAAATAGAATAGATAGCCATGGAGGGATGGTGGGGTGACTAGAATGGGAGCATCAGAGAGGAAAGGGGGGAGAAGAGCTGAGAGAGGAAATATGGGACAGAACACTTAAAACTAAGGGCCATTTGAGGGGTGGTATGAAAACCTAACACAGTAGAAACCCTAAAATATATACATATGTAAAATATGTATATCTAAGTGGAATCGCCAAATACGTGGGGAGTTGAAGCTCCAACTGGACATCTCTCATCACCAAATGAAGACTTCAGGAATGGGATATATATATATAAAGTTGCCAGCCCCTGTGGAAACTCCCAACAACCTAGACTATTGCCAAGGCTATGGCTGATTTCCACAAACTGATAGTAAATCCCTAATCCTGAAGACAACACCTTCATAACTCACTGAACAGGAAGAAGCTGGTACCTACCTAGAGCCTTCATGCCTACTGACTGGTGTTCAGGGCACTGGAAGGTACTCTGCATGCTACCAAAGGATTGAGAGTGAACAAATTTGTGTTTCTTGTGACTTTTCTTTGGCTCTTAGTTTTCCCGTTCATTTATTTGTTTTTGTCCTATTCTGGTTTGTTTGGTTGGGGGGGTTGTTTGGTTTTAGATAAGAAAACTTTGCTCTTATTTAAATCAAATATTTTGAAATTTTAAACACTATAAATACTAGTTCAAATTCAACACTGTGTGTCACTTAAATCCAAGGAACCATTTTTGACAAATAAAGATCACAGCTAATCCTTAATGGGCAGGAAGAGATTGTGATATAGATAGATAGATAGATAGATAGATAGATAGATAGATAGATAGATAGATAGATAGATATTCTCATATTCAAAAAAATATAGTAGTTTCCATTTTTCTACTGTCAGGTTTCTATACTGTCTAATATGTATCTGTTTGGTTTTTTTTTTTCTTTTTTTTTCTTTTTTTTTTTTCGAGACAGGGTTTCTCTGTATAGCTCTGGCTGTCCTGGAACTCACTCCGTAGACCAGGCTGGCCTCGAACTCAGAAATCCGCCTGCCTCTGCCTCCCGAGTGCTGGGATTAAAGGTGTGAACCACCAATGCCCGGCGTTTTTTAAAACATCCGCTTCGGGTTTTTTTTTGTTTTTTTTTTTTTTTTTTACTGTAAAATTTTTAATGACGAGACCCCACCAGCTGCGCAAAGTGATCCTGGAATCAAGCACCTTCCTCCTTGGCAATGCGGTCATTCTTGAGTGGCCCCATGAATGCTTTCTTCTCCTCCATGGTCTGGAAACGACCATTGTCAAACTTGGCGGTGGTGTCAATGAACTTCAGGTCAATCTTCTCCAGAGCCGACATTTGGTCTGGACCAGCAAGGACTTACGAAGAGTAAGCACTCACTTCTTGGTTCCCACCACACAGCCTTTGAGCATGATGAAGTCATTGGTCACCTCGCCATAATGGACAAAGTCACCCACTGAGTTGATGTTTTTATCAGACGAGTCATAGTCAGTAGATGCGTTGTTCTTGATCAGTTAACCATCCTTGATGAGGTATCCTTGACCAATCTTGTAAATCTTCTTGTTAATCTTTGTTCGGTGATGGTAGCCTTTCTGCCCAGCTCGAGCCACAGAGAAGGTTACACGGGCAGGGTTCTAGGTTCCAATACAGGCAACTTTGCGCAGACCTTGATGGGTCTTTCGGGGCACTTTCTTTGTATGCCAAAGACTGGTCACCCCTTTGTACCCTTTGCCTTTTGTCACGCCAGTGACGTCAATCATCTCATCCTGCCCAAACACCCAGTGCCTGTTTGGGTTTTTTGTTTGTTTGTTTGTTTGTTTGTTTGTTTGTTTTTTGATACTTTATTTACATTTCCAATGTTTCCCACTTTCTAGGTCTCCTCTTTAGAAACCCCCTATCCCCTCCTCCTCCCCCGCCTCTATGAGGGAATTCCACCTCCCACCCACTTCCGTATTCCCACCTTGACATTCCCCTTTGCTGGGGCCTCTAACACCCTCAGGCCCAAGGGCCTCTCCTCCCCCTGATGGCCAACAAGGTCCTCCTCTGCCACATATGTGGTCTGAATCATGGGTCCCTCCATGTGTATTCTTTGGTTGGTGGTTCAGCCTCCAGGAGGGGGGGGGGTGTCGGGCCAGTTGACACTGTTGCTCCCTCCATGGGGCTGCCGACTCCCTCAGCTCCTTCAGTCCCTTCTCCAACTCCTCCATCTGGGACCTCACTCTCAGTCTAGCAGTTACTGTCAAGTGAAACTTGGGTATTCCGAACTTTTGGGCTAATACCCACTTATCAGTGAGTACATACCCTGTTCGTTCTTTTGTGACTGAGTTACCTCGCTCAGGATGATATTTTCAAGTTCCATCCATTTGCCTGCAAATTTCATTAAATCATTGTTTTTAATAGCTGAGTAGTACTCCATTGTTTAAATGTACCACATTTTCTGTATCCATTCCTCTGCTGAGGGACATCTGGGATGTTTCCAGCTTCTGGCTATTATAAATATGGCTGCTATGAACATAGTGGAACATGTGTCTTTATTACATGTTGGAGCATCTTCTGGGTATATGCCCAGGAGTGGTATAGCTGGGTCCTCAGGTAGTATTGGCTTATGCTCTAAGATCAAGAATAGACAAATGGGACCTCATGAAAT
>CM052718.1:13166759-13195889 GCA_028551405.1 Uromys caudimaculatus
TGTCTGTTTGATTGTGTTTTCCTGTAATTCTTTAATGGATTTCTGTGTTTCCTCTTTAAAGGCTTCTGGCGTATTGGGGACTCCAGGGCTTGCTGTGGTAGGAGAGCTGGGTTCTGATGATGCCAAGTGGCCTTGGTTTCTGTTCCTTAGGTTCTTGCCCTTGCCTTTTGCCATCTTGTTAGCTCTGATGTTAGCTGATCTTACTTTCTGGCTATGGCTTTTCTCACCTGCAGGTCTCTGTATCAATACTCCTTGAAGACCAGCTCTCTCTGAGAGGTGTTTTTTCCACGCTCCTGGGTGAGTATCTTTCTCCTGGAGCTCCTTGACTATGGAACCCCGGTGGCCCAGGCAGACATCTCCTGCCTCAGCCACCACTGTTGGGATCCAGGGGGTTTCTATGCCCGCCTACCTCAGTCCCTGTGACTTGCAGGTTTGGGGCAGTTCCTGGTGAGCTGTGGAGCTTGTCTTGGGCCCACTCCCGGCTCTTCCAAGCTCCTGGGAGGGTATCCCTCTCCCAGCGCTAATCGGCTATGGAGCCCTGTGGCCCAAGCTGAGGTCCCCGGCCGCCGGTGGAGGCCAGAAGTTCCTGTCCCTCAGTCTCTGTGGCCCGCAGAAACCCTGGGAGAATATCTTTAAGGGTATTGTTTTCCTCTCATCTTAATAAAAACATGAACAGAGGAAGTTAGTTGCATCCATATCTCTGACTTTACAAACAAAAAGTGAAGGTGCTGTACACCACCAACAGACAAGTGACTGAGGTTGTGTTGGCAACGTAGAGTGTGGCAGAAAGGCAATAGAAACTAAATGTTGAGAACTTCCAAAAGCACCATAGACTGACAAGCCTGAAGAATGCAGGGTTCTTTAGAGAAACAGAGCTGATAAAATGAAAACACTCGGGGGGGGGGGGTTTATTAGAGTGTCGTACATGTTGTGGTCCAGTCAGTCCAACAGTCCAATAGCTGTCTCCTGAAGGAAAGGTCTAAGAACCCAATAGTGTTTGATCCACATGGCTGGATGTCTCAGCTGGTCTTCGGGATGCATCAGAATCCTGAAGAAGTAGGCTCTAATAATTCCAACGAAGGAATGAGCTTGCCATCAAGAGTGAGGGCAAGCGAGCAAAAGATCAAAAGCGTTTTTTATAGGCTGCCACCAGAAGGTGTGACCCAGATTTTGGGTGGGTCTTCTGGCCTCAAGTGATCTGGATTAAAGAGAGCTTTCCCATGTCTGATGACCTAATTACAAAAAATCCCTCACAACCCTGCCCATCGGTTTGGATTTTAATTCATTCCAGGTATAGTCAAGTTGACAACTGACAACAGCCATCACAGCACAAGACAGCCAGGACAAAACTGGGCTGGACTTGGTACAGCCTCCCAGATCCAAGTATTCTCAGGTACGAACTGACTGAGACACTGGGGAATAAAACAGTCGGAAATCCAGACAAGGAGAGAGAACACATAACCAGATAAACACAAGGATGGCTGCACCCTACAAAGAGCCTCCAGGCCCCAGACACTGAAATCCCTAGAGGTGGTAACCGACAGGTAGGTACCTCAGAGTGGGACACTGTAGAAGACTGAGTTCCAGAGAGAAGGACAGCAGCCTTTCTTCTTTGGAGTTCTATGCACCTGCACTCTCAACTGCACAGAACAAGGAGGAGGTGGGAAAACACATTTAACCAGTAAGGAGGAAATACTGAATGGTGTGAAACCATCTACTTCACTTTATTTCCTACTTTTTATTTTACACTTTTATTTTACATCTGTATTGGTTCTTCTGTTTTAGCTTGCATTTTTTTTTTTTTTTTTTTTTTTTTTTGGCCTGAGTAATAATTTATGACCGTCCTTTCTTTTTCTTAACCTCTAAAGGGTAGACCTCACACCCAGCAGTAGAAGGAAAACACAAAGTGAACTTAGCAGCATCTTTGGAGGTTGTTGTCAGGGCTTTTTTAACATTATAAGCCCTTGGCATAGAGATGACAACTTCTGATTTTGTGTTTTTATGAGATTACTGTGGGAATTTCTGTCTCTCTATGTCTATATGTGTTTCTTGTGCTTCTTCTTTGGCCCTTTTTCTTGTTTGGTTGTTTTGTCCTATTACAATGTGTTTGGTTTTGTTTTATCTTATTTTATTCTTCTTCTTTAGATGCCTGTTTGTTTTCTAACAAGAGACAGAAAAGGTGTGGGTTTGGGTGGGAGGGTGGTGGGGAGGAGCTGGGAGAAGTAGAGGGAGGACAACCATAACCAGAATATATTGTATGAAAAAATCTATTTTCAACAAAAGAAAAACAGAATAAAGCAGGGAATGGGACAATATATCAAATTAAAACAAACACCGACAAAGGTATCACCTTTTGTTGACACAACACCACGCAGAAGAAAGTTTACCAGCAATAGAGAGGTATGTGAGCATGCCCACGTGTCCAAGAACTCTGGAATATAATCAATAGAGCAAATATAAGAATCCATGAAGTATAAAGATGAGGTTAAATTTTAAGACTAAAGGCATAGAGAATCTATTCAATGAAATTGTATCAGAATTTTCCCAAATTTAATGAAAGAAAAATAAGAGAAAAGAAACAGTCATAAAAAAGAGAGAGAGAGAGAGAGAGAGAGAACACACTCAAATAGACATTATGAGAGATTAACACCCAAAGCATACCTTAGTCAGAATGTCAAAGGTAGAAACTGAAGGAACGATATGAAAAGCTGGTAGGGAAGAACACAAACCCACTTTTAAAAGGCAGATATACGAAAATAACACAAGACTTCTCCTCAGTGAGCCTAACGCCCAGGAAAGCACAGATGATCAATTCCAAGCCCTTACATTCGTTTACTACCACCCAGATTGCTAGATGAAGCAAAGATTACACTTAAAATTAACGAAAAAATAAAGGACATTGAAAGACAAGACAAACCAAGATCATTCCAGACAACCAAGCCAGCAGCACAGAAAGTGTGCGTCATCTATGAAAGAAGAGAAACCACAACCATTGAGCAAATATATATTCCACCCAACAGATACAGAATACATATTCTTCCAAGAAATCCATGGTACCATCTCTAAAATAGATCAGTTCCTGGGTCACAAAGCAAGTCTTAATAAACACAAGATAATCAAAATCACTTTGTGCCTTATAAGATTATAGCAAAATGCAGCTAGAAATTAACAGCAAGAGAAACAAACAGAAGAAAGGATACTTGAAGAGGGAATAGCACACACTTCAATGAAAGTATGTCGTGGTCAGTGGTGGCACACACCTTTGATCCCGCACACAAGAAGCAGAGACAGAAAGATCTCTGTGAGTTCAAGGCCAGGTTGATCCACAGAGTTCCAGGACAGCCAGACTAAAGGAAGAAACTTTGTCTCAAAAAAGTAAAAAAATAAAAATAAAAAGATGAAGTATGTCATTAAAGATATCAAACTTGAAAAATTTAAGTACCTAGAATAAAATTAAAATAATAGCACCCTTTATCAGAACCTCTGGCTTATGGCTAAGGCAGTTCTAGGAGAAGAGTTTGTAACTGTAAGTGCTTATAGAAGGGGTTGGAGAAGGGTCTGAAGGAGCTGAGGGGGTTTGCAGCCCCATGGAGGGAGCAACAGTGTCAACTGGCCTGACCCCCCAGAGCTCCCAGAGCCTGAACACCAACCAAAGAATACACATGGAGGGACCCATGGTGCTAGCCACATATGTGGCAGAGGAGGGCCTTGTTGGTCATCAGTGGGAGGAGAGGCCCTTGGGCCTGAGTGTGTTAGATGCCCCAGTGTAGGGGAATGCCAGGGAGGGAACACAGGAGTGGGTGGGGGGGGGAATACCCTCATAGAGGCAGGGGGGAGAGATGGGATAGGGAGTTTCCAAAGGGGAAAACATTTGAAATATATATAAAGTAAATACCCGAAAAATTTTTTAAAAAGTAAAAAAAATAAAAAATAAAAATAAATGCTTATAGCAACAGAGAGAGAGAGAGAGAGAGAGAGAAAGAGAGAGAGAGATTTCAAACAAACTAATACAAGACAAGAACAAATCAAACATAAAAGAAGTTATAGCCAGAAATAATAAGGAATAGCATAAAATAATAAACTAGAAACAAAATATAGAATCGATGAAATTAAATATCTTGTTTTTTGAAAAGATAAACAAACTTGACAGGCCTATGCCAAGCTAGCAGAAAAATAAAGACTCAAAGTAATCAAATTAAAGTTCCAATGAATTCAAAAACACTTTGAAAATTGTATTTTTTTAAAAAATGTCAAATGCAGAAAAATGGACAATTTCCTATGAACATGTAACCCATCAAAATTAAATCAAGTGAATATAAACAACTTAGATATGTAACAAACGATAAGCTGAAATAGTAGTAGAACATCTTCTAACAAAAAAAACAATGCCCAGGACTGTATAGATTCACCTTTAGATTCTGTCAAGCCTCCAAAGAAGAGCTGATGCCTACGCTCCTCATAATGTTCCAGAGACTAGAAAGGAACTCAGTCCAGCTCATCCCATGTAAGCAGGATTAACCTAATGTCGAAACTAGATAAGGATGCCAAAAACACCGAACAAAACTGCAGACCACGTGCCTTGACGGACACAAATGGAAAGATGTGACTAAAGCACTGGCCAACCGAATTCCCAAACAGAGTTATCACACACCATGACTAAGCACAGAGTTATCACACACCATGACTAAGCACAGAGTTATCACACACCATGACTAAGCACAGAGTTATCACACACCATGACTAAGCTGGTCTCAGCCCAGGGACGAACGTAAGGTTGCTTCAATACATCATCAATAAATGTAATTTGGCATGTAAATAGGCTATAGGGCAGAAATTAAACAAATATCACAGTAGAGACAGACAGACAGGACCTTGAACAAAGTCCCAGATCCATTCATGGCCTAAGAGAAGCCAGCACTACAAGACTATATTCAACAGAACACGACTATATACAACAAACACATAACCGATGTTGTACCACCTAGGGGAAGTACAAAATGTTTCCTCTAAACTCAGGAGTGTGACAAAGGTGTCCACTCTCTCTGATTTTAGTCAATATCTTAACTAGAGCAGTAAGGCAGAGAGAAATAAAAGAGAAACAAACAGAAAAAGAAGTTAAATTAACCATATTTTCATGACAGAAAACCTATACTTAAAGACCCTAGAGCAGTGGTTTTCAACCTTCCTAGTGCTGTGACCCTTTAATACAGTTATCGTGTTCTGGTGACCCCCAACCATAAAATTATTTTCATTGCAACTTCATAACTATAAATCTGCTACAATTATGAATAGCAATGTGAATATCTGTATTTTCTGATGGTCTTAGGTAACCCCTGTGAAAGGGTCACTCTACCCACAAGTTGAGAGTCATTGCCCTAGAGACTCTACAAGAAAACTCTTAAATATGGCAAAATATAAAAATTCAGCATATAAAACGCAATTGCCTTTATATATAGCCATAATGAACACATCAAGAAAGAAACAAAAAAAAAAACTCTCAATAACTTTTTTTTTTAAAGATTTATTTATTGTATGTATATAGGTACATTGTTACTCTCTTCAGACACACCAGAAGAGGGCATCAGATTCCATTACAGATGGTTGTGAGCCACCATGTGGTTGCTGGGATTTGAACTCAGGACCTCTGGAAGAGCAGTCAGTGCTCTTAACCGCTGAGCCAACTCTCCAGCCCCTCTCAATAACTTTTATAAATGCTAAGGAATATATCTTTCCAAGAAAGTAAAAGATTTCTATAACAGTGAACTTAAAACACTGGCAAAGACATTGAAGAAGACACCATAAGATTGAAAGCCTTTCGTCCTCGTGGATCAGTAGAATTAATATTGTAGAAGTGTCTAAAAGTGTCTGAAATATTAAAAGTTATCTATAGATTCAACATGAACTCCATCAAAATTCTGACGACATTTTTCACAAAAATAGTAAACCAATCCTAAGACTCATACAGGATCCCAGAAGACTCCAAATAGTCAAAGCAGTTCTAGGCAGAAAGGGCAATATTGGGGCATTTATTTACAAGACTTGGTCTTAAATTATATAGAGTCATGGTAATACAAATAATACAATATTGGCACAGCGGCAGAAATGCTGATCGTGGAATAAAATAAAAGGCCCAGAAATAAACCCAGAGAGCTACATACACCTCACTTTAACAAAAATGCCAAATTTCCAACAAAAAAAAGACTCTTCAATAAAGGATGCTGAGAAAACTAGATTTCTGCATGTAGAAGAATGAAACTAGATCTACCTCCCTCACCTGTACAAAAATCAACTAAACATGGATCAAAGATCTTGATGTAAGACATAAAATTGAAGCTACAGAAGAAAATATGCAAAACACTCCTCATTAAACAAAGGCCAAGACCTCCCTGCAAAGTACCCTAATCTCAGAGGAGATAATCCCCCAAATTAATAAACAATGTTACAGGAAATTAAAACTCCCCTGTACAGCCAAGGAAACAACCAACCAGAATGAAAGTTTCATTCAAACAGTAGTAAAACTCTTCGCCAACTATGCATCAGACAAGGAGCTGATGTCTAAAACCTATAAAAATTTAATTCCAAAATTAAACAGAGAAACCATCTAGTCGACAAGTAGGCCAATGAACTAAACAGATAGCCCTCTAAAGAGAAATCGCAAATGGCCGATAATATTTGGGGAAAGTGTTCGTCATCTTCAGGCACCAGGGAAATGCAAATCAAAACTGAAATTCTGTTTTACTGCAGGCAGAATGGCTATGGTAAAAGAAACAAATGGCAGCAAATACTTGATGAGGAAGTAAAGGCCGAGAAACTGTTACGTGTTACCCGCAGTAATGTAGAGTGATACAGGCACTGTGTATTCGGCTCTCCATACATGCTTACATATGGAGATTCTTCTAACGCCTAAAAACGGGAGACTTCTCAAACACCATATGACCCAGTTACACTCCTCCTGGGTACAGGCTGAAGGACCTTCTATCGGTAGATCACAGAACTATTTGGGCTTCCAAGGCAGAGAATATTTCAATGCTTTCCTTAGAGATAACCACAGACCTAAACAGTAGGTGTTTATACAATTTTTTTTTAATTAATCAATGCAACATGAACAATTCATTGCTAGGTTTTTTTTGTTTGTGTTATGGATTTACGTTTCGTTCATTTCTGTTTTGTAGCAGCAAGGAGGATGTGGTCTGGTTTTTGCTTATGCATGTTTTTGTTTTGAGACAAAGTCTCATGACTTAGACTTAAGCCTGGCCTTAAACTCATTATTCTCCTGCCTCAGCCTCCCAAGAACTGTGTTTACAAGTATGTACTACTTCACTCAATTTACTGCCATAAAAAAAAAAAAAAAAAAAAAAAAAAAAAAAAAAAAAAAAAAAAAAAAAAAAAAAAAAAAAAAAAAAAAAAAAAAAAAAAAAAAAAAAAAAACTTCTCTAAAATGAGAGAAAACCATAAGGCCTCTGATGATATCTGATAAAGTTAACAGAATCCAGTGGAAAAAATCCATATGTGCTTGTGTGTGCCCATACTCCCTGAACTCAGGGCCCTGAAGCAGGAGGATGAAGAGTTCAAGACTAGCCTGGGCTGCATATAAGACCTGTGATGAAACCAAGACAAAATAAAAAACCAAAACCAAAAAGGGCCTATAACTCTTGTTTTAATCAGAACAAGTGACAGGCCACAGTCTTTTTGATGAGGTGGAGACTGCTGTGACACTGGAGGCCTGATTGGGAAAGGGTATATGAGGGTTGGGGCTCAGTGGATATTTTCTGGCCAGATAGGAACTGTCTGTGCAGGCAGCCATTCTTGAGCATAGGCAAGCTGGTGGGTGTTCTGGGCAAGTGTTTGCCAGACTGAAGTATTTTCACCCTTTAGTCTGGACTCCTGTCATCCTTGTCAGAGGAGGGACAACATACTACAATGTGCGTCATCTTCCATCTTTACTCTCTCCAGCATCTCTCAAATATCTTATAAATCAACACTTTGATTTCAAACCTATAAAAGACTATTATTTACTTTCATTTTTATTTTTTAATTGGTTTATGACATACCAATTTTCTTACTTAGTTTCGCTGTTGTCTTTTACTTGAAATGGTGCCAGTGTTCAATGAGAGAGCCTCAATAAAATTAATTAGTCATAAACATGTCTTGTCTCTTCAACAGATTTTAAAACCAAAACATCTTGTCATGACCTATCATCATTTCTCATTGTCTGCTGTGCTATTTTTAAAAATGTAGTCTCGGTAATGTAGTCTTCACAAGGAGGTGGGGGGATCTGTAGGAAAAGAAGTAGAAAGTTCAATCCTAATAAAAATCAAAATGAGGCCACGCAGGATAAAAGAAAAACTCTCTCTCCCAGGGACCTGTCACAGACAGTTTTCCAGCTGCTCACTGCTGTCAGTCTTTGTATTGTCATGGTCACATACTACGCAAAACCGCCCTCAGTTATTCAGTCATGTGCAATACAGGAGGACACTGTATCATGTACAGGATGCACTCCATCTGACAGCTATAGCATAAAACCCACCAGTTTTGCCTGGATTTATGTCTGCTATTCTGGGTATTTCCCAAGAAACATACGTCTATGAAATAGTTATCAATTAGAATAAATTTAAGTTGTTCCGGTCAGAACAATGATTTATAAGCCAAGTAGATACTGTGTGCTCAGATAACAACAACAAAAAATCCCATCTAGCCTGAGTTAAAGTGCTCTGAAATGCACAGCCTTATACACGTGGTCATAAAAGACCTTCGATAAGTACCACCCTACCTTTTCCTTCACCCTTACCAAAGCCACTGACTGATTTATATTACAATGTAGACTTCACAGCTCTGTGAGAACTTAAAACAGCACCCAGCCAAGCTCTGGTGTGTGTGATTTGGGGCGCATGTGAACACACTGGGTATTCATGCGTGTGGAAGCCAGAGGTTGATTTTAGGTGTCCTTCCTCGGTTTCTTCCCACCTTACTTCTGATGCAGGGTATCTCACTGAACAGGAAGCTCACCAATTAGGCTGTGTTGGCTGACCAATGAGCTTCAGGCATCCGTTGCCTCTCCCCACAGCAGAGCGTGGGGAGATGGTGACGCCATGACAGCTTTTTATATGGGTACCAGCCATCTGAACCCAGATCCTAAGGTTGAGCTACAAACACTCTACCAGCCTGATCTATCTCCCTAGACTCCCATAATTCATTTTGAGGATAAGAAACAAACAAAAATCCAAAATTTTAGTCTTTTTAAATATTTCTGCCATCACAGAAATATTTCAGAGATACAGTATGCATTCCTAAGGATTCTTTGCACTTGGAAAGAGGCCTGTGAAGTAACTTATTTTTGTCTGTCAACAACAGGGAGAATGATGCAAAAAGTATACACTGTGAATGCTTCAAATAAGTCAATTATATCCTAACATCTCTGTACATTTAATGATGATCATAACAAATATTAAATAAGCATGAAAAGTTATGTGTAAGGTATACCAAATTAAACAAGAAAAAAAGTTATTATTCCATATGTGAGATAAGCCAAACTCTTGCACTTCTCATCCTATTTCAAGAAATATTCATCAGCTCTTCCACAAAAATTTCCCCACTCAAGGGCTCAACAGCAGTTTCCAAATTGCACATATAAATTAAATGATATGAAGGTATTCTTAGAGCTAGCAAAGGGGCTTAGTAGGTAAGAATGCTTGCTGTAGAAACTGGACAACCTAAGTTTGATCCCGGGACCATAAGGAAAACAGAGGAATGCACTATTCAATGTGCTTTGCAATGCGTCTTTGCTAATGTCATTCCTTTCAGTCTACTGCATTCTTTGGGTAAAACAGACACATTTCTAGTTAGTAGAACAGGTAGGAACACAGGGCAGTGCACATAGTACTGTGTTTTCTGAGGCATTTATGTTAAAGTACATTTCTTTCACCTGTGGTATATATAACAGATAAAATAATAATAATAATAATAATAATAATAATAATAATAATAATAATAATTTAAATGCCAGCATGCAGGAGACAGAGGCAGGTAGATTTCTCTGACTTTAAGGCCAGCCTGACCTATATATCAAGTTTCAGGCTAGCCAGCTAGACAGTTTAACTTTGTCTCAAGGAAGGAAGGAAGGAAAGAGGAGAAGGGAGAGAAGGAGAAAAGGATGGAGGGAGGGAGGAACAAAAGAAAAACTACTCAGCAGTTAAGACTTCTTCCTTCTTTCCCAAAGGACCTGAGTTCAATTTCCAGCACCCACATCAGATACCTTACAACCACCTGTGACTCCAACTCTAGGGTGTCTGGCTGCTGCAGACATTTGCTTGTAACACACACACACACACACACACACACACACACACACACACACACATACAAACACTTAAAGTATTTTTAGCATCTGTGGTGGTTTGAATAAGAATGTGCCCCATAGGCTCATATCTTTGAATGCTTAATCATCAGGAAGTGGAACTCTTCGAAAGGATTAGAAGGATTAGGAGGTGTGGCCTTGTTGGAGGATGTGTGTCTCAGGGGGAGGGCTTTGAGGTTTCCAAAGCCTTTGCCAGGCTCAGGTTCTTTCTCTCTCTCTGCTTCTCTGCCTCTCTACCTACAGATCAGGATATAGCTCTCAGCTGCTGCTCCAGTGTCTGCTTGTATGCCACTATGCACCCTACCATGGTGATAATATATGAAACCTCTGAAACTGTAAGCCGGCTCAATTAAATACTTTCCTTTATAGGAGTTACTGTGGCCATGGTGTCTCTTCACAGCAGTAGAACACTGACTAAGACAGAAGTCAGTACCAAAGAGTGGTGTATTGTTATAACAGGCCTGACCATGCTTCTTGTTAGAGGAATGTTTACTTTGGAACTTTGGATTAAGTAGTTAAATAAGTTAAGCAGAACTTAATGGGCTATACTATTAGGAGCGTGGAAGACTGGTGTGAGAGAAATACAGATTGACAGCCTAGCTCAAGAGGTTTCAGAGGAGAAGAATATTAGTAAGTGGCCTAGAAACCATTCTTGTGATATATTGTCAAAGAACATGGTTGCTTTCTGCCCTTGTCAAAAAAAAAAAAAAAAAAAAAAAAAAAACCTACCTGAAGCAAAATTGAATCATTTTGGATTAACAGCATTGGCAGATGAGATTTAAAGACAGCCTAGTACTAACTGTTGCTTGGTTAGTGGTTACTCTTATGCATATCCATAATGAAAAGCTGAGCAAGGAAAATACAAGACTTACAGTGCAAAGAGAGAAGGAGCACCAGGAAATGTAATGGAGTAAGTCCAGGGCTCAAAGAGATAAAGAAAAGCCCGATGGTAAATAGAATAAATGGAGTGGTGACCTCATGGTAAGACCCCACCCAGATAAGCTTCCAACTTGTGAAAAGTAAGGGGAACAACTAAGCAGTAAGGGAAACGATTAACAACAGAAAGCTGATGCAGATGTAACTGAACAAGGAGGTCATGTTCCAGCCCCAGCAAGCAGCAGAAATTGGCAGTTTAGACCTTATAGTTCTGGCTTTAGAGTCAATGATATAAGAAAGGAGTTGTGGAATCTTCTCTCATGGCTAAGGAAAGCTGCTGAGGCCAAGCATTTAACAGGGTTGTCTGAGTATGGAGGCCCAGAGAGGCTACTTCACAAAGCTGTACAGGTGAAGCCTGGATTACCTTGGAAACACCAAGACGTTGGAGATTCTAGAATTATGGAATACCTACCAAGAAAAGGTGTAGAACCAACCCAAGAGAGAGCTTTGTTGCAGTCAAAAAAGCTGGAAGGAGTTGGGAGCTCTGAAGAGCACTTTGACATCAAACATGGAGAAGCAGAGATTGGAATGTGTCCTGCTGGTTTTAGGTCATGCTTTGTTCCAGTATTTCCTCAGTATGCTCCTTTCTTCCCTTTTGGAATAGGAATGTATATTCTCTGCCATTATATGTTGGGAGTGTGTGATCTGCTTACTGATTTTTCACGTGTACAGTTAAGAGATTTCTATGAGAGATTTTGAACTTTGAACTTGTAAAGTTGAGACTTGTAGACTATGGGAACTTTTGAAGTTGAACTGAATGCATTTTTGCATTATGATATGGCTACAAGCCTACGGGGACTAGGCAATGGAGTGTGGTGGTTTGAATAGGAATGGCCTCTATGAGCTCATATATTTGAATGTTTGATCATTTGCTATTGATACTATTTGAGAGGGATTAGGAGGTATGATCTCGTTGGAGTGTTAGGATCTGAAAATCCAGTACAACCCAAGTGAGCACAAGAGTCCACGCAAAGCAAGATTTTCATTTGAATTGGCCAGGAAACCCCTTCAAAAAGAGGTGTGTGTGAGATGTAAAAGATTATGAATATGAAGGACAGCACCTTGGACAGAGTGGGATAAAATTCAAAAAGATGCCCACACCTTTTAGAACTGAAACTGTCAAGGTGAACCAAGCCAGAATGTTAAAGAGTTTTTAAGCATGAAAACCATAAACATCTGTGCCAAGCTACAGTCACAATGTTTTCATCAACCACAATCATTTGGTTTTTTTCAAGATTAGAAACAATCACTATATTTTGAGGAACAGAAGAAAAATAAAGAAAAAATTTCCTAGTCATCTGGAAAGCTCCCCTAGAGCCTGGGGACTTGAACTTAATTTCACCTTATGATCAAAATGGAGTCTGAAAACAAAATGGCAGCACTTAGGCTAAGTATCATTTGTTTGATCCCAACAGGAGAAGATGTGGCCATATTGAAGTAAATGTGTCACTGGAGGTGGGCTTTGGGGTTTTCATAAGCCCAAGCCAGGCTCAGTCAGTGTCTATCTCTTTATACATACATACATACATACATACATACATACATACATACATACACACACATACATGCATACATACATACACATATATACATACATACATACATACCACTGATAACTTCAAAAAGAAACTTCTCTGACAAAGCTGACAGATTAGATAGATTAGATGGAGAGAGAGAGAGAGAGAGAGAGAGAGAGAGAGAGAGAGAGATCCCTAATCTCTATCCCAAGCTCTAGCTTCCTGCTGCCCACAGATCTGGATATAGAACTCTTAGTTCCTTCTCTAGCACCAGATCTGCCCAGCCTGCCATGCTGATAAAAACTAAACCTCTGAAACTATAAGCCAGCCCCAATTAAATATTTTTTTATGACTTGCCTTGGTCATGGTGTCTCTTCTCAGCAATAGAACACTGCCTAAAACAGTGTCCCAATGGTTAAATATTGGCAAATCAGTTGTGGGAGTAGACAACTACTCTTTTATTTGACTTGATTTCTGTTGTACAAATGGTTATTCACATATAGTACTGTCAATCTGGCCAAAAGCCCATGGCTGGGGATATCATAGACTATAATTGGTAAGCTATTGCTTTTATATTGCTAAAGGGACATGATGTGCACATCAAATTACCTTTTTAATAACCGTGTTTATTTAAAAAGCCCACAGATTAGTCAGCACTTTCATCAGCTTTTGTCAGAGAACCTTCTCTTTGAAGTTGTCAGTGAGCACTATAAAGACTCAAAACAGGCTATTTGGAGAATAAATGACTGTTGGATGCTCATTCGCAAATGGGACTTCTAAGCCACCCCCCCCTAAGGCACAGAGAGTACCACTGAAGAAGGGACAAAAGGGATGTAAGAGCCAGAGGAAAAAGGGAGAGTAGTATGGGAACACTGACTTCTGTGCAGGGCATGGCTGCTGCACTCTTTTTTCCACAATATTTTTATTGTTTGGGAATTTCACACCATGAACCCTGATCACACTTCCCAGTCCTCCCATGTCTGACTCCTAACCCTTGACACCTCTCCCCACCCCATGAAGGAGGAGGAGGAGGAGGAGGAGGAGGAGGAGGAGGAGGAGGAGGAGGAGGAGGAGGAGGAGGAGGAAGAGGAGGAGGAGGAGGAGATCTAATTAGTATTGCCATATATTCACTGGAGCATGGTCAAACTCCTTGAGGCCAGCCCCTTAAATACAACTGAGTCCTTCCCCACCCATTCCCCCCATCAAAAGCTATCAATCATGGAGAGCTAACTTCAGCATCCTTATTGCATTTTTTTAAGAGTTCTCATTGATGGCTTTCTGTCTAGACTGTTACTTTGAGGAGGGATGTGGAGGATAGGGGTTGTCACAGAAGTCTTCTATGTCCCCATGAGTCTGCAGTTATCAACACCATGGCAAAAGTAGATTTGGTTTGGTTTCGTTTGGTTTGGTTTCATTGGATTTTTCCCTTTACAGTCAGCAGGAACACAGATCGTGGACATCCACATGATCTCCAGTGTCAGCTCCTGCCATGGACCTCAACATTATCTCCAGTGGCAGCACAGCCCATGGGCATCAACATGGCCTCGGGTAGCAGTTCAGGCCATCCACATCAATATGGCCCTCAGCAGCAGCACAGCCCATAGACATCAACATGAGTTCAGGCTACAGCATAGACCAAGGACATCCACATGGCCTTTGGTAGTAACACAGGCCATGAACATCAACACAGACTCTAGGTGCAGTAGGAACATGGACCCAGACATCATGACCTCAGGTAGCAGCACAGGCCACTCACATCAATATGGTCCAGAGCAGCAGCATAGCCCATAGACATCAGGCTGTTACCATCTTGAGCTCACAGGAGCTATGATCACTAAAATCTTTGTAGGACTGAGTCATGAGCTTAGAATGGGGAGATGCATTGCTGGGCCCTGCCATTCATTGTCTGAAGGCTTAAGGGATGATGGAGCCAGGTAAGATATTTTCTTCAGGTGTATAGAGGTTGACCAGAAACCGTCACCTATTTTTTATAAGCTACACTAATAAAGCTCATAGAGTCACACACACGTAAGACATAAACAGAGAAAGCAGGCTAGTGGGGAAGAAAGATCAGCAGGAGTGGGAGAGAAAGAGAATAAGGAGTTAATATAATTGATTGAAATACATTGTGTAGCTGTATGAAAATGTCATAAACTCATTAGTATATAATTATTTTCTATGAATAAAACATTTTAAAACTAAAACTCACCTAATAAGGATAAGGAAGAAAAGCAGAACAAATAGAACATCTGAGACTCTATGAATCTATAAAATATATAATTCATGCTAAGTATAAAATTCATGCCAAGTTTCTGTAAATGTTTAGATCCAGAAAAATGATAAATATCAAAATATTTATTTGTAACTGTTTGTGGTAACTCAAATAGGAATAGCACCCATAGACACATGTGTTTGAATGCTTAGCCCATAGGGAGTGTCACTATTAGGAGCTGTGCCCTTATTGGAATTGGCCTTGTTGGAGGAAGCGTGTCACTGTAGGGGTGGGGGTTGGGGCTTCAGATGCTCAAGTTAGGCCTAGTTTAGCATCCACTTCTGCTGCCTGCAGATTAAGATGTAGACTCTCAGCTACCTCTCCCAAACCATGGCTGCCTGCGTGCCGTCACATTTCCCACCATGACGATAATAGACTAAACCTCTGAACTTGTAAGTCAGCCCCAATTAAATGTCTTCCTTTATAAGAGTTGCTGTGGTCAGTGCCTCTTCACAGCAATAGAAACCCTAAGACACTGTCACAGAAAAGAACTGGAGCTTTCTGCCCACTAGTAATGGCTGTTACAATGGAATTTATTTAAGACTAACCACCAAACTAGCAAAGAAATTCTGTACCCAATAACAATCAGAACTTACTTTTTAAAAAAAGTTTAACCTACATCCTGAAATTTGGCCTGTAAGTACCTCCTCAATTCCCTATCCCTAATTAAAAATGAAGGAGACGATCACTCATGGACCAACTGACCATATTATCTGTGCGCTGTTCTTAGAACTATTTCCCTTGGAATCCAATTCTATCTACTTGCCTATAGAGTGTTTATTCTCCCTCTTTGGAAAGGGGATTTATGGGGCTAGAGAGATGGCTCAGAAGAGTATTGGATCCAGAGGACCCTGCTTTGATTCCTAACACCTATATAACAGTTCAGAACCAACCAACTATAATTCCAATACCAGGGAACCAGGTGCTCTCTTCTGGCCTTTATCCTTGCCAGTCATGCAAATGGTGTACACACACGCATGTGGGCAAAACCATCCATAAACATAAAATATTTACTTTAATATATAGTTATAGAGAGACGGGCAGAGTGGGACAGAAGTGTTAAACAGGAAGGGGAAGAGAGTGGCAATGGAGGGAATGTGGAGAGGGACAACTAATCCTGAAGGCCATTTGAGGGGTCACATGGAATCCTACTCCTATAGAAGCTCCTCAAAATGTATACATAGATGAAAGAAATCTAAATGGACTCATCAAATAACAGGGAGACCGTGCCCCAACTAGACATCTTTCAACCCCAAATGAAACTTCCAGTGCCAGGAAAGGGTTGTGCCTAATTGAATTATTGGCCAAATGGGCCCCATGGAAACCCACAAACAGCTCAAGCCATTGCTAAGGCTAGTTATTGGTTCCTCTCCACAAACCAACAGTCTGCACTCGCCACAAACCTATTGCTGGAGATAACCGTTATATATCTCATGGAACACCGAGAAGTCGAGCCTAACAAGGGCCTTGACTCCTACTGACTAGTCTTCGTGGTACTGGCAGGCACCAGAGGAGAAAGGTAAATGAAAAAATAAATTTAAAATTTTTAAATAGGGCATTTAATCATTAGGGTGGGTAATTAAATGATTAGATCCTATAGCTTTATGGTAAAAGAAACTAGAAGACGTGGAAGGGGAGGTGATAATTATTACATCATAAGGAGCAGTTCTGCAGAAACCTCCTGCAGGTTATGAAGCATTTTCCCAAGTAGGACAAGAGTTAAATTATGTTTTGAAATAAGGATGAGAAACAGCCAGAGAAGTCCTAAAATGTAACAAATGTACCCACTTAAGCTTCCAAAATTATTTCCACAAAATAGGACTTCTACTGAGGACCTGCACAAGTAAAACTCTGTAGAAGAATTTTAGTCACAAGTCCTCAGACCTTGTTGGGAGATACCCCTCAAAACATCACAGAATCATCTCATAGAATCCACACGGCTTTTGTCACCTACCTCAGTGTTTTTTGCCACTAGTAAGACAATCACATGGACTGGATAAAGAAAAGATATTTATTTTGGCCCCAAGTCCAAATAGGAAATAACAGCTTTTTCACTATCAGTTCTAATGTGATACAGGACCTCACATGATGAGAGACAGGGAGTGTGTGTGTGCATTTACTCTAGACTTTTCTTACATAGGCATTCAGTCATGAACGCTCCTCCCTGCCACCTAACATTGTACTAAAGGCCTCATCTCTTCACATGGTTTCTGCCCTCTTAGTGCTTTACAATAGAGACTCAGCTGCAGCATGAATTTCTGATGAGACAAACCATAATCCAGCCAAAGACCAGTTAAAACTGATGTGATGGTGTGAAAATGTGTGGTCATGGGGAGTGGCACTATTAGGTGTGGCCCTGTTGGGATGGGTGTGGCCTTGTTAGAGGAAGTAGGTTGGCTTTGAGGACTCCTATGCTCAGGTTCTGCCCAGTGCAGAAGGGAGTCTTCTCCTAGCTGCCTTCGGATCAAAATGTGGAACTCTTGGCTCCTCCAGTACTATGTCTGCATGCTGCCATGCTTCCTGCCATGATGATAATGGACTAGACCTTTGAAACTGTAAGCCAGGCCCAATTAAATGGTTTCCTTTATAAGAGTTGCCTTGGTCATGGTGCCTCTTCACAGCAATGGAAACCCCAAGACAACTGGTTAAGCAAAAACTTGCAACTTGTCAAAGTGCAGACAACAAATGGCTTGGAGTACTCATCCACAAATAGACATGAAAGAAGACTGGGGTAGAAATCTTGCAAGAGCCAAAAGTAGGAGCAGGAGTTGGGTGAAACTGTGTTCTGGACACAGCATGACCATTGCATTCACAAAATCACAACAGCTAGGATGACCTGCATAAGACAAACCAGTCACATCCCAGCATGGATGGGAGAGGGGCTCACAAGACTCCAACATTACAAAGAATGTCATTACATTGACACTTCATAGCTGTTTTCTTTTAAAGTGTGACCTCCAGTGAGTCACCATACTCCAGTAGATTCCCTACATGAATTGGACTCACTGGGTAATTGTCTTAGTCAGGGTTTCTATCCCTATACAAACATCATGACCAAGAAGCAAGTTGGGGAGGAAAGGGTTTATTCAGCTTACACTTCTACATTGCTGCTATTCCTCACCAAAGGAAGTCAGGACAGGAACTCAAGCAGGTCAGGAAGCAGGAGCTGATGCAGAGGCCATGGAGGGATGTAACTTACTAGCTTGCTCTCCCTGGTTTTCTCACCTTGCTTTCTTATAGAGCCCAGGACTACCAGCCCAAGGATGGCACCACCCACAATGGGCTGGGCTCTCTCCCCTTGATCACTAATTGAGAAAATGCCTTACAGCTGGATCTCATGGAGGCATTTCCTCAAGAGAGGCTCCTTTCTCTGTGATAACTCCAGCTTGTGTCAAGTTGATGCACAAAACCAGCCAGTACAACTGACCCTTTGTCAACTTGACACACAAATACATCACTATTAAGCCTCAACCCTTACTTTCTTATTCATCCCCAAGTTCTAACTTTAAAAGTCTCACAGTCTTTTATAAATTCTAACATATTAAAATTTCATCCCTTTAAAAATATCCAATCTCTTTTGAAATTCAAAGTCTTTTACAGTTCAAGTCTCTTAACTCTGGACGCCACTAAAATACTTTCTTACTTTAAGGGGGAAAAATATCAGGACACAGTCACAATCAAACTCTAACCGTCCAATGTCTGGGCTCCTCCAAAGGGCTTGAGTCACTTCTCCAGCTCTGCCCTATGAGACGCACAGCTTGTCTTCTAGGCTCCAGCTGCCTCCATCCGCTTCACTGCTGACCGTGATGGCTACCCCTTGGAACTGGCATCTCCAAAACACTCATGTCTTCTACTCCAACTGAACTACACTTTCACAAATATCTCTCATCAACCCTTTGCACAGTTCCAAGCCTCAACTTCTCTGCATGACCCCTTCAGCCTTGGGCCTTTGACTCTCACTAAGGCTGCACCTTCACCAGTGGTCTCTCCTGGCCTCTCACAGTGCCAAGTGTCAGCTGCTGTCCCTTCACATTTTCGAAACCAGAAGCACCTGGGTAACTCTTATAAGTTACCAAGTCCAGCTGTCAGCACAAGGTACAACCGTGGCTGCCTCTGGAACACAGCCTCTCTGTGCTCTCAGAAAACACTTACCAGATTTCACCTCAGTGATGCTGGTCTCTCCTTAATCACTGCTAATTTCTTAGCTCCAGCTAACCAGCATCAGTTGTCTCATTAATACAAAGGTTTTGCTTTACTAGTTCTGGTATCTTGTTAATCACAGCTGACTCTTCAGCCCCAGCTAACCAAAACCACAGAATCCTCACAATCAAAATAGCAATGGTCCTGATAAGAGTTTTTAATCTTCCCTCTAAAATTTCACAAGCCAGGCCTCCATCTTCTGCACTGCTCTCAACATTATCTTCCAAGCTCCTACACAACATCCCACAGAGCTCTTAACACCGAATGGATCTTCTAGCCCAAAGTTCCAAAGTCCTTCCACAGTCCTCCCCAAAACATGGTCAGGTTGTCACAGGAATACACCACTATGCTGGTACCAATTTGTCTTAGTCAGGGTTTCTATTCCTGCACAAACATCATGACCAAGAAGCAAATTGGAGAGGAAAGGGTTTATTCAGCTTACACTTCCACATTGCTGTTCATCACCAAAGGAAGTCAGGACTGGAACTCAAGCAGGTCAGGAAGCAGAAACTGATGTAGAGGCCATGGAGGGATGTTCCTTATTGGCTTGCTTCCCCTGGCTTGCTCAGCTTGCTTTCTTATAAAACCCAGGACCACCAGCCCAGGGATGGCACCACCCACAATGGGCCCATCCACCCTTGATCACTAATTGAGAAAATACCTTACAGCTGGATCTCATGGAGGCATTTCCTCAGGGGAAGCTCCTTTCTCTATGATAACTCCAGCTTGTGTCAAGTTAACACACAAAACCAGCCAGTAGAATAATATTTAAAAAATAAAAAATAAACAGAGAGAGAGAGAGAGAGAGAGAGAGAGAGAGAGAGAGAGACTAATGAAGTTGGAAGGTATAGGGGTGAAGTTAAAAGTTTGAGAGTTAGGGACAGGAATGGATGGTGGATATGGTCAAACATATTTAAGCATGTATAAAATTGCCAAACTGCTAATAATGTGTTGTATTTTAAAAACTGGTTAAAATGGAATATGACAGCCTCCTTTTTACTTTTCAAAGAGTTTTATGTGTAATATTAAATGATGCATGTCTTAAACTTTTAAATATAGGGAAACAAAAATTTAAAACTATAGACAAAGCTGATTTTACCAAAAATTATTTTCCTCGATTCTCCTTTAAATAACTGATCAGTTAATAATGCCCATTTGTATTTTGGAATCTGTCATGTACTTGCTTTGTATTGTCAGCATATGCCAAGACATTGGACTTAGGCTTTTTCCGTCTTTACTTGTAATTAGAATCTATTGCCTGAGTTATTTTTTTTTGTTGTTTTTTATCTTTATTATTCTTTGTGTGTGTGTGTGCACATGTGTGTGTGCATGTGTGTGTGTAAATGCAGTGCCCTCAACTCTCAGAAGAGGGCATTCATTAGAACCCCTGCAGCTGGAGTTACAGATGATTGTGAACCCCCCAATATAGGTGCTGGGACCCAAGCCTGGCCCTCTGCATAGCTAGCAGGTACTTTTACCTGCTGGGCTGTCTCTCCATCTTTTCATTTCGTTCTATGTTGCCCTTTGGGGTGAGGACTATAAATTTTCTTGGTTTATTGCTCAGCACCACGGTAATCTTGGAGCTGCTACCATTTGATTTGAGAAGCTGGTTTCTCACTACTTTGTCATTCTGAAACTGAGGCTTTCATCTGAACTCCAGGTCTTCAGTAGCTGAGACCCCTGGTTGAGGTTTGGTGTTTTGCTATGCTAAATACTGGTTGCTCCCAGAGACCCACACATAGACCCAGGTGATCCTCTGAGACCTGCTCCCCCAAGTTATCCCTGATTTTTGAATAAAGGTGCTGACAGCCAATAGTTGGGCAGAAGAGACATAGGCAGGGTTTAGGGTTCCCAGGCTTGGTGGAGAACCATGAGGCGTAAAAAGAAGATGCAGAGAGGATGAAGCCCCATGGGGTAGGAATTTTAAAATAACGGCCATGTGGGTTGGCTAATTGGAATTAACAGCAGCCCAGATGAAACAGGGCAAATTATACAATGGGATTATTGGCTGGAAAATAGACATAATAGCATAGAGGGTAGATATCTGCCCAGGCCTAGTGCTGACGAAGGCTTATTTTAAATACAAAGATTGTGTATGTCTTTTATCCAGGAACTAAATGGTCAAAGGCAGGGTAGAAACCCCAGATTGAGATTAAATATTTCTTTTTTTTTTTTTTTTTTAATCTACAGGGGAGAGTGCGAACACAGTCCCCCGCTACCATAAATTATGCAGTCAAGTTTCCCCGCATTTGGGGAAATCACAGGGGTCCGCACATCCGGAGTGCAATGGATAAGTCTCGCCCTGGGAAAACCACCTTCGTGATCATGGTATCTCCCCTGCCAGGTAAGAGATTAAATATTCCTACAACAATCCTCAAGTGTCATTGCAACATTCTGACGGCGTATTCCTCTCTTGTGGCTGGTCCTAGGCTGCTGGTCTTCCCATAATTATTTAAAACTTACTCCCAGCTTCCTTTTTGCTGGCAAATCTGGCCTGAATCCGCCACATGGAGTCTTGTCCATTATTTGAGCTGTCCCTACTTTATTAGGTATCCTGATCTCAAGTTGAAAACTCTGCAACAGAATTTTGCCCACCTTTTCATTTTAAACTGATTTTCCTATTTCTAAATTCTCTTTGGTACATTTATTGGTGCCTAAAATAATTCATACCCTTAATCCTTAGCTCAAATACAGCAACACACACACACACACACACACACACACACACACACACACACACACTTTATTGACTGACTGATTAATTGTCAACTGATTGATGAGAGATCAAATCCAGATAGTCACACAGGTTGGCCCAATGCTCTATGACTTAACTAAACTTCCAACCCCTATAATTCTCTTCATCAATTTTCTAGTATCACTACCTCATAAATTTTAGTCATCACTCCCTGCCTAAACGGAAATCCACTTCAGAGTTTATGCTTATGACTGGCAAATCTTGCCATTCCCCAAACTTCCTTTCCAGGTTATTGATTAATTAGGCTTTGGATTGCTGCTATCAAAATTCTCTATCTGGTTTCATGATTACCTATGAGATCAGTCTCTAGTCACCTAAACCTTATGCTTATCATATTATTTAATGCTTACAAACAGCCAAACTTGAGCCTCTGGTGTCCGCCTGAAATGATTTAAATATATGAATATATTTGCATTCAGTAAGTTCCTCTTTGGTTTTCTGATAATGAACACAGCCCATCCATTCCATCTCTTAGCTGTCTACCAGTTGTCCTATGCCTCTTCCACCCCTGCTCCACTGTGCGCCACTGCACATACGCTCTGATTCATGTTCAAGTCTCAGAAGATCAACCTTCCCTTCATGGAAAGAACACGCTATAATTAAACCTGACGTGAGTGAAGGAACCAACCAAAACAAGAAAGAGGGCCTGCTTTGTGGAAAGATCATCAGTCCCATGGTTATTGGTTCAGATTTCATTGGTACTATGGGAACCAGAGAGAACCAAGTGTCTAAGAGACTGACTGGGAACTAGAAGTGGAGGTACATATCTGGATCCCAGAACTCATTGTTTGTGTTAATACTGACTTTAGGGGGGGATATTTAAGTATTGGGAAATTGTTAGACTCATGGTGCCAAACATGAAATTTATAAATTTTGTAAAATGTGAGAGCTTTATGATTACAGGTAGCACCCTGTGTCCCAGTAAGACAATTACTGTTAACTGTCAGTTGGACAGAAGCTAAAATCACCAGGAATATGGGCCTCTGAGCATGTCTGTGGGATAGCATCTTGATTGCATTAGCTGATGTAGGATCACCCATCTTGACCGTGAATGGAACCTCCGAGTTTCCCTAGACAGAGAGTCCTCGTCTGTATAAAATGGAGAAAGCACTCATTCGCACCTCTGCACCCCTTTTACTGAGGATACAATGTGGCAAGCTCTGTCAAACTTCTGCCAATGGGAATCCCCTGCCATGATAGACAACTCCCTAGAATATTTTCACTTAAGCATCTTGCTGGGAGCTTTGCACCTAGCACTGGGTCCTCTCTGGGGCAACTGATTGGGTGGACTGTTGGCAGGGGCAAGACTTGGTCTTGCAAGCTTTCACCTGTCTTGTCTATAAGTTACTCTGAGACCAGAAGCCTGTCAATAGGCTTGAACCCCTATTTTAAAATGGCTTGAAACCTATCAACACCTTACTTTAAAACAGCAGGGATTAAGTAAAGAATTAACTGATAGGGCTGCTTTCTCTCTTGCCCAGAAGCCTTGCCTCTCAATGGCCAGGTAAGAGGGAGGTTTGGAGCAATTAACTTTCATTGAACCAGGAGGAGAGTCACACTTGCAAAAGGAAAAACTTTTACACAAGCAAGTATGCAAAAGCACACATACATTCATATACACACTCATACACCTTCATACACTCCTATTGGGTCCAGCCACTTGTCTCAACAACTTATGTTCTTACACACACACATACCTATGCTTACATGTGCATATATATGATGGATAGAAAGCACAAAAGCCTCCATTAGCAGGTCTCACTGAGTAAGTGCCAGTGCGGAAAAGAATTCACTAGTTCCGAATGAAAAACAAGCTCCAACCTTTATTGCTCAGACAAAGAAAAAACTTCTACCCTTCTGTTTCTGCTAGAAAAAAAAAGAAAGCCTTGACTTTGGCAGTAAGAAGAAACTTGCTGTTAAGAAAGAACCTGTCTTAACCTGTTAAAAAGAAGCCTGCCTTCTCTCTCTGCTCCTCCACAGCTTCTTTGTCGCTCTTCATCTCCCTCTTAAGCTCCGTTATATTCTGCTGTGTTCTGCTATCTCTCCGACTTCTACTTTGCTTCTACTCTGCATCTTTTCTATTCTCCTTCTGCATCCTTAATTCTGCTCTCTCCTCCTGCCTACTTCATGTCACCATTTCTAGTTTTTTGAACTTTTTCAGAACACATACATGATCACATGTTGTTCCAAGCATCCTCCTTCAAACGTTCATGAAAACTTCAAACATAAATTTAAATAAGAAGTTTCAACAGGGTTGTTTACATGTGTTTCCATTAAGACTAGTTATCTAACTAGACATTTATTATCTATCATTGGATTCACAGGTTCACTGAGAGTTTAAAACTATAATTCTTAGGTCTGAGTTAATTTGACGTTGTTTTTTTTTATAGATAAACCTAGTCAATATTTTATCTTCTGTCTTTGTACCTACTATAAACTGTTCATTCCCACTTTATGGGCTTTAGTTAATAGTTTTATGACCTAAAGGAATGTGTGCCTAAGTTGTAAATCTATATCAATGCCTGCTTTCTATCTTAGTGCAATTAACTCATAGCACATGAAGACCAGCAGAGTCCTAATTGCAGTTTTCTTTCATATTACAGAAGGCTCTAATTGCAGGCTTTATCATAGAGCTCAATAATTTCTAGCATAAAATTAGGAATTCTTATAGAATCATCATTAGGAATTAAGAAATCATCTACTTGTCTGTATAGCATCACAACAAGACAGTACATCTTCATTGATACACAGAAAATCTGACCAAGGGGGTAGTCTAATGCCCATGGATTTTTATGTTAATTTAATAATGGCAGGAAAGACATATCAATAGCAAGAATCAATCCTGAGACATCGTCCCCAGGCCTTGCCTCCAAGAGCCCATTCATTGCAGTTCATGGTGAGCCATCTCAGGAAAATCACCTGCTAGCCTTTAGCCTCTCCTAGATGGCTCCTGACAGCTTCTTTTGTCAGACACTTTGTCTCTGTAACATGTACAGTAACTAATACACCCAGTTACTAAAATGGCTGAGGAAGGAGAATCACAAGTATACAAGACCTACTTGGGAAACTTAAGAAAATGCTGTGTCCATTTACAAAAACAGAGAAGAGTATTACTCAGTGGTAGAGAGATTGCAAAACATGTGTAATGCCCTATGTCCAGTCCCTAGCACTAGAAAAAAATCAGTGGCAAAAAATACTGTAATCTGTATCCTTTATGGTAATAGATTGATTTTGTGAATTTTTGAGAAATGTTCTATACATAAGAAAACCTGAATAGACAGCATTTCTTTTCTGGTCCATTTTTCATGGAAATAGCACATCGTAATTAAATGATGTTAAATAAAAGATCAGTTAGTTCAACTCACAGTCCATCCCTGCATCTTTCCCTCAACACGCCATCACACTGCATATACTGATGGAAACTTCCCAGTTTGTCCCACGGAATAGTAAAAAGACTTGGATGGATGAAAGTACAAATTAATATTTTTATTTTATCACCAAAGATATTCCTAAGTAAGAGCCACTATCTCTCCTTCGGTGCACAGCAGTGACTGAAAAGATAACCACTGGCACAATGGTGGCTATCATGGCCTTAGCTGCTGCTCAGGACTACCATGTACCCAACCCTTCCTTGAGCCATGAATGTAAATGTATGATGAGAATGTATGTTGAGAAATAACATCTTAGCATTGTTGAAAACACAGGTTTACTCTTGCAGGTCCTCTGTGTTTTAGGAACTCAAGCCCTGCAGAACCCTGTAGAACATACTTTAAAGCTCTATGAGCATAAACTAAGACAGGCTCTGCAGGAATGGAAACGCAAGCCTGGGTGGGTGAGAACTTCTCAGCGGCACACATGGGACGTAGTGATGACGTTTGGGTGAGGGTACAAGTAAAAAAGGTGTGGTACTGTACACAATGCCCTAGAGCCTATAGCTAGACAATAACTAGAGTGTATCATGTCATGTACGAGCTTTCAGTGTGGCTCAATAAGAGCTAGGTGGTAGTGGCACTCACCTTTAATCCCAGGTAGGCAGATCTCTAAGCTTGAGGCCAGCCTGGGTCTCATAGTGAATCCCAAGACAGCCAGGGCAATACAGAGAAACTCTGTCTTGAAAAAAATAGTGGATCCACAAGGATTCTGCTTAGACATGGCTGTAGAGACACTTTAAAATATTTTTTAAATCAGAAAATCTGTATGTGCCTGTAATTCCATCACTCAGGAAAATGAGCCAGTAGAATGAGTTCAGTGCCAGCCTAGGGTCTCGCATAACACTCTCTCAAAACATAGACAAATAAAAAATATAACTTTCCTAAATGAAGAATTACAATGAGCAATTGTTTGTTTAAAAGCAACAGTTCAGAATGTGTAATAACCAGCCTTGTTCCCACAGATCTCTTGCTGGTGTCTAGATTGAAAAAATGCTATTACACATCTAGAAATAATTAAAATAGGTTTCACTAAATTCCTACATAGACTTAATAGCAAGTTCTTCCTACAATGGAGACTGAGACTGAAAAAAACCCACAATGTGAAGCCTTCCATGTGAGCATGGGCTTCATGACATTAATGACAAGCTTGGCTGACACACTGATATATCTCAGTGGAAAAGATAGCATCTTGACAAAGGCATCTGAAATCATCCGTTATTCCTGAAGCAGACTCAGATCTCTGGATACCAGCCTCCTAGGAGGGAGTCCCATGGGCCACTGGTTTCTCCACCCATGCAATTACACTAGATTTTATCCTTTCTGCTCAGTCATATTTCCACATGCTTCAACCATTCCAGCCTGGACAACAAAGGTCCACAAGACCCCTGAGGGACTGAGTCACAGGAACCGAGCTCTCAACTATGTGGTCCTGATGCTATCTACATTCAAGTGCACAGTGTCAGGATGAATTCAATTAGGTATCACAACCCATGTCTACTGCAGAATCAACTGCTTGCTTACTAGTGGATGGAAATCCTCATATTTTTCAGAATGTGGTGTGTGCTGAGAGTATTCACTAAAGTGAACAGAGTACAGGTCGGTTTTATCCTGTTTTCACATCCTTTTTATAAGCCATCGCTGGAGAGATCAGTAACCCGGCCAAGCTGAAATGTCTTATTTTACACTATGTGCAGATTTCAAAGGGAAATTAGTTAAGCACATAGCTTACTATAAGATACAAAATCCAAGATGATAAAACCCATGAACACAAAAGTTCAGTCTGAGAATGTGCTCAGTTGGTAGAAAGCTTGCCAGCACGGATGGACCCTGGGTTCAGTCCTCGACCACCTAGAATTCAGGACTCAGGAAGTGAAGACAAGAGGAGGGGAAGTGTAAGGTCCTTTCAGCTATGTAGCGAGTTTGAGGCAAGCCTACATGAGTCCCTGTCTCAGAGGGAAAAAAGCAAATGATCAGAAATATTTAAATGTAACCAAAAAAGAGCACATGGAAATAATTGTAGGAGAATAGAGATGCTAATTTTGGAGGATACTTTCTAGTTTCTGAAATATTTTAAAATTCAAGTTTTTATTATCTTGGCATACACACATATATCACATATCATTCTTTCACAGGTCTAACTAGGAAAGAAATATGCTTGTTGAGCTCATGCTGGAATAACTAACGAGTTTGTGAGACAACAGTCAGCTTACCCTCCAAATACCTTTCCTGTGAATCGGTGCTGAGCCGCGAATCCTTAAACATGAACACTGAGTTTATTTTCTGATTTGCTTCCTTTCAAGATGAAAGTTTGATAACAGCTTTCATCTTGTTAGACTACTTTCACTTATCCTGCTTCCTAATTTCTAAATTAATCATTATTTGGTGTTTCTATGTATGTAATAACCTAGGGCTGGTATTAGGATAAAGCAAATAACATACTTATTTTGAGCATAGATTCTGGAGGACAGCAAAACATTCAGGAATCAAACAATGACATTTCAATGTAATATTTTAAAAGTTAAAAAAATCAATGCAAATAAAGTCAATGATAAACAAACTTATCAAGACTGTAAATGTAACCTTTCTTTGATTGTTTCGTGACCTAGTACCATCACAAGAGGTGTCTCTAAGCAGCATAAGCTGGACCTATCACTTTCTGAGCATATCTCAGTGAATATATTGGGCTGATGATGGCATAAAACCTATAAAAAAAAAAAAAGGAAGTGTTTTATAACACTATCATGATTTCTATTTTCAATTTTTTGTTCTTTTTTTCCACTTGGCCCATAATATGGGAAGATATTTTGGTATAAATATGAAAAGCACACATTTTCCCTTTTGCTTATCACTTTAATAAAGTACCCCATGGTACTAAAATAACAGTTTTCCACATCCCCAGATTCCTTATTTGTAAATTAACACCCACAACAAGGGCTGAAAGGGTGTGAGGGGAGGAGAATCCTCATTGTGTTTTCAAACTGGCACCGCCACTTTGGAAATCAGTGTGAAGAACTCTCAAAAGGCTGAAAATAAATCTCCCCATGTGACCCAGCTACACTGCTCCTCGGCATGTGCCCAAGGGACTCAACATCCTACTCCTCTCACTCATCCATGTTTATTGTGGCTCTATTCATAATGGCGGGGACTGGAAAGAACCTAAATGTCCTTCAACCAGCAAATGGAGAACAGAAATGTAGTGCATATAAACCATGGAATACTATTCCGCTGTAAAGAGAAATGAATTCGTGAAAATTTCAGGTAAATAGATGAAACTGAGAAATACGTCAAGCAAAGTAACTCCGACATAGAGAGACAAATGTTCCTCTGATTTATTCTGTTCCGTTTGTTATCGTGTTTTCTTATTTGTGGCTCCCAGCTTGAAATCTTCAGATGTGAGTACATAACCTGGAGTGGCTGCAGAGAACAGGAGAGGAAAAGGAAACATGGGATGGAAAAAGAACTCTGTCCAGGTAAATAACAGGACATAGGTGAGATAAAGAGCAAATGGGGGGGAGTCATTAGCCAACGAGCGCCATAGAAAGGTGGAAACCTCTGCCTGGGACGCCAGGAGTCGGTAGCCAATGAGCGCCATAGAAAGGTAACCTCCCAGGAACTTAGAAGGGCCGTGAGTGGGGTTGAGGGGAGCAGCACCTCTCGCCCAGACC
>CM052718.1:13196389-13382855 GCA_028551405.1 Uromys caudimaculatus
GGCCATCAGGGAGAAAGGAGAGGACTTTGGGCCTGAGGGTGCTAGAGGCCCCAGTAAAGGGGAATGTCAAGGTGGGAATATGGGAATGGATGAGAGGGTAGGTGGGAGGAGGAATTCCTTCACAGAGGCGGGGAGGGGGAGGGGATAGGGGGTTTCCAAAGAGGAGACCCAGAAAAGGGGAAACATTGGAAATGTAAATAAAGTATCAAAAAAAAAAAAAAAAAGAAAGAAAGAAAGAAACTAGAAAAAAAAAAAGAAAAGAAAAAAAGAAAAATGGTCCTCACTGAACAGGAACCTAAAGGATGGCTTTCTGTGATCACTTCTGGTAAAAGGTATTTAGGTGCTTGCCCTGGGGAATGAGGCTCTGTATAGCAGGCCTAGTGTGCCACCTTATGGAAGCATGAATGTAGTGCATCTGAACACAGGCTATCAACATCAGGACCCACCAGAGTCACCCTCACGGCAGACACATTTCTTCTCTCAAAAGAAAGCCAACCCCAGTCAAGAAGGAAAGGCACGTTCCCTCTCCAGTGAGATCCATGCTCACCCCTCAGCCTGGCAAAAGTCTGATATGGCTAGGGAGTCCAAGGGCACTGATGTCATCAGACAACTCAAGCCAGTGTCTTCTGTCTGGCCCTTAGCCCTGCCCAGGGTCTGCTGTACTCCTTACTGAAAGAGGCTTACTCCTTGAAAAGTTACGTTCGGGGATCTTCTCCCATTCTCCCCAAACTCGGAGAAATCCCCCAAGCAGAAGTGTCTAGCCATGCCCATCTCAAGTCTTCACAGGCTTTGCAGGAATCCTGCCATCTCCCACCTCCGAACATGGCCACCAACTCCAGCCAGGAGACTTGGGTTGGATAAAGAATATCCATGTCTAGACTCTGGAACATGCCTGAAAGGGAGACTACCCAGCGATCCTCATCACCCCAACTACTGTAAAAGTGGTTGTGTGGTCCCCTGGATTCAGCTCTCCCAATTAAGAATAATTATTAAGAATAACAGACACAGCGAAGGTGACAGTCAATCTGGCTACAGAGGAGCAACCCCAGGTCCATATAGACCCTTTAATTACAGGAGGGACAGTTGCAGAGAGCTAGCTTTTGAGAGAGAAAAGCACGCAGTCTCTGTTCCCCTGGTCCCCATGGCTGACCACCTAATGTCAGCATTAGCCAGACAGTTGATTCTTATCCCGACTGGACCAATGGTGAGACACCAAATCCTCAACTGCATGGCCAACTACATCAAACAGAAAATAGGTCAGTTAAGCCGCTGCTCCGTGGGACCAACTATGCTCCCCTAAAACAGCATGAGTCAATGGTTGACTCATGCCCATAGAACCAGAGGGGAACGTGACAGAGGTTCCTCCATCTTGTATTATTGCTGAGGTCATTTCAAGTTTAACTAAAATTTGATCTCCTTAATGGGAAGCCTCATGGAAATTTACCGAACTCTGTTCTAAGAGTCTGAGGTCGAGATGTCCCCACTAACTTATTTTTCCTTCTGTAAAACTACTTGCTTATGTAGCGCCTCCCCCTCCAGCTGTTTATCTTGACTTCTTTTGAACTATTTGCTTAAGCAAAATCTCCCCTACCACTGCTGAATGAGATACCCAGGATGGGTTTTGCCTTTTAAAACCCCTTACTCTAAATGCTCAACACTACACTTGGGTCCCAAAACACCTAAGCAGCTGCAGTGACTGGAATGAAGAGGTTCAATTGGCTACAGACTGTGTCTGAGTGTTCTCCAGAGGGCACCCCATAACACAAGTATCTTCTTCAATCCTCCTACTTTATATTTTGAGGCGGGGTCTCTCACTTGAATTCAGAGCTCACCTGCCCCTCTAGGCTAGCTCGCCAGTTTGCTTCCAGAGATTTCTACCTCTTTCTTCTGCTGCTAGGATTACAGGTGAGCCACCACACGTGCTCAGCATTTATGTGAGTTGGAGATGTCTGAACTCTGGTACTCACGTTTGCATGGCACGTGCTTTATCGGCTGTCTTAGTCAAGGTTCTCTAGAGGAACAGAACTTATAGAATGAGTCTACAGAAAGAGAGGTAAGGGGGATTTATTAGAGTGGTTTATAGGCTGTCGTTATAGGCCTGCTAGTTAAACAATTGCTGTCTACCAAAGGAAGGCCCAAGAATCCAGAGGTTGTTCAATTTCTCACTGACAGTGATTTGTTGATCTCTGGCACAAGAGAGACAGAGAAAGAGAAAGAGAGATAGAGAGACAGAGACAGACACACAGACACACAGACCAGGAGACAGAGATAATGAGAGAGAGAGATAATGAAAGAGAGAGAGACAGAGACAGAGAGAGAGAGAGAGAGAGAGAGAGAGAGAGAGCTGTGATGTCCAGTGTTGCATAGGAAAATATGCAACAGTGGACAGTGGAAATGTGCCGCGCTTGGCTGTGGCAAGGGATGACATTAGCGGCTGGAGCTGGGTCAGCAAGGTGCCTGGTTTACAACAGTAATGCCAGTGACATGGACTTGCAGGTGAGAGGGAGAGCAGACAGAGAGAGCAAGCTCCCTTCTTCCACGTCCTTTAAATGGGCTGCCAGCAGAAGGTGTGACCAGATTAAAGGTGCATCTTCCCACCTCAAGATCCAGATGAGAAGTATTCCCACTTCAAATGATTTCATTAGGAAGAAAACCCCTCATAGGTGTGGCCAGTCATTTGGGGTTTAGCCACTTCCAATTGTAGTCAAGTCGGACAACCAAGAATAAACCATCACACGGCTGACCTCCCAGACCTGTTTTGTTGATGGTGCTGGTGGTGGTGGTTGGTTGTTGGTTGGTTTTGGTTTGGGGGGTTGGTTGTGTGTGTGTGTGTGTGTGTGTGTGTGAGAGAGAGAGAGAGAGAGAGAGAGAGAGAGAGAGAGAGAGAGAGAGAGAGAGAGAGAGAGAAACACCCAGGCTGGCCTCAGACCTTGGGCCATTCTCTTGCCTCAGCCTCCTGACTGCTTTTATCACAGGTTTGAGAGCCACAATTATATTTTAAGTTTTAATTACTGTGCCTAAGAAACCCATGAAACAAAACTGCCTCTAACCTGTAAGCCTCTTGCCCAAGAGCAGATACTTGCTGAAATGCTGGCGTCTGTTGTTTATGGGAAATAACAATCCACGTGTTTTCACTTCCTGTACTGGCTGGTTTTGTGTCAACTTGACGCAAGCTGAAGTTATCACAGAGAAAGGAGTTTCAATTGAGAAAATGCCTCCATGAGATCCAGCTGTAAGGCATTTTCTCAATTAGTAATCAAGGGGGGAGGGCCCCTTGTGAGTGGTACCATCTGTGGGCTGGTAGTCTTGGGCTCTATAAGAAAGCCAGCTGAGCAAGCCAGGGGAAGCAAGCCTGTAAACAGCATTCCTCCATGGCCTCTGCATCTGCTTCTGTTCCTTGACCTGCTTGAGTTCCAGTCCTGACTTCCTTTGGTGATGAACAGCAATGTGGAAGTGTAAGCTGAATAAACCCTTTCCTCCCCAACTTGCTTCTTGGTCATGATGTTTGTGCTGGAATAGAACCCCTGACTAAGACACTGCCCTAAACAAGTTTGACCCAATACTGGATATGCTTGATCACATGTAGGTAGGACATACATCAGCATATGCCCCGAATTGGGTGGGGGAGAGGGAGTACACAGGCACAAAGTGCATCAGGAGATATGCTTGCCCGATTGGACCTGATAGGAAGTGCAATGGCCTTGTGGGGTTGTCTTTTGAAGCCTCTGCAAAATGTGACTTATCACCATTTTCTGGGAACCTAGGAATGGACCTGGCCAGAGCCTATTCTCCTGGCCAGTATTTAAATAAAGCTTGCTTCAAAGTTGGCCTAGAGATTGTGGTAGTGGTCTTATTCTTGACTAGTGGGATTAACACAGGTGTCCTCCACCATGGCGATCTGAAAACATGACTCTTTGAAATAAAAATGAAGAGCACTGTCTCTGGGATTGTGGTGTCCACTTGAAAGATCTGATTGTTTTAACATCAAGAAACCCCGAAGCTCCTGATACCGGCAGCATCCAGGTGGAGCCACTGACCTCTATTCTGTTCCAGAGAGCTGGTAGCCCTACTGCTTGGTGGGAATTTCTCACTGACAGTGATATTTGTTGATCTCTGGGGGGAGGGGGGGAGACAGAGAGACAGAGAGAAACAGAGACAGGCAGACAGACCAAGACCGACAGACAGGCGGACAGATGGACAGACAGACAGAGACAGGCAGCTTTGTAGAATGCTTTACCAGAACAAGAGAGGCTGAATTATGCAAGGCAATGCAGAAGGAAGGAAACCAGCTTTCCCCATCCCCCTGGCTGCACATGGGTGGCAAAGGTATGCTGGGCTCCCTTGCATTTTCCTAACAAAACAGGTGACAAGCATCCCTCTGTGGACTACAGAAAGTGCTTGCTGTCCTTTAGGAAGCTCTGTTTACAGGTCGTCACCCCTGTTAACCAGAAGATTCAAATCGAGGCTTCCACTTCCTGAGTTGGTTGGAATGACTTTCGGAATAGCCTGGGGTCCCCTGCGGCCTCAGTTCTGTGGCCCACTGCTCTGGGACTCATCTACAACAGTACAATTTTCAACACTGTGTTAGGATCAGACTTTACCTTCTTAAGCTTGCAGTTTAACCTATCACCACAGAGAACTCCAGTGAAGTGTGGGATAGCAAATTCCTTCGACCTCAGCACTCAGGAGGCAGGTGAGTCTGGGAGCTCCAGGGTGGTCTGCTCTACACAGTGAGTTTCAGTCAGCCACAAAACAAAACAGGGGGAGGAGATGAGGAAGACGAGGGAGGCCCCTTGCTCCTACCATTAGAGTCACATCTGACCAGAGGACCTGCTAGCTTCACTTGACTCCTGTTGGGTTATTGAATGCTGCCACCACATCTGTTTTATACAGTGTTGCGGACCACACCTAGGGCTTCTTCATGCATGCTGGAGGATCATGCTCCCAGATGAGCGAAAGCTCTCTCTACATGACTATGTCTTGTTTTAGTTTTTATCATGGCACCCACCACGTCGTGCTGTAGAATATGTTTACATTTATTTTACTTCTTAAAAAAAAAAAAAATAATAATGCGTTTAGGGGTTGGAAGATTTGCTCAGTGGTTAGATCTCTTGCTGCTCTTACAGACATTCTGGATTTAATTTCACAGGACAGCTTACAATTGACTGTAACTCCAGGTCTAAGGGATATGGTACCCTCTTCTGGCCTCATCAGGCACAGTGCACACATAGTATACTTAAACACATGAAGGCAAAATATTCATAAATACATAAAAATGATTTTTGTGTGCATATATTATATACACACACAAAAATTTTAAATACATTTAAATATAAAAATAAATACAAAAATTTATTTACACAGACATAAAAATAACATTTTTTAATTGAAGTATATGTATGTATGTGTAAGTGTATATGTGTGTATAAGTGTGGTGTGTATGTAAGTGTATGTGTGTAAGTATGTGTGTGTGGTGTGTGTGTGTATGTATAAGTGTGTGTGTGTAAGTATGTGTGTGTAAGTGTATATGTGTGTAAGTGTGGTGTGTATGGGTAAGTGTGTGTGTAAGTGTATATGTGTGTATGCCTAAGTATGTGTGTGTAAGTTTGTGTGTGTGAGTATATGTGTGTAAGTGTATGTGTGTAAGTGTGTGTGTATGTGTAGTGTGTGTGTATGTGTGTGTGTAAGTGTGGTGCATGTGTAAGTGTGTGTGTAAGTATGTGTGTGTAAGTGTGGTGTATATGTGTGTGTAAGTATATATGTATGTGTGTGTAAGTATGTGTGTGTAATTTTGTGTGTAAGCATGTGTGTGTAAGTATGTGTGTGTAAGTGTATATGTATGTGTAAGTGTGGTGTATATGTGTAAACGTGTAAGTGTATATGTGTGTAAGTGTGTGTGCATAAGTATGTGTGTGTAAGTGTGGTGTGTGTGTATAAGCATATGTGTGTAAGTGTGTGTAAGTATGTGTGTGTGAGTGTGTAAGTATGTGTATGTGCATGTGTATGCTTGTGCACATGCAGAATTAAAGGACTAATTTTAAGAATCAGTTGTGTCCTTCCATTGTGGATTCAACTGGTCACACTCAGGTCCTTGGCTTCGGCCATAGCACATAAAACTTATTTTGCCAGTTAAAACATCTTGCCCACCATTTTTTGCTTCTTGTAGTAGTGATTTCTAAACCATCCAGGGTTACACAGGGAGACCCTGTCTCACAACAAAAATCCAACAACCAAGGGTGTCGTGGTGCATGCCTGTGTTCCCAGCACTGAAGAGGCGAAGGCAGGAAGACCAGGAGTTTAAGATCAGCCTAAGCTACACCTCAAGTTCTAAGCAAGCCTGGGCTACAAGAGGTTTTTCTCTCAAAATCAAGCAGAGAAACATCCACAGTATTTACCATTTACTGGACTATTAAAGCATAAATAGAACAAAAACATGTTCTTTCAGAAGAAAAAAATGCCAATGACCACCCTGAAGTGCTGCCCCAGTATCACGTTCTCTGGCTGGCTGATGGAAGAGAGTTTCTCTTGGGTTCTGCTTCCCCACCTCAACCTCAGCTCTGACCTGAGTGCATACCCATTTAGATTCCCAGACCTCAGAAGAACAGTGAATGGAATGGCCATAGGAGAATAGGCCTACCGCCAGAACATTTGGACAGAGCCATGGTTGGCAAGTATCAAATGTATTGAGGCTTTTTTTTCTAGGCACCGGAACACACAGCTTTATTTATAACCAGGGTTATAATAAAAGTGGGGCCATCTGGCCAGAGTTGTAACATCTCTGATGGCGCAGGTTCCCGTTCTTCTATTAGGATGGCAAGACCAGCATAGCGTCAGCCATCTGCAATCACAATAGGGAGAGTGACGCAGGAAGATCAGAAACTCAAGGTCATCCTCAGCTACACAACAAATCTGAGACTGGCTTGGAATATAGGAAACCCAGGGGAAAGGGTTAACATCAGAGTATAAATCCCTGAATTATTCTGTAGTTTTACCAATCTATCAAGGTGGGTGACTGAACTACAGTTCTTAGGCTCTACCACCCCCTAGTGGTACACTGCTGTTATCTTGAGACCCTGTAATCCTCAAGGTATCTAATGCCGTGCAAAAGAAACTTGGGGAAGAAAGGGTGAGTTTTGCTTACATTTCTATACACATCAGCCACTAATTAAGAGACGATGTACAGCCCAGTCTAATGGAGGCACTTGTTCCCTCCTCAAAGGTGACATGTCAGGTTGACATAAAACTAGTCATAGCATGGGCAATCTTGTCCTCCTGGTGTAACTGCCACAGTGACCCATTTCAGTCCCTACTTCAGAGAATCATCAGACCTCATCCACACAACATTTCTGTGTCTTTCCTTTTCGTTGCTAAGAATAATACAGCCGCCATGTTTGTCCCATTGAAAGAAAAAGAGGACTTGAGTCAGTTTCACTGGGGAACCATTCACTGCATTGTATTCACCATTCACAAGTTATCCACACTCTTGGGCCTCAGTTATCTCCTATTTTGGATAAGAATAGTAACAGCTGCCTTGTAGAGTTATTATCATTAAATCAATTAATGAGACCTGGGGAGATGGCTCATCGGGTAAAGTGTTTGCCTTGCAAGCATGAACACAGCTTGAAAACTAGGTGTGACAGCACATGCCTGAAACTCCAGCACTTGGGAACCAAGACAGGTAGGTCCTGGGGACTCACTGGCATCCAGTCTAGCTAAAATGCTGAGTTCCAGGTTCAACAAGAAAGTCTGTCTCAAAAAATAAGATCCATCACTGGAGAGATGGCTTAACAGGGAGAAGTGCTTATTATCTTACAAGTCTCATGAGCTGAGTTCTCTCCTCTCTCTCTCTCTCTCTCTCTCTCTCTCTCTCTCTCTCTCTCAATATCTGGCCTCCACTACCCCCAACCCTTTTCGTGGGCAAGCACACACACACACACACACACACACACACACACACACACACACAATCATCCAATACACACACATACTTGTGGGGCAGAATGGAAGAACAGAGAGAGAGCGGTGGAAAGAAAGGGAGATAGAAAGATAAAAAGGCAGAGATAGAGACGGGGATGAGAGGCAAACAAAGCAGTTAATAAACATTTAACAAGCTTACAATAGTGTCCAACACGCACAAACATTAAACAGTACAAAACACTATAAATTACTAACTCATATTTCCTATTAGGCAAGAGCACCAGTGCTCAGGTGGGAACCCAAGGGTTCAACCACTTCTTACTATTTTCCTTTTTTCTTTAATTTTTTTAAATAAGGTCTCCACTGCAACTCACTATAACTAAGGGTGACCTTGAACTTCACATCCTCCTGACTCCATTGAGAATAATCATGACGAGTTTTTGCGGTGCTCCAGGTGAACCCCAAGGATCCGAGCGCGCCAGACAGGCACACTTCCAAGGTAATCTCCAGTCTGCTTTCCCTTTTTGTTTTGAAAAGGATTCTTCTCTATGACCCTCAAAACTGATCTCAAAACTCTCCATCCTTCTACAACAGCTTTCTGAGAGACGGATGTACAGCGCCGTGTCCAACCCTGAGAAACCAAAACTTGATTTATGGCGCCACAGTAAAACATTGGGAAACATCGGATGTTACAATAGGGTTCTCCTGTGTCGCGATCATGATTTAAGATCTCCCAATTCAGTTGTTGGGATAATGGTGCGCTGTGATGTCATAATTTAAGATTGGGATGGCATAATTCAGCATTGCTGTACCACAATCACATGGGATGACACAATGGAGTATTGTAATTTTATTATTTTCAAAACCCATTTTTAATGATGGTTCTTAAGTGCTTTAACCTCCCTTGTAACCCACCACCCACCAGAGGTGGTGGAAAAGAAAGGATACAGGGAAGTGGACCTCTTTGGAGCAACTCTCATCTGTGTGGTCTGGAAATCGGCAGTTCAGTTCACAGGTTAGCAGAGGCAGCTCGATCCACTCGCAAGCACTTCGCGGCTTCACCAGTTCAGTAGAATCAGCAGCAGTGGCACGACCTAGCAAAGACAGCCAGGCCTCAGCAGGAGAGACCAGGAGTGATGCCAGGAGAAGTTCTCGCTGTGCCTCTCTCAGGGAAGACTCAAGACCCACAGGCATTGCACAGCTATCTGTACCAGCAAGCCAAGCTCTGTCTCTGTCACTGTCTGCCCAGTCCTATTTATACCCTCCAGACATCACGTGTCCTTCATGGGTCATCACGTGTCTTCTCTCAGCACATGCCTCTGTCTCAGCTGGCATCACTCTGCCAAGCAACCCGAGTTTGCAGAAGCAGCAATTACACTGCAGTACACCACCAGAAGTGTTTTGGTGTGTTTCTCTCTATGGAGTCCCAACAAATGCAGCTCAACTACACAGTATAAGGCAGACCAATACATGTGTGTTGTTAGTGAAGAATCCTTCATCACATGTCCTTTCATGTGTCTGCTTTAGCTAAATGTTCCTTCAAGAGTCTGCCTTAGTCTTTCACCTGTGTCCACTTCAGGAAAACACTCCTTCATGAGCCTACCCCAGCAAAACACCATCCAGCACAAAGAACCCTTAAGTTTCCACTTCAGAGTATTGTACTTGAACAACGGAGCACTGTATTGAGCCAATGGAACAATGGAGTATTCTGATGGTACAATGCGTGTGGTAATGCACAGTCGCACATTGTAAGGCACTATACTGGCATAGTGGACATTCTGGTGTCCACGGGGCATTGCGATATCACAAGAGTTCTATGGTATCACAATTTCACACGATGGCACAACGGAGCCTTTAATTATCTCACTTTACCTTTGTGACATCACAAGGAGTCCCGTGATGTCACATATATGGGAGTGCTGTTATGACACAATGATACAACTCGATTGCCCAGTGCAATGCCATGATGGCACACACATGATATGATTCCACCATTCACATCATGGTTTCCCCATTTAATTTTACATGTATGAGTGGTTTGCCTGCACGTATGTCTCTATACCAAATGTATACCTGGTTTACTCAGAGACCAGAAAAGGGCGTTGGATCCCCCCTGAAACTGGAGTTGCAGACAACTGTAAGGCATCATGTGGGTGCCGGGAGTAGAACCCAGGTCCTCCAAGAGAGCAAGTACGCTTAACCTCTGAGCCATCTTGTTTTCTTTTACATTAGATACTACAAATGCTCACATTTTAGTTTTTGTAGGTGTGGAGACATCTCCTGTTATCCAAATCATTGGCAAACATTAACCTGTTGGTATCTGTGGTGGTTTGAATAAGAATGTCCCCCATAGGTTTATATATTTGAATGCTTGATCTCCTGACCTCCTGGCTGTCCCCTCTCCCCTTCCTCCTCTCCTCACATGGCCAGCCTCAGGGTCATGTTCACTCTGGACTCTCCCAGATGTCCCTGCCCCTGGCTGTGCTCTCCCTTTTATCAACAGTAAATTTTCTCCACCATACCTAGGAGCAGCCATGTGCTTCCTTTTATTTCTTAGTTCCTTTTTATTTCCATTCAATTGCACGTTCAGAGACTTTATACAGTTATCAATTTTTTCCCACAACCGATACATTCATAGGACTGCATAAATAGAATAGTGACTGACCGCAGATTAAGAAAGTCAGAGCTCAGGGACCCTTATGGAAAAGTTGGGGGAATGATTGAGGGTCCCAAGGAGGATAGGAACTCCACAGGAAGACCAATAGAGTCAACTAACCTGGACCCTTGGGGGTTCTCAGAGACTGAACAGCCAACCAGAGAACATACAAGGTTGGACACACAACACACGTAGTAGATGTGAAGCTCAGTCTTCATGTGGGTCCCCCAGCAACTGGAGTGGGGAGGAGGGCTATCCTTAAAGCTGTTGCCTGTCGGTGGAATCCGTTCCCCTGGCTGGGGTGCCTTATCTGGCCTCAGTGGGAAAGGATGCACCTAGCCCTGCAGAAACTTGGTATGCCACGGTGGAGGGATGGGGGGGGGGGGGGGACTCCACCCTCTCAGAGAAAAGGAGGAAAAGGGGTTAGGGACTGTGTGAGGAGTCAGGTGGGAGGGGCAGCGACCGGTATGGAAAGTGAATAAATAAAGGGGGAGAAAAAAGTCGAGAAACTTGCTTAGGTTTATCCTATCAAGATATCACACACTGCAGCAACCTGTTGCTGGTCAGATGCCTCTCCAACCTGCGGTTCCCACTCCAACCCCAAACCAGTAGCCCAGTGCATCCACTTTGTCCTCGCCTGATCAGTGGAACAGATGTGCATCCTGGGAGGTACCAGACAGACAGGCACTGCGCTAGCCAGCCCGCACCCCACTGGGGTCCTTCGGGCTATTGCTGGACAGCCCAGCTCGGGGTCCTGGTGCGGTCGCGTAGCAGCAGCAGAGACGCGGCCGAGCCGCTGCCGGACTACGGTCGCCTGTAAACGGGTAAGCCGGCTGCCTTTGCGGTCCGGGGGCTGTGGTGGGCGAGCGCATCTGCTGTGTCCCGGGTCCCTCTAAGCCTTCGCGAATCCGAAAGTGCCTGGGGAACCCGCCCGAGAAGTGGGGCGGAGGGAAGGCGGAGACCCGACCGCAGATCGCGGGTCCTTTATGGGAGATGGTAGTTAGGCCTGGTGGGCGCCTAAAAACGTTTGTCATATGAAAGAGATCTTGGCCCTGTAAAGCGTGGAGGTGGTGACAGTCACTGAGGGTTTTCATTGTGAGTCGACAGTCGGGGTTTGGCTTTCGAACGGACCACTCCCTGTACAGGCTGTAGTGTAATTGCAGTGCGCCCAGCTGGCAAAGAATCTGGATTATTGTACATTCGAAGAAGTGTTTGCCAAGTCGTATTTGGATATGAAGCGAATGGACCAGGCTAGAGATGATGTTACACACCGGGGTTGACATTGGGTAGTAGTCATGTCTTGTACTTGTGGAACTACGAGAAGGGTGCACAGAACTAACATACTGTTTATGTTTAACGTAACGTTCCTGTATGTCCTACAAAACTGATGAGCGTTGTTTAGGCAATGAAGGACAAAATCTTGACATGATATTGTTTGTATCATCTGCATTTAAGAATCAGGTAAAACTACAGAGCAGTGTTTCTCAACTTGTGGGTTGTGCGACCCTTTTGGGAATCTAGTGACCCACCCTTCACAGGGGTCACCTAAGACCATCAGAAAACACAGATATTTTCATTACTATTCATAACAGTAACAAAATTGCAGTTACAAAGTAGCAACTGAACTAACTATATTAAAGGGTTGCAGCATTAGGAAGACTGAAAACCCCTGTACTAGAGGTTTTAAAAGAACACCTGAAAAAAGTTTTGAGGACTTACCGAGGTGAAGGGGCTGTGAGGCAGTTGCTGATAGCAACAGGGGGACAGAGAAGGAAAGGTGGTCATGAATATGGGTCAGGCATCATAGATTGTATGGTTAGTGTCCGCTTGTTTTTACCAAATACCAGATTTCCCGCCTGACTTGGGCACTCTTTGTTGTTGTTTGTTGCTTGTGTTTTACAAGTAAGAAAATGTGTGTGTTGAACTTGTAGATCTAGTATGGAAGGTAGGAAGAAAGGTGTGACCCAAAAACATCTGCAATTTCTCATCTGCAATGAGAAATGACAGGAGACTCCAGAGACAGAGGTAGAGCCGTAAGGCTCAGCAGATGGTGGCCAAGTTGTCAGGATGTGTGTTCTTGGGTTCTCCCTCATCGGCTGTTCAGGAAAAAGAAGAAAGTAGACTTAGTTGAGGAGAGTTCTCACCTCTAACAGTGGACTCCTGTCGACTTTTTCAGACAGTGACAAGACTCCAAGGCTGGCACTTGTCTGTGGGCAAGAGCTAATGGCAGGGGACAGAAGCAAGAACTGTGAGCTGAACCAAGAGAAGTACGACGCTCACGAGAACGTGAAGATCATCTGCCTGGGGGACAGTGCAGTGGGCAAGTCCAAGTACGTCAGAAAATCAGGGAAGAAAAAACAATCCTAGAACAGCTCTGGGTAGATCAGAAAAGTCCTCCAGAGATAAGGAGGCTGTCTGTGGTTTCTGTGAGCTGGCGAGGGGGAACCTTGACTGGAGCCCGGGTGTGCATGGGCAAACATCAGAATCATGTCAGTAACTGTGTTCAGGAGGAAAGGGGAGAGAGTCGAAGAGAGATAGAAATCAGGGAGCCGTCCGAGTCCTTACAGGAGCTGTTGAGTGGATCACCCTGGAAATGACTGGTGCAGTAGAGGGTAGCAGGTAGGACACTACCTGTGTGAGGTTGAGGGGTTTCTGGAGCAGGATAGCGGGAATGGGGAGAGGAACGGCACAGGCAGAATAAAGGCAGGAAAGATGCTTCCTTGGAGGGACACCCCGAGGCTGAGCAACCGGATTGTTGTGCACAGGGCCTGCCCGGGCAGGCATAGAACGCTCCACCTGGAGATCTGCACTCCTTTCAGCTTATGACCAGCAAGCATCCTGCCTCCCACCCATGCAGGGTGAGGTGCTGAGGATGCATGCTCATTTCTGCCTTCAAGGGATGAGGGGAGAGACGCTCCCACGTCAATGTCCGCTTCAGTCTCCCATCCCTCAAGTCCGCAGATTGCCTCACATTCTGCGTCAGACTCGGAGAGCAATGCGTGGTTCCCAGGGGCCTTGCTAGCTGAACTGACATTCGTTTCTCCGCCTCACATTGAAGCTTGGCTGTAGTATTTTCCGGTTCTAACCTCAACAATATCCCATGCAATGAAAGTAAGGATTTGGAAGATTACCCAGCAAATAGCAGCCCAGAAGTGTCAGGCAAGGGGAGACCAGTTGTTGGCTTAATAACTGATAAACCTTCAGGGAAATGTGGACAGGTGAGAAGCCCAGGAAAGGCCTACGTCAGCACTAGCCTAACTTAATGCAGTTTTTAAAAAATCTAAGTGGCTAACCAAACATCCAGACTAGCATAGTTCTGGCCTCTAGGACACTTTGAAGACAAGTAGTCCCCACGCCTTTCATACCATCAGTAGAATGTTAGAAAGACAGTGGTAGACTCTGTCCAGAGGAAGGTTGGTGGGTGAGAAGACCTTGCTCAGTTCCACTAGAACTCAGGAGTTCTCTGCCAGTTTCAGTAATGTCTATGCCCAGAGGCCCCTCTCCCAGGTGACTCTAAACCTATCATGTTGACATTTGAAATTACCTGCCATAGGAGTATTAAAATATTGGTTTGTTCTTATTTAAAATGTATGTATGCTGTTTCTCATATGATTTTAATGTCTTTCAGGGAGGTGCAAGGTTTGCCGTGTTTTTTATGTAGATTCACTGTATAGACTGGTAGTCAGTGGTTATAATAGCAAGAAAAGGTTTCATGGCTGCTCCATGGCTTCAAAATATGTACTGAATAAAGCTTATTAGCTGCTCACATTTATGTGTTCAAATACTGACTGAGGACTAGTGCACTGCACTGGGCATGGGGAGGGAGCAGTAAACTAAAGGTTCGAAACTGCTGTGCCATGCACTCTGTGTGACTGATAGCATCACTACAGTAATTTAATGTTTGTGTCAGAGTTCCGTGCAGGACAAAGAGGGGTGAGGAGTACAAACGTGGGGGACTTACCTATCACAGTCACCATCCTGCTCAGATGACATTTGAGCAAAGGAATGGCAGAGCCTTGGGAAAATGACTATTGGATGAAGAGTAGTCTTCTGGACCTCAGTTTCCCCGTGCACAGGCAGGGGTAATTCTGTGTGTAGTAGTATGTGAGATGGAAGAGCCCCATGTAGATTGACCGTTGGGATGACGCCAGTGGTTTGGCTCTGTGGGCTTGGTAATGGTGATTCATGGCACAGGCTTGACTAGAAACTGTGACAGAGGGTTCGCAAGAGACAGGAAGCCTCAGATGGTTTCCAAGTTGTCAGCCCAGGGGGTGACAAAGTAGGGACAAGAAGCTAGAGATGGTACATGACCTGTGACCTCACACATTTCCCTTACAGACTCATGGAGAGGTTTCTCATGGATGGATTGTATCCTTAAAGACTCGAGCTGTCCTTGGTTCCTGTGGTTTTTCCCACTCATACCCTCCAGTCCGGCAGCCCAGGGAAGACCAGTGGGTTTCCTTTACACTGGCTCCTCATTGCCTGACTCAAACCACAACAAGCAATCCAAGCTGCTGCCGCCAGAGCTTCCTTACATTTGATTTCTACCAGCAAGGCAGGAAGAACAGCAGACAGCACTTAGTCTCGATCAAATGCCTTCTCATTACTAGTTCTCCTTGGAGCCTAAAACGTCTTTGGTAGGAATAAGCCTTATGAATCGTGGGGGATCAGCTTTTCCCTCACCCTCTGAGCTGTTGTGTCGTACAGATTTGGAGCAAGGGGCTGCAACTTAGAGCTTCTTTTAAAAGTTCCCCAAGCGGACCCCTGAGGGCTACATCCGAGCACTGCAGAGCCGGTCACTCTCCCTGACCTTAGCCCCAGACACTGATGCCGTCCACTATATACCAAGCCCACTTGTGTCGCTTCAGCTGGGCTCATTAAACTGTCCAGCATATTCGAGCTTCACAAGATGCTGTTCCCCAGGTATTTTGTTAGTGCTTCACACACACATACATGAACTTCCGTTTGTGAATGCTTTGTCAGCTGCCAGGCCTGTTGGCAGTTTTTACCATGGGACAGTCATGGTGCTCTACCCTATTAGAACTCTGTCTGTGAAAGTCTTAAAGCATCCACAGTTAGATTTTAGAGCATCGTGATAACACTTCTCTGTAAAATCCTGCTCCGTGTGACCTCACACTCAGGTATCCAGGACATTCTCCCAGCCCCTTCGTCAGACCTTGTACCACTGAAGCTGCGTCTGTCTGTAGAATCTATTCAACTTGAAATCCGACTTCTTTATAAAGAGGACAAAATCAAAATATCCACAAGTCTGAGACTACATTGGAAAACCTATCTCAACAAGAACAGAAGCAGACGTGATGGCACATGCTTTTAATCCCCCGCAGGTCTCTGTGAGTTTGAGGCTAGTCTACGTAGTGAATTCCAGGCCAGCCAGGACTACATAGTGAGACCTGCCTCAAAAACTTAAGAAAAACTAAGTAAGGAGAGGAGCCACCCACCCCCCCACCCACCCCTCCCCATTCCCTCACCTCTGTTTAGTCGCCTGTGCTCCTTAACCTGCATCCAGCCAGCCACAGCAACTGTCCACATACGCTCTGACTCTGTACAAGCACACCGCCACAGTAGACGGCAAGACCATCCTTGTGGGTGAGCAGCATGGGCCCTCAGGCCGCGCTGAGTGGGGGACGGGGGCGGGAGTGGTAGGAAAGTTCACGGAAGAGAGTGAAGGAAGAAAAATTGGAAGTCGGGGAGCAGAAAAGGAGGTACACAGGGCATACAGTCTCACAGCGCCCAGGCCAGGACTAGTGTGCAGGGCAGGATTTAGAAAAGCAGACACTGGAAGATTGTCCTGCCAGAGGGAAAGGAGCATAGAGGCCTTTGTCAGGGAGTAAATTTCTCATTGCAGGGATTAACATTCAGCTAGTATAAACAGATATGTCTGTGGCCTAACCACTTCTCATATGTAGGACATGACCCTCCCTTGGGTCAGCAGGCCATAGATCCTGACTGTTCACCATCTGTGGAGATTTAGATCTTGAAGGGCCCCATCTTCAGTGTGGAGACAGGGAGCACCTACACTCCGCCTTCTGGGATTCCGTCTGCACTGTCACTCCTTCTGGTTCTGTCTTCCTACACATACCATTGCATAATACACTCATGTTTTTGCATAGAGACCTGCATGGAAATGCTGGGGACGTGGAGGGGTCTCCCTGCCCCTCAAACCCATTGGGCCGACAGTCGTGTTCTTGTTGCAGACTTCTGGGATACAGCAGGCCAGGAGCGGTTCCAGAGCATGCACGCCTCCTACTACCACAAGGCCCACGCCTGCATCATGGTATGAAACCAGCTGAGCAGGAAAAAAAAAAAAGCACTGGGCAGTCTGGCCTTGGGGCTAAGGGGACAAGGCGTCAGTGGTCCTCAGCCCCACTACCAAACACAGATGTGCAGGAGAGGGGTGTTCAAGGCCACCCGGATGCTTCAGCCCATAGCTTCTAAAAAAGAATATGCCACAGGAGTTGTCCTCAGATGGGGGCAGAGAAAAGAAAGCACAGAAGCTCGGCTTCCCTAACCATTCAGTGTTCAAAGAAAACATGGCTGAGACAGGGCCACTGCTGGTTACTGAGGGAGCACAGCTACAGGGAAACCTCAAGGGAACCTCAGCTATTACCCAGGGCTTCTGCAAGGCCTTTCCCTCTCAGACCAGCCCACACCTCCCTCAAAGACTCTCACTGTGCTATCTAGGATAGTTACCATGGGTCCACACAATAATAGCTTCGGATGGTAGACTGCACAAAAGTCCCCAAGTCACTTGTGCATAGGGCTCTGGTGAGACTGTAAAAGTCTGTCTCCTGGGAGCGCTGCCTCTGAGCTCCCAGGCTCGTTTTCGAGGCCACCACTCTTACATGCTGAGAAGGAATATGTTTTTCTTTTAATCCACAGATAAAACATTTTCATGAATACCAAGAATCTGTGACACTGAGGTTTGATTCGGTTTGGTTTTGATTGGGTTTGATACTAGGGAGAAAACCAGGACTGACTGATTTTGTGCATAGGTGTATACATTCTACCTGTGAACTGAACCCCAGTCCCATAGTCTAGTTGTCTGAATTAGGAACCCTAGGGACTGTCACCAAGTGAGGACACTTTGTCAGTAAGAGCTGATGTGGACTAACTAGCTCACAGAATGGCAGCTAGACCTCAAGACTGGGTCTATAAACAGACCCAGGTAGAAGTGACAGCTCTGTAAGTCATTCTGGCCCTAATCACAAAGGAAGGAAACAGGTGCTACATCTCTGGTAAGAAGACAAGTTGATACCAATGTTGTGAGTCCGCCTACAAAATGTAGGTTTGCCCTGGCACTTTGTAGCATTTGAGCCACCTAACCCTCCCAGCCCTAACTCCCACAAAGTGCACACCGCTGCTCTCATGAGTGGGTACCATCTCATCCATGGGTAGCATAAAGGGGTTCGCCGAGCCTGCTCCATTCTGCTCACCACCCCCACTGCTCTTCCCTCAACTCTCTGCAGTTTATACCCATTCAACAGAAATGTTGCTCGTGGTCCAGTCTCTGCTTAGATGCCACCATCTCTATGCAGCCACCTCTGATGTTTTATCGTTACATTTTCCTGTGTGCATGCACAGGACTCTGAGTACTGGTAGCATAGTCGGATAGTGGTGTGTGCACATAAAGGCCACCTGGAGGGGCTTGCCAGCTGGTGGATGAGGACAGTGAAGGGGTCATGGAAGGGGCTTGTCACCTGTTCCTGCAGAATCCTTTATGCACAAAAGCCCTTGAGAACTTAAAAAGTCTTAATTCTAATAACCAAGGGTACTAAATAAAAGAGGGTGAAATAAGGCAATGTAGCCAGAAGTCACACACACACACACACACACACACACACACACACACACACATATGGGGAGCAGGGGGCAGCCATTTTTGTTTCAGTCCTGCTCTGGCATTTGCATTTGAACTTACCTCTTTTCTGTCTGGGACTGACTTCTGCTTGTGATGCATGCCCATTAGTTTCTCTCTGGCCGTGTTCTGGATGTGTGCTGTTCTGCGTTTGTATACACCTGTTTGTTGGGTTGTCTGGAACTGATAAAGTACTTTGACACATCTAAACTGTGTTCTACCCTCTGTAGGTATTTGATGTCCAGAGGAAAATCACCTATAAGAACCTGGGTACCTGGTATGCAGAACTTCGGGAGTTCAGGCCGGAGATCCCATGCATCCTGGTGGCCAATAAAATTGATGGTGGGGCCATCCCTGCACCTGGGTGACAGTCATTCCTGGGGACCAAGCACCATACATTTCCTTTTTTCAAAGAATGGGCAGCCTCTGTTTTTCCTTCCCAAGATACTCCCTTTCTAAAAGGGGTGCCAGCAGCAAGACCCCATCCTCTCAGGACACAGACCCCTATTAGCCATATTAGTGGGGCAGTCCCTGACAGTCCCTTCCCCACTTTCAAGCTCAGAGCCTCCACTGACCCTGCCTCAAACTTTTCCCTTTGCCTGGGTGGACAAGCCAATGCCCTACTTCTCTCTGCAGCAGACATACAGATGACTCAAAAGAATTTCAGTTTCGCCAAGAAGTTCTCCCTACCCCTGTACTTTGTCTCGGCTGCTGATGGTACCAATGTTGTGAAGGTAATGGCAGCCCCAGAGGCAGTGTGCTGATGTGGCTGAGGAGTCCTGTAGTCCTGGGGAGGAGGAGAGGGGACGGAGGGGCAGGGTATGGCTGGGTGCAGCAGAGGAGAGAGGTTGGGAGGACCACATTTGGTGAGACAATCCACTGCCTGTGGGACCAGGGTGAGACTACAGTTTATAAAGGCGGATGGGCAGAGCCCAGGGCCCTCCCACACAACTCCTCCTCCGCCATTTCTGCCTCACCCTCAGCTCTTCAATGACGCTATCCGACTAGCTGTGGCTTACAAGGAGAGTTCCCAGGACTTCATGGATGAGGTTTTACAGGAGCTCGAGGTGAGTCTGGCCGCTTCAGGTACGATAGAAAATGTAGATGATTTCTTCAGAGATGTGCAGTCCAACCTAGCAAATGGGGTTTGCCTGCCTTTGTAACCCCTAACTGCCTCAGAACTATAACTAGACACATGCAGGGTCAGGCTTCACCTATGACCTTGTTCACAGAACTTCAAGTTGGAGCAGAAAGAAGAGGATACCCCAGACCAAGAGCAGGGTGACATGACCAAGAGTCCATCTCCTTCTTAGCCAGAGGACATCCACACATGGCAGAGTTGGGGTATTGGGAGCCATTTGGAACACCCTACATCTCTGGAGAACCTCTCTAGGCTACCCCTGCTCAACTTCCTTCAAACCCACTATTCTGTGGTACATGATGAGGTCAACACAAACAAACTAGACAGGCAAGATACCCACCAGCGTCCTGCATCAGGATGAGGGATCCGTGTCTTTCACACCCCCACCCCACCCCAGCAGCCTGACAGTGCAGAAATAGTGAACATGCTCGTGTCTTCTTAGTAGACATGAGGTGTTTGTTGTCTTTCTTCCCAAACTGACCTCAGGGACTGTCCCCTCCCTTCTGCCGAGAGAATGATGCTAACCCTTGAGGACTGTGCGCCCCTGCAGAATCCATCCGTGACTCCTCTGTACCTGTCTCCCAACCAACGTTCTCAACAATATTTTTGACAGACAACTGTTAATTCCAGATTTGTTTTTTAGCACCAACTGTTTCTGGAGCTCTTCTAGGTCGGTTGAGAGCACAGGAGCAGGACTCTATTGCGGTGGAGTGAAGACAAGTCTAGCCATATCTGCTTGTACACACACCTTACTGTTCCCTGCCACGTGAACAAAAACTTCTTTTAAAGCCTCCATCTCAGGGTAGAAAGCTTTCCTCCACCTCTCTAGGGCGAGTCAAACACCGCGTCTTCTGTGGGAGGCAGCAAACAGCAGAGGAGAGCTGCCTGCTTTCCTGCAGCTTGCTGATTGCTCTTATGATTGTCTTGAGCATCATTTGCATTATCATTATTTTGTTTATACTGTTTCCTTTTTTACAATAAAGATTAAGTTTCATCAACACTAAGTGTCTTAGTTACCTTTCTATTGCCATAACAAAACGCCATGGCCAAGGCAACTTACAGAAGAAAGCATTTAATGGGGCTCCCAGTTTCAGATCATGAGTCCAGGACCCTCATCCTGGGGAGCATGGCAGCAGGCAGGAAGGCATGGAGCTGGAGCAGTAGCATTTGTAGTAGTATTTGGTCCACAGGCACAAGGCAGAGAGAACCAATGGGAATGGTGAATGGTGAGGTCTTTGGAGCCTCAAAGCCCATCCCCAGTAACAGCTCCTTGAGCGAGGCCACACCTTCTAATCCTTCCTCAACAGTTCTACCAGCTCAAGCACTCAAACATGAACTAACGGGAGCCATTCTCATTCAAACCACCACACTGAGTATCTGTGCTTTGTGGTCTGAAGTAGACAAAAACCGTCAGCCACGTAGATGAAGGAAGACTTCCTTGATCTGCTACCATGCTGTAGTCCAAATTAGTTCTTGATTGACTATAGAGACCATTTCAGTAGAATTTATTGTTTGGGGGGGGTTAATTATAGATTTGAGATCTCAGGAACAAGTGTGCTTTACCTTTAAGTAGGTGATACTTGCATGTTCAACTTTGGCTTCTGATTAGGGATTCTCAGGCATGCATTACTCAGATGAGGTAAGATTTTTAGAAGAAAAATAAAAACTTGTTCCTGAGCACAGTGGAACATACCTTTAATCCAAGCACTTGGGAGGCAGAGGTGGGTGGATCTCTGAGTTCAAGTCCAGTCTGGTCTACAGAGTGAGTTCCAGGCTATCCATAGCTACAAAGTGAGACTCTTCCTAAAAAGAAGAAAAACAATAGTTATTATAAATGATTAATAATCTGGGAGTGTGTGTGTACATGCCTGTATGCATGTATGTGTGCATGCCTGTATGCATGTGTGTGTACATGCCTGTATGCATGTGTGTGTGCATGCCTGTATGCATGTGTGTGTGCATGCCTGTATGCATGTGTGTGTTGCAATTTTGAATACTGAACCCAGGACCTCATGAGCTAGCTAAGTAAGTGTCCTACCTCTCAACTACACTCCAGCCAGAGCGTATTTCTTTTTATGTAAATAGCTTTATTGAGATAAATTTCATGTACTCAAAAATGTACCATTATTGGCTTTCCCATAACTGTTCTGTACTAGGTTTCCTTGAAGCAGAGCCTGAGAAGACAATTTTTAGATGGCCTCCTGGGGCTGCTTTCTCAGCTGAGTGAGGGGAACAGAATGAGGTGAGAAACCAAGCAAGTTCTTACCTCGGCTGGAAGCCAACTTGACTACCACCTCCAACCCCTGCGACAGGCGGAAGGACAAACTGTTGCAGATTTGGTCCTGCCTGAAGACCAGAGGACTGTCAGCAAGTGCACACATGAGCCACAGGAGATGGCTTGTATCCTCCAGGGCAAAATGGCTCCTACTTTAGCTCAGACACTTCTCTGGGGAAAGCGGAAACTGCATTTCCCCATCAACACTGGTACTGGGGTCAGAAGGCTCATAGATAACTACTGCACAACAGCTGTCATTAAACCACACATTTTATAAGTCTTAGGGGGTCCATCGCCACGCTTTATGATTTAACCAGTTTTTGAAGGGACTGAATTAAATAGACTAAACAGGGAGGCAATGTCTGAGGTGAAATGCACACGACTAAGCTTCCAGTGCATTTCGTACAGTCACTGTTTTAGACTTGCCAATTCTGTGTAGTTCTGTCACTCCAAAGTGAAGTCCATACTGGTGATGTCTGTGTTCTCTCTCTCTGGGCTTATTAATTCTGAATATTTCACATAAGTGAAATCATACAATATGTGACTCTTTGTGTCTTTCTTCTACCTTCAAGATTTATCCAGAGCAGAGCACAGTGGTGCATGCCTTCAATCCCAACACCCAGGCAGAGCCAGCCCAGACCACATGGTGAGTCCCAAGCCAGTCAGGACTATGAAGAGAGCCCCTGTCTCAGAGAGAGAAACAGAAAGAGACAGAGACAGAGAGAGACTGATTCATCTATGCATCGTGTACCTTGTTTCTTTCATAGCTGGACTGTGTTCCATCAGGTATATATTCAACAATTTGTTTATTCATTTGCTGATAAACATTTGCCATTTGCAACTTTTATCTACTGAGCATACCATGGAGTACACACACCTTTAATCCTAGCACTCAAGAGTCAGAGGCAAGCAGATCACTGAAAGATCAGGGCCAGTCTAGACCACAAACTGAGTTCCAGGATAGCTATGGCTTCATAGTGAGTCCCTATCTCAAAACTTGAACAACAAGAAAATTTTTCAAATTTTACAAGTAGATCAATATAATCTTAGGAATTTTAATAACTTTATCATCAAATATATATCACCGTCAAGTCTCATTCTCCACGGACCTTATACAATATAGTCAGACCTTCTGTGACCTGGCTTAAACTTTCGGTGTTTTGTTCTTTCTGTGATTTGAATGAGAATGGCCACCATACGCTCATCCATTCGAAAGCTTGGTGCCCAGTTGACAGAACTACTTGGGAAGGGTTAGGGGGGTGTGGCCTCGCTGGAGGAGGTGTATCACTGGAGGAGGGTTTTGAGATTTCAAAAGCCCAGTTACCCTTCTCTCTGTGGGCCTCCTACTTGCCAAAAAGTATCCAAGTTCTCCTTTACTGGCCCAACACCGTGCCTGACCACCTGCTGCCATGCTCCTCTATGATGGCCATGAACTCACGGTGGTTACTATAGCTGGGATGTAGCACTGTGACCAAAGGAACTCGGGGAGGAAAGGGTTTATTAGGCTTATGCTTGCATGTCAGAGTTCATCAGGAAGTCAGTACAGGAGGTCAAGGGCAGGAACCTGGAGGCAGGAGCTGATGCAGGCCCTGGAGGGCACTGCTCACTTGGATTGCTCCTTATGACTCACTCAGTCTCCTTATAGGACCCAAGGCCACCCGCCCAGGGATGGCACCACCTACAATGAAAATGCCTAGCTGCTGGATTTTTTTTAGATTTATTTATTGTATATATGTGAGTACACTGTTGCTATCTTCAGACACACCAGAAGAGGGCATCAGATCTCATTACAGATGGTTGTGAGCCACCATGTGGTGGCTGGGAATTGAACTCAGGACCTCTGGAAGAGCAGTCAGTGCTCTTAACCGCTGAGCCATCTCTCCAGTCCTAGCTGGTGGATCTTATGGAAGCATTTTCTCAGTTGAGGTTCCCTCCTTTTCAATGACTCTAGCTTGTGTCAAGTTGACACAAGAGCAGCCAGCACAGTCACTCTCTAAAACTGTAAGCCCCAAATAAAGTCTCCCTTCTTCAAGGTTGCCTTGGTCATGGTGTCTCTCCACAGTAATAAAACAGTAACTAAACTTTGATTATTCATTCTTAGGACAAAAATCATTTTATTATATAAAATCATCAAAAATATGAACTCTTACTTACAGCTTCTCAATAATCCTCTCACACACATTTATTATTTCTTTCCCTAAATAAGAGCCAAATCCAAATACATGACACATTATAGAGAATTAAATTACCTATACCCACAATTTTATTATGAAGCTTAATTTTATTATCCTTACAATAGATATTCTTAAATATTTCATGATTGTAAATGCCATTCCAAACTCGGGTACATCCATAAGATAGCCCCACACTGTTATTCCTCAAGAAGCTTTAGCAAATAAGTTCTTATGGGCTTGAGTCCCGGAATTAGTCAATTTGGCTACAGGCCAGTAATAACCCTGAACAGGTAATGTTTGATCAGCCACAAGTAAGACTATGTGGTGGACAACACTGCCAAGCAGCCTGGTCACACCTTCTTCTCTGAGGATCCAGGCCTTTCACACAGATGCATCTCTTTGGGCCAATCTCATGGTAGCATCAAGACAATGGCCTCCTAGGGGGAGCCCACCCCTTCTTTTCTGGTCAGCTTAGCTGATAGAGCCCTTTCACCCCACCCTCTAGCTACATATACAGAGGCATTCAACACCTGCCAGTATCAATAAAGTATGAAGTAAGAACCATGGTTGGCCTATGGCCCAAGCTTGCTTATTGAAGCATTAAAATTCAACGTTAAAAAAACCAATATGAATGTATGAGCAATTCCATTTTATTGGAGCTGAGGAGAGAGGGTGTAAATTTGGCAGAGGAAGATTTGGGTTGAGTTGGAGAAAATAGAAGTCCAGAAAGCATGTCCTCGTGTGTCTATATTTATATACAAATATATGCTTTATTTCCCTCATTTCTCTTTTCTCAGGAATGGAGGAGGGGCTCGCTGGGTTTGTTGGAAAAGGGCTCAAAGGTGGAGAAGCGGTGGCCGTAGTTCATTGATCCACTATACCGGGAAGAATATTTCACAGGGTAAGTTCTCATCTTCAGGGCCTCTATGAGACGCTGTAGACGCCGAGCAAAAGACAGCGTTGTGCGGTATCTTGTGTGTTGTGTAGCCACAGTAAAGGATACAGGTTGGGCCAGGGTTGGGGGTGGAAAGAGGGGCATGAGTGATGAGATGGTCTGGGCTGAAGGCGGCCGATGGAGCAGAGGCCGAGGCGGTCGTAGGTGAAGTGGTCGAGGAGACATGTGTTGGAAATACCAAGGAGGGTGGAGAGGAGTGTGGAAAGAGACTGGTTGGTGGGTAGTAGGCGGGTGAGGGGTGGCTGGCTGAATCAAGTGCAAGGCGTTAGGGCCGATCTTGGAAGCAATCCAGTCCAGGTAGTCCCAGGTGGCTGTGTAGACTCCAGGACGCTTAGCACGGGCGCAGCCTACCCCCCAGCTTGTGATCCCCACGACCACAAAGGGGCTGTCGATGCTGTCTCTGCACATGAGAGGCCCACCACTGTCCCCCTGTCCAGAAGGACAGAGGGGTCACTTTCAGCCTGAACCACTCTCCCTTCCCAGAAGGCTCATGGGGCTGTGGGAGAACAATGTCTGTAGCCACATAGTTTCCTACTGCCTTAGACACAACTGGTGAGGTTAAGAGCTGCTAATATCCATTTTGGATGTGGAGGGCGGGTGGGAGAGGGGCCCTGAGGTGCCCTGCAATAAGATGAGCACACAAATACATGCATGTGGCAATGTGTTCTGTATGCCAATGTTGAGGTCAAATGCTAAGTGTGACAACATGTTCTCAGCAAGAACAGACACCATGGTGGATGTTAAGGAAAGGTACCAAGGAACAAGTCACTGGAGTTGCTGGCCCTTGGGCAAGGGGAGGAGAGGATGGAGATCAGGGACTTAATACGAGGTTTTTCTCAGGGGCTAGGATCCCTGGAGTGGCCCAGGGGTCTGGGGTACCAGAAGGAAGTTACCTGGCAGGTGTCAATCTTGCCTTCAGGATACCCTGCACACACATTAGTTGATGTGACACGCCCATTGTACCACTGGGTTGAGTTACACAGGTCGAGGTCAATGAGATCCACGCGTGCCTCCATCAGGATAGGTGATGGTCTGGGGGCTGCAGCCAGGCCACACAGTGGTCAGTGCTCAAGGAGGGGATGGAGGAAGCCCTGCCTCCTCCCCCACCATGAACTTCCATCCATCCTATGCAGTGCTCTGGTTAAACAAAGATCCCTCAGGCTCACCTCACACTCCTGAGGGGAAGAAAGGCACAGTGAAAGGACAGGTGGGAGTAGAGGTAAAAGAATTTTGCCTGGAGGAAGAAAGGAAGGAGAGATGATGTCTATCTTAACAATGGGCGAGGAATCGTGCAGGCTAGCTGTAGCTCTAACACGCACAACTCGCATGTGTCAAGCGCTAAGTCCGAGGTCTTCCTCCTGTTTTTGGCTCAGGGACTGGAGCACTGCCCGCCTACTTCATGAATTTGGCTAGGATTGCCTCTCTCCACACCCATGACTGAGACACACCTGCATTCTCCACGTGTGTCTAAAAGTCACCCTCCCTGTTTTTCTATCCTCCACTAGACTCCTCCACCCAGCTCCAGACAGGATTCTCCCATGTGTCTCAGATCTGCTTTGAGGAGAGTTTTGGAAGAGGAAAGCTGAGTCAAGGCCTTATTCACAGACCCTACCTATGGTGGGGTCAGGAAAGACACAAGTTACGCTTCAGCTCAGGTGGCCAGCATGCACCAAACTTAAGACACGGCCTCAAAACCCGCACAGCTGTACCTCTTTGTCACACGCCACAGCTCGGGCAGTCCCCTCCCGTGGCACTGCAGGTCTGGATGTCACGGGCAGTGCAGGGGATAAGACAGGAAAAGCACAGGCCCAGTCTATGCAGGGCTAAGCATTCAGCAGACAGGCAGGAGGTATCTGCTTAATACGTGTTTTCCTGAGCTTTGGGTATTTAAAGGATATTTTTTTTAAAACAGGGGATGTTTTATTTCGTTTTCTGTTTTCAATAGAGTTGCCCCCTCCCCTCACAAACCCCACCTCAGTGAGAGGATTGTACAAGCACTGTCCCTGTGTTGGGAATGACAATAACAATAACAATCCAAACTTGATGGCCATTAAGATAAGTAACATTTTTAGGTCTGTGGCTAAGGCCACAGTCTTGAAAGTCATCAAGCTCACTTCGAAAACCCAGTGAAGCAGAATGCAAGATTAGACCATTTAAATAAGAGGCCTATAAGAACTCAAAAGTCCCCGCTAAAGGAACAGTATCTGGGTAGCGCTTCCAACCCCAAAGCTGATAAACTCAAAGAAGCAGCAAATCCAAGCATGTAGAATCAGGCCATGGGAGTTTGGGGCCTAGGGATTTTTAAAGACTGAGGCCTTTATAGGAACCATGTGTTTGCAGGACAAAAATGATCCCCCCACTAATTTAAGAGGATTCTAGAACCAGAGACCAGCTACCCGAGGTCTACAAGAACACGGGCTATGTATATGATCAGAAGGCAGGTAAGACAGGGCTGACTCGTGTGTGTGCTCACGCTTAGGCAGACCCAGGAGCACCAGAGATGGAATGGAATGCTCACCCCATCAGATAGCTGCCATCACATGCCAGCAAGAGCCATCGAAAACTGAAGTGGCGAGGGTAAGGCCCCTTCCCCTGAGGGACAGGACGGATCCTAAACCTTTAAAAGCAGTGGTTCTCAGCCTTTCTAATGCTGTGACCCTTTAATACAGTTCCTCATGCTGTGGTGACCCCAACCATAAAGTTATTTTCCTTGCTACTTCATAACTGTGATTTTGCTACTGTTATGAATCATAATGTAAATAGTTTTGCCAAAGGGGCCTCAAACCATGGTTCAAGTGCCACTGCTTTAAAAAGACTTCTAGAAAAAGAGAGTGAGGAGATCAGGGATTTTAAAAAAAAAAAAAAAAAGGCAGCCTTGCAAGCCCCAAATGACCAAATTGTCTCAAATGAGGAAGCCTACATTTTCCAAAAATCAAAGAAGAAACTTGATGTCGCCGTTAATTTCAGTCACATTTCACATCCCTAATGTGGCAATGAAAATTTGTACTCATGAAGCTGAAAGCACCATTCATGAGCAGGGAATAAGTTCTATTTGGTCTTGTCCCATGGATGCCCTGCTGCCTACTGTTGGGACTTAAGAGGGTGACCTGTTACTTCCGGTCTTGACAGTGGCCCTAGACTTTAAGGATGTGGGGAGGTTGTCTGGTAACTGTGGGGTCATGAAGGGCTCTAGAACAGTTCCTGTTCCCCTGTCAGCTTGTCTACCACAGAAAACATTCCTCCACTCACCGGGTGCATGTGGGCCATGGAGCATCGGTGTATGGATACGTGCAAAGATCTAGAAAGGTGGCTATGCTCGTCTTGAATGGCAAGAGTCTGCTGGACCATTCCAGGAGTCGTGAGCTAACGGCCCAAAGGAAAGTATACTCAGCAACTACATCCCTCCCTGTCTACGCAGAGAACGTCAAGTCATTTGGAAGGAGAGATGAGTCTTGGTACTGACTATCCACGGAAGGGAAACCACCTAAGTACCCACTGCTAATGGTGAATTAAGACATCCCTGAGACCACAGAAGTCAGAGATGCTTCAGCTCCGGAGGCCAGACCTTTGCTCACTTTCAGCACAAGTGAGGGAAACGCCTTGTGCTTCTCATGGCAACAACGCCACATCCAGAGTCTTCTGCAAATGCTGCTTCAGTTTAAGTTTCCAACGTCCAAAGTCCATCAGCTGGGCCTCCAGCTGATAGACACACACACACAATTTTGTAAAACATGTCAAGGTTCTACTTGCACCTGCCCTTCAGCCTTTCCATAGGTAACCAGGCTACTGCCCATCATGCCCTCCGCAAATCTGGACACCATGACCTTAGTCATGGGACTCAGCTTCTCTCACACTGAATTCACCAGTCATGAAAGGGTCTGTTCCAGACTCTACTCATGATGCCGTGAGGAGAACTGAAACAGCTCAGCCACACATCATGACCCCTGCCACAACAAGACAGCCAGCAAGGAGAATGGGCGCCAAGGCCCACCGAGGAGCCCCACAAATATACTCACCCTTCTCTTTTACGTATCCCCACCCAGTCACGTAGCAGGTGTGGGGGATTTTGGGAGGACCAGCCTCAAAATGAGGTAGGCAGCTGGGCCCAATGAAGTTCCCGCATGTAACAGGTGGAGTGATTTTCAAGAGAGCAATGTCATTCCCCTCCGTCACAACGTTGTATTTCTCGTGGATGACAATTTTCTGCACGTATCTCTCCTGCTGAGGCTCTTTCACTGGCTTGTTTCTTCCATATTCAATTTCGTTTGCTCCGAAAACCAGTCTCCAGTCATAGACTTTCCTGTGGAGACAAAGGTGGGCCAGTAGGTCTCACTCACAGACTGGCCGGAGGAAAGCATGTGGTGAGTGTAACCCTCAGAGCCCTGTCGGAGTCTGGTGAACCACGTGGCTCCAGAGCTCCAGAGACCCGGGCATAGCCCCCTGGGGAATTCCCCTCTCCACCTCCCTCTCTGAGCCCCACACATACTTTTTGTTATCGAAGCAGTGAGCAGCAGTGAGCACCCAGTGGGAGTTCAGAAGGCTGCCTCCACAGGCATGGTACCTGCGGCTGTTATGAGACGTGAAGATCTGTAAGCTGACCATCCAGGGCCAGGCCCCAGGCTGCGCGGTCTGCCCTCCGACAATCCGGGTACCTGCCTGTGGGTTCTGCCTGAATCGTAACCCACAGGGGCCACTGAGGAGAGACCAGGAAACTGCTCAAACCAAGAAGAGGCATCCAGTCTTTGTACCTCCACACCTGGGGGGAGGCAGGGACACAGGGTTGGGAAAGATGGGGAGGAACTTTGGGGAAAGAGAGGCAGCCTAGGGTATGCAGGAGGTCACAGGCTCCAGGAAATATCTAGATGGGCCCTAGAGGTGCTGAGGGAAGCCCTGGACATAGTGGTAGTTGAAAGTGCTATGGAGGGGTGTAATGGTTCTCAGGACCAATCTTGGATGGGAGACTCAAGCAAACATCGCATGACTAAGGAGGCTGTAGGGCTGTGGAGCTGGCTCTGGAGAAACTGCAAATAATTGCAAGCTAATACAGTGTCTCATAAGCACTGGGGTCACACTAGAAGCGTAGGGGATCCTGAGCTGGAAGTTCTTTCTGTACCTAGAGTTTTGGAGTTGTTTGCATTGTGAGTCCCTTAGGAATGAGTCTTCAGGTGAACAGAGGTGCAAAGGCATATGATGCCTTTGAATTCATGCACAGGTGATTTACCTCAGTTGTCCAGAGGAGAACAGTGGCTTCTAAAGTTTAGGCCCCAATACCTGACAGGCAATGAAGCCAGTCACTGAAATAATGGAAAGAGCTCTAGGAATAATGGATCATCCCTCTCCCCTCACCACCCTTTCTGGGAAGCCATGGGCAGCTGGAAACCTAATGATTCTAGGATTACAGTTCTGGAAGCAGGAAGGATCTGAGTTAGGGATGTGGGTCACAGGAACTGTGAAACTATCCCGAGCCTGCTAAGGCATTTTACTACTCATTCTAGCCCTGGACAAAGGGTGTCTAGCGAGGACCCGTTATTCACGAGGACCCTTACCCCCACCAAGGTGCCCAACACTTACTCACACGTGGTGTTATCCTTGGCAACCACGGACACTGCCAAGACCAGCACAGCGACAGTTGGCAGCATCTCTACCATACTCCTGCCCTAACCTGGCCTGCAAGCTGTGACCTCACAAAGCTCCACGGCCTTCTGGCCAATCAGCAGGGTGATCTCCCACCCCCACCCCTGCAGTTGGGCCAGGCAGGCCTCCTCGATTAAGATTAACTGATCCGTGTTGAAGTGCCATGCAACCTTCCTGCGTAAATCCTCCTGAGCTCGTCAGGGTAGCGAGGTACTCATGTCCAATCAACCCATTCCCTCTGTCCTACGACCTTCATTCATCCTTGGCGAGCCTTCTGAAGTCTCACTTTATGAATGCTTGGGATACGCTCTTTGGGGGATGACACCACAAGAGGCTCATGGACTGAAGAGCAGCTTGGCCCTCCTGTAATGAGGCAGTACATCCGATATGTCCACAACTAGTAGGAATCAGGTGCTGCTGGTTGATAGATCCTCAGTACATGGTGGGGGGAGGCATTGTAAGAGAAGTGTGTGTCACCAGAACACTTTCAAGGAGCCATTTTGAAGTTTCTTGACTTATGACTTCAAAGCCTACCTTCTTGCCCACTACTGAGTATTACGTGCTTCTTGAAGTTCTCCGGGTCTCCTCTTTTGAACATAAGTACAGCCATATATATATGACCATCTATACTTGAGCAGCAGGAATTCTCGTCACGGCTATCTGCATATCAATCAAGTCTTTTGGGTTTTTTTTAATACCTGGTATCGGAAGATAATATGACAGATGTGTGTCCCATACTGTGATGTTCCTGCTTCCCAGTAACAACGTCAGAAGGTCTCATCTCTGACCGTAAGTCCTCGCCAGCCTGCTATAGCATGGAAAAGTTACACCTCTCAGTGTCACCAGATGATGACGCTCCTACACACCCAGACATTTTTATATTCCCCTGTGTGTTGAGTTTTATGGGATGATCTTGACTTCTCTGGGTACCTTTAACTGGATGTCATACTTCATTATATTACTTTCAGGAGGCCACATCTCCCAGGGCTGGCCAATGAGGTCTTGACTATCTTACCTAAGCATCAGAAAGCTGACTTCCTCTCTCCGCATGTGAGAACAGCGGTTCTATTCCACATCGGTGCGAGCTCTCATTCCTTCCATCTGAGTGGTAACTCACCACATGTTCTGTACCTTTATCAAGAGATCTTATATCCTGTACCTGAGTATTGATTGTACCTTAACTATATGAATGTTCTGAGTCTCAACTCCCATAATGAGGTGTCAGAAGTACTCATTTCTCCTAAAAGAAGTCTCTCCCTGAGTACAGTCTGTTCTCCCTACCTAAATGTCATATACTTTCCCTCCTTTCCAAAAATATCATCTCAGCTTCATTTCTGCCTGTCTTATTCCCCATTGCCTAAGGGTCACAAAGCTCCATATCTCCTGTGTGAGTGTGAGGAGGTCTTACATACCCCATCAGAGTATCACAGGGCATCAGAGCGTCTTGTCTCTATGTGGCAATCAGGACTTCAGTTGTGCATCTGGAGCAGTGTTTTTCAACCTATGGGTCACACACCCCTTTGAGGGTCACATAATCAGATATCCTGATCATCAGATATTTATATTGCAAATCGTAACAGCAGCAAAATCACAGTCAGGAAGTAGCAATGATAGTTTTACTGTTTGGGGTCACCACAACATGAGGTCTGAAGTAAAGGGTCGAAGTATTGGGAAGGCTGAGGACCACTGCTTTGGAGGTTTTGTCTTTTCTCTGTAAGTGACTAGAAGGTCTCATCCTCCCCCGGGGCTCTAAGCATATCTTGGAATGCTACGAAGCCTTATCTTTCCTGCCTCGCCTCAGCACCAAGCATTCTCGTCTCCACTGCTGATTAATCAGAGCATCTTCCCCCCCCACCCCAGGCTGTGTTCTAATGTCTCAACTTGTAGTCTTAATGCTTTTTCAAAATTATTCTTTTTGTTTAAATTTTTATTTTATCTTTACTTATGTGTATCTGTCTGTGTGAAGATATGCTGTGTGTGTATGGGAACCCTGAGGCCAGAAGAAGGCACTGGAGCCACTAAAGCTAGGGTCTCCGGCAGTTATGAACTGCCAACATGGGAAAGGGGGCTAGAACTTGGGTCCTCTGGAAGAGCGAGTACTCTTAATCACTGAGCCATCTCTTCATCACAGCCCTGATGCTTAAGAGCCATGGATGTCTCAGTGCCTACTCCCCATCCAGGTCAGATGTCCTGGGCCAAGACATCTCATCTATCTTTACCAGAAACCCATAAGATCTCATGTCCACTATCTGAAGGGCAGGATGGCTTAACTCTCTTACCTCAGTACTGAATTGTGTCCTCTCCCTATATTCTAACCAGAGATCTTATTTCTCCTAAGTAAAAGCAAGAAGATCTTAGTTTCTAAGGTGAGTCAGTGGGACATGACCTCAGGGGCCTGAAGAACCTCCTTCCCAATGCATGGACTCTCACCTTGATGCTCTGCCCTGGGTCACAGCCTTTAAACTGGAATAAGAACAATGTAGCCTGTGGGAAAGGTCAGGGGCAGAGGTCAAAGGAACTCAGTTCTAACATGGACCAAACATGCGCCCCTCAGCCACAGGAATGAGTCTACTTTCTCAGTCAGAGTAATATGTACCTGATCCCACACAACTGCTAATGGGACTGAGAAGGCGTGTGTGTGTGTGTGTGTGTGTACGCGCGCGCATCTTACATAGCTAACATGAAGAATGAATATAATCTCTGGCCATGATGAACACCCCTTCTAACATTCCTCATTAATTTGTAGAAATACTGAATGTTCCTTTTCAAATTTACATCTTCAGTGAAAAATGGAAACCAATGCCCAGCCTTCAAATAGCAAATTCCTCAAATTCTTTTACATGACTCTGTTTTTATTCTACTTGTTAGGAACTAAATCTTATGCTATAAATCAAAAAGTCGTTTGTGACATAAATATCCAAATGCTAGTAGAACTCCATGCTGAAGGCTCATAGTCCCAGTTAACTCAGGAAACTGGGGCAAGAGGAAGACCACAGGTTCAAATCCCATCTGGGCTACAAAAATGAGTTCAAGACCAGAAAGGAGTGGGAGTGGGGGAACTACCTAAGAATCGTGAGACTTGAATCCCTGATGCATGCGTGGCATCAAGGCTTTCCTCTACCTGAGCGTACAGGAGTGCTAAGTCAACTTCAGGGCTTTCAAGTACTTCTGACCATCATCGGGAGCTTTTATCTGAATCACAGAGATATTTTTCTTCTCTATGTCAGGAGGGTTCTTCTCTCCTATATGAGAGTGTAAGGTCCCTCTTTCTTTATGTTAGATAGTAAGTCTTGTTTTCTTTATATCAAGACTAAATAGTCCTTTTTCACCAACCTGAGAGTTAGTAAGTTTCAGCTTAACCAAGTATAAGAAGGCTTATTGCAAGTGGTGCCAGGTTGTGCCTGATAAACAACCCAAAGGTGTGGGAAATAGTCAAGAAAGGGGGACCAGAAAGATGGATCAGCATGGAAAGGCACCTACCACCAAGTCCGATGATCTGAGGTCAATCCCAGAACCCACACAGTGGTAGGAGAAGAGAACCAACTCCCCCAAGTTGTCTTCCGACCTCCACTCATGTAACATGGCACACAGCTCAGTCACAAACACATAAAATAAATAAAAATGTAACAATACGTTTTAAAAAACAAGAGATGGCACCGGGATGGGGATGGTGCACACCTTTACTCCCAGCACTCAAGGGGCAGAGGCGGGCAGATCTCTGAGTTTGAGGCCAGCCTGGTCTACAGAGTGAATTCCAGGACAGCCAGGTCTATAGCAGGAAAACCCTGTTTTTAAAAAAAAAAAGGGGGGGGGGCTGAGAGATGACTCAGCAGTTAAGAGCACTGGCTGCTCTTCCAGAGGTCCTGAGTTCAATTCCCAACAACCACATAGTGGCTCATAACCTTCTGTAATGGGGTCTGATGCCCTCTTCTGGTGTGTCTGAAGAGAGCAACAGAGTACTCACATACATAAAACAAACACTTAAAATACTCTGAAAAACATGGCAACTTGAATTCAAAAAGTGACATTAAACTTAAGTTTTGAACGTTAAGGCTGTGGATATGGCTCAGTTACGAGCACTTGCCTGACATCTTCAAAGCCTTGGGTCGCGTCTCCAGAACTGCGACATTAATTATTATAATGATAAACATCTGCCCGGTGTGGCACGCACACCTTTAATCCCAGCACTCGAGAGGCAGAGGCAGGCGGATCTGAGTTTGAGGCCACCCTAGTTACAAAGCAAGTTCAAGGACAACCAGGGCTACACAGAGAAACCCTGTCTTGAAAAAAAATAAAAAACAATGATCCCCATTAGTATAGCACGTCAGTATAATAATAATAATAATAATAACAACAACAACAACAACAACAATATTTTACAGATAAAAGGCTACCCAGGCATTTTAGAAGAATTTTAATGGGCATAAAGTTACAAATTTAACAAACATTTAGAAACTGTTTTTGCTAAAAAGCACTGACTCCTCTCTTGGCCCCACAAAGTAACTTAAAGTAGAATGGAAGCCTACGTTTTCTGTCTGTTTACTTTAGGTCAGAGACCTGCCTAATTCTGCCCATAGGGAGATCAGAGTGTCTAAAACCCACTGATATCTACCTATCTCACATCGGCCTTTAAGGCTGAAGGCACAAGTCTTCACGGAGACTTTAGTGTACGTGCATGAACGCGTGTGTGTGCATTCCTGAATATTCCCACTCAAATGCCCCATTGCACGTTTCAGTATCAGAGGACAACCCTAGGCAGCAATCCTTGCCCTCTACCTTGTCTAAGAGAGTCTTTTTGTTGTTGGCTGCTGTGTATGCTAGGGAACTAACTGGCCAATAGGCTTCTAAGAAATCACATGTGTCTGCCTCCCATTTCTCATTATAGAAGAACTGGGAGTACAAGCACAGGCTACTGCACCTGGCTTTGATGGTTCTGGAGTTTGGAACTCAGGTCTTTCCTGCTTGCAAGGCATATTCTTTACCCACTGACCCATCTTCCCAGCCTCTTACTGTCAGTTTTAGATTGTCCTGCTATGAACCCAAAAAATAGGCGTCCCTTAGGGTCTCCAGCTGTCGTTTTAAACCTACAGCCACTTTGGATGCCCCGTATAGCAGAGCCCTGCAGACAGGTAACTCATGAAGGGAGGGCATTTGTCTATGGTGGTAAAGGCTGCTCCCTAAAGCTACCTAGTTGAAACTGTTTAGGAAGTATGTAAAGGACTGAGTCTGGAGACCCAGTGTCTACATTCCAGATGACTGCAACAAGTCACTGCAGAACGAGCCCTCTCCAATTCTGGAACCGGCTACAGGCCTGGTACCTACCCTGGGGCTAGGGTGACCTGTGAGGTGCGTAGCCCAGCTAGGTTGAAGTTCAGAATTAAGCTTCAAGAAAGCACAGGCATTTGGAGGGAGTATGCTTTAGGCCACCAGCTTTCACCTGCTCCTGGAAGTCACCTGGGGCACCTGCTTTCCTCAGTGAAGAGGCCAAAGGCCTCCCTTGCTATCCAGAACTGCTTCTGCTTCCCACTTTCCTAAGCAGCTCCTCCCTAGCCCCACTCTTGACTCTGGGATAACTTGTAGAGCATCAGAGTCTGGTCTGTACTCCTGATGCCCGAGCCACTAACCCTCTTGTCTTCTCTGCAGCTCCTCCCTTCAGGTTTGTTGCATCTCTTGATGCCTTGGCTCTCTCTCCAGCTTCTTGTTGGGTAGGAATTCGCCTACCTGCTCACCTGACTGTGCTCATGGCTAGCCCACCCCTCCCTCCACAAAGTGTGCCCCCCCCACCCCAGCTATGTGATTGGCTGGTGACAGCTGTCTGCTGGCCTTGTCTGTAAATGTCTGTGTTTAGTGTTTGGCTAAGAGGAAACAGGAAAAAGCTAAGCCTTGCATCTTTGTGAAGCTAGCTCTAACCCTTAAGGGAGTAGACATGGTGCGACTTGAGAAGCACCAATCTCCACTGGGAACAGGAGGTGGGGTGGGGGGTGGGGGAGTATAGGAGAGGCTAGAAGGACATAAGGGCTTCTTTTGTCATCTGGTGGAGGGAGGAGCAGAAGGTAGGACTGGAGGTGGGAAACCATTGCATTGACCCAGGGGAAGTGAGGCCAAACACAGGGAGCAGCCAAGGACCAGCACATAGAAAGGGACATGAGATTTGAAATCTAAGGTAGATTCTATAAACAGCTAGACACTGTGGGAAGGTTTCAAGTCCTGGGTTTAAAAGTGGAGTGGGTGTATCATTCAGTGTTAAAAGTTCTGGTCTAGGCTCCATCCCCAGCACCAGAAAGAAAAGAAGAAATAGTGACAGGGATCCCAGAGGACCAGCAGTCTAGAGGTTGCTACCCAGGGCTGGAGAGATGGCTCAGCTGGTAAGAGCACTCGCTGTTCTTGCAGAGGACCAGAGGCTGATTCTCAACACCCATGTCGGGGAGCTCACAACTGCTGAAACACCAGCTACTCCCAAGGGCACCCTCACACGTATGTCATACGCTTACGCAGACATAGACATAAAAATAATTTAAAAAAAAAAAAAAAGTGAGGTGCTAAAAAGTCTACAGAGAGCCTGATCCAGGGTCTAGCAAACTGGAGGAGGTCGGTCTAGCAAGAAGGTCTAGAAAGGCTTGCTCCAAAGATACTGCTGAGTCCACAGCACACCGAGCCAAGGCTGTGGGTCTGTGGGACCTGTCTGAGGAGCAAACCCTATTCCCTAACCCCAAGCAAGCAAACAGAGACGTGATTTCATTTCTTATAAATTTATTACATAATATTATAATAATTATTATTAATAATAATATAAGAAACATAGATCTCTGTGGGGTGTATCACAACGTCAGGGTCAGGAGGCCTCAGGACTGGAGCAGGGGGTTGAAAGCCCCCCAGATGGAACTCCATACAAAAGGGGGGTGAAGCAGAACTGACCCTGTAAAGTTAAAAACCCAAATTGAACAGAACCAAAAACCCACAGGTAAATGTGAGACTGTGTATGTGGCAGTCTGTTACAGTGACTGCTGCTGTGTGTGTGACCTGCTCTGTTGGTAAGAGGGTTAGTGGGTGTGACTCTGTGTCTAGGGAATGGGGCTGGTGGGCCAGGGTGGGGCAGGTGGGCACAGACCGGCGTGCCAAGCCCCTGGGCCATGAAAACACCTGTTTTCTGTCTTTTTTATATATATTTTTTTTATTAAAAAAAGCTATAAATAGAAACAGAAACTTGTGAGTGACGTGGATGGAGCTTAGTCCAGACTCCAAACCCTATGTTTAAAAATGCCCCAGGGCCCCCCCACCCCACAGGTCATTGCTGATTGTGAGGAGTCACAGTAAGGGGGGCCAGGGTACCCTCTGGAGTCTTTGCCTCTCTCCAAGGGCTGTTGTGGCCTGATTTTAGTGATCCCCACAATTCCCTTAGAAGCCCAAAGGGGTGCTGCCTGCAGGGGAGCCCTTGAGGCCTCCCAAAGCTGAAAGAATTCACCAAGAACCCCTGCTTAAGCTGTGTGACGGGAGAACGGGCTGAGAAAACAACAGGACCCAACAGCAGGACAGTCTTTCTTTGGAGAAGACAGGGCCCTTCCACAGGCACACACCCACGCATGCACCCTGTGCAAGCTTCCACAACCTCCCACCCATCCAGAACAGCCCCTGGGGACCACTCCACAATCAAGCACATACAGGGCACCCATGCGCTCAGCCACACCCAGTTTTCACAAGCACACAGGCGTGCACACACATATGTGGTGCACACACACAGGGCAGGAATTGGGGAGTCTTTGGGGTGCGAGGCAGGGAGGCTTCTCTGCTGTAGTTGCCCAAGAAGTGGGAAAGGTTAGACCCCTCCTTTGGGAGAGACCCTGTGAAAATGATGGCTGGGGTTGGGTTACCGGGGCCCAGCCCCAGGGCAATAATCTCCCAGGCCACCTGGCCCTGCTAGTGCCCAGCAGGCAATGCCTGCGACCCGTCCCCCTGAGCAGCACCTAAAGGGTGGGTGGGGCATACTATAGCTCAGCGAGGGAAGGGGGCTGAGCCGGGGTCCCCAGGGTGGGCTGCCAGGACCCTGGCTAACCCCAGGCCAGCTGGAGTGTCCCCTGCCCTGTATGGGGTGGCAGTGAGGGGCCGGAGATGGAAGACTGGGCAGCTGTGGCGGGACCAGCGAGAGGACTAGAGGGGAAGAGGGCGGGAACTGTTACGGACAGAGATATTTGTTCCTTTTCTCGTTCCAAATATAGAGTGGATTAAAATATGTAAAACAGGGGGCTCCTTGGCCCCTATCGAGAACCCCAATGTCTCCCCCCTCCCCCCGAGTCACCAAGGCGTGTCCTGACCTCGCATGCTGGACTAGGTTCCCCCTCTGGAAGAATGGCCACCAGGAGCTGTGGAGGAGGTGGTCAGGCCAGAGCACCCTGCCCTAACCCCCTTCCACCCAGCCTCCCTGGTCCGCGCCCTTACTGTGTGCTGGGTGGGGTTCAGCGGCAGGGGAGGGCACTAAGCAATGTACAGGGCAAGTCTCCAAGCAACAGCAAACAGGACGATTCATGCAACATTCCTGGCCCGGGCGCCGTGGTAGGGGGCGAGCCGAGCCTGCGGCCTGGAGTAGGGATGGGGGCCCTGCCGGCAGGGCGCAGCAGGAACAGGAGAGGGAGTGGGGCGTCAGCTGCCGTCCAGCTGCCTGAGCGCACGCTCGATGTTCATGCGGTGGCCAACGCGTGTGACGCCCAGTTCCACGAAGTCTTCCTTGGTGAGCGCAGGCAGGTGTGCGCCTTCGATCTCATGGTCCTCGAAGCGGTCTCGGTGCTCGCCCAAGTGGATGCTCTCCAGCCAGTCGCCCACATCGAACTTGCTCCAGAGCTGCAGGGGCTTCTGTTGAAACGGCCGACGCGGGCCGGCACTGGGGCCAGAGCCGGGAGAAGGCGAGGGCAGCGGAGATGGTGAGGGGGAGCGGCTGCGCGCACTCACACTTCGCACCACGAAGCGCACTTCCTTGGGTTCGTGCGGGATGGAGAGGCTGGACGACTTGAGGATGGTGGGAGGCGTGAGGCCGAAGGGCCGCCCCGCGCCTCCCACGCCCGCCCCCAGCCCCTCCACCCGCTCCAGCGATGCGGGTTTCACTGGGCTCGGGGCTCGTCTCGCCACGGGGTACCGGCCGCTGGGCCGCACCGAGTAGGAGGCCCCTCCGCCCGGGCCCCCGGGGCTGCGCTGCGCTGAGATGGTGCTCAGCTCACCGAGGCTGCTGAAGAGCCTGCGGAGGGAGAGTGGGTGAGGGCCAGGTGAGGGCTGGAAAGTAAACTCGGAGTGGACAGAGGGCAGCAGAGCCAGGAGGACTAGGGCTGGAGGAATATCCTGTGGTCATTCTTTAAAAAAAAAAAAAAAAAAACCAAAAACCAAAAACCATCCTGGGACAGGACCAGTTCCTTGCTCTGGGGGATTCTTAAACTGACTAGATTCTAAAGAGTAAGACTGCCCCCCCAACACTGCGCTCCATGGAGGCCCCAAAGGGGCAGGTCACCAAAGGAAAGCTTCTCATGGACAAAGCTGCTTGCCCCTCCCTGCCAGCCTCTAACAGCCCCGGGCATGGGTTCCATCCACAGATGCTCTGGACTGTAAGATTTGAACAATGTCTTCGCCACTCCCCACATACAGCTCTATTCTCAAGCTTGAGGAGACCCAGAGCGACCAAGGCCAGTTCCGGGGATGGCGGGGGTCATGTTAAAGGCTGGCAGTAGCACAAGATGTGACAGGTCCACGAACACTGGAGACACGCATCAGGCAGGGCTCACACCCCACAGGAGGTGTGAGGCAACGGCATAACAGGAAGACAGTCTCCCTGCACAGGAGAGCACACCACAGCAGCAATGGTGACTACACGTGCTGTGGACACACAGCACACCGACAGGAACGCAGTAGCACATAGGCAGACACACAAGGCAGACGGCACCTCACTTCCCAGCCTCACCTGCCCCAGCCTGCCCGGCAGGAGGGAGGCCAGCTCTAAAGGAAGTCTCCTCCCATAGCCCCTCGTCCCCATCTCTACCCCTTACTATGTCCAAGGACAGCCTCACTAGCTGTCAGTAGCACCGAAGCCCCACATAGCCATGCAGAGCAGCCAGGGGCAGCCAGGCACAGCATGTAGACTGCAAGAGGCATGGGATGGCATGCTCACTTACACAGCCGGCACTCGGGACCACCGCGCAGCTAGACAGAGCAGCCACATGCAGATGGGCGGGAGAGAGCAATGAGAAAGAGTGTTAGCAGGCCAGGCCCACAATGCCCTCAGTCACGACCACACAATGGGCAGCCAGGTTCAGGGACCCCTATGGGACACTCTATGGAGGTCGGAACTCAGAAGGTAAGACCCATCTACTGCAGAGGTACTGGGGAAGAGGAAGTATCCAAGGCAGCTTGGACAGAAGGCATCCGGTTTGCCTGCCCTGGAGTAGCTCGCTGGCCCGCTCCACTGTACAGTGCAGACCGTAAGCGTTGCTTAGCAGTGCCTTGCCATCTGATGGTCACTCTAACGTTTGGCCAACTTCTCTCCAGCGGCCATCTCATCCCCACAACGCCCTCTCTGTCAGGATGACACCTGGCCCAGAATCCCACACCAGCAGGAGTCCCCTCAGTGCACCCCCTCCTTGTTACACAGCTCGGCTCTGCAATACCCCCCTAGAAGGTTTGCATTCTGAAGGTATAGTGGTGGATCACTAAGAGGTAACTGGACCATGAGAGCTCTGCCCTAATCAGTGAATTAATACACTGATTGGGGCTGGGTATGGTGGTGGCACACACTTCTAATCCCAGCACTCAGGAGGCAGAGGAAGGCAGATCTCTGTGAGTTTGAAGCCAGCCTGGTCTACAAAGCAAGCCCAGGCCAGTCAAGGTTACATGTTGCCCCTCCCCCTCCCCCCAAATAATGATCACAACAACACATCAATGATTTCATGATTTGATGGTCTTATTCCTGTCCCCTCTTTTCCCTTCTTGCTTCCTGGCCGCCAGGAAATGATTCACCGAACCTTCCCTATCATGACACGCAACAGCAATGGGGGCCAAGCCGCCACGGAGACTGAGAGCTCTGAAACTATGAACCAACTTACATCTTTCCTCCTCAAATTGTTCGGGTGAGGTGAAATCTGTCGCAGAGAAGAGCAAGCTAACAAACTGTTCCCTTAAGCAACTTTCAACTTTCACCCTGCACTGTGCAAGACCAGCCCTTCCCTAGAGACCTCATTTCCATCACTTCGAACCATTTCCTCCTCAGCTACTACTGCTTTCCCTACTGCTTCCTCTCAGCTGCTCAGCCCCGGGGCAGAGCTTCTGGAGCATGCCAAACAGTGCCACCAGCACAAAGATTCCAGAAACATCTGAGGTCTATACAAGGGGACAGGCAAGCAAAACCTCCAGAAGAAACTTTAACTTCTGTGGAACCTGGCCTCATGGAGCCATCTTGGCTTTGTGGCAAAGTGCAGTGGACAGCTGAGGGGAGGCAGTAAGGTCCTCGGAGGCGGTGCTAGAAGCACAGTTACGAAGTCAGACTGTGGCCACCTACAGAGTCCAACAAGGCCAGGCATGTCACCTTCGCTGCTTTTCCCCTGAATCCCTGCTGACCCTAGCGCGGGCATCTGCATCACAGAATAGACATCTAGGCAAAAACCTACCCCAAAGGTTAGGTTTCAGCAGCATACTGCTGAACCGGAGGGTACGAAACAGCCATAAGGTGGTGCGGTGGGGTGGTTCTTGGTCCAAAGGGTCTAAGCTAGGACAAGTAGCTCTACCTGTCTGAATGGCACCAAAGCCTTAGAGGTGCCCAGGAGACTGGGAGGAGAGAGACAGTCATATAACTCAACTCCGCCAGTGTTGCTAATGTTGGGAGGCCCAGGAAAAGCCCAAGGAAGGGTATATTCAGGAAGGGGTGGCCAAGGTATCCCTGTCTGTTCCCTGCCCCCATCTTGGGGAAAAGCACTCCCATGTTGTCCCCAGGGCAGAAACCCCAGCAGTTTGCAAATCTGATTTTAACACATTAACACATCTCTGCATACTCCTCTCTGGCTATTGCCACCACTAGCGGACTGGCCAATTACATTCTGCTCGGGCTTCGTCCACCACAAGGTCACCTCACAGCATCCACTACGGCCCAAAGTGCTTCCGGCTAGCACATCCTCTAAGACACTGGATCTTGCCCCCCCCCCCACACTCCCCCGCAGAACTCTGAGACCCTGCCTTTACTCCTGGCAGTCGCCAAGGCTGTACGCAGGGGTCCCCTGGGATGACCTGTTTCTTTGGAGGAGCCCTTCCCTCAGCGTCGTCCTTCCTGGACAGCTTCTCCACCCCACCCTCTTTCATGCTCTGTGCTTTCTCAGCCCATGTCATCTACCCACTGTTTGCTGTGACTAACAAGCCCACGAATGCCATGTGTGTTCGGTGCATTCTGAGCTCAGGGTTTCCACTGGGGTCTCCTAACACCTTTTAACATACAGGATGTCCAACCCTGCCTCAGTGAGCAGCACCCACAAGAGAACTGGGGCCCATCTACCTTTTCAACTTGGGGAATGTCATCAATTCTTCCTATTAACTCAGATCTTCCTCGTCACCTGAGTCCAGGACCCTCATAGTTTCAGGGTCCTTCACCATCTACCCTCCTTCCTTCCTTCTCTTCTCCTTCTCATCCCCTCTTCTCCCCCTCCCCCTTCTTCTCTGCTAGGGACAGAGCCCAGGCCTCACACATACCAGACAAGTCCTCTAACCACTGAGCTACATCCCAGCCCTTCACTTCCTTCTCAGCAGTTTTTCTGACTCCCAGGGTCTGGCACAAACTCGGGAATATAATTCACACTGACAAAAATGATTTCATCCTACAAAAGCCCTCCTGGGATTTGCCTTACCTCTGTCAGCCCATTGGTACCAAGAGTCAAGAAAAGGTTCCATCATACTCAAGCCTGGCTTCGACAACGGGATTACCACCTTTGCACTCGTGTGGGTCAGATCTAGGCCTGTGGCCCTTGGCAACTCAGAGGGAGGCCTCATTACAGGACAGTTCTTAGGAACAGGCAGGGCTCGGAAGCCTCTGCATGTGCCCCGTCTGCTGCCCTGGCCTCGTTCCTCATTGCCCGACCCGTTCAACACGGACATGCCAAGTGTACCTATTTCTCCTCTTCTAGGATCTCTTTCTGTTCCTTAGCAGAGTTTGGAGCTTTAGTGAATGCATCTGCATGTGACTTCACACAAGTGCTCCGCGGGGACACACTGTGTCCTGTCCCCAGTCTCCAACTGGACTCAAGAACTTTCATGTATGACTGCCCCAGAACACAGGCTTTGTCCCTACCCTTAACATGCAGGCAAGACCTACAGCAAACAGGACAAGGCTTTGTGGGGCAATCTGATCAGAAAGTAGGTCTGTGAAATCCCAGCAGTGACCTCAATAGGTCTAAAGAACGGGGCACACTTTGACCACCCACACACAAGCATGTGACAAAAAATAAATAAATAAATTTAAAGGCTCTGTAAAGTACTGCAGTAAATATTTCCAAAGCCATTTCACCTTATTTAAAAAAAAAAAAAAAAAAATGTGACAATCCGCCAGGTATAAAATTGAGTCAGCTGGCATGACAGCATACACCTGTGATAACAGAACTTGGAAGGCAAAAGAAGGATTTATTTTAAGCTGAAGGCCAAGTTGAGCTACACAGTGAGTTCAATACCAGCCTAAGCTCTATGGAAAAACTCTTATCTCGGGTTGTTGAGATGGCTCAGTTGGTGAAGGCACTTGCAGACAAGCCTGAGTTCAATCCCTGGGACCCACAAAATGCAAAGAGTACTGACTCCCTCAAGTTGTTCTCCGACTTCCATATATACACCAAAAAGTGTGTATAATGCACGTGTGCACACTCGTGCGCGCACACACATACACACACACACACACACACACACGTACAATGTAAGAAAATAAAAGAAAGGTCTCGTATCTCAATAAAACAAAGCAGATGTAATGCAGTGGTTGACCATTTGCTTAGTATGCTCAAGGCCTTGAGTTCAACCCCCAGCACCCCTGCCCAGAAAGATCCTAAAAGCCACAGCAAAACAGCATTGCTGTAGGCTTCAAAACACATGTAAGATTCAAGTCCAAACACGAGACCCAGAAGACAAGAGGAGCCAGAGACAGGCTCAGGTCTCACGATCGTACAACTGACAGGCGGAGTTCCACAACCAGGTGTGGAGCCCAAGGTTGGGCTTTAAATGATGAACAAATAAGATGCAGCCCAGGGCGCTCGATAGACAGAGGGTCTGTTCAGCAGAGGCTAGACCTGCAAGTTGAAGTGAAGGACAGGCAGAATCACAGACCTCAGCAGTAGCACCAAGAACAATGTACCTTCCAGCTTCAACCCAAAACCCAACAACAGGCCCAGTGTGAACTAGTTGATCTACAAGTCACTGGGCTTTTTCCCATGAAACATGGGGAGGTATAACTTGTCTATAAAAAGCTCAGGCTGCTGAGCAGCTGTGGCATCTGCAGAGAAGGTGAATGGAGAGGGTCATTTCTTTGGTGGACTCCATCAAGGGAAGAGAGAGATGAGCCTGGTAGGTAAGACTCAGGAGCCACACACAGACCGAACATGTGGCTCAAGGGTGTGAGCTCTGCCAGGACAGGTCCTGAGAAGGACACAGTCACACCTAGACATCACAACTTCACACACTGTGGACACTTCTCTAAAGGATAAGCCCATTAGTGATTTTTATCCCAAAGTAAGACCCGAATGCTAGATGCCAGCCCCCACTGGCTACAAAGCCAGAGCTGAGGCACAGCCCCAACAGACATCAAAGTAAGGGTGTCCACAAAGACCAGACAAAAGACCAGGTCTGAAATAAACTAGATGTACACAAAGCCACAAGTGCCCCATGCCTGCAGCCAGAAACGAAAGCACTGTGGTGGGCGGCAAGACACACTCTAGATGGCTGTTGTTTCATCCAGGTACCAGGATGTGACAGCTCACACTGTGGAGACAGGTAGGAGGATCAAAGCCAGCTCAGACTGCATAGCAAGACCCTGTCTCAAAAAATAAAAAAATAAAAAAAATAAAAGCCCAAAATGGGGAAGAAAAGTGAGTGGGAACAGAATGGAATGCAGAGGCAAATGGAAGAACAGGGTGCAAGGTACTTCAGTGAGGCTAAAATGACTGATAAACATGAAAAAATGTATCACTTATATACCTAAGAAATGCGGTAGCTCTGCTATACAGCAAATGTCTACCTCCACAACGTGAAACCACTGAGCACAGAGTGTTACCAAAAGGCGCTACTAGGTGCCCAAGAGATCTCTGCCCATCTGTGCTTCCAGGAAATTTGCCTTAGGACACAGCATTTGCATTAAGCTTCCTCCGTTCATTGGCATAATGCATGCTATTGAGGCTAGGTGATATGCTATGTACTTTAAGCGACTTTTAACTTTCATCAAGCAAAGAGGCAGAAAGAAACAGAGGGGCTGTGGTGGGGGAAAGACAAAGAAGGAAGAGAATGGTCCGAGGAAGGTTGTGTCGGGATGTCTCTGTCTTTGAAGACTCAGTTCTGCAGACAAACCTGGGACCCCAGCCACGTGTCCTGACTGGTCCATAGCTCTGCCCACTCTAAGGAAGCCTTCATTACTGCAGTACTGAAAGGGGCTTTCAGACTTAAGAGATGGAAGAGGCCAAAATGGGAGGAACGTCCGAGAACAGGTCACAAGGACAGGAATGCCCCTGAACCTCTCCGTGAGCAATGTGAGCTTCTCAATCTCCCATTTGTCTATTGGAACTGGAAGACTGTAAAACGAGCAGGCCTTCCTTAAGCTGTGCACTGCTCACTACTCTGTGAACTTTGTCCTCCACAACTGACAGTGAAGAACATCTAGGAAACAGGGAGTGGGGAATCAGGAGTGGGACCCCACCAAAACCCAGAATAGGAGAACCCTGGGGCAGAGGCAGAAGCAGCTTGAGAAACACAGACAAGAGGCTGGCCACAGACTGGTCAGCTGTCACCAGCACCCATGCAGTCCACATGGGAGCCCTGGGGAAGGTTGCCAAGAAAGGGCCTGAGGGATCAACCAGGGGCTCTGGCAGCTTCTGCCTACAAAGCTAACGACCTTAGTAGCACCTAAACCTCCTTCATTGCCTCCCCTTCTCCATCACCATGGGGAGGGGGAGGGGGGCAAACAAGACAAGAAAGAAAAAGTAGGTGCGAGAGATGGTGTGATTTCCAACTCATCTCGATGGAGTTTTATAAATCAAATCCAGGATTCTGTGTTGAAGGGCCCTAAGAGGTGCCACAACACGAAACGTTTCTAGGGCAGAACGTAAGAAATTTGTATCAAGTCCCTAAAGAAAAGGAACCAATGTACTCTGGCCTGAAAAAGAATCAAGGGAGGAGGCTGCTCCAGGAGAGGCGACACCAGCCATATGGGGCAGCCATACTATCAGAAAGAGAACCAAAATGGAGCCACGGGGCAGTAGACTCAGGGTCAAACAGCTGCTGAGACGGAACAGTGGCTCCAGAGTACACCAGGAGAAGATCCTCAGCTCGGCTCAAGGTGGCTTGAGTTGGAAGCTAGAGTGTCATGTTGCAAGCCTGCAGCAGGGCCTCCAGCAGGGCCTGGGAGGTCTCATGGCATACCTGGGTCTCACATGCACCCAGTCCCACCGCCTGCACCAAAAGGGGTCCACAGAGCAGCTGTACTAAAGAGCCTTCTATCGCAGACTGCAAAGCAAAACCAAAGATGAAAAGGTGGACAGGGAGAACCCGTGCCATGGACAGATGAGAGATAGGACAGAATGAGCAAGTACAGCGGGAAGCCTGTAGAAGAACAAAAGGAACGGAAGACAGGGGGACAGCCCCTCCCCACATCACCCTGCTCACCGAGCTGCTGCAATGGGCGACTTCTTAGCAGGGTCCAGCAGGCTGCCCAGGCCACCAACTGGTTCCTCCCCCAAGGAGCGCGTGTCTTTATTCAGCTGCTGCAGACGGGAGCTGAGCTCACTGATCACAGTTGGTTTGTCATCTTCAGGCCCAGGGAGCCCCCGACTCTCCACGGGGTCCCCCCACAGCTTGGACCTTCTCTGGAAGAGGTAGCGAGGGCGGGCAGGCCCAGCAGCAGAAGCCAACCCAGTAGAGGCAGCGTGGTGCTGCTGGGCCATGAGCTCACTGTCCGAGGATTGCTTCAGCAGCGGGTCCCTGAAGGTCACCGGCCCCTTCCCCAGCGGGGACTTGAGCTTGGGCTTGGGAGGCACTGGTGGCTTCTCGAGTAGAAAAGTGTGTCCATCGGCAAAGGAGGTGTGGGTGTCAGTGAGTTCCCCACTCTCCGAGCTCAGGGTGGACATGCTGGACACTGTGGAAATGGTGCTTGTGGTCTCCAGATGGGGGTCACTGGAGCTTCGAGTGTCAGCCTCCTCTACTCCAGAGTCAGCTGCAGACTCAGGGGCAGGGGGCAGCTCGCTGCTGGGCTTCCCTGAGGCCGGGCTGGGTACCGTGGTGGGCAAGGGGCCCGGTCCTGGGGGTGGGGTGGCCAGCAGGATCCCATTGGCAAACTCTTCAGGGGGCGGTACTAGCCCAATTCGGGCCAGCTCCTCTCTGGTCTCCTCATCGCTGGAGGACAGCTGAGCAGGTGGCAGGTTCACAGCAAATACCAGCTCTGGCTCCTCCTCTGAGCTGCCTTGGCCTGGCCCGGGATCTGCTGGGATGCTGCCAGGGGGCTGGGCTCGTGGGCTTGGCATGGGCTCTGCCACAGCTGCTGCCTGCATGGGGGCTGGGGCCAGCTCCGGAGTACCGGGGCGCTCCTCTTCAGCCCCCAGCCTGCTGGGCTCCTGTCCATTGCTGGTGGCATGCACAACAATGAGGCCAGCTGGCCGTTGCAAGGACGTGTCCAAGACGCTGAGAATCATGGATTTCTTGTCCTCTGGTGACTTCCGCTCTTCCCTTGGGGGCTTCTCTGCCTCTCTGCGAGCAGGCACTGGAATCCAGGCTGGACTCCGAGGGGAGAAGGCTGGGGAGGCCAACGGTCCTCTCTCGGAGTCTCGGGTTTGCACATCCACAAAGAGGGGTCCAGGGCGGTCAGCATCCGGGCTGTGCACAGGTGTGGGGGACCGGGAAGATGCTTGCGAGGCCAGAGCCCGCTCTCGGGCAGCCAGAGCAAGAGCTAGGGGTGAGCTAGGATCCAAGGGTTTGCCAGTGAGAGGGTGGATGAAGGTGGAGCCTGAGGGGCCAAGGCTGGGACCACCGACCAATGGCTTCAGAGCAGAGACAGGGGAGGGGAGCAGCAAATCTCGGCCAGTGGTGGCGCCTGTCCCCAGGAGGCGCTCATCAATGGAGCGGGAGGGCTGTAGGGATGGCAGATCCGCGCTGGGAGGGCTGCCCTCGATGGCACCCACAGACAAGAACACAGTGGAACGGCGTCGCTCCTCCAGGCGCCGCTCCTTGACTGGGCCAGGGCTAGGGCCGCCAAAGGTGAGCCCCAGGCCTTCTCCAGAGCTGTAGTCAAGGCCGCCCGGCCGGGGCCCGCGGTGCGTTGGGGAGGGTTCTCGTGCAAAGCTTCCAACCACTGGTCCGGGGCTACCCACGGCCAGGGCCGCGCGCTCCTGAGCATCTTCCACCTGAAGCTGCTTCACCAGCGGGCTCTTGCGGCGCTGTGGTTTCGATGGAGCAAAGAGGCTGGCACTGAAGGCGCCCAGGTTGGCATAGGGACTATCAGGGCCTGACGGCCGAGGCCGGCGCTTGGGACGCTCAGGCGGTGTGGCTGCAGGCGCAGGCCGGGGGACGTCGCCCACTTCTGGCGCAGAATCTTGCAATATGATCATGGAGCGTGCACGCTTCTGACGCTCAGGGTAGGGCAGCGGGCCCAGAGGCGTGCCAGAATCATACAGGCCAGCGGCCCCAGCACCCAGACGAGCTTCCAGGCCTGGCTTGAAGCTGGAGCGCACAGTGTCATAGGCCCGGCCCGGTGGTGGCGGCGGTGAGAAGGTGGGGGGTGGCCCGGAGTCGAAGTAGTAGGGCGCGGGTGGGGGTGGCGGGGCGGTCTGCGGCGGGGGCGGAATGCCTCGACCTTCACGCACTGTGTCCTGCATTGATGTGCTGCGTGGGAAGCGCCCTTCCAGGAGGGATGCCAGCTTCTCATCCTCCCCTGGGGACGGAGGGGCCAGGTAAGCCTGGCAAGGATGCTGGCCATTGAAAGGCTTCTCTGGACCCAGCGCCACTGGCTAGTCCTATCCTCCACCCCAGAGTGGCCACAGCCCCACCAAGAAAGATGGGATCAGGGTCCATGAAAGGCGAAGGGAGACAGCAAGAGCTCTGAGCAGGACACCCACACTCCATGCCAAGTCCTGTTGCAGGTAGGGAGAGCTCTGATGGGGGGGTTCGGGAGGGACCCCACCCACAGTGTGGAGGGCTGATCCTACAGAGGATCTGGGACAGGACCCAAACTCTGACTGCCTGAACTGAAGTCAAGATCTCCCCAACCCCTGTGGGCATGGAGCAGGCCATGAGAAGACACCAGAAGGGTACAGGCAGCCCCCTAAAACTGTTGGAGAGGACCCAGGGGTTGCTTAGGGGTTTCCCATCAAGGGATAAGCAATGCCACTCAGAAACATTCAGTGTTGAACAGGCATAGTCAATGGAAGCCCTGAGAGCAACCCGAGATGGGAAGAAAGGTGGTCAGAAAGAAAGACACCCCCTCCACACACCAAAAGGGAAGACATCAATGAAGGGACTGACGCTGCAAGAACTGACGCTGATAGCCAGGGTAGGAGGCTGGGGGGAAGCCCCATTAGTGGAGAAACTCTCATGGATGGACCTGCAGGAAACTAGGGAGTTGGTACCCTAGCCAGAGGCTGAAAATGAGAGACTGGGTAGGGAAATGGAAGGAAGAATGGGTGGGTAACTAAATTGGAATTGAAGGCCAAGCACCCAGGGCGTGTTCCAGTTTTACCCCTACCATCTAATAAGCCCCACCCGGGCCTGACTCTTATAAGCTACACTTTCCTGAAAATGAAACTCCATCCTCCTGTCTAGAGGTGTCACTAGATCCTTGCAGAACCTTCCATGTCATTTCAGACAGAAGGAAAATGCCGAGTGGCCCAACCTAAGAAGTAGAAGACAGGCGTGGCGGTGACTCGCCATGTCTCTGGCTCTGTCGCCTCATAGCAAGGCTAGGTGTGTTGCAAACGTGGGCTTGAATTCCAGCTTCATACAAGTTCCCTTTAGGAGTCCATTTCATCACAGGACCCTACTTGTCCCTGTCACGGGGCTATTTACAGTTTACAACCCAAGGCTGCAGGTAGCAACACCACAAAAGATGACTGAGGTCGTAACCAGTGTTTTATGGTCTGCCTAGCTGCCCTTGGGCCCCCTCCTGATGTCATTCCTACACAGCACAGGAACATGTACTGAACACTCACAAGTCTGTGTGCTAGGTGAAGCTATGTAGGAAGAACTCACATAGACCTCAAGGTTACAGAAGGCAGGAACTGATGCGTGACAGTGAAAGAGGGGGTGGAATTTAATACCAATGCCATGGCAGGCTGTGCCTGAGGGGGGAAAACCTGCCTTGCACGAAATAGGGGTCTGTGCTCACCAGACTAAAGAAAGGTCCTCTCTTTCTGCCAGGCCTGGACAGGATTGTTTCCTGTGAGCTCCAGGCATAGCCTGGAAGGAGGGGCTGCTGCAACTACTGCAACAATGTTTAAGGAGAAGCCTGAGATGTTCTTACTGGCTATATCCATGTTTGCAGACTATAGTCCTGGGACTCCAACAGTGTAATACATGCCCAGGGACATACAGCCAGAACCTGAGGTAGGAGTCCAAGGGGCCTGACAACTCGGCCAGTGCTCTTGCTGGCACATGGCAGTGTGCCGGCCATGGGGAATTAAAGTTGAGCACCTGCTAGCCCACTGATCAGCTGTATTCAGGTGGGAGGAACTGGTAGGCTTGCCAGGGAGCTTGAGGCTTTTACAAGTCCATAGGTCTGGATCTACAGTAGTCAGCTCTGGGAAGGACCATCCAGGAAGAGAGAGGGCAGATAGGCAACAAGGAATGTGGAAAGACTCATGCCACAGAAAGGCAGAAGCAGATTCCCCAGATGAAGCAGGGCAGGGCTGTTGCTCTGGGGACTCAAGACAACAGGAGCCCACACAGGAGCAGCTGGAGGGATACCAGGTTATAAACCTGCTGCCGAGACATCCTTTGCCAGAGAAATGGGCTAGAGAACAGAGCCGTGGCGAGAGGACATGGGAAAGACAAGGCTGACCAGGTACAAGACAAGCCTGCTAAAGACTTGTAAGATAAGAAATAAAGAAGCCATGGAGGGTACCCAAAATGCTTGGGGCAGCATAAAGTAGTATCTCTTGGTTCCACAGGAACTGTAGTCTCACCAGCTGCCCTTTGCCCATCCACTTACAGGAGTATCACTGCCAGCCCATGAAGGATTCTGCTACATATACACCTGTGCTTTTTACATACCGGCCTCTGTCACACATTTGCCCCAGTATTCCCAGGAAACATCTGCTTGCCCTGTTATTCTAAGTATAAATGCTGATATTCCTGTGTTTCTGGACCTCCCCAGTCAGTCTCCATTTATATGTGTACCCACATTATAACTGCTGGACTGACCTAACTGTAGACATGTCACCTTCCAACTGAGACCCAAATCCAGCCTAGGGCTAGCTTATAGTAAGCAGGAGTCCCAAGATGGGTAACAGGCGCCGTCGGATAGCTGATGGCTTAAGAATCTATCTATTCTTAAGGACGTATAGGCAGGGCAGCTATGTGACTTTGGGGCAAGCCATTTTTAACTCTCCTTAAGTAAAATAAATGATTCCCACCCCCACATGGTTACTGTAGGTATTAAATGAGCCGGTGTGCATATAAGCAGCTCATGTCTAGCCTGTAATTGGGCTGAGCAGGAGTTTTCGCTGATGTGGAACAGACGGTGAGTGTGGTAAGGTATATAAGAACAGGCGGACCGATGTGTGGGTCGAGGAGACTAGATACCTAAGAAACATATAGACAACAGGGCTTGTTAGAGATCCTGGGATTAGGAGAAGATGCAGCCAGGTGTGGAGTGTGATGGTGGCCAGGGTCTGACAAAGCTCCACAGCAGGATGGACAGAAGGAAGGGAGCCCGAGGACGCAGCCGTGAATGGGCCTACTATTTGGATATGCTGAACAAATGAAGCCGAGAAAGGAGGGGAGAGCAAGAAACTCACTCCCACAATCCTAGGAATTTCACAGAGGAGGGAACAGAGAAAGAAATGCCAACTGAGGTGAGTAGAGGGAAAGCTGAAGGAGCCTGCAAGGGGGGATGCCCTGAGGCTGCTGGTGACCCTCCTGGGAGCAGCTTCAATCTGGCTGTGGAGAGACCCAGCTGCTTCAAATTCATGAGCATATGGAGACAAGAGAGCAATTACGGTGACCTTTTGGGTCTGACCATGAAGGGACCGGCAGAGGATGCTACCTGGAGAGATGGAGTAGGCTCAAGGAGAAGTAATTGAGGTTGAGAAACTGGATCTGCGCTCTGGCTGACAGGACAGGAGATGGCTATGCTGGTGACAGCTGTTGTCTGTGCAAGGCAGAGATGACAGACAGGAAGAGAAGGACCAAAGGGTCAGCCGGGGACGGGAAACGGCAGATGGGAAGAGAATTCCAAAGGTGTCTTCCCGCGGGCACATCTCCGAGTGGACAAACAAACTCAGATCCATAAACAAAGTGGCATCCTTGAACTTTGCAGAGAGAGATGGGGTCCTCCAACCCTGAATCCACCCACCCCAGCCCAGCCATCCCTAACCCCAAGCAGTCCCTCAGCCCAGCCGTACCTACAGATTTGGTCCGTGGAATCCCCTTCCGCAGAGAGCCCGGCAGCTTCTCTGGGCCTGGGAGGCCCTGGCGCTCAAACAATGACTGTGGGGTCAGGGAGGAACATGGAAGCTCCAGGGTACTGGACCATCCAGTTCTCCATCCAGACCCACCCATCCTAAGCTAGACCAGACACCCCATACACCAGATACCCCAAAGGCACTGGTGCCCATGTTCAGCTGGGGCCTGCGGTGTATGGGTAGTGAAATGATCACACAGTAGAAAGTTCAGACCCTGGGAACAGTCTGAACAGAGAGGGAGAAAGAATCCAGGGGTGCTAGGTGGAATACAGATGCCTTCTGAATAGGGTCATGCTGTAGCACAGGCTCAGCAAAGTTGTGGACCCTCCTAATTCCAGAGTAACACAGAGTCTGACTAAGGTCAGAAGCACTAAAAGTTGCAACCATAGAAGCGAGCTGAACTATAGCCACTCTATGGGTTGAAATGGTCCCAAATGTCTCCCGGAGAGGCCATGGAGAGCTCCACCTCCTCTGGAGAAGGGATCCAGATAAAGAACTCTTACCTCAGAAGAGAGGTGCATGACCCTCTGATACCCAGGCCCGGACCTGACCATCCCAGAGCCCTGGCCCAAGGCTGGCTTACGCTGATCTCGGCAGGGGTAATCCTCCGGCTGGTGGGCCGCTGCTTGACAGTGGCTGCCCTCGAGTCAGCATCTGCAATGTCTGGCCTCAGTGTCGGCTCTGCAGCAACTGCCAGGATCTCATCCAACTTCTCTGCACAACCAAAGAGATGCCACCTCAGCCCCAGGGCTGCCACACCCACCTATGCCAGCATCATGGCACTAACAGGAGCCAATGAACCCTACCCACCCCTAGGTCTCTCACTGCCTGAGACCCAGATCTTACCTCCCATCTGTGCTCCTCAGACCCCAGGTCCCAGTTCCTTCACCAGCCAAACTCTGTCCTTAAGAAGACACCTGGGTAGCTCTGTGGACACTACAAGTCACGTACTTACATACGCCACAGAGATAACCACAGGGAGATCAGAGTGAGGGCAGACCACTCTGACCAATTCCCCTCGCTCTCACCTCGCCCAGTGCCCTTTCTCAGCACATGGCCTATCCACCACCACTTTCCATGGTAAGTTCTTTCTAGTGGGACTGCTGCCCAGGGATAGGTACTAACACTCAAGCAGGAGATGCTGAGTGGGTAAATGAGACAATAACCAAGGCCTGGACTGGCAGAGGGGCGCTAGTTCCTAAGAAGAAAACTGAGGCTGGAGATCCAAGATGGCTTCGATACAAAACAGGAGGCTCCTTCCTTCCTACCCATGCGGAAAGGCAGCTCTGGTGGATGGAAGGAATGGAAAGAGAAGACATCGGTATAGGGTGGAAAGAACTCTCCTCTCCAAAAGCCTCCTCAGCCTCCTCAGCCTCCAGATCTATTTAAGGCTGATGCCTAAGAAGGACTTAGTTGAGAGGTACCAGGCGGCCTCAGGCACATTCTTGTCATATCCGCTATAAAATGAAAACCTTTGTGGAGCGGTTTTTTTTGGTTTTGTTTGTTTGTTTGTTTGTTTGTTTGTTTGTTTTTATGAAAGTTGCTGGTTTTAAAATGGGACCCTGGGAGCTATGGAGATGGCTCAGTGAGTAAAGTTCCTGCTGCACAAACATGAAGCCCAGAGTCCAGACTCCCAACGCCCACATAAAAAAGCTGAGCGTGGTAGTGTATGTCGATAACAGACAGATCCTAGGGACTCCCTGGCCAGACAGTCTAGTCAGCAGGGTAAGCTCTGGATTCCATGAAAGAGCCTGTCTCAAAGGGTAAGATGGAGAATGACTGAGGAAGACATTCGGCAGGTAGACCTCTGACCTACACGCATGCCTATACAGGTGCACATGCATGTAGGTACACATACACCACACACTCCCCTCAAAAGAGAGAGAAGGTGGTACTTTGGCTTATCAAAAAAAAAAAAAAATGTACAGAGTTCAGTGTGGCAGCACACTGTGTATGGTAGTTACTGTTGTCAACTTGACATAGAATTCAGTCACCTAGAAGACCAGCCTCCAGACACACCTGTGAGGGATTATCTTGACTGGTGATTGATGTGGGAAGGCCACCCTCAACTCCAGCATTACCATTTCCTTAGCTCTCATTCCTTCCAAACTGCAAGCAAAACACTGAATGTTGACCACTCTCTTCTTCCCTTAGACTTAGAGATGGGAAAGCTCTCAAACTGGGAGCCAAATAAAAATAAACCCTTCCTTCCTGAGACATTTCATTGTATTTTATCATGGCAGCAATCCTGTAATCCCGTTCTTTGGGGGGCTGAGGCAAGATTACAAGTTTGACATCAGACTGAACTACAAGGGAAACCCATTTCAGTGGGGGGAGGGGGAAGGGTTTCAGAGACCTTTAAAGTGTCTGAACGCTGTCTGAGATACGGTTATACAACTCTTGCTCGGAGTCCACTCGGGGTCAGGGCGCAGGCGTACACTATAGGTTGGCCTCGGACTTCACCTGTCCCCAGCCCATATCCAACTCTTGAAGGCTGTGCCCACCACAGGGGACATTTGTACTAGACACCCTTCCAATCTCAAAGTACCACTGAAGAACTATGGTCAGCCAGGACACCTCCTATTCTTTCAAGCCCAACCCCCAGCTGCTCACCAGCACCTACTGTCTCTATCTAACTTAACAGTTGTTGTGTAGAAGTTAACTCCCGAGGTTCTTATTATGTAGCATATTGAGACCCCCACCTTGTACACTGACTGTTTAGATGTATACCTCCGGTGCTTTCACCTAATAAAACAGTCATGAGCAGCGTCTAATGCCATATCGGTTTAGGGGAAATTAGCACAAAGAAGCCCACACCTATGCTAGCCAATGCAGACTACGCTGGCTACTGCAGACCACACTGGCCACTGCAGACCACAGTGGCCACTGCAGATGCTGAGGACACAGCCAGGACATTTACCTCATCTTCACTAACAATTCATGGGTTCCTCAGAAAGAGAATGCTCTGCCCCATTGGAGGACTGAACAATACAGTACTTAGCCAGCAAAATACATTTCCAAGCATGGCTTCCCGTACCACCAGGTAACAGTGCAGAAGCAGTTGTAAAGTTCTCATTTGTCTTTGTAATGAAATGAATAACTTTCTTTTGAAAAGGCGAAACCACGACCCTGGCCAAGCCTTGGTGATACGCAGTATGTGCCAAGTTTTATATGACTACCGCTGTAACCACCTCAACACCGTATCATGTCTCCTGTTTCCCGGACATAAAATGACACAAACAGAGCATCACCCCAGATTACGGACCCTTACTGCCATCCGGTCCAGAAACCGCAGAAGTAAAGACAGAAGGAGAAAGAACAGTCCATGGCACTGTGACATTTCCTACCAAGGCACAGTCACCTGAGCCATGGGCTTAGAGATTGTGTGTCTCTAACTAAAAAAAACCTAACAAATCCAAGAGATCCAAGCAGTTTACACACAAAGCCTAACAAAGCAACTGCTTAGGGTTATATTGCAATAGTGCTAAGACCAAGCCAGAATTATTTCCAAGAGGAGGAATTTAAGAACTGAAATTACATATGAAAAGCTGAACATTTTTCCCAACATAAATCTATCACAAAATTAGTAAAAACATAATCCTAAGTGATTTTCGATATTTAAAAATTAAATAAAATCTTTTAGGAACCAAGGATAGGCATCCCCACCAGCCTTCCACACCCACCTCACCTTGGGCACAGGGCAGAGTGTGCTGGGAACCCAAGCAGGGATGAAAGGAGCCCATGGAAGACAAGTCAGCCCTCTCTCCCACAGCTGGAAGCAGTGTGTGACCACAACCTAACATCCTGGGAGTCCCACCATTACAGAGCTAGGACACAGATCTTAACAAGAAGAGACTGGTTCGAGAACCTGCTGGTCATATGCTGTGAGCCAGAGATAGTCCTTCTGCCTAGGCAAAGTCCAGAAGTAAGAGGGAGAGGAATGCTGGGTACACAAATCCACACACTCTGGGCTTTGGGCATATCTGAGCCTGACTCCCATCCACCCAAGAGGCAGAGGAGACATTAGAAGCCAAGTAAGACTCCCAGATGTTGGACCTCAGTACCCAGCCCAGGCCCTGGTATCTCTGACCCCACATAGACATTGTGCTCCCTCCAGCCATGCTGGACACACAAGTCATATGACAAAAGGCCTCAAAGAACACAGGGGTGGAACCTGAAGAGGAGATAGTGAACTCAACAGCAAAGGGGTGGGGGTTGAGGTTCTGGGGGGGGGGAGTCCCGCCCCTTTCCCGGAGCCGCCAGATTCAAACCCCTATTCTGAAGCAGCTCTGTCCTGGGCTACAGCTCACCAGCATGAAACTGGCTTAGGGGAAGGAAAAGACAAAGATACAGCACAGAGCAGAGCCGAACACCCTGATGGACCACACAGCCCAAGCACCCCACTCCTCCAAACCCCACGGCCTGAACCCCAGAGAGCATCCCCTCCCCAACTCTGGGACCCAACACTTGCAGGGCCCTTGCGCTAAGCTCTCTCACCTTCTCCCCACCACCTATCTTCAGAGGTTAAATCCCTAGCTCATTGAATCCACAAGGTCTATGGCTGTGCTGCCTGTCACTCCCAGGGACGACCCCGGAACCTCTTTACTATGTCTCTACCAGATCCCCAAACAGGAACGAGATAGGTATGCCAGATTCCAGACCATCCTGACTTGGACTCATCACACGCCAGCACCCCTTGGTAGGGGTAGGCAAGCCAGGCCTAGAATCACAGCAGCAGACTTACCCCCTTTCCTTCTCCGAATGGAAGCTTAGAATTGAGAAACAGAGCAAAGAGAGTTAAGAGGAAGACTTCATTGCATGGCCCCTGGGCCATTCTGCACAATGGTGTCTGGGTCCTGCTCTCTACACCCCACCTCCCCATCAACCAGGTCCCACAGGTCTGTCCCCATCTATACCTCCTCCTGAGACCAGTAGAACAAGCCTACCAATGCTCTAAAACTCTAGAAGACAACAAGCAAAAGCAGGAAGGCACACTATGTACACATGCATACTCACAAGCATGCACACACACACACACACACACACACACACACACGTGCACACATGCACACACGGAGATGTGCACAATTAGACTGTACTTGGAGCCGCCAGATGGTTGTTTGGAACAAAGATATAACTATAAAAACAAAGTTTCAAGTCCACTATTCACCAAGGTGTTCACCTTTGAACACTCTGTACTGAGGGTTTTTTGTTTTGTTTTGTTTTGTTTTGTTTTGTTGTTGTTTTGGGGGTTTTTTTGTTTTTGTTTGTTTGTTTGTTTGTTTTTGCAGTACTGCAGATGGAACCCAGGGCCTTGAACACGCTGGGCAAGCGCCGTACTACTGATACACACCTCCATATCCCAAAGCAGGTTTGTAACGGCAAGCAGGGTTCGTATTTGGTAAAGAAATATTCTCTAGACTAAGGCAGAAGCAGGGACTTAGGCTGACAAAAGAAAGACCCAGAAATTGAGGGAAGTCTTAATTTCACCTACATAAATGAACAGAAACAGCTTGACCACACTAGGTCCCTGATGTGGGTCCCTGTTAACCCACGTCCCTGAGTCAAGCTGACCATAGGCATACTTGGTAAAAGAACCCCAGACTAGAAAGAGAATGGGGAGGGGTGATCTGTGATTCTTCCCCCCTGCCCCACCTCTTATGAACAACCCTTCTTTTTTTGAGATGTGGTCCAGATTGACCTTGACCTCACTCTGTAGTCCAGATAGTCCTGGAACTCACAGCAATCCCCCTGCCTTGACCTCCTGAGCGATAGGTACATGCCACTCCACAGAGTTCTCCCGATGATTTCTGCCACTTCCATTTTATTTAACTAATTAATTTAATTTGGATCAACCTCTGCTCACTCTATTAGTTCCCAGGAACTCAACCCTCCTCCTCCACCTACCTCACCTTGCTTCCTCCTCTACACAGCATGAGCCTCAACCCCTGCACCCACTTCCCCCTCACCTCACACTATCCTCTGCCCAGGTGATCAGGTTATCTTTTTTGACAAACCTAGCTCCTAAAGAGGTCTACCAGTGACTAGCAGGATAGGCACATTTATAACGGTGGTGACTCACATGTCTTATTTCTACCTTTTAAAAACACAAACAAATCCAGGCATGGTAGAGCATGCCTGTAATCCTAGAACTCAAGAGGCATAGGCAGCTCAACAGCTGCCTAGACTACAGAATCATCCTGTCTCAAACAAACAAAGGAAAAAAACAAACAGTGGATTATGGGATGTTCGGGGATTTGGAGAACTCTGTGCTGGTCTGCCTTCCTCAAATCAGACATTCCCAGAAGGACCAGAGTACCTCCCAAGATAGTTAGTTGTCTTTGAGTCGGGGCAGCTTACTGAGCCCCTGACCTTGATCTTTCTCTAAACGCAGGACCATTTAGAACCTGGTTCCAGTTTCAATAGCTATGACCCTGGGTGCGGAAGTATAGGCAGAGGCTCCAGCTGAGCTGCTCCCAACACTCCTTCCAGTCTCTACTCGGAAATACCATGATACCCTGCCCCACTGGCCCAGCAAGATCTGTAACTGTAGTTACAACTACAGTTGTAGTTCTGGAGCAGAGGAAAAGATTCAACTCTTCTGCTTCCATTTCTACAGGCAAAAAAGCCACAGCCAGACAGAACTCTTCCACCCCCACAGCAATGTCTCCATGGTCCTGGAGTGCAGAGTTCAGGGTGGATAACACCTCTTAGAAGAAGTAGGAAGGGCCCTCTGACCTGGTATTAGAGCAGCTTCTAGCAAGAGACTCCGGGACTATATGCCAAGGTCCAATCAGACCCAGCTGTCTACCATATTGGTTTATTGATCCATGCCATAGGTCTGCTCTCTATGACCGACCTGGGTTAGATTAGACCCTAGGGCCTGAAGTCTGCTGGTGTCTCTGCTCTCTCTAGTCAACCAGTTTGGCTAGGATGATTTTCCTCATCTTCTGTCTCTATCACTGCTGAAGAAGCCTAAAGTCAAACCATTGCTGCTCACCCTGAGCCACTGGCTCCCTCTACTGGCACTGGTATTTTTAAACATTTTTTTCTGCTTGTCGGTGGCATTTTAAATTTCTACTCTGACAGATCATATTTATTTGTGACATAGTATTCAGAAAGGAGTCTTGTATTTCTGTTTGCTTTTGGGAGATCCTTAGCCTTTCTATTCATTTCCACTGGAATTCCTATCAAGTAGATGTTGAGGACTCCTTGTTTGTCCTCAGGTCCCCTAACTGGTCCTTGATGTTCACCTCATCAGCTTCCTAAGCTGATTCTGGGTGGTCTCAGATTCGCTCACCATTATGTTTTTTAGTGAGTCTTGAATTCTGCGTCTCCAAGCCACAGACTCTTCTCTGTGTACCTTTTTTGTCCGTCTGTTTGTTTCAATAAGTTAAGGACCACCCCAAACTTGCTTGCTGCTGTTGTTCATCTCATCCTGTTAATTTCACTAATTCCATTACATTCCTTGCCTTTTATATTACTGAAACCTTTTACTTTACTCTCATGTTCTTATCTCCAGTTTTTTCCAAAAAAAAAAAATTTTTTTTTTAGATTATTTTGAGTGTTTCTATCTGCATGTATGTATGTGCACCATGTTCATGCCTGGTGCCTCAGAGCAGAGAAGGGTTGGATGGTTGAGACCCACTATGTGGGTGCTGACAACCAGACCTGGGTTCCCTTCAAGAGCAACAAGTGCTCTTAAATACTGACCCAGCCCCCCAGCCCCTCCTGGTATTTATGCGAATCCCAGAGTCTATGGTTGCTTCTGGCTTTCACAAGTCCACAGCACATCTTCCTGCCTTACGGGGCTTCCGACCGCAGCACTGCTCTTGAGCAGCGCCATCAGGAACTGGACACACCAGGCTCCAATTGCTTTGGCTTTGATTGCCTGCTTTATTTCTGAAACCACGGGATTCCTCCTCCTTTACACGCTCCGTAATTTTTATTTTATTCAGAGTTTTATCAGAACATCCTGCTCAGGTCAGCCCCTTCTATCTTGGTAACTGTTTTCCAAACCAAAGTAAACTTCAGTCAAGGCACCTGCTTGGAATGTAGCAGCTCAGCCCATGGCCAGGACATGGTCAACACTGAGTCCATAAGCAAAAGACAGGGATGGTTCTGAGAGCCAAGATAAGGGTCTCCTTTTATGACTGAAGCCAGAGGAAAGTCTGGGAACTCGACCAGGCTCGGACCACAAAAGCAAAGAGTGTTTCAATCTGTCCCATGTACTAGCATATAGCGCCCACGGGACTCTTGACAGTTATGATGCACCCACAGTAAGGCTCTTAACAGTCAAACATTAGCACATGCCCACAATGACAATAAAACCACATATATCTGCACATGTCTATGATGAGACTGGTAACAGTCCTATGTGTCAAGATGTGATCATGCATACAGGACATACCTATGACGAGGCTGGTAAATGTCACATATCAGGACATGGCTGTGAATATGAGACATGCCCATGACAAGGTTAACTGGCATATGTGTCAAAATATGTCACGCATATGGGACATGCCCATGACAAGGCTTGTAACTAATATACTTGTCAAGATGTGCGGCTCATGTACATGGGACATGTCCATGATGAGGCTTTTATACATGTCAGAACATCATAGTCACATACACAAGACATGCCTATGACAAGGCTGGTCCATACAGGATGTGTTATAAATATAACCATAATAAAGCTAGCAACTGCCCTATGTCAGGATGGGGTCATGTGTATCAGGACATGCCCACAATGAGGCTGTTTGTAGTCAGCCTGGGACTGTACCCGTTAAAGGCTAACACACTTTTTCTCCACCTCCTGCAGTTCACAAGGCCCCATCCCCTCACTGCGTTAGAGGTGCTCACAGATACCTCTATTGGGTCAGTAGACTCACTCCGCAGATATGTGAGCAAGGTACCAAGCGAGAAAAATAAACACAAAGGTGACCCGGCTCGTGCCAGGCAGACCCAGGAGCAGACTCTGGGTTGCCTACCACTACTCTCTGCCAGCTAAATTGAAATGCAAGAGCAAAGTCTTAGTGGAAAAGCACACCAGGGACAGCACTCACACACACATGCATGTGCGTGCATGCGGGCATGCTACAGGGCCAGACCTTGTTCCCCAGCCATCTGTCCTCATTGTCCCTGCCCGACTCCGGCTCCTCACGCTGCCCTGAGCCCTCATCTCCTCCCTTGCTAGCACACACCTCACCCAAAGTACCCACTTTCCCCACCGCTCCAGTCCCACCCCTAACTGCTGATCTGTCTCCAAACCCATCTTTTCTTCCTTCTGTCTCTACCTGGCCTGAGCCCCAGTTCAGTACCACCGCCCTCCCATCCTACCTGCATGCACCCCACTTTGGCCATTCACCCACTGTCCACCAGAAATGCTCACCGAGTTCCTCAAGCTCAGCCGTCATGGACTTGGATCGCAGGGTCAGCGTGGTGCTGGGGGCCCTCTTTGGGGGTGGTGGGGCTGCAAAGAAGAGGGAGGCCTTGGCCCTCCGGTCCAGCAGCAGGCGGCGCGGGGTGGCCAGGTGTAAGTGCCACTTGCGCTCCACTGCCTGGACCTCCTCGTATTCTCTCGAGGACGAGTCACACTGTGCCAAGATCTTGTTCAGGCTGCGGCTAGATGCAAACTTCTTCATGGTGAGGCACTCAGGGAGCAGTGGAGCCAGGGCAGTTGGATCCCTAGGGCCCTTAAGACTCCCAGGACCAAGGCCTCAAATGGTAGTAAAGGCACCAGCAAAGGCTAGGATGCTGACTGGCTCTGCTCTGAGGATCCACCCTGCGGGCTCCAAGGCCCCAGTGAGTGGGCACCACCCATGGGGGCTGGGAAGATCTCCTGCCAGACTACCTCCGGCTGCCTAAAGCACCCTAGGCCCAGGTACCGCTGCTCTCTGTGAGACCAAAGTGTGGCCAGGCAAGCGGCACACCTGGGCTGGGCCGGCGGCAAAGCCTCTTAGGCCCAGGCTGTGCCGCGTCTTTGGCGGCGCGGGGAGAAGACGCTTTTCCTCTTCCCTCAGGTGCCGCCTCCCCCTTCCCTGCACAATAAGCAGCAGCAGCAGCAGCGTCAACCTCACAGTTGCCATGACAACCCGGCCTCCAGGCAGCTGCTGGCGTCGGGAAGGAGGGCTCTGCCACACCAGGGCTTGGGGAGGGGGGGGGATTCACAGAAGAAGGGGAGAGGGATCTGAGGAGGGATAATCTGGGATCAGGGGTCAGAGGCCTGGTCAGAGGTCAGGCATCTAACACCAAGGACCTGTGCAGCAAATAAGGGCATTTTCATCTCATCTCAGGCAGGAGCATGATGTCAGCTGTGTAGGATCAGAGATGGAGAGAGAAACGTGGGCCTGAAGTCAAAGGTCTGAAAGGTCAGCAATCCGAACCCTCACCTCTGCGCCGACCACCATCCTCCTCTGGTTTCCTGGTCACAGACACAACCTTCATGACCAGGCGGTTACCACCCTGACGGATGAGACCCACCACTTGCTTGTGTCCGACTTTCACGACATTCACTCCGTTCACCTGGGATATAGACAAGCAGCTAGGTCATGGACCGACTGTCCCCTCCTTAGACCCCGGGAGTTAGTAGTCCTCGCCCCCCTTCTGCTGGGCCAGGCCTCACCTCAATGAGGAAGTCCCCAGTTCGAAGCCCGGCTCTCCAAGCCACTCCTTCCACATCTACAGACTCAAGGTATTGGAGCGCAGGGAAGGCAGGGGTGGGTGTGAACTCCTCAATGGGGGTCTCTGCTGCAGGGAGAGCAACATACAAGGCATTCACAAGCATAGATCGTGTCAGGAAGCCCCACGAAGCCACCTGACTACTAAGGCATAGCAAAGGGGTGGGGTGGGCAGCAGGTAGGGGTGCCCAAACCACTGTACACCCCTCTGTGAACTCCCACATTCACCCTCAGCAAAAAGATCTCTGTTCCACCAAAAGCAGAGATCCCCACAGGGAAATGAAAGGCTCAGAGGAGAGGGACCCACTGCCTTGTACCCCAGTACATTCCAAACCAAGACATACAACCATGGGGGGAAGAGGGCTCAAAAGGGGAAAAAGGCAGAGGCAGGCCACAGAAGATATCAACAGCAATGCAACCCCCTAAATCTACACCCATTACCTTTGGCTCCCCGGAGAACAAAGCCAAACCCCTCATGGTCCCGTTTTTGCAGGATAGCCACCTTATCATCAATGACATAATCACTGACAAAGGAAAGCAAGGTTGAGTGAGGGGAGTTTGCAGGGAGCCTGGCAGTCAGGCTGAACCCACAGGGTCCCATACCCACTAGACAACTCAGAATGACAAAGGCCACTCCTTGCCTACCTCCCACCTCCCCATACCCCGACTTCCCCTTTCATTGGACACACTAGGCCCCGGGTAGTAGCCCTACGTGTCCACACCCCTGCCAGTACCTGTGTGAAGTGAGGCTGTCATAGGAACCCACAGTGTAGTGGCGGAAAAGACGCTTCGTCCGGTCCTCTCGGGTTTCTAGAGGAAGCATCGAAGGCTAAGAAATGACCATGGCCCTCCACCTAGCTGAATGTCCCCCATCTGTGATGATCAGTCTCTGCCCCACACACACTCTGGGCCTAGATGTAGGTGGGGAAGGGGGTGGGGGCAAATCCTAGGACCCAGGGCCCGAAAGCACTAAGGGAGTAAGGCTCAGATAACCATACATGGGATTCTGGCCTCTGGGAGTTAGAGCCAAGAGGAAACCAATCCTGCTCATCTCTTACTTAACATGCAGCTAGACACCACCCAAGGCCAGGCTGGTCCAGTCTGCAGGCCTTAGAGCTGAGAGCACATGTATGTGTGCTTCACGGTCAGGTATAAATGCTGTGTTGGTGCTTACGTGGGTCAAATGAGAGCCATGTCTGCTATCCGTACCTGAGCCCAGGATTTAGTAAACACGCGTTCGTGTAACCCCCAATGTATACAAGTGTTGAGCTCATTTCCACGCACGTGCTGTGCTATCAGCCTATATGTGCACCAGTGTGGAAGCATTCCAACATGTCCACCGATTTCCTCACCTCACATCTGTCCTTTGATCTCACTATGGAGCTGGCCAGGACATACCTTCTGCTAAACGTCACTTAGCCATGTAGATTTCCTGAAGGTTCAAATCTACAACTAAACCTTAAGCTTCAGAATGGCTCCTCTGGCTGCACTTGCAGTACCTCAGACAGCCTCAAGATGGCACCACCACAGTTTTCAATTTCATCCCTCCGCACCTCTCCCTCCTTCATCTCTTGCTATACAGCACTTCTCAAGACTTAAATTTTTTTTTTTTTTAATTTCAACAACCATTTACCTACCAGGCACTGTTTATTTTAGAATAGAGCAAAGTCTCCGCCTTAAAGGAGTTAATAAGCTATTCTGAGAAGTGGAATCAACAAGCAATAAATAGAAAACACCAGGTAGCAGGAGAAAGGCAAACAGGGAAAGTACAATTCTAGGGATAGCCATGGCCTCAGCAGAAAGAAGAGCCGAGCAAAGATCCATTCGAGGGAGCAGCCCGTAGATATGAGAGTGCCGGGCTTCTGGGGGGGAGGCAGGCAAGGCACAGACCATGTCATTGACACTAATCTGGAGCAGGCTGGAACTGTGTGGGGTCCGTGCAGCAAGAGCAGAGGGAGACTTAAAAAAAAAAATGAGATCAGGAGGAACCCGTGATTTTTTTTTTAAGTTGGGTTCCGTATTGTTTTGAGTTTTTAAAGGATTTTGTTCTTACTTCCTGTGTTTCCCTACATGTATATATATATGTCTGTATCATGTGTATGCCCGGTGCGTTCACAGGCCTGAAGAAGAGGGAGCTGGATCCCCAGGAGCTGGAGTTATAGAGAATCATGTGGGTGCTGGGTACCAGAGTCCTACAGTACCCTGCTTTGATTTGTTGTTTTTGTGTTTTGTTTTGTTTTGTTGACACAAGGTATCACTATATACAGTCTGAGCCTGAGCCTTGAATTTATCTGTCTCGGTCTTCTGAGTGCTAGGATGGCAGGCATACACAAGGCAGCAGAAATACACAGCTCTTTTACAGTCTGTCTTCTCAGCAACTATGAGACCCCTAAAGCGAAAGGCCAGATGTAATTACTCCTGTGGCCCCAGCGCCCAGCAGAGCACCTGGCATATAACAGACGGGCAGCTGGCTAGGTGAGTGTGTGCGTGGGTGATGCATGCACACATGGATGAACGCAGGAAGAGAAGAAAGATAACCCCAAAAGTAAATGTGTAGACGAATGGGCGTGCTGCTGAAGGTTGGAGGGGATATCAGATGAGCCGAAGGATATACAGATCCATGAGTGACGGATGGATGACGGATGGATGGATGGATGGATGACAGATAGATGGATAGATGGATCTACGAGCAGAGATAAGGGGAGGCCGGGTGGGCTGGGTAGGCTGCTGGATAAGCAGGTGGACAGAAGGATGAGTAGATGAGTTAAAAGACAGATGGACAGAGACAGGGTGGAGCAATGGTTAGAGGATCTTCACATCAGATGACATGGCTATCAAGAAAAGTACTAGCCCAGGCTTCAGGCCCCTTCCACTTTGTGTGAGACTCTCGGTAAGTTAACTGTAGCGTTTGAACTTCCCTGTCCACAGTAGGAAACGTTGTCTTAAGAGGTCACTGGGTTCTAAGAGCCTGTTTGATTAGGTTCTAACAGCCTCATTCTGGTCACATCCACTTGCTTCCTTACCCCTCCCCATCTGTCCTATTCTGACTAAGAGACAAACAGACGCCTGCCACCCAGTCCTAAGACCAGTGCAGGTGAAGCCTCCCCAGCATGTAAGTGGTCCTCCTCAATTCCTCCTAACCTCGAGAGCATCCTTCCTCAGGCTGATACACTATGGTAGCTGAACCATGCCTGGGAGCCCTGCAGTGGACAGGAAGCCTCCAGTTCCACCAATAGCACACCAGCATGACCTTGGTTCACACCACCCACCTCTCTGCCCTGCCCTACCCAGATCTTAACCCTAGAAGCTATGCAGTCAAGCAGCCTCGTCCTGGTCAGGTCCTATTTCAAAGCATCTTGTTTTTAAATTGTTATCAACCAGACAAACTATTTATTATATAACACAGATTCGTGTTCTGGTTTTATTAATCACACACACACACACACACACACACACACACACACACACACACACACGAAAGCCAGCTGAAAGGGATGTGCCCAGCACCAGCTCCCAAGTGGAACATTCTCTCCAAGTGGAAAGAAGGCAAACTGTATGGGAGGGTATGATGTTAGGCCTGAGATTCTTGCACTAACTGGCCTCGGCATCTCCTACCCTCAGCATTCCTCAATTCCCTCAGCCTGCTATAGCGCTGCAGGAGGCCAGCCTCTTTGCTCAGGTAAAGAGCAGGACCTGTGTCCTAGGAGATGCTGACCTAACTAACCTCTGTACCAGCACAGCTTCTGTCCTTGGTTTTTCAAAGTCCTCTTTCATTCCCACTCTGGTTCCCCAATCAGAGTCTGGGGGTGCGAGGGCTCTTGGAAACAGGTTCCTGTTGCTAGGATACCCTCTGCTCTCTGCCACAACTCAGCCTGAGTCCCAGACAAGAAGTTCTGCCCAGAGCACCAGAACGGGCATTGTAGCTGGGGTAAGAGGGAGTCCACTATTGCTCCTACACCCTCCAAAAGGCAGTCCCAGCAGGGCCCTCACCATATGTGAGGTAGCTCCCAATCACCTAGGGACTTTTGAACCCCAGGTCATCTATGATAGCCATGGCCCTGTTAAGGGGTCTTGCAGTTTCTAGAAAGCCTCCAGCTCCATCACCCCCACATCAGCTGCTCTGCGATCCTCTCCTTTCCCTGTGACCTTGACACACCCTACTCACCTCTCTGCCTTGCCCAGATCTTGATCTTGGCCCTAATGTATCTGCTTAGTCAGCTCCTACTACAAGATTCTTCTTTACCTTGACCCCAAGGACAGGTGACTAGACTCATCCTCCCCACTCCAGCTCTGCCATTCCTCACAAAGCTAACTGCTTATGTAGCAAAACAAAGAACAAATATTCCTGCCCCTTGTGGGTAATGACATCCCAGAAACATACTAAACACTGGCCCCACCTCCCAGGATTGCTAGGATAGGTCCACAGCTTCATTCATATAAAAATGCTAAAAATTATGTCTGGCGCTGCTCAAATACAGAAGTTGGCAACGGGCATAGTTCTAGAATGCTGTGTTGGATCTCTATAAACATGAGGAGCCCATCTGCAGACTACCCAGAGAATTCAACCTAAACAACACCTTTGCTTTGAGCCTTTTCTTGGCTTCCTCAGGCTAACTCTGAATCTCCCCCTCTCTGTGGCTTGTGCATCGGGGGGGGGTACATTTGCCATAACCACTGACAGCAGCACAAGGTCCAGCTTGAAGCAAAACTGACAAACATCTGCTCCTCTTGGATTCTGAATCCAGCTTAAACCCCTCTCCTTCCTCGGCTTCAGAATACGGTCCAAATGTTCCCGGATCCACAGTTCTTAGAACCTTACCCCATCCTTAGGGGAAGCGCAAGACTAGCTCCTATTCAACAGGTGTGCAGCCCCTGCCCCTTGTCCTTTACTCTGGCCTGTTGGAACTGGGCTCCAGACCTCGGAAATCATTCCCACCTGGATGCCACATCTACTCTCCACAGGCAGCGAATGAGGCAACGATCCCCTTCTAATCTTCCAGCCACCAGTAAAGCCATCAAGGCAGGAAAAGGATAAGCCACGTAAGGAAGCAAGGCACCTAGCCAGCACTAGGTCAGTAACTGAGTTTCTGTACAACCTAGGCATCCATCAAGATTGACACAGGGCCAAGGTTCCTGGCCACATGATTGTGGGCTCCCCTGGAAAACAGCCAATTCAAGGTAGAGGCCACCACGACCCAGGGCCCAAACAGAGAAAGGGACACGTGGACCCTGATTCAAACATACCACTGATAATCACCCCAGAGTTCATTTGTCCTATTCACTCTCTGGGCTGGAAATAAGATAATCGATCTTGTGGCTTCCCAGAATACCCGAGGGTTCAATGAAAGAGTATACCCGGGACATGAAACGAACCCACACAGGGGCCTCCAGAGGACCAGCCACTGTCTTCACCAGCACGTAAAGGGACCCTTCCTAGAAGTCCAAGCATTCAGCAAGATTGGACCACAGTTCCTCGGCAGCCCCAGGAGCTGCAACCTTCACCTCACATCTCTGTAAGAACAAGGGCCATCCTTCATCAGCTGCCCTCAGACCATACCAAGCCCAGGTACCCCAAACCACTCCTTGGGGTCCAACTGGCCTCATTTCCTCTTCGCTGGCCCATGCCTCCTGCTCTGCCCACTTGGACAATCTGTCCACTTTGGAAAAACGCCTCTTTTCTCACACTGACCTCCTTACTTATGTGCCAGCCGCTCATGAATTGGGAGCTCCACGAACCTGGTATTTCCGTGAAGAATGTACCAGAGGGGTGGTCATCGTCACCGGAGACTCATGTGCCAACACGCAGACAGAGGATGACCATGAGTGTATTCCTCCAGTCGGCATGACAAACGTTCTCTACTGTTAGGTTCACATACTCATGTTCTCAGGAACACGTATGCTCGCCCACCGTGTATATGTGCAAATTTGAATGTATCTTGAGTGCACTTGAGTTTACTTCTCAGTTTTAGTGAAATGTCCAGAAGTGTTACCAAGAAGACCAAAGAGAGACTAGAAGCACCTGCCCTTTGGGAGGTATCTGAGCAAAAAGAAAGGGGGTCACTTACCATGCCGGGTGTCATACTGTCGCATCTGCACTTCCTCCACACAGTCAGCTGGGAACCAGCCTGTACGGCCCTTCACGGTTCCCTCCCAGAAACCGCCCTCCCCAATGCTGAGCACTAGGGAAAAAAGCCAGACAGGTTGTCAGGGCAAAGGAGGAGAGTAGGGCACCCACTTTCCTGACACCTGAGGCTCGGGGTTTGCCCACGACCCTGGCCCTTGCTCTCTTTCCAAGCCAACATCCTCCAGCATTTTCCCTGGGAAGATTCTGGGATCCACACAGAAGAGAACTGAACAGATGGCCTCAGCAAAGGATGGACATGTGGGAGACAGACAGACACAGATGGATACACTCGAAGAGGGCAGAGGCAGAAACAGGGGCCATACCCTTGCTCCTGCCCACAGTGACCACTTCCCCCCAACCATGATAACTGACATCCACCCAAGAGTCACTGCCCAGAGCTCAGGGTCACGGCAAGGCAGCCAGTGGAGCAAGCCACATTATATATCAGGAGGGCTGGCCTCCACAACTATTTCCATCTCACAGTGCCCAAGGTGGGAACCCAATAATGGCAGTGAGCCCCATGATGGGGGTTGGGGGGGCTTGCTTCCCATATATGGAAGAAATGTGTGCTGTTCACAGATAACCACAACTGTTACAGATCCCCAAAAGATGGCAAGCCCCCCTCACCTGTATCCCAAGGTTTTCTAATGAAGAAGCCCCAGAAGTGACACAGGAACCCTACAAGGTGTGGGAGCTCTGGAATGGGTTAAGGTCCTTCCAACGCAAGGACCAGTTGTCGCTGGCCCCCATCGTTACAAGAACCGCCCCACAAGAGCCAAGCCTCTACCATGACAGCGCTAGAGCCTCATGCCAGGAGCCCATAAAACCAGGGCCAGAGACAGAGACCCCGGCACAGCAGCTTGCTGTAATGATCCAGGGACACCCCAACCACAGAGACCCCCAAATGGCAATGAAATAGGCCTCGTGCCCCGGGGCCCGCCCCCCAACCCGGCTCGCGCCCCTCACCCCGCCCGCGCCCCTCACCCTTCACGGCCTCGCCGCGGTGCAGCGGGATCTCGCCCTCGCCCTGCGGGCTGTGCGCCTTCACAGCGATGAACTTGCGGCCGGGGACGGCACTGTAAAGTTTCCGCTTCGGGCCCCGGGGCGGCGGCGCGGGGGGCGCGGGAGACGCCGGGCCGGGGCCGGGCGCGGGGCCGGAGCCGCCGGGCCCGCTGGGGCTGTAGACGAACACGTAGGTGACCGACGCGATGCCGGGGGGCAGCGGGCACGCGAAGCCGGCGCCCGGGGCCTCCATGGCGCACGGCCCGGCCCCGCCGCCGGCCTCACCGCAGCCGCCGCCGCAGCGCCCACCGCCCGCCCGCCGCCCGCCCGCCCGCCGGGGGCCCGGCCCGGGGCCGCTCCATGAGCCGCGCCGCCGCGCCCGGCCCGCTCCCGCCAGCGCACGAGCCGCGCCCGCTCAGGGCTCGGGGGCCGCGGGGCTGCGCTCCCGGGCGCGCCGGGCTCGCTCCATGCCACGGCCGCTCCGCGCCCCGCCTCCTCCGCCAGCTCCTCCCTCTGCGGGCGGCGGCGGCCGGCGCGCCCTGAGTCCGCGGTGCCCCCCGCAGACCCCACGCGGGCGGCTGGAAAGAAACAACGAGGGCCAGAAGGTGGGCGCACTGGGGAACGGCGGGCAGAACTGCCAGGTAGGAGCTGGAGAAGGGCTGGCACCCAGGCTTTGGGCAGCAGGGAAGGGCAGGCGGGGCGCAGTGGTCCGGCCTCCTTACACCCTGCCCAGCTACATGCACTGGGAGCCCCAATTCTCCTGCCTCTGGGACTGCCTTCGGTGTCTTAGACACCTGCCCCTAACCCCATGCTCACTCTATGTTGACCACCTTGCCCAGACCACTTCTCAGGCTTAGGTATAGAGTCTGAGGTCTTGATCTGCCTTTCTACCCAAAAGCCTGCTTGGGCTTTCTTAGTACCCAGACAGGCCAAATTCACCTGCTCCGCCAATGACCAGGCTCTCTGAGACTTAGAGATGTGCTACACGGTTCCCACCACCTAAACAACCGCGACCCTGCCCTTTTGGCCAGAGATTAAGTTGCTGCCTCAGCTTCAAATTTGCCCTTGTAGGGCTCCACTCTGGTGCCGGGAGGGGGTGCAGGTGGGGGTGCAGAACCTGCAGACCATATTTCTGGGCTCTATGCCAGGCTCAGCCAACAGAGAGCAACAAGGAGTCACTGCAGCCCCACCAGGGTCCAGGAATGCCTCCGTTTTGGGGTTTTGGTTTGATTTGGTTTGGTTTTTTTGTTTTGTTTTGTTTTTATTTTAACCGGCAACCTCTGCCTGAGGGTCTCTTCCTTCTCATAACCCCCAACATGCTCTGCCACATCCTGACTGGCAGGCCACTGTCACACCAGGTAAGCCCCCTTAACCTGTATGACAACTCATCTAAGTGCTCCTCAGCCAGGAGCCTAGGTGGCTACCTCCTCAGAACCAGTGAGGACCCCTGCTGTAAGATGGAAAGTAGGTAGAGGTGGGGAGTCAATCGTGCACAAACACGCGCGCGCGCACACACACACACACACACATCTGGCACCTAATAAATGGAGAAGAAATAATTCTGTCCTCCCAAAAAGCAGGTGAACTGGAGAGCCTAGACTAGGGGCGTTTATTCTGTGCCAGCTGCAACAGACACAAATGAAAGGGACTAGTGGCCGGCCACACAGTTCCACTTGCCTACACGCAGCCCTCCTGGCAAACCTCAACATCCTAGGATGCATTCTTCCAGCCACAGTTCAATTCTTAGAAAACCCAAGAGGCCGTGCAAAAGCTTCATGGGAGAAATGTGATTTTGCAACCGGACAGACAACCTTAGGGGTCCAAAAAGTCTGCAGCCTAGAAATCAGGCTGCACAGGTAGGGATAACACAGAAGGGAAAGTCCCCTGTAGGCTACATCAAGGCCTACCAAACCCTGTGCCCACGAAAGCAGACTCCTACTCTGTGACTTAAAACGAGTCTCTGACCCAACCTGGACATCTGGAGGACCCCCAGCCTGTACATACAATGGTGTTGACAGGCCCAGCCTAAGTGACAGATGTTAACTGAGTGGCATGCATTTGCTGCTCAGCCCAGTGGGTACATCAGCCCGCAGGGCTATGGGAGCTGGCTGATGCTGTGAAAACAACATGCTGCTTATATAACACTGTACCCAACAGGCTACCAAACACCTCTCTACCTGGCTCCGGAGAAATGGCAGGAAGCAAGAAAGATAGCTCTGGACCTCGGTCCCCGAACTCGGGTCCCGGAATGTGATACAACCAGGGTTTAAAGAGACATTGCCAGAGGGTCCAAGAAGACTACCCCTCACAGGCACCCCAGGGGGCTTCTCAAAGGAAACACCTTACACTGTAGAGGAGCCAGCTCAGTGGCCACCCTTAAGCCTACAGAGGCTAAGAAGCTCCATTCTTTGCTTCCAACTCTTAGATTATAAGGAAGCCAGTACTGCAAATATCCTGTTTTCTCAAGGTCCCAGAACTCAGGAGAGAGGCTAAAATTACTGTTAGTATACAGGGCTGGGCCAAGATTGGGGAGGGGGGGAGAAGACAACCATAGCTCTCACCTATAGGCTCTGAGCCTACACAGAAAGACATTTCCAGCCAATTTACCGCCAGTTTTCAGGCTGTAGTGAGCATCCTAACCATAAGCTGGTTAGCCAAAACCCCCTCAGCTGCCCCCTATCCTCAGAGTGAGCCCTTGCTTCTTCCAGAGATCAGCATGAATAAAACTACCAAGGAGCTCCACCGCTAGCCCCAGCCCATGAACTAACTACCTTTCCTCCCTGCCTTCCAGCCCAGGTTTGTCCTAGCTCTCCACCCATCCTGACCCTTCCAGGCCCTCCTACCTGATCTTGCTGTGGCCACCCCTGCCTGCTGAGGGGCCGCTGATGTCATTCTCCTGCTCACCATCCCTGTCACGGTCTTTCTCCTCCTGAAGCCGCTGGAGCAGCAGTTGATGAGGGAGGCTTCGGAGAGTGGGCCCAGGAGAAGCTGCGGGCTGATCACCTTTCAGGTTGATATCACTGGCTGAGCGCTGTAAGGGCCGAGGCGATGCCAAGCCACTTGGGCCAGCCAGACGTCGTCGCTTTGCATAGCTGGGGGTTTCCCTGAATGGTACTGGAGTAGAGAAACAGGAGTGAGACTCAAGATTCATTGATTTTTTTTTTTTTTTTGAGATTTTATAATTACATTTCCCTTTCTCCTCCCTCCAAAGCATCCCATATTCCTTTCCTTGCTCTTTTTCAAATTCATGGCCTCTTTTTTTGTTGTTACATGCACATATGTGTGTACATGATTATAAGCTACTGGGTAAACATGTTACTTGTATGGATGATTTCAGGGCTGACCATTTGGTATTAGATAACCAATTAGTGTGTTCTTCTCTGCGGAAGACTGTTTCTCCCACTCCCAGAATGCCTCGGTTGCCGGCAGTTCTTTGTGTAGGGCAACCGATCTTTTGAAACTAAAATACTGGGCTAGAAGATAGTGCAGTCATTAAGGTGTTTTGTGTGTAAAACATGGGACCTGAATTCAGTCCCCAGCACCCACATAAAAAGCCATGTCCTTGTCATCCAGGGCTGGGCATGTGCAGACAGGCAGATAGGTCCCTAGGACTCGCTGGCCAGCCTGCCTAGCATACTTGGTGTGCTGTAAGCCCTACCAAGAGATCCTGTCTCCAAAATCAATTTGGGGTAGCTCCTGAGGAAAAATACCTAAGGTTGACTTCTGGCTCCAATACACATATACACTTACCTGCACACACACACACACACACACACACACACACACACACACACACACACACACACATGAATGAATCTAAAATGTTTTTAGGAAGTGCCCCCAGCTCAGGAAACCAGAAGAGTTAACCACATTAATGAAGTTACCCCACAGGGTGACCACAACCCAGTCATGCTTCCTCCAACCCTGACTCCACAGATAGATCTTGCTCCTCTTCTCAGCCAGCTAAAGCCTTGGAATGCCCAGACCTGTTGCAAGAACTTCCTGTTCTACAGGCTTCAGGATAAAGCAGGCTACACGTGACAAATCTCATCAGACTCTCGCTATGTGAGACTATATACTATTGACTATAGCCAGGGAAACTAAAAAAGGCATTCTAGACCAGAGCCAGAAAACATCCTCAAAACAATCAGGCAGTAACTATCTCAGGCTCTACAAACCGTAGAGACTCCACTGCCATCTCAAACTCGATCTCCGTAGCATGGAAATTGCCACAAATAGTATGTAAACAAATGAGTTCACCTATGTTCCAATAAAACTTTATTTTAAAAACACATAACATCTTGAACTATATGTTGTTTAGAAGAGAATCACTTTAGATCCAAGGTCAGAAATATATTGAAAGTTAGATGTTTCTGTTTGTTTGCTTATTGTATTTTGAACAGGGTCTTATTATATAGCTCTGGCTGTCCCGGAACTCACTATGTAAAACAGGCTGACCTCAAACCCAAAGGATCTGTCTGCCTTTGATCCCCAAGTGCTGGGATTAAAGACATGTGACACTATGCCTGGCTAGTTAGAATATTTGAATAATAATAATAATAATAATAATAATAATAATAGCAATAATAATAACTCATGTAAATAATAACCAAACGAGCTGAGTAGAGACTAACTTTAAAGGAAAAAACAGTAAGCCTGGAAAGACAGCTCATAGTAAAGAGCTCGATATACATGCATGAATACCTGAGTTCAGTCCCCAGCATCCACATAAAATCAGTGTCATTGCCTTCACTTAACCCAGAGCTGAGGGGGCAAAGAATGAATATCCCTAAGATTCACTAGCCAGCCAGGCAGTGGTGGCGCACGCCTTTAATTCCAGCACTCAGGAGGCAGAGGCAGGCGGATTTCTGAGTTCGAGGTCAGCCTGGTCTACAGAGTGAGTTCCAGGACAGCCAGGGCTACACAGAGAAACCCTGTCTCGGAAAAAAAAAAAACAAACAAACAAACATTCACTAGCCAGCCAGCCTAATCTAATCAGCAAGCCAATCCAGTGAGAAACCGGGTCTCAACAAGCAAGATTCAGGATGGCTACCAAGGAATACCACTGGAAGCTGACCTCTGGCCTATGTAGGCGTACAAACTCATCTGCACACAAACATGCACACACAAACACACACGCACACATACACATGCACACGCGCGCAAGATAGGTAGATAGACAGACAGACAGATACATCCTTACTGATGTACAATACACCTTTCTGACCTTTGTTACAGTAATTCATCAAGATTAACAGTTATACACACACCAAAGAACAATAAAAGCAAAACGTAAAACAAATACCACTGATTAAAAAAGAGAATTAGGCAGTTTCACAATAATATCCAAAACCTTCAATACTCATTTCCAACCATTAATAGAAGGTTGAAGAAGATGGATGAGGTCATAGGAGACAAGACAGACCTGACTAACACATCTAGGACATTTCACTTAACAACCAACACCTACATTTAAAAAGCGGTAAGAAAGTAGGGAAATAACTCAGTGGTAGTTGTCTAGCATGCTCAAGCGTCCGGTTCTAGTCCCAGTACTGGAAAAAAAAAAAAGTAGAAAAATACAGGCATGCTAGCCCATACCCATAATCCCAGCACTGGGGAGGCAAAGGCAGGAAAGTCACTGCAAGTTCAAGACCAGGCAGGACTTGACAACTATAGTTTCTCAACAACAACGAAAGCATCAGCACACTGGGCATGGTGGCACACACCTTTAGTCCCTGCCCTGGAGTCAGAGACAGTTGGATCCCAATGAGTTAGAGGCCAGCCTGGTCTGCATAATGAATCCCAGGACAGTCAGCTACCTAGAGAGAGGACCCTGATTGAAAAAAAGAAAATAGGTGTGCAGGGGGAGATGGCTCAGACATTAGGAGCACTTGATGCTGTTGCAGAGGACCTGGGTTCGATTCCCACCACCACATCTCTTCCAAAGAGACGGGAAAGGAGAAAGTTCCGAGGATAAAGCTAAAGACTTCAGTCACCAAGGTAAAGCATCAGTTGAACAAAGAGGAAAAGCCAACATCACTATTTGAGCTGAAATAGCTTACAACCATCCGTGACTCCCATTCCAGGGAGTCCCGAAGCCGCCTTCTAGCTTTTGCTGGCACTCACATGATGCAGACATACATGCAGACAAAATCTTCATATACGGAAATAAAATAAACCAAGACGTCAACACACTTTTAGCCAGACTGACTTTTAAAAAGAATATGGAAAAAGAAAGGTAAAATCAAAGATGATTTAGGGCAGTGGTTCTCAACCTTCCTAATGCTGTAGCCTCTAAATATAGTTCCTCATGGTGGGGTGACCCCCCAACTGTAAAATTATTTCTGTTTCTACTTCATTAACTGTAATTCCACTATGGTTAGGAATCATAATGTAACTATCTGATGTGCTGATAGAAGACCCCGTGAAAGGATTATTTGACACCCCCAAAGGAGTTGTGACCCACAGGTTGAGAACAGTTGGTTTAGGGTATTATAACCAATCTTTCAAAAGTAAAATACAAGATGATATTATGAGCCGGGCAGTGGTGGCACACACCTTTAATCCCAGCACTCGGGAGGCAGAGGCAGGTGGATTTCTGAGTTCGAGGCCAGCCTGGTCTACAGAGTGAGTTCCAGGACAGCCAGGGCTACACAGAGAAACCCTGTCTTGAAAAAAAAAAAAAAAAAAGATGATATTATGAATAATCACTTGCTACCAAATTAGATAAGCTAAATAGGTAGGATTTTTTTAAATCCACAAATTACAAAAAACTAACTCAAGAAGAAACAGAAAAGTCTAAACAGACCTGAAACAGGCAAGGAAACTGAGAAATCACAATCTTCCTACCAACGACAGGAAAGTGATAACAGATGGTATTACTACAGACACTTAGGAATCAACACCCATCCTTCTCAAACGCTTCCAAAGAAGAAAACAATTTCTGGCTGTTTCTGTCTTACTAAGACCCAAGCTAGATAACAGTATCCCAAGGACAAAGCTAAAGACTTCAGTAACCAATGTAGTGCATCCGTAGAACAGAGAGAAAAACCAGCATCACTAGGTGAGCTGATGCAGAAAAGGCTTCTGCTGCCATTGCATATCCTTTACTGACAAAGCATCAGGAAACTATGAACAGGAAGAAACGTGCTCGATACGTGAAGGGGTCTTGATTTATAACCCACAGCTAACATCACACTCAATAGGGAAAGACTAAAAGCTCTCTCCTAACGTAAGGAAAGAGCATCAGCAGGATGCTCGCTCTCCTTACTGCTACTCGACAGAGAGGTTCAAGGTAGAACACTTAGGCAACAAAATCAAATAGGACTGGGCAGGACGACAGTGCTTTTAATCACAGCGCTCAGGAGTCTGAGGCCAGCCAAAGCTACAGAGTGAGACTCCACCCCAAAGAAAGAAAAAAAGGAAGGAAGGAACGAACGAACGAATGAAGGAAGGAACGAACGAAGGAAGGAGGGAACGAAGGAAGGAAGGAAGGGATCAAAGATATTAAATGTATCCAAATTAGAAAAAAAAAGAAAAAAGAAAAGAAATCCATTTCTACTTGCAGACAGAATGATCCTATGCATAGAAAACCCCAATAATCCACCAAGAAAGACACTAAAGCTAATAAGCAAATACAGCAAAGTTGGTCCAAGACCTGTGTACAAAAGCCAGCTTGTTTCTATACACCAGCAACAAATAACCAACGAAAGAAGAAAACTTTCTCCAATACCGCCAGACAACTAAAAATCCGCACGAAAACTTGATTCTGAACTCACAGAATATACAGAAACCAAATTACAATTGATCGGTGACCTAAATATAAAAGCTAAACCCACGAAACTTAGAAGAAAACTCAGTGACTGCCGTAAGAGGGGGCGAATGTTATCTGAATGCCGTTAATGTGGTGACTCTCAAACTTTAAACTCCACCCGGACAAACCAACAACTAGTGTAAACCGCGAACTGAAACTAGAAATTAGACCAGTTAGAAAACACCAACAAATTTCTAACCAGTCAAAATTGTATTTCTTGGCTTGCTTCTACAAATACCTCAAAGGTTCTTCTCCCTTCTCCTCCTGGCAGAGTGACACTTGCCCCTCTATTCATGAGTTACAGAATGAGGTAAAATGTAAACGTGCTTAAGTTTTTCTTTTATCAGACCTAGTAAAAGAAGCAACAAAGATCTTATTGGAGCCACATAAACAGGGACAATCAATTGTTGCACCTGGTGGTCACCACTCAGAACCTTCTGTGCTCTACATTTTGTGTGAGATTCTCTGGGTTTATTTGACAGTATTTTGACTCACTGTGGCTCCTGAAGTCATACTGACTTCTGAAGTTGAAATAAAAACTGTTGTGGGTCCTGTAGGGAGTCTTTGGGTCTCTAACTGGGTTTTAATGAAAAGATCTCAGTAGGAAATTTCCAGGAAGGCAGGAAATAATACATTATTTCAACCTGGCACCCAGGACTCTATCTCAGGACCTGCTGTTTTCTAGAGAAAGGGTAAATCTTAACAAGAAAAATTACCAGCTTGGAAACCACAAGTGTGTGTGTGTGTGTGTGTGTGTGTGTGTGTGTGTGTGTGTGTGTGTGTGTGTGTGTGTGACTTCATACCACAATAGGCAGTTAATGTGTGTCTGTCTGTCTCACTTCATACTACAATAGGCAATTTTTGTGTTTGTGTGTCTGTCTCACTTCATACCTCAATGGGCGGGTTTTGTGTATGTCTGTCTGTCTGACTTCATACTACAATAGGCAATTTTTGTGTTTGTGTGTCTGTCTGTCTAACTTCATACCTCAATGGGCAGGTTTTGCATATGTATGTCTGTCTGTCTGACTTCATACTACAATAGGCAATTTTTTTGTTTGTGTGTCTGTCTGTATATCTCACTTGATACCTCAATGGGCAGGTTTTGAGTGTGTGTGTGTCTGTCTGTCTGTCTCACCTCATACTACAATAAGCAGTTAGTATGTGTGTTTGTGTGTCTGTCTGTCTCACCTCATACCTCAATGGGCAAGTTTTGCATATGCCTGTCTGTCTGTCTCACTTCATTCTACAATAGGCAGTTAGGGTGTGTGTGTTTGTGTGTATGTCAGTCTGTCTCACTTCATACCACAATGGGCAGTGTGTGTGTGTGTGTGTGTGTGTGTGTGTGTGTGTGTGTCTCCATAGCCCAGGTTTCCTTCAGTCAGTCTCTTAGATCCCTATCTCTACGTCCAGAATTACAGCATATCCCAAAATCAAGCTCCTCAGTCTGCTCTTTAGCCACTGTTAGACTTTGGTCCAGTTCTTGAACTCAGAAATAAACAGAGGTATTCCCATCTAAATAAAAATCATTTTTGCCTTTCTCATCGCCTCTAACCTGAGCTCCTGTGTAATCTAACCATGTCGGCAAAACCTGAGTGTGTCACGCTGAGGATCACAGCCATGGCCACAAACCCCATGGGGTCCACACACGGGCTATGAATTAGAAAAGGGTAGGAATCTATGGAAAGCCATTCCTAGTGTGTTTCCCACCCATGCTACTGGTCAGCCAGACCTAAGGACAACAGAAAAATTATGTGGCTGATTTCAGAGTGCACTAGGTAAATTTTGGGTTTGGGAGTTTTGGGGGGGGTTGTTTGTTTTCTTTTTGTTTTGTTTTTGTTTTTGGATTTCTTATTTTGTTTTGGGAGTTTTTTTTGTTTTGTTTTGTTTGTTTTTGTTTCTTGGTGTGGGCAGTTTGCTTGTTTGTATGTTTGCTGAGACAGAGTCTCACTGTGTAGTAGCCCTGGCAGGCCAGGAACTCACAGAGATCTGCCGGCCTCTGCCTCTCAAGTACTGACTGGGATTAAAGCCCTGAGGCACCATGCCTGACTCCTAGATTTGTTTTTAATCCTAAACTAACTTTGGGACAATCCAGAAAGGCCCCTGTAATATTAAGAGATATGAAATTAATTAATCTTGCTTGATGTATTAAATTGTTTGAAAACATTGTCACTCAAACTTGTCATTATCCTGCCTTGGCCTCCAGGGTACTAGGGACATAGGCATACGCCCTCCAGGTACCAAATTTTAAACTGTGTTTTCACATACTTTCCTGATACAAACATTCTAAAATTGTACAGAATTCCTAGAAGTTTGACCTGTCTTGGTATCATCTTTTCAGTCATAAGTCTGGCTGTGATAAAATCTTGTAAGCTGGAAGAAGTAACGCAATATCTCATCTGCTGGCCTCATCATCAGGTTTCAACCATGGCTGACTTCCGTCTTGGCGAGTATACAGTTATTCTTGTCATTCTAAAGGTGTGTGCAACTAGCCACAGCCCAAAATTATTTCTCCTTCAAAGAGATTGTTGCATGTGGACAAGTGTGTGGAATACAGGTTTCTAGTAGCTTTAAGACCATACCATTAACTTGAATAAGAATTTTCAGAACTGTAAGGAAGTGAAAGCCAGGAACGGTGGCACGTGTTCACAAGTAGTTCAGAGGCTGAGTGCAGAGGACTTCGTGAACCCAGGAGTCCAGGGCCAGCCTGGGCAATATAGAAACACTGAGAAGAGGTGGGGGCAGGAAGAGGAGAGAAGGGTAAATGAGAAGTGAATGAGACAGAGGGAAGAAGAGAGAGAGAAGAGAAAGAAAGGAGGAGAGAAAAAAATAGAAGAAAAGGGGTGGAAGGAGAAACACCTGGTGGTTTGGGGAGACTACTAACCAAGTCCAAGCAAAACAAGACTTGGGACAAAGGCCTGGCGCTTGAAGCTGAGGCAAGAGGATCGCCATAAATACAAGACTGGCCTGGAGGAGAAGTGAGTTTGAGGCCTTCTAGGATGCAGAAGACTGTCTCAAAATAATAAACAAGCAGAAAAAGAAGTAGTAACACAGACTGGAAAACGGGTGAGTTATCTCAGTCTATCTGAGTCCAGTTAATTTCAGTGTTTTGTTTTGTTTTGTTTGGGGGGAGGGGGGTTGGTTTGGTTGGTTCGGTTCGGTTTTGTCTGAGCAGCCCTGGCTGTCCTAGACCAGGCTAACGTTGTACTCCCAGAGATCTGCTGACCTCTGCCTCCAGAGCGCTGGGATTAAAGGGGTGTGCCACCATTGCCCATCCTTTTCAACTTTTTAAATAAAGTTTAAAAAAAAAAATGAGGTGAATGATTGTATGTGTATTGGAGGGGTTTTTTTTCCCCATGTTAATGTTCTAGATTTTAGGAAATATGCTTCCCTTTTCCTTTAGGCTATCTGTGGCCCATTGGTTATGTTTTGAAAATTAAAACTGAAATATTTACTCCTTTTCCCCCCTGATCCTTCAGCATTGGAAAAACTAACCGTGGATATTTTTATTACATGGTAATATAATTGTCTGCACAAGTTCAGTAAGAAACTTCTGTTTTTTTAATAGAGTACAATTGGAAAAACCGATTCTTCCGCCAAGGCTTTGGTTAGCATGTGATTTGAGAATCGGCATAGGATGCCAACCTGCAAGAGCTGTCCCAAGTCTTATTGTGAGTAAAATCTCACTTCCTGCCAGGTTTCCTCCAGAAACTTGAAGGTATTTGAAAGACCTAAAAAGCAAATAATTGCTGTAAAGAAAGTCCGAGGTTTGTCTTGACTTTATTTCTGAACCTTGTCAAGCATTTCAACAAAACAAACTTAAGAAGAACCTGTGCGATTAACTATTTCCTTACTAAATGGGTGGTTGTGTTGTGATTGTTATTTCTGGGAGATAGTCTCATGTAGCCCAGGCTGGCCTCAAACTCACTTTCATGAGGATGACTTTGAACTTCTGATCCTCTGATCCACTTCCAGAGGGCTGGGATTATAGGTGTGCTCTACTGTGACTGCCTTATCAGTCCTAGCGATACAACCTAGAGCTATGCACAGCTGGGCAGGGAGCCTACCGATTTAACTCTGTTCTGAGCCTTTCCTACTAAATTTGTATAAATAGGCTAAGGTCCAAGAGAATGATATGGCTGTAGAGAAGAAGATTATGCTTCAGAGAAAAACTACAGTGCACTGTTCTGAGCCTGTGGGCCTGCTCACTGTTTTTGGAATGTTATTACTGTTATTTATTACCTATAGAGTGAGCTGGATAGTGATTTTCCATATTCCTCCATTTGAATTTTTCCCCCACATTTCCAACTTAGAATCACTAAGAGCAAGAACGTCTCTGTTCCTGAAACTCTGAAGCTGGAGAGAGACACATTGATGCAATTCCAGAGGATAGCCCTATCCCCGAGTGCTGGCCACCAAGGGAGGCCAGCCGTCTCTGCAGTGCCAGAAATACGGGCATTCAAGATGCGAGCCAGGAAACATGCTTCGAGCTCAACTCCAAAAATCTTGGCTAACTCCTTTCTGGACTCCAACTAATTTTGTTTGTTCTACTGATTTGCCTTTGCTATGCTTTTAGCCTATAGAAATATTATCCTGAGCCAGACATGGTGGTGCACACCTTTAGTCCCAGCACTTGAAGGCCGAGGCAGGTGGATCTCTGTAAATTGGAGGCCAGATTGGTCTACAGAGTGAGTTCCAAGACATAGAGAGACCCTGTCTCAAAAAAACCAAATGTGTGTGTGTGTGTGTGTGTGTGTGTGTGTAATCCTCAGCTAAGCACATGCTATTCTTGGGCATCTGCCTGACACTCCTCTAATTCTCCAGTGTTCTACATTCTTTCTAGGGTCTCAAATGTGTCTCCCTATATTTGCACCAAAAATAAGATTTAAAAAAAAAAAAAAAAAACTTCAACATCTTAACAGTATGATTTGAGTCAAAGACATCTTACCCATGGCACAGTATAGTGCCAATTATGCCCCACATTCTGGTCAAAGTGGACAACTTGTTCTAAGTGCCAGACATGGTAGAATATGTCTTTAAACCAAGCACTTGGGTTTAAACTCTGTGAGTTTGAAGCCAACCTGGTCTATGTAGTGAGTTCCTGACCAGCTGCTGTGAGACCCTGTCTTAAAAACTAATAATAAATTTTATAAAATCATCTCACTGCAATGCCATTAATAAGACTGGCTCAGGTGCTTTAAATTCCTACTGAACAAGCCAGGTCGACGGTAAACCATCATTTAAGACCAGAGACCATACTAATCAGACCACCAACTAACTACCAAAAAAAAAAAGCTTTTCTAGTCTTGTCTCTACAAATATATGACCTTTTGCTCCTTCACAGAGTACAACCTCCACTTATGAGCTGTAGAATACTCAAAACTCTTTGTGGCTCAATGGTTTAGAACACTGGCTACTCCTCTAGAACTCAGGTTCAATTCCCAGCACCCACATTGCAGCTCACAACTGTCTAACTCCAGTTCCAGGGGATCCATCAGACCAAGCATGCCTGTGGTGCACATATCTGTGCATGCAGACAAAATACACATACATATAAAATAAATAAATAAATATTTTTAAAAAGTTAAGAATGCCTATGTTTTTCTTATATCGATGATAAATTATGTGACCTGATATTCAGCCAATGGGTTCTTTGCTACAACATCAAAAGCATGAGCAATTAAAAAAAATATTTTAATAAAAGCAAAAACAAACAGGTTTTTGTGTCTGTGAAGACAAGTGCCTATGGTCCTTACTACTCAAGAGACTGAGGCAGGAAGATCAACTAAGACCAGAATTCTAAATGAATCTGGGCAAGCCAAACCCTATCTCAAAAAAAATTTAATTTACATGCAATATATTTTTTAATTTGTTCCATCTCTTTATTTGTGTATGTATATACACGGAGACATACATTTCCATGGCCCACCCGTGAAAGTCCTTCCACTATGTGGGTTTCCCAGGGATCGATCTAGTTACCAGGCTTGGCTCCTTTAACCTCTAAGCCATCTTGCTGGCCCTATATCCTTTGGCTAGTCAAAATATACAAAGAATTCTTATAATCCAACAATAAGTAAAACGTTTTTTAAGTTAGAAAAGGCCTTCACTTTTCTCCAAAAGACACACAAATGTACAACAAACTCATGTAAATAAGCTTAAGATCACTGGGCATTAGGAAACCACAAAACCACAATGAAATATTGCACAGGATAACTACAATTAAAAAAAATAAGCATCAGACAGGCTTCAGGAAGAATATGAAGAAGTTAAGACGTTAGAAGCTCATGCACAGCTGGTAGAAGCTTGGTGGGAAACAGTCTGAAAGTTCCTCAGAACTGTAAGACCTGTCATAACACCTAGCAAGTCCACTCCTGAGGACAGACCCAAAAGAAATGTAAACAAGTATTCATATAAATATGTGTACAAACATGTTTGTGATGGTGATAGCAATATTTACATATCAGCAAACAGGAACCAGCAGGAGAGATGGTTCAGCTGTTAAAGAGGGTACACCGCTCAGCTCAGCGGTGCTGTCCCACTCAGGAGACAAAGGTAGGTAGATCTCATGAGTTTGAGGCCAGCTTGGTTTACAGAGCTAGTTCCAGGACAGACAGGACTGCACAGAGAAACCCTGTCTCAAAGAAAACAAAAGAGGCCTGGAGAGATGACTTAGCAGTTAAGAACACTGGCTGTTCTTCTAGAGGTTCTGAGTTTAATTCCCAGCACCCACATGGTGGCTCACAACCATCTGTAATGGGATCCGATGCCCTCTTCTGAAGACAGCTACAGTGTCCTCATGTGCATAAAATAAAACTAAAAATGAGTGGATGCTCCTCTCGCAAAGGGACATAGGTTTGGTTCCCAGTACCCAGTTGGACGGCTCACAACCAACTGTATCTCTAGTTCCAGGAAGTCAGATACCCTCTTCTGGCCCCCAAAGGTACCTATATTGCAGACAAGCAGCCATGTGCATGTGAGAACACACACACACACAAAGTATGTTTTAATGTAGAAACAACCTATATATCCACCCACCAAAAAAATGGATAAGCCAAATACCATGCATAAAGACAATAGAATGTTTTTTAGCCTTAAGGTAGAATGAAGTGACATGACCTTACAAGGCAGATGAAACTCAGAAAGACAGAGAGTTAAAAGAACCCAAACACAGAGAGTCATATTATAATCCCATTGATATCTAACAGGAATAACAGCTAAGTGCAAAGAGAAATTATGTTCTCAGCTGACAGATTAGCAGAAGAGGGTAACTCGGAAAAATTGCCTAACATATCTGAGATATTCTTTGGAGCAATGAAAATATTTTGGGATTCAACAAAACTGGCATACAAGGTTGTAAATGTGAGGAGTACCCTGGATTGTCAATAAGAGTAGTCAATTTTAGGTAAGGAACATTTCACCTTAATTTAAAAACTAAAACTGCACTGTGGGCAGGCTTGGGTCTGCAGCACTACCTTCCAGCTTTGTCTATAAAAAGTAGAGGCGGGATCAGCAGAGCGAGCTTCACCTTGAGCTGACGACCAGTGTAGAAACGCAGGCTCCATCCAGGCCCAGACTCAGAACCTACCCTGAAAAAGCTCTCCAGGTGACGTCACCACATGAGGCACATTGCCCGATGCTCTTACCAAAAAATGAGATAGTCCATAAGAACATATATACATAGAATGTTTTCATGTGCACAAGCGCTTGCCTGAAAGAGGATAGCCCAGTGACAGAGACAGGAAGCAGAGAAAGCCATTGACAGGACAGAGTCCTGCCCAAGGTCTGTTGGTCCCTAAAGAGAAGTGCCAAAACACAGGGCATGACATCAGTGCCTACCCTACACTACCCTGAGGAAGGAAGCAGAGGATGGATGGCAGAGAGTTCCACACAGCTCTCCGTGTGCTGGCTTCTGCCCAAAGACCAGAGTGAGACCTAGGAACTCACAACTGTCACTTACGAAATGTCCTTGGAGTGAATATATGCAGTGGGCAGTGGGCAGATGTGTAGATGACAGACTTGAGTCCCCACGTCTAAGGATGGGTTTTGTCACTAACCCTCTGAAATTTGGTTTCCTTCTCTGCAAAGAGGCCCACTAATCAACTTCACAAAAGGATACTGGGAAGGTAAACTGAGATAAGAAAGTTCAAAGTAAATCATCCTACACAGGGACAACTAGTTATATGCTGTCTAGTATTTTGACACAAGCAAGGGTCATCTAGGAAGAAGAAACTTCAATCGAGAAAATGCCCCCATCAGATTGGCAAGTCTGTGGGACACTGATGATGAGATGAGGGTGATGGTGATGATGATGGGTTGACTGACTGACTGACTGACTGACTGACTGATGTGGAAGGGCCCAGCCCACTATGGGTAGTGCCACCCCTGGGCAAGTGGCTCTGGATTATATAAAAAAGCAAGCTGAGCAAGCCATGAGGAGCAAGCCAGGAAGCAGCACTCCTCCGTGGCCTCTGCTTCAGTTCCTGCCTCCAGGTTCCTGCCTTCAGTTCCTACCCTGACTTCCCTTCATGATGGACTGTAAGCTGAAATAAACTCTTTTCTTCCCAAGTTGCTTTTGAGCATGGGGTTTTACCACAACAACAGAAACCTAACAAGAACCGGCTTGTAACAACAAAATGTGTGATTGGGCGTAGCACTGAGAGCAGATACCAACATCAGGACTGGATGACATACATGCCCACTCTACTCAGCAATGATGTGCCTAATGCCACCTGAGCCAACACACTTGGGTAAAACGGACAGTGAGCTTCAGCTGGTGACCACCAGAATCCTAGGATGAAGGGTAGAGAAATATTTCCACCCTCATGCTAGATACTACACAAGCTCCTCGTGTCTTGAAACCCAGTTACAAACAGGTCACTTCCTAGAATCCATACCCTTCCAGGATCAAATGCTATAGGAGACTGAGGTAAACAAGACTTGATAACTATAAAACACTATATTTCACTTATGACAGGGTGAGGCGCCGAAGCTGTTAACAGTTCTCTCAAGATAGACAATCAGGTAACACAAGACCCCAAATATCCACAAGCAGGGTGGTCCTAGCAAACACTGTCTCTAATACTATCAGTCCCAATCAAACTGTCACTATCTCTTGCCCCAATATCATCCAAAAACTATGCCCTGCTCTTTCTACATGAACCTGGGCCCAGCTTTGTACCATGGATCATGAAGTCACTCAGCTCTCTTGGGGAAGCCACCCATACTCAGTTCAACCATCATTATGGCCCCACCTCACAAGGTTCAAGGGGCTCATAACCAACCCTTATTAGCAGAGAGCAGCTCAAGGAAGAGCCCTAAACATGAAACTGACCTTAATCTTAACCCCATCCAAAAATGAACCTTCAGGCCAGACTGACAGGGAACGGAGGAATAGTCTAAACTTAATGCCAGCCCCAGCCTTTTGCTGTCCAATGTCACTGAAAATTGAAACAAAAAAAAAAAAATGGGGACACTTCAAGTAATACTCACAGAAGAAAGGGAAGCCTGGGGCTCTATGTTCCAGAAAGAGTCACAGACAGAAAAGCCTACCAGAACATTAAGAGATCCCTACGGCTAGAAGGCTTTGCTAAAGCTAGACAGCAACCCTTTACTGGAGGAGGGGCCCACAGTACCCTGCACACTTAGTCATCTGTACCCAGAACGAACCAGCCTGGCTCCGGAAGCACACACAAACACACTCATATTCTCTCTCTCTCTCTCTCTCTCTCTCTCTCTCTCACACACACACACACACACACACACACACACACACACACACACACACACACACTTACACAGAAGAATAGGCTTGTCCCCTCTGTCCCCGTCTTGGAGCTAAAGCTAACACGTGCAGCTTCTGCCCCTCCTGCTAGGACTTACACATATGCCAAGTCTCTTTTAAGTGCTGCCTCCTGGGAGCTCAAACCTGCTGGCCAAGTCGCCAGTCATTCCATCTCAGTCCCCAACCTCACCCTTGTGATTCTTTTCTCTTCAGGTATGTTCATTCGATCTTGTCACATAGAAAGCCATAGGAAGCTAAACCCAGTCACGGTCCAGGCTTGAGTGAGATCTACCACCCTATGGTCCCAGAAGACCCTTCCTAGCACTTAATGGGAAGCACAAGCCCTGATCTAACTACTAGGCCCAAGGCTATCCCAGCCCAGAGCCAAGAGCCCAGACCTGCTCTAGGCCCTGACCAAGGATTCTGTTCAGTCCCCACAGGCCTTTTCACCTCATTCCCCATGTCAGCAGAGGTCACTAGGTGACAACTGTCTTAGCATATGGGGGTCCTACCACCACTGCCTATGACCAGCACAGCACATCGAAGAAGGGTCTGTGAGTGAGGCAGAACTCACCGACATCCGAGTCTTTGTGGGTCTTGATTACCTCAGCAAGCTCAAAGTTCCCTGCAATAATGGCCACCTGGGAGAGAGAGGGGGAGACATGGAGGTCAAGGAGGGAGGCTCAGCAACCCAGATTTGACCCCAGCCCTGCTGCTTCTACTGGGATCCGCCATGGAGCATTCCCTCCCAAAGCCACTCTCCTCTCAAGTCAATGTCTAAGACATCACTTTTTAAAGACAAGAGGCAAGGATGCCGGTAACTAGGGCTGGCCCACTTCTGTCATCTGCCTAAGTCCCAGGGTGCTTCTGGGACACAAGGCTTAGAGTTAAAACATGAACAGATCTGCTAACACTGGTAGAACATTTAATCTGCCCCTATATGCAGCCACAATTCCCATCTCAGTCATGGCCTCACAGATTTCAGCCCTCGTTCTTCCTGAGTCCCCCAAACCCGGCCGTCTAATAGGCCCCGACGTCTCTACTTCTGGGTATGCTCAAACCTTCATCTTCTGCCTCACACTCTCAGACACGGCCATAGCAGCTTGCCTCTCTGACATCTTCAGGGGCCACTGCTCCAACTAAGAATAACAGACACCCCCTTCCCTGCTGCTTTCATGGTCCATGAATCCCCACAACACCTCCAACTCCTCCAAATCTCCAGGCCACAGAGATGATAGCTTCCTGGTTCGCCAGTGCCAACCAGCCTGGCAGACAAACGGCTCAGAAATACAACCTGGAGTCAAGTCAGGTGTAGGAGAGACCACACCCATCTCAGCTTTGTTCCCTGCGCCCCTGCCTGCTTCTGGGGAATCAGGCCCACCACACCTGTCTTTCTGCCCTCTCCTTTGGCTCTTCCCCAGAGTTCTGGAGTCATAGGATGTTTTTCCATAGCAGGAGGAATGACCACACCCAAAACTCCCTCAAATTCTGGGCACCACACTAGCCCACTCACAGCCCCACCTTCCGTGGTAGTCCTGAGAGTGAGCACTCCCCTTTTGCCCTCTGAAGAAGAGTCAAGATTGAAAGTCAGGTGGCAATAGGGACTCATAAGCAACCCCCCCGACTCAGCCTGTACCTGGAAGGCTGTCTGGCTGTTATAATTGCGGACGTCCTTGTTGGCACCACGGAAAAGCAGGACGCGAGCACAGCTCTCCTGTTGGGAGGCGGCAGCCATCAATCACACCGGGCAGCAGGAAAGGGAGGGCCAGGCCATGGCGGGGACACACGTGGTGTACAGGGCGCAAGAATCACTCACACACACAAACTCACACCTCTTCAGTGCATACCTAGGCTAGGTAGCTCTCATCTGAGAGCTAGTTGTTAAGAACATGCATGGGGACATAGTGACACATATGTGCATTCAGAGAACAGATGTGTTTTCAGTGGACCACCCAGGAACTACCACCCAGTAACCAGACTGGGCATAGAACATATATATGGAATATACACATCCCATACAAAGCTGGGCTGTACAGTCACCTTTGTGCAGACACATTCACACATGGAGTCACCCTTTACCACAGAGAGGTGAGACTCAAGGCGTACCTGGTTGTAGAGGGCACAGATGTGCAGGGCTGTGTTTCCCGAGGCATTCTGGGCACCCATGTTGGCCCCATAGAACAGCAGGTGCTCCAGGTGCTGCACATGCCCAAAGCGGCAGGCCTGAGGAGAGGAGAGGCATTGGAGCATCCCAGACCGCCTGCACACAGCCTGGACCCAACCTTGGCCCTCTGCTCACCTGATGGATCTCTTGCCAACCATTCTCATCAGTGGTCCCCAGCTGTGCGTGATCATGGAGAAGCAGCTCACAGCAGAGGGCATCCCCGCCCCCTAGGGCACTATGGTACAGGGGCGTCAGGCCGCGGCTGTCTTTGTAGTCAGGTGAAGCCCCCAGGTCCAGCAGGGTCTGAGGGTAAGGCACCTCAGAATCCATGCCAAGCCCAGCTTTCTGCACTGAGTCCCTCCAGACCAGGGTCCTGCCCTCACTAACCGTCAGTGCCCCTGCGTTCCGCTGGCGGGTAGCACAGTGGACGGCTGTTAGCCCATCTCGGGTCCGGAAGTCCAGATGAGCACCGCCATTGCGAAGAACCTTCAGGAGGTCAGTGGCATTGTCCAACTGTGCCGCAAGGCTCAGAGGGCACTCTGGGTTTGGACATAAATAAAGGTTAAGGTCCCAGCCAGTCAAAAATACAGCCCCTCCCTGCTCTTCTCCTCACCTCCTGAGTCAGGGTCATGGAAATTGGGGTCCAGCCCCTTGTCCAGCAGGCGGGCCACCTTGTCTGTGCTGTGTACCTGGACATAGTCCATGAACTTCTTCAGGTTTGCCTAGAACATCAGCCGTCCCAGTCAACTGGGTGTTACAGCGAGGGTCATCTTACCATCAACCCCTCCCTCCAGCAAGCTCCAGACCACCTGGAAGGCATACACTGTCCCATACCCCAATATGTCTAACCTGTCACCCAGCTTTCTCATCCTCAACCCCATACTCTTAACTCAAGTCTCATTCCAGTATGGCTGGACCCATGTGCTTTCAAGGCCCTTCCCTGCAAACTCTCAACAGCTGTCAGCCTGAGCCTGGTCATTCCCATCCCAGCTTGGTCACCCTAGTCACAGACCCCCCAACTGAGTCCCTTCCCTTAGCCTAAAAGAACACTGAGGTCATTCTGACCAGTGTCAAATCCTAACAACTCTTTCTCATTCCTCCATCTTTTTGTTTGTTTGTTTGTTTGTTTGTTTGTTCGTTTTTCGAGACAGGGTTTCTCTGTGTAGCCCTGGCTGTCCTGGAACTCACTCTGTAGACCAGGCTGGCCTCGAACTCAGAAATCCACCTGCCTCTGCCTCCCAAGTTCTGGGATTAAAGGCGTGTGCCACCACTGCCCGGCTCATTCCTCCATCTTACCAACTCCCCCTACATTCTGTGGTAGACCCCTGGCACACCTATTACATGACTTTGCCTTCTAGTCCTTCACCCGGCAAAGTTTCACTGGCTTTGTCTGGTGGCACAGATGCCAGCCACACAGGCCAAGGAGTCCCAGCCCAGGTATCTACAAGCAGCATGTACCATAGACAGAAAAGGATGCCTCGTGGACCAGCATCATGGATCAGGGTGATGAAACCCTAGAAGAAACTATGCAAATCCTCCAGGAAGATCTTAGCCAGCCCCAAGGTAACAGAGAGAGTGTAGGGATAACTGGACCCCAGGCAAGCCCGGGGACAGGGCTGCAGTTAGAAGTTCAGATCCATCCTAAAACCAAATGACTCGCGGAAAAGCAAGTGGCTCTGTGTCTTCTGGGCACCTGAGAAAAGAGCTGGAGAACCCAGGGTGCCGGGGTCACACAAGGGCCAGTGGAGGGAGACACAGACCTCTCTGACATGGTCTCTACCCAGCATAGAGCAATAGCCACTGACAGTCACCTGCCCTGGGGCAGCAGAAAAGCCTGCCACAGAAGCCTGAGGACCTAGGACCACTGATAGGGCCACAAAGACCTTTCCCCAAACTCCAGAGATCATCAAGGAAGTATCACATGAACAAACTCCCATTGTCCCACAGAGTTGGGGGATTTGGGAAGGGGCTATGACACCCACCTTGCCTCCTGCACACCCAGAGGAGGTGTTTAGTACCCCCTCAAAAAAAAAAAAAAAAAAAAAAAAAAGCAAATGGATTCAGATCCTACAGGGAGTAGGTCCCAGAGGCAAAGATACTGTGCAGGTAACTGTACCCAGGCCACAGGGCCTGCCTGGTCAGACAGATCTGGGCCAGCTTCACTGGGCAGTCACAGCAGGTGACTCAACCCCTCTGCCTCACCTGTAAATGTGTAGCAAATCCCTCCCTGGAGAGAATTAATGAGATACCTAATTGTGTGTTCCTTGTACTAGGGAACATTAAGCATTCAACCTCTTGCCCTCAGAGCCAACACACTGGATGCTTATTTGCTCTCCCCACCGATCCCCAGCCTCAGCTTCTAACAAGGCTCTCACCCCTATACCAGCAAAAATCTGATTAAACTGCAACCTATCACTGGACCAGACATGGGCATAGAACCTGTGCCCAGTCCCAGACCAGGTTCTGAAACCCACTTCAGGGAAAGCAGGCTGGGCCAAGCCAGTATAGGGACAGTGGACGTGGGGAGTTCCCTTCAGGGACTTCCTCTTTACCTTTGTGTGTAGCTTTGCAAACTGCTTGTCATCTATGAGGTTCTGGGCATAAACTCTCCGCTTGTATCGAAACTGCTCAGATAAAGAAAAGGTAGAGAGAAGGCACCCACACAGGCCCATGTGAGCAAGCGGTGGCCACCACCTTGTGCCCCTCACTGCTCACCTCCCTCCTGCCCACACTGTCACTGGAGCACAGCCATACAAGTCCCAGACACACACTTACAGAGTGGACAGACAAGAAGTGACAGCTACCGACCACCTACTACACAGAAACCATGTGCAGTCCAAAGAAGTGTTTAGTCAACTCATGGCCTGCCAGGCCTACAGCCTGTCTGCTTAGTTCCCACCGCCAGGACCTGGAAAACTGTACTGCTCTCCCAAGATCTGAAACTAAGCTTCTCTTCCTAGACACTTCCACTCCAAGTTGAAATAACCCAACTCCTGGTGCTACCCATGAGGGTCAGACCAACTCTGACCTTGGTGTATACACACACACACACACACACACACACACACACACACACACACACACAAGACATTCCTATTGGGACTCAGTCTCCATCCCATCAAATCACCTTTCTATGTCATAAATGGTGTTAATATTTTGGGCTAACGTCAGAAGACTTGGGAGTGAGAGGCAAGAGACAAATGTGCACACAAATGACACTGTTCACACCACATGACCTCTAATGCACTCACTCTGTCTCACACTTCTCCCTCAAACTGCTCACAGCACGCGCGCCGAGTGCCTGTGCTGCATGTGCTCATTGTGTGCTGTCCATGTCGCTTGCTGCAAGCGCTCTCCACACCGCTCACACTGTTCTCCATGCTTAAGCTGCAGTACACACATGCAGCTCCGTACTTCACCCTACCCACTGCACTCCGTGTACCCACCTCGGTCTCTCAGCACACTGCTCAGGCTGCACACGGCCCCCCACCGCTCCTGTCGCCAACTCCTCCCGGCCTGCCCTTCACTGCTCCAGCCAAGGAGCTCAAAGATCACACCCTGTGCGCTCCATTCCACCCCCACCCTGGTCTGCCCAGCACCTCCAGATAGGGCAGGGGCGTGTCCAGGTTAGGCGGGTAGTCCTGTAAGAGCCGCTCTTCATCCAGGAACTTGCCGGCGCGACCCCGGGAGGGAGGCTGGAATAGCCCGTAGTTGAGCGCGTCCTGAAGGCTGTGATTGAGGGCGCAGAGCACACGCTGCTTGGCGGCCCACACGGGCGCGGTTGGGTCCAGACGCAGGCACTTCTGCAGCGGAGCGAGTCGTGAGCCCGGACCTGCGGGCGCAAGGCACCGCGCCCCGGGCCCCGCTTTGGAGGGCTAGTTGGGGAGCGAGAGCAGGGACCCCGCGCCACCGCGCTGAGGCCGAGGCCCCGCCCCGGGGCTGGGCTTCCAAGGCCCCGCCCCGGCGATGGGGAGGGTCTCGCGGAGGCGGCGGGGGAGGGGCGAGTGGCCACGGCCGGGGGTCCTGGCTCAGGGCGCGCCCGGAGGGGGTCGCCGCTTGCGGGCCACACAAGGGTACGGCGAGATCGCGAAGGCTCACCGTTTGTTGCAGGTCCGGGATGCCGACGCGCACGACCACGGCGCTGGCCCCGGGGCCGTCCATCCCGGTGCTAGCGCCCGGGCCCGGACTGTTCCGGGCGGAGAGAGGAGCGCACGGGGACTCCGCGCGGCGCCCTGGCCCCCCCTGACCCCCCGCCAGAACCCCGCCGACCGCGCTACGCGGGAGGGGGCCGGGGGGGGCCGGGGCCGGGGACAGCGCGGGGGACAGCGGCTCCGGGGGCTCCGCAGGCGCAGCGGCGGCGGCGACGGCGGCACGGTTTAGCTGCATCGGCCCCGGCTTCGAGCGGCGCCTGCCTTCCCCGGGGGCGGGGGCGGCGGGGGGAGGGGGCCTGAGCCCGGAGCGGAGCGGAGGCGGGGAGGGGGCCGCGCCGGAGGCGGGGATGGGAAGCCCGGGGCTGGGAAACTGGGGTCCCCCGCGGGGTCGGGGCGGCGTGGGCGTGTGGTGCAGAAGGCGGGGGCCGGGGGGCCGCGCCGGGGAGGGGGGGGTTGGCTGTCGAGGGGGAGTGGCTGACACAGCGGGGGGATGGCACGCCGCGCTTCCGCTGCAGGCGAGCGTCGCAGACCACCGCACTGGGGTGACGGAGGGTTCTGGAGCTGGGTGGGGGACGCGTCGGGGCAAGAGGACCCACAGGCCGACTGAGAGGGAGAGACAAGGAGGAAAATTGGTGACCCGGGGTGGAAATCTCCCCAGCCTGCGGACCCCACTCTAGACCCCACGGAGGTGGTGGGGTCACCCGAGCACCGTGCTAGGTGGGAGTCGGAGGGCTGCAGACCCCAGGCGCGAGCAGGGCAGAGCTGCAGTCCACGGGAGCGCCCCCCAAACCAACCCTTCTAACCGCGCCCAGGGTGTTCCTCTCGGCCCCCACCGAACCGAGTTTGGGGAGTCTGTCCGGACTCTGCGGCCTCCCGCACCTTGGCTAGCCCAATCCTGCAGCTGGTCGCCCCCTCCCCGTCACCTTAGCGACAGCAGGCTGGGGGCGCGACCTACGAGGAAAGGCTTAGGGGAGGGGGCGCCACTAGTCTCCACCTGCGACGGGGAACTGAATTTTAGTTTCACACGTTGTCGTGGCAACGCGGGAGGGGGTGACGAGTGGGCGGGGAGGGGAGCGCTGCGAGTGAACCAACTCAGGCGCCGCCCGCGTGGCGTGCCAGCCTTAGCCCGGCGCTGCCTCGGAAGTGCCCAACGCACGGGGCCCAGCTCCCAAGGCCCAGAAAGGTGCAGCCCCTGAATGGATGAATTGCCCTACTCTCAGTAGGGTCTACTGCCTTCCACTGCACTCTCCCGCATACCTAGACTTACACCTCACCCCCTAACGGCCCCAGAGAGCCACTCGTCGGTGGCAGCACAAACTGGACAGCTTTTGCGGAGCAGCCTGGCCGGGAACTCTGCCAGTGGCAGAAAGCATCCCCTCAACCCAGCCTCTCCTACCCTCTCCGTGAGCAACCCTGGATCGCCCACAAAACTGGCTATTCCTGCGCATCCCAGGAATAATCCTGAACTGCCCTGGTCCTATACACAAGAGAGCCTCCCCAGATCCCACCCCCTGACCACCTGGGTCACCTTAGAAATGCCCTCACCTCACACAGAACAGTGATTGATTAGACTCCCCCCAGAACAGCCTGCACTCCCCCACGGATCCACCACCTTCCCAAACTGTTTCATGACTCCACATAGGGCTCTCTGACCAATCGCAACCACACAGCATTGTCCTCCATGGACCACCTGGCTCATTCCCACATCACGACCCCTCGAGGAACAGCCTTCTCCCTAAACAAGAACCGCTTACCCGGCGCAGCTAAGTCTCCAGCGCTTCTGTGCGTCTGTTCCCTGCTACCCTCAAGCCTGGGTGGACCCCTCTGTGCTCGAGGAAGTGAAGCCCCAGTAGGCTCTGACCTCCAAGCCCCTCCCAAGGTATAACTGAGTGGTGCAACTTAGGGTACCCTAGGGGTTAGGGCAGGATGTAAGAGAGGCAGGAGAGGAAAGAGTCTCCCTTATCTCCAGGAAGCACCTTGGGAAGCTCAGGGCTGGGTTTCCTGTGTTCCAACCCAGAGAGGAAACTCTGCTTCCTGGCCCTGGAGTCGCTAACGTCTTCCTCCCTTGTCTCTTTCCTCTCCGCCTTGACCCCTGCCCCAACTCCCTCTGGCTAAACCCAATCCCTCCCACCAAAACCTCCGCCCAACTTTATTCCCAGCCTCCCTTTCCCTTAAACTAGCTGCCTGCTAGTGGAAAATGATGGCCAGAATCCACCAGTGATGAGACAGAATGGAGGAATCCCATGTCCTCAATCAGGCAGCAGGCCAGCCTTGCTCGCTCTGTAAACATGTCCTTGACCTGAATGGACCCAGAGCCCTGGATCTTACCCTTTCAGGTTCACTATCCCAAACTGGACCTCGTGGGAGCCCCTAAGCCTCCGCTGACAACTCCCTTGCTGAGTGAATCTAATTATGTGTGGCCATTGTTGCCAGGCTTTGGGGGAGAAAGGATCACATTTTGTTAACCAGCTACCTGCAGACTGACCTGGCTCTGGCCTCAGCTAGCCTTCACACTCCCAGGGTGACCTCAAGCCTGTGGCCTGCACAATGCCTGGCCCACACTTAGTCTCAAAGTACCCCAGCCTGCTTCCTACTAAACAGCAACAGCAATGATGCCTAGAAACACTTAAACGTGGATGTCTTCCCAATGGGTTCCCGGAGAGTGAATTCATGGGATAGAGGTGTTTTAGCAATTATTTTGTTGAGAATAACTCCAGGTTCCTCCTTACCTCTCCCAAGCCTCCTGAGCAGCCCCAGCTGTCCTCCCTCAGGCCCAGACCCCATGTCCCAGGCAAAGTGACACTGCCTTGGCCCTACCTTCAACTACCAGGGCCGTTTGCTTATTCCTTCCTTTCACCAGGGCCAAAATTCTGGAAAGATCTTATTTTAACTATCCACACTTCTTCCCCACCTCCTGGTGCACTTTCGGTTACCGGCTTCAAAAGACTTGGGGGTGGAGAAAGATTTGTGACTAGTGCATCTAGAACGGTGCACGGCATGCGGATGGGATTGAGAGCAAAGACACAATCGTCGTCCTCAGCCCACTGCTCCTGCAGCTGCTCCCTGGGCCACTGCCAAGGGTCCGGTGCTTAAGCATTCCCCGGAGACACCCAGATCTCCAGCGACACTCTCTGTGCTCAGCACATCCACATCTGAAGTATACTCTGGCCTGCGATTCATACTTCCATCCCTACCCATGGCCCTCTGGTTGACCTTGCCTTGGCCTGTAGGCTCCTCTGGTTGCTAGGTAATTTGCCTCTTCCATATCCGTGGGTAATCCCTTCCTTCCATCGACCGTTCCTGCAGGCATCCTTCTCCCTCCTGTTACTCAGCTCACCCAGGCCATCTCCTAGGTGCCTTCCTCTCCCAGGCTGCATCTCTCCCTTTGTGAACCCACCTCACCCCATGCTTCTTTGCCGATTGCTCTGTTCTGTACTGATTTGGTTTCTCTTTTGTAAAGCTGCCATTGTCTTTCAGCACCCTGCAATTCCTTTTTTGTTGTTGTTGCTTAGCATCTGTCTTTCCCTGCCAGAAGGTGGGCTCCCTGTAGAGACAGGTCTTATTAGCCTCTCTTCTGCTCTGTCCAAGCCCTGGTACACAGCGCAGCTCAGCTTGTTTGCTATTTAAGTAAACTGGAGATTAAACCATCATCTAGAAGATTACACCCAACTTCAGCTCAGACCTCCTTGGTGTGGAGCAGGTGAGACTCTGTGTGCTAAATTGACTGACTATAAAGCTGTCTAGATCCCCACTGTGTGTCTGTGTGAGTGTGTGCGTGTGTGTGTGTGTGTGTGTGTGTGTGTTTATTACTTCCGATTATGTAATATCTAAAGGTATATTCATATTCCATCTCATCCTGAGTCTGATTTTTTTTCCTCTAGGAATAAGAATCTCTTAAGATTCGGCTTTTTGCTCTTCGATGTTTGAGATAGAGTCTTGCTATGTAGCCCAGGCTGCCTCAAACTCACCATCAGTGCATCACCCTCCAAGTTTGTTGCGTTTGCTCATCTCTTTCATTTTATGCTATCTTGTTTTTCTCTATATTGCTTTTTAGTTTTGCTAAGTTCACTGAGCTGGATATTTATCTGATTCATTTCTAGTGTTTCTTTTCTTTTTTTTTTCCCCTAAGTTCTTCACAAGCATTCAGTTAATCTCCACTTATCATTTGAGTTATAGTGTTGATATGTAATATTTTTATTTCATTTTTAAATTTTCTGTTATATATTTTGGCTTGGGGGTTACAGGAATATGCTTATTTACATTTTCAAATGTAGACTATATATTTGTGGACTAGCTATTAATGATTTCTTCCTGCATTATGGTCCAGGAAAGATGGTCCGAACAAAACTGGTATTTGTGCAGTTTGTGAAGATTTTCCTTGTATCTTGAAGCCAAAGGAGGAAAATTACACATTCTAGGACACCCTGGACTACATAATGAAATTACATCTCAAAAGACAAAGCAAGCCAGGCATGGGGATGCGCAGGTGGATCTCTGAGTTCAAGACTAGCCTGGTCTACAGAATGAGTTCCAGGACAGCCAGGGCTACCCAGACCATCCTTGTCTCCAAAACAAAAACTGAGCAAATAAAGTCTGGAGAGCTGGATTCGGATTAAGAACGTTTACAACCCTTGGAGAGGACCAAGTTTCATCCCAACACCAAAAGGATGACTCACAGGGATCTGTAACTCCAGTTCTAGTGGTTCGGATGCCCCCTTCTGGCCTCAGTAAAATCATTTGAAATCTTTATTTAAAGTTTAATATATGTAATACATGTTTTTAAGCATTAAAAAACAAAAATCTGTGTGAGCATTTGTATATATATTGGGATTAATGATCATCTTTTTAAAAATTAATTTATTCAGTTTACATCCCGATCGCTGCCCCCCCCCCCCCCGTATGTTTCTACGGCGCTAGGCACATCCTCTCCCTCTGAGGCCAGACAAGACAGCCCAGCTAGAAGAACATATCCCACAGACAGGTAAGCTTTTGGGATAGCCCCTGATCCTGTTGTTCAGGACCCACATGAAGACCAAGCTGCACAGCTGCTACACATGGGTGGAGAGGCCTAGTTCCACCTCTCGTATGCTCTTTAGTTGGTGGTTCAGTCTCTGAGATCCTCAAGGGTCCAGGTTAGTTGACTCTGTAGGTTTCCCTGTGGAGATCCTATCCCGTTCAGGGTCCTCAATCCTTCCCCCTGCTCTTGCATAAGAGACCCGAGCTCCATCCACTGTTTGGCTGTGGGTGTCTGCATCCTTCTGAGTCAGCTGCTGGGTGGGGCGTCACAGAGGACAGCCATGCTAGGCGCCTGTCTGCAAGCACAACACAGTCTCATTAATCGTGTCAGGGATTGGTGCTTGACCATGGGATGGGTCTCAAGTTGGGCCAGTTATTGTTTGGCCATTCCCTCAGTGTCTGCTCCATCTCCCATCTCTACATTTCTTGTAGACAGGATAAATTTTGGGTTGAAAGTTTTGTGGGTGAGTTGGTGTCCCTATCGCTCCACTGGGGCTCCTGCCCGGCTGCAGGAGGTGGCCTTTTCAGGTTCCATATCCCCAAGGCTGTGAGTCCCAGCTAAGGTCACCCCCATTGATTCTTGGGCACTTCCCCTATCCCAGATCTCTGTCAAGTCCTTGAAATGCCCCCCATCTCCCCATCCCTGCCAGCTGCAGATTTCCACTCATTCTCATGACCACCTGGCCATCTCTACTGTCCCTCCCCCACTCCCCTCCCCATCCCCTCTCCCACCCAGTTCCCTTTCTCCATCTGCCCCATATGACTGACTGTGTTGTTCTCCCTTCTAAGTGAGATTCACACGTCCTCCCTTGGGCCCTCCTTATTACCCATTTTCTTTGGTCTTTGGATTGTAACATGGTTATCCTGCACTTTATGGCTAATCTCCAGTTATATAGCCATAGATGTCTTTCTGGGTCTGGGTTACCTCACTCAGGATGATAATCTCGAGTTTCATCCATTTACCTGCAAATTTCATGATGTCTTTGTTTTTAATAGCTGAATAGTATTCCATTGTATAGATGTACCTCCTTTTCTTTACCTGTTCTTCGGTTGCAAGATCATCTTAATTAATTCCTATCATTGTGCCGTCGTTTCTCTGTGTGGCTTCCATCTGCCTTTCCACTTTCCATTTAATTGATCAGACTTTCTTTGTTTCCCGTTCCTTCCTCTCGTTGGTTTGGAAGTTATGCAGCCTTCCTCATCAGATTCACGACTACACTTAACTTACACAGTTAATAGACATTACACTAGTTAGCACCTTTTTCATATCAAAAAAAAATGAATTTATAGTAAGCTGTAATTGATCCCCTTAGTCTATAGGGTTTGCCCATTTCGTTTAACTTAAAAATTAGCCATTTTTGTTGTTGCTCCTGTGGTCAAACACTGAGCGCTCCTTTAGACTTCATCTTATGTTGGTCGTTTCCCACTGGCTGCTCTTTTCTGCTTCTCACTCTTTAAGATCTCTGGGTCTTCAATTATCTTCTTGAAAGTACGTCCCTTAGAAATTTCCCATATCTGTAATTAGTGCTCTGCCTTTCATTAAAATATCTTGTTTTGCCCTTGGCTTGAAATTTCAAGATTTATTTGACTAATTATGCATATATGTGTGTTTGTGTGTAGGCTTTTGCATGTGAGCATAGGTACCCCAGACATCAGAAGAGGGTTGCGAGCCACCCCAAACTCAAGTCCTCTGCAAGAGCAAGAGTTAATTGCTGAGCCACCTCTCTAGCCTCATTAAGTTTTTTGAGCAGAGTCAGTTAAATGTAGTGGTTTGAATGAGAATGACCCCCAATAGGCTCATAGATTTGAATACTTGGTCACCACTATTTGAAAGGATTAAAAGGTCTGGCCTTATTCCCCCAACTGTTTCACTGAGGGGGAGGGGGAGCCTTGAGGTTTCAAAGAGCCCATACCAAGGCCAGAGTATCTTTCTTTCTAATGCCTTCAGATCTGGATGTAGAGCTCTCAGGTATTTCACTAGCACCATGACTGCCTGCCTGCGCCATGCTCCCCGCCATGATGAAAATGGACTGAACCTCTGAAACTGTAAGCCAGACCCACTTAAATGCTTTCTTTTATAAGAGTTGCCTTGGTCATGGTTTCTCTTTACAGCAATAGAATACTGACTATGACACAGAGTCTTACCATGCATCCCAGGCTGGCTTTAAACTAGTAATCCTCCTGTCTCAGCCTCAGTAATAGGCTTACAGATCTATATCGCCATGTTTACAGATGTATACCGCCATGCCTGAGTCTTTACCTTTATTATTTGATTGACAACCGAGCCAACATGCAATCCTAAACTGATAGTTATTTGACTCAAAGTTTTTTGAAGTCCTTTCTTCTCTCTCTCTCTCTCTCTCTCTCTCTCTCTCTCTCTCTCTCTCTCTCTCGTAGTGCTGCAGATTGAACCCAGGGCCTTACGTATGTTAAGCAGGCACATTATCACTAAGCTACAGCCCTAGCCCACCTTGAAGCATTTTTTTTTTTTTTTGCATCCTAGATAGTTTTCCAATTCTGACTTCCATAGCAGTAATTCTCTCTTTAACTGTGTTTAATTCGCTGTCAATCCTGTTGTATTTTTAAAAGCTCTACATGGTACACGCATAAATCTTCATGTTCTGTTTTTATATTTATTATATTTTATTTTTTGGCTATCACTTGAATTGGATTTTGGGGTTTCCTTCATTCTTAGTCTTTTCAAATGTATCTGTGTTAAATTTTTAGTTTTCTTGTGTGACTGTTTGGTGACGCTGCCCTGCTTCTGCAGTACCTTACTGCGACAGGTAGCACCGGGGAAGTCTTGATGCTTCAGGGTTATAAGTTCATACTCAGCTTGGTTTGACGTGAAGATCCTGAGCAACTAGGATGTGCCCCTTCGGTGGTGGACCACTAGTCCAAAATATCTTTCATGTGACCCTGAGGAACACAAAGGGTAATATAGTTCCCACTCCAAAACTAGTAAGGGCAGGCAACCGTTACTATTTCACAGAGAGAGGCTTTTTCACCAGATCTTGACAAAGCTTGAGGAAAACTGCTTGAGTTAAGAAGAAATAAGCAACAGCAATTATTCTGGGCACTCTTCATGCCAGTCTAAGTATATTGCATGTATTAATTCACTCAGTGACGCAGCATCACTGAGAAAATTACTGTTATTGTCTTCATTTAACAAAGATTAAGTAAGTCTCCTCAAAGTCACAGAGACAGTAGAGACACCAGTGGAGGTTATTCATGATGGTGCAAGCCCACCATCGAGAGCTCAGGAGGATGAGACAGGAAGATCACACGTATGAAATCCTGGCCAACCTGGGCTACATGGACCTGAGATTAGGGGGGTGGGGTTGGAAAGAAGACATACTGAGAGATGTAGGAGAGGAAAAAAGAGAAGAGAAAGAGAAATCATAATTTTTATTCATTTATCTATTGGGGGTTTTTGAGACAGGATCGCTCTACATAGGCCTAGCTATCCTGAGGCACACTATGTAAACCAGTATAGCTTCAAACTCAAAGAGATCCATTTGCCTCTGCCTCCTAAGGGATTAAAGGCATATGCCACCATCCCTGGCCCCCAAATAATTTTTAAAACCCAGGAAATAAACCTATAATTTCTTGCCTCTCCTTTTCATAATAATCTTGTGAGTTTTATTTTAGACATCTCAGTATGTAGCCCTGACTGGCCTGGAACCAAAGAGACCAGGCTAGCCTGAAACTCACAGATGTCCACCTGCGATGGTGGAAATAAAGGTGTGCACTAACTACCACATCCCACTGTGGAGTGTGTGTGTGTGTGTGTGTGTGTGTGTGTGTGTGTGTGTGTTGGGAATCAAGGCCAAGACCTCATACACATTAGGCAAGAGCTCTACCACTGAACTACAACCCCAGCCCTCATTTTAAGTCTTTAGCAAGCCAGGCAGTGGTGGCACACACCTTTAATCCCAGCACTTGGGAGGCAGAGGCAGGCGGATTTCTGAGTTCAAGGCCAGCCTGGTCTACAGAGTGAGTTCCAGGACAGCCAGGGCTATACAGAGAAACCCTGTCTCGAAAAACCAAAAAAAAAAAAAAAAAAAAAAAAAAAGAGTCTTTAACAATATTATTTAGTACATACATTTAAGGGGTAGGGCCATGCACGTGCCATAACTGGATATAGAGGTCAGGAAAAACCTTTCAAGAGTCAGTCAGTTCTCTTTCACTGTATAGATCCCAGAGACCACTCAGGTTTTCGGGCGTGGCATCTTTGCCTGTTGTTCTAGTTTTCTAGTTGGTGTGACCAAAAGCAACTTGGAGAAGGAACAGGTTTATCAGCTTACACGTCTGGGACACAGTCAGTCTCTGAAGAGAGTCAGCACAGGAACTGAAACAGAAACCATGGAGGAACAGTGCTTACTGGCTCCTCAGTGACTCCTGCTCAGCTAGCTTTCTTATACAGCCTAGGGCTGGTGTCACTCATAGTGGACGGCACCTTCCCCTATCCATCATCGATGAAGACAATCTCTCCCAGCTATAGGCACAGGCCAGTCTAATCTGGGCACCTCTTTAGCTGAGGGTTCCCTCCTTCCCTTGACTGTATGTCGTGTCTAGTTTACAATAAAAACTCACCAGCACCCTCAAAAATACTTTCATATGAATGTAGTGGCACACCTGTACTCTGGCACTTAGGAGACTTAGGCAAGATTAGTTTAAGACCACCCTGAGATGCATAACAGGACCTTGATTCAAAAAAATTATAGTAAAATTTGCATAGCATTAAATTTTCATTTTACATGATGAAAACCTTCTAGAAATAGATAGTGTGATAGTTACATACATGTGCACATAATAAATGTTACACAACTGCACACTTGTATGTGGTTAAAATGGATATTTTTATGTTACCCATTAGCCAGCCATCTCCCGTTCCCTTTTCACTGAAGGCTTGTGGGTCTATGATTTTGCCTGTTCTAAGCACATCTCAGCACCGTTTTTTGAAAGACAGTCCCTTTACCTTGAATTGCCTTCGCACTTTTGTTGGAAGTCAGCTGGCCATATACGTGTGGTCTATTTAAGGACTGTGTTTCTTCCATTGATCTATATTTATACGCTTCCTTCAATGCCACCCTGTTTAATTTCTAAAATCTTATAGTAACTTTTGAAACAAGATCCTAGAAATCCAACCATTTTGTCATTTTTTAAAATTGTGTTGGTTAAATAGTATTTTCGAAGCATTAGCTTGGGGTTTCTGTTGGATTCCTAACAATGGGAGTGGGGGTGTCTCTGACTCTTTTGCCTGCTTGTGAGACCTTTTTCCTCCTACTGGGTTACCTCTCCCTCCCTTGGTATGAGGCAGTCTTATATGCCTAGTCTTATTCTATCTTGTTATGCCATGCTTGGTTGGTATCCCCGGGAGGCCCGCTAAAAGGAAACAGAGAAGCAGTGGATTTGGAGGAGAGGGGAGGTGAATGGGGCCTGGAAGGAGCGAAGGGAAGAGTGGCTGAGGTGGGGATGTATTGTATGAGAGAAGAATAGATTTTTTTTTTTAATTATAATTAATTTGAAAAAAAAAAGCCCTAAAATTTAAAAAGTCTAAAATCTGACCTACACACCAAACATTGAAAGTGGTTTCAAAAAAAAAAAAGGAAAAATATCACAGAGAGAATTCTTCACGTCATAGTTTTCATTTGGTTGGTTTGTTTTGAGACACAGTCTCTTTATGTAGTCCTAGCCATCCTAGAATTCACTGTGTAGACTAGGCTAGCCTCCAACTCACAGAGATCCACCTGCCTCTGCTGCCCTAGTGGTGGGATTAAAGGTGTGTGCCACCGTGTCTGGCCTCACGAGTGTTTTTTACTTGGAAGATGTGTCTTTGCTTCAACTTAAAATACTTTGGAATGATAGTTCCTTTGTGTTTGTCATAATTCTTGATGGGATTGGAAATAAATTGTCTGCCTAATATTTTAAAGGAAAGAACATTGCTAAAAGTATTTGAAAGGCACTTGCTTAGCATTTATGAAACCCAGGGTTCGGTCCTCGGGATTGGTGGAGAACAGGAGCCGAAATCAATTTTCTCACCAGAAAAAAAAAAAAAATAGGTTGTACAATATACATACTGAGAAAGAGAAAGAGACACAGACTTGATTTGGTTGTGCTATATGAGTTTCCAAATAATGTGCTGTACGAAACAAATAAGAATTTTCATCTGTCAACTTTAGAACCACTCAAGAAAAGTATACCAAAAGACAAGCACGGTGGTAGAGAGAAGGGGTGGGAGCCAGATGTGCTAGCACAAGACAGTAAACCTGGCTAGCACTGGGAAACACAGGCAGGAGGGACAGAAGGTCAAGGTTATCCTCAGCTACACAGTAAGTTCAAGGATAGTCTGGGCTATGTGGGATCCTGTCTCAAAACAACAAAAACAAAAAACAAAAGAGCCAGTATGAAGGTGGGTAAAGACACTTGACAGCAAGCCTGGCAGCCCGAGTGACCTGGGGTTTGGGTATTTTCTCAGTAAGTTGTCCTTTGAGCTCTGTTTGCACACATACACACAAGAAAAAAATGTTAAAAAAATTAAGAGGGGGCCGGGCAGTGGTGGCGCACGCCTTTAATCCCAGTACTTGGGAGGCAGAGGCAGGCAGATTTCTGAGTTTGAGGCCAGCAGCCTGGTCTACAGAGTGAGTTCCAGGATAGCCAGGGCTACACAGAGAAACCCTGTCTCGAAAAACCAAAAAAATAAAAATAAAAATAAGAGGGATTAAAACACAAATTCAAAATTACAATATCTACCACTTAAGAAAGAGACCCTAGTACTTGAAAGGATAAGGCAGGAGGATCAGGAGTGTTAAGTCCAGGCTAGGATACATTGTTTTGTTGGATTAGTTTTTGTCTATTTGGTTTCTTTGTTGAGATCCGCTCACTCTTGTAGCTAAAGTTATCCTTGAATTCTCTATGTAGCCCAGCCTGACCTCAAATTAGTGGTGATCCTCCTATCTCAGCCATCCAAGTGCTGGGATTACAGGCAGATACCACCATGCTCGGCTTTAATTTGCATTTTAAAGGGGCTGTTTTAAGATCTTACTATATAGTCCAAGCTGACTGGGGGTTGGGGGATCACTTTGTAAGTTAGACTGGCTTGGAACTCAAAGAGATCTGCCTGCCTCTGTCTTCCAAGTGCTGGGATCAAAATCCTGGACTATCTTGCCCAGTGAATTTTTAAAATCTTTCGGAACCTAAAAAAAAAAAAAAAAAATACATTTAGATGTTTTGTAATTTTATTTGTTTTGTTTTGGTGTGTGTGTGTGTGTGTGTGTGTGTGTGTGTGTGTGTGTGTGTGTGTGTTAGTTTTTATGTTGTTGTTGTTTGTAACAGACTTTTGCTCTGTAGCTTTGAGTGTAGCTAGTCTCAAACTTGAGGCAATCCTATTGCCTCTGACTTCCAAGCACTGACTAATCTTCATCTCTAGGAACCTGGAGAAGTCAAATTCAGTTCCGGTGATTATATCATTTGCTCCTGCAAGATGACTTTGGGTTACCAACCTAACACTCAATTCCAAACTACCCAGGTCACTTGTATTTAAACCCCATACCCATTTAGGTGAATCTGTATACTTGTATTTTTGTTTTTGTTTTTGTTTTGTTTTTCGAGACAGGGTTTCTCTGTGTAGCCCTGGCTGTCCTGGAACTCACTCTGTAGACCAGGCTGGCCTCGAACTCAGAAATCCGCCTGCCTCTGCCTCCCAAGTGCTGGGTGGGATTAAAGGCGTGTGCCACCACCGCCCGGCTTATATACTTGCATTTTTAAGTGATATTTGATTTTCATCTGGTGAGTCATCACAAAAATCTTTTTTTTTCCTTATTCATTTTATTAGCTTGGGTGATTTACCTGCATTAACGGATGCCATATGCATCCATTGCCTTCAAAGGCTAGGAGAGGGAACTAGATCTCCTTGGATTATAGTTATAGATGGTTGTGAGCTACCATGTAGGGGCTAGAGATTAAACCTGAGTCCTCCAGAGAAGCAACAAATTATTGCTTCCGCTCCCCAAATTATTCATTTTTCTTTCCTGGAAATCGACTTATTTTTCCTCGTCTTTCCAGGACTTATTTGATGTGGGCATCTTTTTCCCAACTTCTGGCCACATTCTCACCTCTTGCCACCTAGGCATCCTTAAAACCCTGGACTTTAAGATCCTGTGTCGAGAATGTTCCAGATTTCATACTAGTTTACTCTATTGCTTTCAATTTCCTCTTCATTTTGTGTCTTTCAAGATGGGATACACACATAAAAGAATAAATTATTAAAATTTTAATTGGCATTTTCAGGTGTTTTGTAATAGGAGGACTAGAGATTATATTATTGGAACTGGCCTTTTTAGATTAATCAACCATATTCAGTACCTATAACTGCTTAGTGATTTTTTCCTCAGAGAAACAATAAATAAATAAATGAACAGAAATTCTGCTTTGTTTGTTTGGTATTGTTACAGTAGCAGGGATTGCATTGGGGGCTTTTGTGTACTAGACAATTACACTACCATTAAGCTATTTTCCTAACCCACATTCTGAATTTTACAATTTTACATTTATTTCACACAATCCAAGTTATAAAACACAGTAGTAGTCATCAAATTCATGTGGCCATTTCATGCACTGAGAATTTGGACATCTGTCTAGCATGTTATCTCCTCATCCTGAATTATTGTTGCCTTACAGTGCTGAAGATTAAACATAGGGCTTTACAGAAACTACCAGGATTATACCCAGCTCTCACACACAAGGTCTGATGCTATCCACATCCCCTCAGATAATCCCTTGTGCCATAGTTTCTCAAGGCCTCTGTTTCTTAACAACTGTAAAATCCAGGGTTCCGATAGATTATAGACCCATGTGTGGCCAGTCTGAACAGGAAAGGATTTAATCAAAGCAAATAGTTTCTGTGGAATCCTTGGAAAGTGTGATGACTTGAGTAAGAACGGCCCCCATGTGGCCATATATTTGAATATATGCCACAGTTGAGGGAACTGTTTGGAAAGGATTAGGAAGTGTGGCCTTGTTAAAAGGGGTGTGTCACTAGAGATCAGCTTTGAGATTTCAAAATTCCATGCCAGAGAAAGAGTTCTCTCTCTCTCTCTCTGCCTCCTACTTGTGTGTAATTTTAATTTTTCAATCCTTACTCTTTTTTTTTAAAGATTTATTTATTTATTTATTTTATGTGAGTACATTGCTGTCTTTAGACACTCCAGAAGAGGGAGTCAGATCCTATTACAGATGGTTGTGAGCCACCATGTGGTTGCTGGGATTTGAACTCAGGACCTCTGGAAGAGCAGTCAGTGCTCTTAACCGCTGAGCCATCTCTCCAGCCCCCAATCCTTACTTTTAATGATGGTTCTTAAATGCTTTAACTTCTCCCTTGTAGCCCACCACCCACCAGAGGTAGTGGAAAAGAAAGGATTGGGGGGGGGAGTGGACCTGTTTAGAAAGGTTCTTTGGAGCAATTCCCATCTGTGTTGTCTGGTCAGCAGGCAGCAGCAGCTGGGTCCACTCGCAAACACTTCACGGATACACCAGCAGTCCACTTTGGTAGAGTCAGTGGTAGAAACAGTGGTAACATGACCTAGCAGAGACAGCCAGGCCTCAGCTTCGGCTGAAGTCAGCAGGAGGGACCAACAGGAACACCAGGAGAAGGTCTCAGCTGTGCCTCTCTCAGGCAAAGATCAGTGAAGACTCGAGACCCACAAGTGTTGCACAGCTCGCTGTACCAACAAGCCAAGCGCTGTCTCTGTCACTCTTGTGAGTCCTATTTATACCCTCCAAAGATCTTGTGTCCTCATGTCTTGCCTTAGCCTCCAGTCAGCCCGAGGAATCTGCCGTCCTGACAAATGCAGCTCAACTACACAATGTAAGGCAGACCAGTACAGGTGTGTTGTTAGCAAAAAAAAATCCTTCATCACACGTCCTTTCCCATGTTTGCTTTAACAGAAAATCCTCTCTCCTGTGTCTGCTTCAGTGAAATGTTCCTTCACGAGTCTGCCTTAGTCTTCATCTGCATCCACTTCATGTCCTTTCAGGAAGGAAAACACTCCTTCATGTGTTTGCCCCAGCAAAACATCATCCAACATAAATGACTCTCCAAAGATCCCCTAAGTTTCCACTTCACTTGTGGGTCAGATGTGAGCTCTCAGCTACTGCTCCAGCATCATGACTGCCTGCCTGGGGCCATGCTTCCTGCCATGATGAGCATGGACTCACCTTCAGAAACCGTAAGACCCAAGAAACCCTTCCTTCTATAAGTTGCCTTATCATACAAAAACAGAAAATAACTAAGAAAGATTAAAAGACAAGTATCTACCCTTTATGACCTAAAAACACACTCTACTCAAAATACCACCATTGAATCAATCCCCGAGAGAGTTACTCTTGAAGAGTTAGAAAGTGACACTTGAGCTGCTGGTTCTGGGTGGACTATACTGTTCAGCCAAAGCCTTTTCTCTTAGCTTCTTTTGCATTTAAGCAGGATTTTGGGTTTGATTTAGGTAGAAATGATGTGCATAGCTCCTAAGCCTAACCTACAGCCACACTGTGCTCAGTCCTGAATGTTCTCTCTTTATCCTCCTGCTGATTGGTTATAGGACTCTGTAGTTACAATTTTAGAGGGTGTTTTGGGTTTTTTTGTTTTGTTTTGTTTTTGTTTTGTTTTGTTTTTTGGTTTCTTTTTTTAAAACCACGGAAATATAAAAATGTGCTTTCATTTTAATTCCAGGTGTAGGGATACAGGGCCGCTTCAGATTGTCCACAGCAGCTGACTATAATTTGCCTCGTGCTCTAGGAGAGGTGTGATTTTGCCAGTTGTAGATAGTTTCTGCAATTGTGTGATGTTTAGCATTCTGGGGACTTTTCAGAGGGTATATAAATGCTAGGGCCCTGAGAGGTGGGATGGGTTGTTGGTTGCTGTTGGTGGCAGTTTGTTAAGTAGTTCCACAAAGAAGAAACAATGAGAAGAAATTAAATATCTGATGGCAAAAATCAAACTTGCCCCAAGAAACTTGATGCCCCTAATCAACAGGAAGCAGTCCCACCATACCTTTGCCCCCTTTCTGACCCCTGACTTTATTCAGGGATGTCTCTCCTTCCTTCTCTATCTTTTTTTCTTGTCTAGTGCTAAGAGGTTGAAATGGTAGAAGAAAGGGAGTGGGAAAAGGTGGAATAAAGAAGAACTTACAAAGTATCAAAGACCAGCTAAGGTACTCCAACATGCCTTTAAATCCACATGTCAAAAAGTAGTTTCAGAGCTGGAGAGATGGCTCAGCTGTTAAGAGTATTGGCTAGCCTTCCACAGGACCAGGGTTCAATACTCAGGACCCACATGGCTATTTAAAACTGCCTGCAACTCTAGTCCCAGGGGAACTGATGCCCTCTTCTAGACTTCTCAGCCATGCACACACATGGAACAGAGACATATATACCGGCTAAAGACCCATACACACAATAAAATAAAATTTTAAGATATTTTTAATGATAGAGTCCTTTAGCTGGGTTCCTAAATGACTAAATAGAGCAGAAATTTTCCACAGTCCTTACCTATGTTGTGATGTAGGCTTAATGTGAGCAATATATAAATACCAATTGTAAGCCACTGAGGTTTGGTGTTTGCTCACTTGATACAGGAGGAAAACACAAGGAACTTTTAGAGCTGGTAAGACAAAGGCACTGGGAAGTATGGGACCACTCCAGGTGAATGGTGTAACGAGTTGGTGTAAAAGCTGAGTATCACTGCTCTCTGGTAGTGTTTACTTAGCATTTGTAAGGTTCCGGGTTTAATCTCCAGCATTATAAAATAACACACAAAAAGAGAGCTTGAGAGCTCTTTGACTCAGAAGAGTGAGAACTGGGAAATTAACACAGGAGGTTCACATCTCTACTGTGTCCACTTTAAGTCCCAGCCTGTCGTCGTGTCAAGTCATAGTCGCAACTGTATTACTAGGGAGGTCCGGGGGTAGTTCCTGGGTAGACATGGCAACATATGATGTATCAGCTGACCTCCAAAAAGTCCCTATCTGGCCAGCGAACTCAAGGGCATCAGTGTTTGCTAAGAGCCACCAAACCCCTAGCCAATGCCAGTTATTTCTGAATCCGTGGAATCTCTTCCCCTAAGGCATGCCTTTTCTGCCTAAAGCCGGTACTTCCCTTGGGAGGGGAGAGGATAGCCTTGAATGTCTCCGTCAGGATTGGCACTCAGTAGAGGGCTCCAGATCCAGGAATGAGTCACATCCAGGAACTGCTCTATTGTGTTGCCACCAAGTCCAGGACTTATTCCTAAAACCCAGATCTTTTCCGCCTACCCTAGTGTGGCTTTCTGTTTTGTCCTAGGCTAGGGTGACTTTATGGCTAGTGAGTCAAAGGTGTCCAGGGCTATACAGCACTGCTTGCCTGTCAAGGTGACCTCACCAGCCTGCCTAATCACGTGGCCTCTGGCCCGCCAGCAGCTTCTCTTCACTCCTTCACTCTGCTTCCTGGCTGTATTTCTACGTCATTCCTGCCCAACAATCAGCTCCTCCAGAGCTGCCCAAGGGTGTTGCTATTTGCGTGTGTGTGTGTGTGTGTGTGTGTGTGTGTGTGTGTGTGTATGTGTGTAAGATGTATGTATAATGTGTGTGTATGAACACATAGAGGACAAAGGTCACTGGGAGGTGGCTTCCTTTATTGATTTCCTCTTTATGTTTGTTTGGAGAAAAGGTCTCTGTGTAGCCCTGGCTGACCTGGAACTCACTCTGTAGACCAGGCTGGCCTCAAACACAGAGATCCACCTACCTCTGCTTCCCAAGTGCTAGGATTAAAGGTGTGCACCACAGCTCCTGGCTTTTCCTCCTTATTTTTTGAGACAGACTCTCTCACTGCTCTCACTGAACCTAGAACTTCCTGTTTTATGTAAACTGGTTGGCAGCAAGCCCCCAGAGCCCACCTGTCTCCATCCCTCCCCTAGCACTGCAGTTAGAGAAGCTCTAGCCTCCCAGGTTTGATGCAGGTGCTGGGACCTGAACTTGGGTCCTCATGCTTGGGCGGCATGCACTTTTCCCACTGAGTTGCATTCCCCTCCGCACACATCCACAGTATACCTCTTAATGTCTTTTTTTGTTTGTTTGTTTGTTTGTTTGTTTGAGACAGGGTTTCTCTGTGTAGCACTGGCTGTCCTGGAACTCACTCTGTAGACCAGACTGGCCTTGAACTCAGAAATCCACCTGCCTCTGCCTCCCAAGTGCTGGGATTAAAGGCGTGTGCCACCACTGCCCGGCCCTCTTAATGTCTTGAAGGGCATCCTCCAGCCCCTGTCAGGAGACAACTGAGCCAATGAGATTCAATACACACTCCTAGGGCATGTGGTGCTTCTTCTCTACTAAATCAAGGAACTTCTAATATTACACTATCATTCCCACAGATTTCTTGAACCCTGGCTTAATTACCCAAGGAGAAACAGTCCTTTCCATTCATTCCAACCACCCTTACGTTCCAAAATCTATGATCACTGAATGGTCACTGTCTGATTCTGGAGCAACGTCTTCCAGTGTCTATTCTTTGAGACTTTGTTGGAGGAGACTTTTAAAATGGTAGAGTTATTTTGGTGTTCGAGTCTTCCCCAGACTTACTTTAAATGGTTCCTGCCCTATTCAGAGAGAAAGACCTGGTTATTGATCCGTTCATGCTTCATCTCACAGCCTAGCCTTGGCATTTTTCGGGCCCTTAAACTTGGTACAGCATACAATGCTAGCTGTATCTCAACTCACCCTCTTTACAGCTACACTGATTCTGCGTGAAGGTTCCTGGCTGCCATTACTACCAGGTCTAATGTTCATCGTAGTTACTTTGGAGCCTGGCTCTGCTTGGGAATGGAAGGCCCTTCTTGTGAGCTTTCTTTTGTTCTTTGAAAGCACTGGAAAAGAATTTTGTTGTAGCAGAACCAGCATTCCTAATAAAATGCTTAGAATTTTCTCATTTTCCTATAATGTTATAAACTACAATCCTAGGTCTTGCATGTAGAAACTCGTCACCTGCCCAGCAGGTCATTCACAGGTCAGCTGATTACCAGAGGTTATTTCTGTGTGTCACCTGACAGTAATTCTAATTCTTCCTCTGGGTATATGTTTGAAGGGGTCTCTCTCAGGGTTCTTCAGATTATGACAAAGCCTGGCCCCTGATCATAACTCAACTGAAAACTTGCCTTCAGCAAACCCCAAACCCCACATGGTCAGCCAGGTAAGTCTCCATCAGATCTCAGTTCTCACCTAAGACATTTTCTCTTTTGGGAGAACTAGCCTTGTTGGTCCTGATCAGCGCCATACACCCCAACACCCACACATAACAATGACATTATACAGAGGCAATAGGGTAGGGAAGGTGAAGGCCTGATATATCCTAGGTTCCCACATAAGCTGGTGCAAGAACAGCCACAGAAGTCTACTCAGGCCACTGCTGCAACTCAGTCACCCCATCTTACCCCCATGCAGAGGCCTCTCCCATCCCTTTCCAAGGCACAGAACTAAGAGACCTGCCACTCAATGCAAGGCTCCTTTCTCAACTGTGGGCGTTTGTCCAAAATTAGCAATGCCCCAGGCATCATCTGAAGCCGCTTCCTGAACCCTAGCAGGCTACTTCCAATTGGGGCTCTGTGGTTAAAAGAGAGAGAGAGAGAGAGTTCACATCTCTAAAGACAGGTTGGCCTTCAGAGCTCGGCTTTGAACAGAGCTGGCAGCATACAGATACCTCTTTCCAAGTTGTCCAAGGCTCTAGGTCAGAGCTGAGCCCAAGCAGCCTTCACGTGTACACACACCTGAGTCCTCAAGAACCCAGGGGTAAAGCACCACAATTTGCATAACATCCCAACCCCGCACAAGCTCTCCAGAGAATAGCTGGCGGGTCTTGGGGTAGTTCCCCAGCTAGCAACTGAAAGAAAGTGCTTTGGGTTGATTCCTTTCAAATTACAATTCACAGTGCCCACCAGCTGTGAGAGTTCCAATTACAGTTTCAAAGATTTCTGGGCCACAGAAGAGCTTTCTGTCCTGGACTCTAAATAGAAGGGCTACAGGCAACCCCCACCCATGCACAAACCCAGAAACCGTGCTGGAATGTGACACTAAGAGAGTCACTCACTGAAGAGTGCCCCATGCCATCCCCCGTACTTCACATGAGGTCTACAGTAGCCTCTGTCAGACCGAACTCCTGTCTGTGCCATCTCTGGGGTCTCTGCCATTCAAACTTCGCTCCTGCAGTTTCTTGCAGATTTCATCAGGGAAATTCCAGATACCCAGACAGCCAGGCTTCCGTGAAAAATCAATGACCGGTTTTCTCTTCATCCTGAGCCACTCTCGTTCTGCCTGCTGGAGGGCACCTTCAACCCTGTGTCACATGACGTCTGCTCCTGACCCAACCCCAAGCCTGTGTTGTTCACTGGGTGAACAGGGCCATATCCCCTCAGGTGAATCTGAGTCCTGATCCCCTACCGTAGTGGGGAGGCCCTTCCAGAACCCTGTTTATCTTCCCCCTGGCTCCAGCTCTCCCCTTCCTGGGTGCTCAGGTCATGACCATCTTGATGCCAGAGATCTTAGAGAGCCACTCTATCTTGTGGAGGAATCAAAGGCTAAGAATCTGGACAAGTTACTTTTTCCTAGGAACAGCCACCTGCAAGGAAATACCCTGGAAGAGACTTGCTCCGGAAAAGTGACTCAGGTCAGGGACTTTTGGGGGCGGGGCGATCTGGGAAGTCCAGTTACCACAAAGACCTTTAGATGTTAAAGTACACTAAGAACCCACCCTTCCACCCTCTGAGGGATATATCTGTTATTCTCTCTCTCTCTCTCTCTCTCTCTCTCTCTCTCTCTCTCTCTCTCTTGCTTGTTTGTTTGTTTGTTTGTTTGTTTGTTTGTTTTTTCGAGACAGGGTTTCTCTGTGTAGCCCTGGCTGTCCTGGAACTCACTCTGTAGACCAGGCTGGCCTCGAACTCAGAAATCCTCCTGTCTCTGCCTCCCAAGTGCTGGGATTAAATGTTATTCCCTCTTAACAGTTAAAACTGGTGAGAGAAAAAAAAAGGTTAAATTCAAGAATGTATAAATGAAGAGTTAGAAACAAGTCATGTTGTTTCTCATTAGTTCCTCAGTACTAATGTGCCCTAAGTCATACCACACAGGGACCCAACAACCTCTCTCAAACACCAGACAAACCGCGCGCGCGTGTACACACACACACACACACACACACACACGCACACACACACACACACACACACACGCTAACTCAAAACCCATAGACACACATCCCAACTCTAACACTACAGGTACACACACACTCTCTCTCAACCTTAAACGCCAGATATGCGTGTAGAAGGGAAAGGATTTTTAAAGAATTTGATAGATTGTGTTTCACAAAATTCACCAAAGGTGGTTGTGAGCAAAAAGCCAGCAGCCAATCCGATTTGTCCTCCTGATTTGTTGCACTCAGACTCCATGGTTTTTCTCTTTGCTTTGCTCAGTCGGAAGGGGGATGCTGAGGTCTTTTCAACAAGGATCCCTCAAGTGTCTCATCAGAGGAGATGAGACAAACAAACCACCATTCGCCAGAGGAACTCCAGACACGCATTAAGAGCGAGACAGCAGGAGAGCCAGATAATTTACGTGCTGCACCGCTGGGCAGTACAGCAGCCGAGCCTACCGCGCAGGAGCAAAGAGCGTAAGGTTACCCAGCACGGGACACCCCAACCGGCGCAGATAAGGGTGCGGAGCGCGCGAGCAATCTCCAGCCTCACCCTGTCCCGCCCTGGTCCCAGGACCGCGGCAGCCCCACCCCGGAAAGGTCCCAAAGGCACACACACCCTCCCGGCTCCGCTCCCCAGCTCTGCCCCGCCTCGCCCCGCCCCGTCCCAGCTCCACCTAGCCCCGACTCCGTACCGCCCCGTCCCAGAGCCCGCCCTTCTCAGGCAGCCAAGTGTCACGTGACCGCGGGCGTATCCCAGACGGCTTGTGACCGGCTGTCTACGACCAGTTTCTCCTCAGTACCGAACCGCCCTTGTCCCACGGCGCCGGAGCCTCCCGGGTCCATGAGAAGTGACGTCTGCTCCTGATCCCAAGCGTGTGCTGGCACCTCTGGGTGAACAGGGTCAGATCCCCGTGCGTGAAGTTAAAGGTGCCCTGGTCCTTTATGGGCTCTGTGGAGTTACACCCCAGGCCACTCCCTTTCGAGTTCTGACAGATTCGCTGGAGCTTCAGAAAGTGGACCTACAGACAGAAGGAGTATTTGGGTCTGGGGGCTCAGGGGAGGAGGAGGTCTCGGGCCTGGGGCCTCAGGTGGGGGCTGGCCTGGGCGCTCTGGGAACGAGCCTGCTGGAATCGCTCTGCCTTCCCTACCAAGGGACTGAGGACACAGGCCCATCTGTATCCCTGCCATGGGGGCCCTGGGGACCCTCTTTTTGGCATTGGCTGCAGGCCTGAGCACTGCCAGCCCACCTAACATCGTATTGATCTTTGCTGATGACCTGGGCTATGGGGACCTCGGCTCCTATGGGCACCCCAGTTCTACCACCCCCAACCTGGATCAATTAGCTGCAGGGGGACTACGGTTCACAGATTTCTATGTGCCTGTGTCTCTCTGCACGCCATCTCGGTGAGTGAGAGACCTTTCCCCTCCCTCCCCCGGCTCATCCCATTTCTCTCTCTCTGTGGGTATGTCCACGATTCTCCCTCTTTTCTCTGTGCTCTTCCCTGTGTTCATCTCCATGGGACTCACAGATTATGGATTGTGTGGTTTGTGCTACAGGGCCGCCCTCCTGACTGGCCGGCTCCCAGTTCGATCAGGCATGTACCCTGGAGTTCTGGGGCCCAGTTCCCAAGGGGGCCTGCCCTTGGAGGAGGTGACTTTGGCCGAAGTCCTGGCTGCTCGAGGCTATCTTACAGGAATGGCTGGCAAGTGGCATCTTGGAGTGGGGCCAGAGGGGGCCTTCCTGCCCCCACATCAGGGCTTCCATCGATTCTTGGGCATCCCATATTCCCATGACCAGGTACAAACCACTTGGGACCTTCCGCTGCCCCCACACACCCAAGTCCTCATGCCAACTGTACCCTAACCCATAGCCAGTCATCCCTCACAGGAACTGCCCTCTGCTCTCCCCAGGGTCCCTGTCAGAACCTAACCTGCTTCCCACCAGACATCCCCTGCAATGGTGTCTGTGACCAAGGCCTAGTTCCCATCCCATTGCTAGCCAACCTGACTGTGGAGGCCCAGCCTCCTTGGCTGCCTGGACTAGAAGCCCGGTATGTGTCTTTCTCCCGAGACCTCATGGCTGATGCCCAGCGCCAGGGCCGACCATTCTTCCTGTACTACGCTTCCCACGTGAGTGACCCTGGCCCCGACCCCTGGCTGCCCAAGACCTGTACCTAGTGCTGACTCCAGTCTCTGCCCCCCAGCACACCCACTACCCTCAGTTCAGTGGACAAAGCTTCACCAAGAGCTCAGGCCGTGGGCCATTTGGGGACTCTTTGATGGAGCTGGACGGAGCTGTAGGGGCCTTGATGACAGCTGTGGGGGACCTAGGTCTGCTGGGAGAGACACTGGTCATCTTCACTGCAGATAACGGGTAGGAGCCAGAGCGAGGGGTTCTCACTTCTCAATCATAGGCCAGGACTCTAGGGTTTATCCACCCTAGCTGTTTGTTGGCATAAAAGGCTCGAGAGGTGCTAGCCACGTTATGGTGCTCCGTGGGGTCACATTCACTCAGAGCCACAGGTACACAGAGTTACTGGTCTAGGTAGGCAAGGGAGGGAATGGGCAAGATTATATACTTTAAACTATGGGGCTAGTGGTCACCAGCAATGGGTCAGGCCCCTTAGTCTTTCGCTACTGATGACTTCCTTGTGTGTCCCAGTCCTGAACTGATGCGTATGTCTAATGGCGGCTGCTCCGGCCTCTTGAGATGTGGAAAAGGAACAACTTTTGAAGGTGGAGTCCGAGAACCTGCCTTGGCCTACTGGCCAGGTCACATTACTCCTGGTCAGTCCTCTGGCCTTCTTTTTGTAGACCCTTGGCCCCATCTCCCTAGCCTGGATGGTGAACTGAGTGGCCAAACAGCCATCTGTCCACAGGTGTAACCCACGAGCTGGCCAGCTCTCTAGACCTGCTGCCCACCCTGGCAGCCCTGACCGGGGCTCCGCTACCCAACATCACCTTGGATGGTGTTGACATCAGCCCCTTGCTGCTAGGCACAGGCGAGGTAGGCCCAATAATCTCTTGACCCCACCTCCACTGCCCCATGCTGGTCCTCCTTTAGGTATGACTCTGGGCAGTGCTGGAGAGTCCAGGCCTCATGTCTCCTTTGATGGTGGCCTCTGAGTATCACCTCTCGGGATCCTGGGTGGGCCAAAGGGGAGTCCACAACAGGGTGTTCTGCAAGAGCTTTTAGAGGTCTCTTCTACCCTGTCATCCTAATTTTTCCCTCAGAGTCCCCGGAAGTCTGTCTTCTTCTACCCGCCCTACCCAGACGAGATCCATGGGGTCTTTGCTGTTCGGAATGGGAAATACAAGGCTCATTTCTTCACCCAGGGTAACTCACTTCTCCTGGCTTCCCCTTCCTAACCCTGCTGACCCCCAGCTGCTCTGTCCTCTGCCCCTTCTTGTGTAAAAATCTGACCCCTCCCCAGGCTCTGCCCACAGCGACACCACTTCAGATCCTGCCTGTCATGCGGCCAACCGTCTGACGGCTCATGAGCCCCCACTGCTCTACGACTTGTCTAAGGACCCTGGTGAGAACTACAATCTTTTGGAAGGTGTACAGGAGGTCTCCCCAGAAGCTCTCAAGGCTCTGAAGCACATCCAGCTGCTCAAGGCCCAGTATGATGCAGCTATGACCTTCAGCCCCAGCCAGATAGCCAAGGGTGAGGACCCTGCCCTGCAGATCTGCTGTCAGCCGAGCTGCTCTCCCCACCCAGTCTGCTGCCACTGCCCAGACTCCCAGTCCTGAGGGGACTGGAGAAATCACAGGGGTCCCTCAAGGGTAGCCCAGGACCCCTAGCCCTGTCCTGAGTGTGTGATGCTTCACCAGAGGGACAGGGACAAGTGTGTAGTTTGTATCTGGTTATGTAATAACGTCAGCTGAGACTTGCAGGTGTGCTAATTCATCTAGACCTTGTGGTAACTCAGATCAGTGCTATTCTGCTGTGCTACAAACAAGGACATTGAAGCATAGGGAATCTCGTGGACCTGTCTAAGTCCAATGTCACCTTACCAGAAAGAGCTTGAGCTAGGATTTGAACCCAGGCATCCAGGGTCTGAAATTTGCTCCACCCTGGTGATCTGCATGTGTCCATGGACACATCACTGAAGCATGGACCACGTTCATTCACAGAAACCGGTAGTAAGTTCAAGTGCCAGGAACTGTAAGGGAGGGGTGGTGCGGGCAGAGAAACCCTAAAGATGCAAAGCCCCTGAAAGACAGGTTTTCTCAGGAAGCATTGTTAGAGGCCCTGGGACTGGTCACCTTGATTCTTAAAGAAATCAGTTGTCTGGAATTAGGTGATAAACTGATCGTTCCCGGTAGAGTTAAGGAACTGGGGACCCTGCTAGATCCCAGGAAGGACTGTTAGCAGCTTCTGAGACCGCCTCATGGGGCTTACCTGCCTCTCAAGCTCTGAATTTCTCCTTTGTGCATACTTTAAGTCTCCATGTCCTATCTAATTTTCTACCAAAAAAAATTGTTTATAAAGTAATCTTTTAAAAACATCTATCAGGGACCAATAAGATGACTCTAGGGGAAAGTGCTTGCTATGCAGACCTGGCAACTTGAGTTCAATCCCCAAAACCTCACCTGAAAAGGCCAGATACAGTGGCCCACATCTGTAATTCTAAGGGGAGGCAGGAAAGAAGAAAGGAGAATTGTCCAGAATCTTTGCAGACCAGGTAGCCTAGAGTATACAGCGTGGTAGAAATAAGAAAGAACCTGCCTCAATAAGCTAGGAAGAGAACCAGATCCCCAAAGTTGTATTCTGACCTCCGCATATGCTCTGTGGCCCTCATGTTTGAACTTACATGCATCACACACACACAAGCAACAACAATAATAATAATAAATGTAAAAAAATATTCCAAACTCCTTCAGTGACCCATCATTTCCTTGGGCCCACTGCAAGCTGGCTTGGGTGATCTCTCTACTGGCAATATTCTGCTTCAGATGTTAGCCTCTGTAGAAAGGGCCTTTTGACTGCCTACCTGTGTTTTCATGGTATAGTGTGCTGGCATGTCCATATAGATATAGATAAATTACATCTCGGGTGCTCCTCAGTATTGGTTGCATTAGAACGGTACCCTTAGAGTGTGTCAATATCTCTAGCCAACTATTGTTGCCTTTTTTCAATGGCGGCTTCCGGAGGGCAAGCATACAGCCTCTCTCTGGGGGTGGTGACCAATCTGAGCTGGTTACATTACAGTAATTGGTCCAGGAGTGACAGATGACTAGGAGTTCTGGTAGAGAGGTTGGAATGGTCTGGGTGAAGACCTAACGTTAGCAATGTTGCTGGTCCTGGATGGAATCATGCAATTATTCTTTTCTTTCTTTCTTTTTTTCTTTTCTTTTCTTTTTTGGTTTCAAGACAGGGTTTTTCTATGTAGCCCTGGCTGTCCTGGAACTCACTCTGTAGACCAGGCTGGCCTCGAACTCAGAAACCCACCTGCCTCCGCCTCCCGAGTGCTGGGATTAAAGGCGTGCGCCACCACTGCCCAGCTGAATCATGCAATTATTAAGCCAGCTTATCCACCTGCCTGCCTGGAGGGCATCAAACTTAAAAAGTACATCTTGCCTGTTGACATTTCTGCTGGTGAGCTATTTGTCGCTTGCAGCTGAGGTAGCCTGACAGAAACGAGGCCTGAATGGAATACATGGTGTCCACTCTGGGAACACCTTGTGGTACCAGATGCTTGCTTGGGGTCCTCCACATCTCCCATTTCCATCTATCTCTTCCATAACCTCTTCTCTGGTTGAGAAACTATAGTGAGCACACTCTGGGGTCTGCTGTGTCCCAGGCTCTGCGCACGGGTAGAAGTTTCTTTGGGGCTTATCCAATAGGAACCAATGCTGGCTTAAAGAGCTTCATCACTTGTCTAAGCAGAGGACTGGTCCCAGATGACTGATACCTCAGTTCAAGGTAAAGACAGAGAAGAACTGAAACAGATAGATTACACATATGTCACATTCAAAACGAACAACAGTGATACACACAAAACAACAACCAGTCTTCTATCAAAACCAGTAAATATCAGCACCTGGGTACAACCTTTGGGAAGAGCTTCTGATCCATTCTTTCACTGACATAGGGTGTATTTAAATGCTGATGCCGTCATATTTACTTACACTGTAGTGCTGGAGCAAGGTGTCCTCAAAAGATAGAAATGAGCTTAACACGGGGCTATGAGGTGCACGGGAGACTTCAGTGCCATAGGAAGCTTGCAGAGTGTGTTGTGTGGGAATTGCCAGACAGACAATAGGAAACCTGAGGGTGCTACAATCTGAACAGGGGAGTGACACGAAGCCTGTGTGTCAGGATTTCCATATTTTCTAATATCGTTCTGTGATTTACACCTTAATATGTAGCAGTCCTTCAGAGCAATAATCCTGGTCATTTGAGAACATGATCATGGAGTAGGAGTTGACCAGACAGTTTAGCTGCCAGGGTGTCTTTGCTCTGATGCATATGCGTACAAAAGTGCTTGTTTCCCATCCTTTTAGCCTACTGCAACATAGTCCCACATAGGCACACTTGTGTGTACTTACCTGTGCCCACACACATACACAGGCATACCTATATACACACGTGCTACATGTGTGCACACGTTCACACAAGCATAACATGGATGTTTATGCAGATACACGCATACAGATATAGATATGTTCACACACGGACAACACAGGCACATGGACACAAACTCACATGCTCGTACATGCGCTCCGTTATTATGGCTCCCAGATTCTGTCCTAACAAGATTCTGATTTCACCATGTTTTCTGTGCAATTCTGAAGCAAGGTGCCATCAAAGGACACCTTCCTTTATCATTTCTATGCTGAGGTGGGGGATGGAGGGTGGGGGGAGCCAGCACCTTTCTCCAGGAGCCCAAACCATCCTTTCCCATGCATTTTCCCAAGTGACCAGAAGGGGGAGTAGGAGGGACGGTTTCATGGAATGATGTTTCATCCAATTCACCTCATTTCTGAATGTTCTTAATTACAAAAGTGGTTTTCAAAGGGGGCACAAGTCACTGGGCTAACTCCATTTTGTCCTCTCTGGCTCTATTTTTTTACCTTTATCTTTTTTCCCTGAGTCGATGTCTCCCTCGGTTACTTTGTACTGGAATGACAGGACTGATTAGAACTGCTTGCTAAACATCTTTACATCAAGGGATTCAAACCATCCCCAAAACAACAGTTAAGCCTTACAAGACAGATCGCCCCACAAGTGAGGGTGACTACCTCTGATGGCAAGGTTGCACCCTGGAGAATCTTTTGGAAACCAAATTGTTCTCCTCAAGTAATGTCGATGGTCACTTCTCCAGAATCCCTTGCAGAACAAAAACTGAAAGAATGACCTGATCAATGATCAAGATCGGCTTTCCTCTCGGAAATGTAAACTCTCAACCCCCACCCCTGGTCATTGACTTTTTCTATAAAATCTTAAGTTCCTGTTAGCCTCAAGATTATAGAACCCCTTTGCTCTACGCAACATGGCTACAAGTGATTAAATCCTTCTCTACTCACCTTTTTTTAATTGGTGTTTTGGGATGGGTGGCCCAGTCCGTTGGTACTCCTAGAACTAGATACTTTTGCGAGTAACAATGTATCATTAAACCAGTCAGACACTCAGTATCCTTAGTCTGGGAACACAGTGCTGCCATACCCAAACATTATTCTCTGCGGGGTTAAAATATTTAACCCTAGTGGTTTGATTCAGCACTAACCCTTGCGTTACCATGAACACTCCCTTTAGAAGTCAAAAGACCCTGTTTACCTGTCAGTAATGAAGGAAGTGTACGTGTATTTGTGTCCCTCCAGCCTCCCTCTGACCCTTTGTGGGAGGAAGAGTGTTTGGATGATACCATGTGGGTCCAAGGTACCACTTGTTAATCACGGGTGCTGCTAGATCATACATAAACCATTCATGAAGCAGTCTTGTAAGGACACTTCTAGGAGAGAGGGGGCAGGGAGAGAGAGGGAGAGCTGGGTCCTCCCTCTCAGACAGCCTCCTTAGGAGGAATGAACATGAGGGAGAAAGACTCTGGGGTCACTCAAGCTGCTACACTTCCAGGCCCAGAGAAGGGAAATTTGGAAGTGATTAGATTCATGATTCCACAGTCCTCACCACTCTGCACACACTGCAACAAAATGAACCAAGAAGTACATTAGCCATTGAGTATCCAGAGCCTGCCCACTTCAAGAGCTCCCAATTCCCTGTGTGGACATCAGCCCACTGCAGAAAGTGTATCTACTCCCACACTTCAACTGTCCCCTAGCAGAGCTAGATAGTACCCACCAATCCCTCAGAGGGCCAAACCCTTTTTAGTGGCTTTTGCTCTTCATTCCTCTGAACCCAGTATCCTCCCAATAAATCCCCTTTTAAGCATTTCTAGGGTTGGTTGTGGTCATAGAATATTAGCTGACACAGGAGGAAATTAAATACTCACACCCTGGCCTCCTACTCCCAGCAAATGCTTAACCTCCCGTTAACCACTGTGCCTGGTAGACGAGACTGGAGGAGCCAAGCACATGGGTACAATACTAACAGAAGGTTCAGGGTTGAGTTCCATATTCAGGCCTTAGGGTCCTGTTACCTTATCTTAGAAGAAGGGCCCTTCTGAGGAAGGAGCAATATCTGAACAGTATGACCTCCTTTTGTAGTACTCCGAATTGACTAAGCCTTAACTGAGAGCATCCCAGTGTGAGCTGGGGTAAGGCTGTCTTCCAGGAAAGACATGGCCATTCCCCTCTCAAAATCAGAGCAGTTGCAATTATCTGCATGAAATAAGACTCTCAAAAGAAAAGGTGAAGGAGCGAGCCAGTAAGTAGCATCCCTCCATGGCCCGACTTCAGTTCCTGCCTTGAGTTCCTGCCCTGACTTCCTTCATACTAGCCAACCGACTAATCTCTCTAAAAAAAAAAAGAAAAGTGTTTTTTCCATTTTTCAATGCACGGTTTCTCTTCATAGCCCTGACTGTCCTGAAATTTACTCTGTAGACCAGGCTGGCCTCGAACTCAGAAATCCACCTGCCTCTGCCTCGCAAGTGCTGGGATTAAAGGCGTGAGCCACCACTGTCCAGCTTAAATTTTTTGATAAGTGAAATCAATGTGTTTTTCAGCCTTTCCCTTGGCTTCAACTGTTGTTAAAGTTTCCTCTCAGTAGTTTTCAACTCATAATCTCTAACATACTGTGTATGATTCTCCATATTTCTTTTAATGCTATTACATGATTTTATTAAAAATATTTACAAGCAGCCGGGCAGTGGTGATGCACACCTTTAATCCCAGCACTTGGGAGGCAGAGGCAGGTGGATTTCTGAGTTCGAGGCCAGCCTGGTCTATAGAGTGAGTTCCAGGATAGCCAGGGCTACACAGAGAAACCCCGTCTCGAAAAAAAACAAAAACAAACAAAAAAATATATACAAGCATATTTTTCATATCGTCTTAATATTCCAATTGTGTAAATATACCTCAGTTTAGTGAACCCTGTTGCTCAGTACTTAATTGCTTGTATGCTTTTGTTTTGTTTGGTTGCGTTGTTTCCATTTGTTTGTTGCTAGGAGCTGAACCAAGACTTCATGAGGGAGGCACACATTCCACCATGAGCCACGCTCTAGCCTACCTTTGGTAATTTAAGTGAGAATATAAATCAACATATCTTGTGCTTTATAGAATATCTTGTATTAAGGGTGCTTCTCTTGAGCTATGTTTCCACAAGTAAGAGTACCAGAGTGTGATGGTTTGCATATGCGTGGCCCAGGGAGTGGCACTATTAGGAAGTGTGGCTGAGGAGGTGAGACCCTGTTGGAGTAGAGGTGGCCTTGTTGGAATAGGTGTGGCCTTGTTAGAGTAGGTGTAGCCTTGTGAGAGTAGGTGTGTCACTGTGGGTGTGGGCTTTAAGACCCTCATCCTAGTTGCCTTGAAGCCAGTCTTCCACTAGCAGCCTTCAGATGAAGATGTAGAACTCCCAGCTCCTCCTGCACCATGCCTGCCTGGATGCTGCCATGTTCCTCCTGCCTTGTGATAATGGACTGAACCTCAGAACCTGTAAGCCAGCCCCAATTAAATGTTGTCCTTATAAGAGTTGCCTCCCTCATGGTGTCTGTTCACAGCAGTAAAACCCTAACACAGAGAAGTATTCCACAGAGCTCTGAGGTTTTTGCATCAAACCAAGTGCTGCACTGTCTGGAAGACCTAGGGTTTTGCAGCAACAGGAAAATTAGCAGGTGACCCAAGGCTCGGGGCTCCTAATGCCCAGGGGGGATGGTTGCCAGGCAACAAGTAGGGACTGGCTGCAGGTGTTCACAGAACTCTGGGAGTAGCAGGGGAGGGGAAGGGAGCTGGAGTGGGGGTAGATCAGGCTGAGATCTAACAGGAGCTGCTGCAGCATTTAAGGACAGTGACCCACCCAGATGGCTGCAGGTGCTAGGGCGGGCGATAGGGAGTCCCCAGGAGGCTGTTTTTTGTACAAAGGACAAGGAGGAAACTGGAGGCAATTTGATCCAAGTCAAGAAGGTGGGGACCATAGACAGACTGAAGGATGGCAAGGTGGAGGTGAGGGTGTCAAGAGGAATCTAGTTTATCCTCAGCCCTGAGGTTCAGGTGACTGAGAAGAACAAAAAAAAATAAAAAATAAAAACACAGAACACAAATGGATACAGTGGGTGGGGGAAAAACCTCCTGTAAATTCAAACTTTATTCAAAGTGTATGTGGTGCCCCTTGAGCAGATGCAGGGTCCTTTACAAGTAAACCTTCTCAGCACTAACCCAGTGACCAACTGATTGACTCTATGGGAGCGATTGGGCTGGCAGCTGGAGCTGGGAGTTAGTGGACAACACAACACATCTGTCCTCAAGGTCAGTTCCATGGGAGGCACAAAGCTATTTATTACTGGTGGTCTTGGTCTAGACTGGGTATTTTCAGGCTCTTGGCATCTGATGTGAGAAACTGAAATAAGCACACACCGTATAAGCCAGGTTAGTTTTATTCAAAGCAAAGCGATAGTACAGGTCAAATATGCTGTCAAGAGTGACTGAGGGCCATATGAGTGAAGAAACTATGCTCACGGGCTCCAGGTTGTTGCCTAGAGTCTTCTTTTATGGAGACTAAGGGAAGGAGGAGATGCTATTGGCATGGTTTGGGTGGTTCTCTGTTTTTGAAGGGCAGGCTTGGAATACAGAAACCCTCTGTCCAGTGCACAGGTCCCTTCCCATAATGCATCTTGTTTTAATCATATGCATGCCCAACTATGCATAGGTGTAAAATGGTAAATAGGAAATTCTCCCTAAAAGTTCATCTACAGAACATTTTGCCTTAATGCACATGCACCCCAATCCAGTTCACACCAAACCAGTCTCCCTATTCTGATACTGGACATAACTATGATATGACTGGATAGGATCTAAAGCTTAGCAATCCTTAAGGGAGGGAGAAGCTTATCCCACTTCTCAGAGTGGAATGCCAGTGCATCTCAGTGCAGGTGGGATCCTAGGTTACCAGCAGGTTGCTAGGTACATTGTTGGGAGAGGGGTGTATATGCATAGTGCATGCAGGTCAGGATGTTGTGCTGCCAAGTGCATTATTAGAAGAGGGATGTGGCCCAGACCAAGTGGCGTTCTAGTTAACTAAACTATTCCCTATGCTTGCCTGCCTTGAAGCCAGTAAGGAAGAACCCAGGACAGGGCAGGGATTGTGGGGCAACCAGAGAGGTAGGAGGAAAGCAGCAAGGAAAGGCCACCAAGCATGTCCGACAGCTGTCCTAATTGTCAGACAGGAGGAAAAATGCTAACCATATGAAAAAACAAAGAGACATAGAGGTTCAGGGGAGAGAGACTGGGCCCTGGGAGGGATACAGGGCACAAAGGATAGGGAACTGGGGGGTGGAATGGTCTCTGCTGCAAAGCTGTGTAGGTCTGGAGGCCACGCCTCCATCCCTCAGCACAGGGGTACAGGTTTCATACTGCCCCCAAGTGGTTGTCTGCCTCTTTACAGCATCGCTAAGTAGCAGAAAGATATTTACAGATTTTCCTGGATACCTGGGATGTCCCCCGCACACAAGCTAAAAAATGGCAATTCCACAGCAACTGGGCTTCGTCCCTGATATTCACATATATTGTGAATATTTTTTGTTTGTTGACACACTGAAGTAACCTTTAAGTAAAGATGATTTTTATAGTTACTACTCTTTTGGGGGGAGAGGAGGGGGACAGGATCACATCATATAGCCTAGGTTGGACTTAAGTTCACAGTCATCCTGTCTCAGCCTCCAACGTTCTTGGATGTTAAGTATGTGCTACCACGCCAGGCTGAGACAAAGGTTTTTTATTTTTATGTAGCAAACTGTTGAAACATCCTTTTGTGCACTGTGTCGCTCACAACCTTCACCTCTTCTCTTTCTGTAGTACTGCTTAAGGTCAGGGGCCACCTACTGTCATAAGGATCATTCCCCTGAGGTTGGAGTCACTCGGGGGTCCCAGGAGAGAATCTTGGTGAGGATCTAAAGTCACCTACAGGCACGGATTTATTATTATTTTTTTTTAAGTCACTTATTTTCTTCTGGCTTGCTGTGTAAGACTTTTAAAAACTACCAATTTTTGAGACCCACAGACATTGTTTCCCAAGTTGTTTGTGGCACACACACACCACTCCCACCACCATGATCTGAGCCACGCCTCTCCCCATACCCCACTTGGAAAAGAGACAGGGTCTGTGGCCAGTGCTTTCAGGCCTGGGCTATCTCTGCAGAAAATCAAGTGTGTTTGAAGTAAATGTCTGTGAGGGCCTCCAGACACCACCTTCAACAAGGCTCTAGCATAGTATGCAGTGATCCACCCTCAACAGGACTTCAGAGAGCACTGAAGACGCCTTCCATAAGCCCCTCACCCTGGGTCCTCCCTTTCCATTGCCACAGGCAGTACCTGAGACCTGGACCCCACCTGGGCACCACCTTAAAAACAGCCAGGGTCACACCAAGCAGAGTTTATTGATGCCGTGGGCGGGGCCCACGTACACAGCAGGTGGCACACGCAGGGCAGATACTCGCTGGACTGCAGGGGTGTTAGCGGCAAAAGCAGATGACCTGTGGGGAGCACCCTTTGGGGGTGCCCTCCTCCTAGCAGCATTGGGGGCTTTGGGTGAGCATCAAGAACCACCTAGTTACCCTAAGGTTCTCTTAGAAACCCCTCGCCCTCCTTCCCGAGCTCCTTGTGAGTTTGGGGCTAGGATCCCTTCCTGTGATCAAAGGTGGGATGATCCCTTGAGATTCACTATAAAAATTAAAATTCATTTATAAATCACAAGAGAAGGGCAGGAGGGAACCACTGGGGGAACCTGACTTCATCGGTTACCTTGGGCCTACTCCCGTCCCTCAAGGCCTAACACCAAAAGAGAGAGCAAAGAGCAAGGTCTACAGGCACAGAAAGGGGCGAGAGACAGAGGAAAGGCAGTCGGAGGAACGGGTCAAATGAGGACAAGAGAGAAAGAGATGCATCGGAAGAAAAGTATGGCTGCTGAGGCTCCTCTCCCCAGCAGCTCCCAAAAGCCATGACCTGGGGATAAAGGAGAAAAGTTCCCAGCCCAGAGACTCCCACAATGTAAGGTTCCAAATGTCCCCGATCCAGTCCTTGCTCAAGCCATGGTGGCCTTGAGATACCCAGAGCTGTGTAGACAGGAGCTGAGGGAGGTGGGTGCTACTCCAGGTAGATATCCTCTGTGGGGCAGGCAAATGCCAGGTGCTCCTGGTAGTACTCCAGGAAGGCCCGGCTGCAAAGAGGGAGACGGCAGTGCTTAGCCCAGTGCTCTTCCTAGTCGCGCACTACTGTCTTGAGTAGCAACTATGTCCACACAGCGCCCTTTCTAGCAACCTGCAGTCCTGCCCCGCCCTTTCAAGCCTTTCCACACCCTGTATCCTCCCTGGGCTCCTGCTCCATCTTCCTACTCACCCCACGCTCCGCGCCACTGGTCTCATAGACTCCTGGGACACAAAGACATGGCAGGCAAAGCGGCTTAGCAGCGGGTGTTTGGTGATGAAGCCAAAATAGCTGTGGGGACATTGACAAAGTGGGTGTCAGAGCACTGGCCTAGCCTTGGGCACCCCATTAATACTAATAGCATCTGTTATCCAGACGAGCAGCTAGAGACTCCAGATCCTACTCCCACCCCCAAACTGCGGCCAATCAGATCTACTGCCCCATACCTAACAGGTGTTATTTATAGGTATTATTAAGGCCCCATCTAAAGCACTTATATGAATTCACACATTTCATAATAGCCCTCTGAGGTAGGTGTACTGATGGAGACAAAGCATAGAGAGCATTAGTGTCTTGCAGAAGGGCACAATCAGTCTATGGCAGCTAAGGAGGCAGTCTGTGACCTTAATACCTAATACCATGTATCCCTAACTGTATACAGACATGCCAGATACTCCTCAGCCTCCACCTACTTCATAGTAAAGCAAATTAACCATCCACCCATCACAGCTTTCCTTGGGAGTCCAGGTAGTGGAGCTGGGTGGATACTGATGTATCTCTGTAGGACTACAGCAGCGTCTAGCCTGACTGGCATGGATTGGGCACCGTATCACTGTATTGGTATGAGTGGAGCCCTAAGGGTGGGCAGGGATTGGAGAACAGGCGGCCTTCGGTGGCGTTTGAAGGAATACAGGGGGACCAGGTAAATTCTTACCAGCTGTTTCGGGGATGACAGCCACAGAATGAGATGTTCTTCATCTGGAAGAAGTGGCTGCAACGCTGGAACTGGAGGTGAGCAGAATCATCCCAGATTGGCTAGGGAAAGCCTGTGACCACACCCACTCCATGCCTCCTTGATGCCCCCCCCCCACCTCCAAGCCTCCCTCTGGTCCCCAGTCAGTCACACTCCCACCTCAGGTCCTCCTCCACTGAGACTCAGCTTGACCCCCCGCAGAGAGATCTCAAGGTCACAAGAGGCAGGAGGGCGCAGGTGAACCGTTAGTTTCCGGGCTGTGGCAATCTGAGGGAGAAGTCAGAGAAGAAGGTAGGGGAGGGGGCCTTGAGGAACCCATCATGGGCTCTCTCTCTTCGTGCCTCTGTTGATTTTGAGATTGTCTTCCTACTCTTGGCACCTAAGGGCCCCAGAGACAATTCTAGAAGACAAAGGGATGACCTTGGCCATCTTTGCTCTCAGAACAAGCCAGTCATCACTCTGTATGTAGCTTGCCTCCCTTCTGTTCCAACCAGGCAGCTTCTCTTGGTTCAGGTGCCAAGAACTTGTTCCGTGCACATTTGCAGCCACCTCACTGTCTGATGCCCATAACTTGGCCAGGGTTCTTTGATCTAGATCTGGTCTGTCCTGCTACCCAGGGCACATCAGTTTGCCAGGGATATCAGCAGGTACTGATAACTGTCCACTGAGTGAACAGGGGATTCCCAGCGAAGAGGACATGAGTGTTGATTTTAATTTCAGACAGAAGGTTGATGACTTAACGGAAGAGGAATCAGCAGAGAGGGGAAGGCTTTGCTTGAACTGACCAATAGACCTAGAGGTAAAAGAGACAGCTGCTTCGCTCTGCTCTGGGTTTTTCTGATTGGGCTTCTGAATCCGGCCTGAGAGCCAGCCCTATAGATAATATCTCCCTCCAAGGCTTGGAGCCACCGGAGCTGTGCCACCCTGTGAGACTGGAGTGACATCCAGGTGGACCTCCAGCCTGTGCCTGCCGCCATCTCCACACTGACCTTTTGCATGGCTGCACACAGGATACCGTTGCCCTGGTGACACGGTACCTCCACGGAGCCCAAGAACTGCACATCGAAGCGATCCACCCAGCAAGGGCTCCGCTTGCTCCCTGGGGGAGGTAGAGAGAGGAAGTCACATAGTCAGAGAGTGATATAGGGGGAAGTCTGTGGTGGCAAGTGTCCTCTTGTAGGTGGGATCTTACCCAGCAGGTCCTTGGCAGGACCAGGTACCGCATGGGCGTAGAAGGCAGGGAACACCCCACGCTCGCCGGTGCGCATGTTGAAGCCACGAAACCAAAAGTCATCCTCTTCGGCTTCCACCAACACCGGGTCATCCACATCTAGTTCTAGTTCATCCGGATGTCGAGGGATGAACCTGAGGTCGGGTGAGAGGTTAATTGAGACCACGCTGGCTGAGATACGTCATGTACAGAAGTGTTCTAAGGAGTCTGTAGACTGGGCCTGGGGGTCATCTCGGCCAAGGGAGTTAATGTACCTGAAGACAGCCCGGTGTGTTTGCTCTCTCTCCTCCCCATTGACCACACAGGAAAAAAGACCAAAGGACTCAGTGCCTGAGAGACAGACGAGAGAGACAGAGATGGGGAGAGTCAGGAATGCCACGGAGGAAGAAAAGACCTTGGGCTGGGGCCAAGTCCCCTCCCTGCACCACAGTTTGGGCATCCTAAGTCAAGAAAGAGCAATCAACTAGAGCTGACTCCCCGCCACTTGGAGATGAGCAGTGCCTATTGTTCTAGGGAAAAAAAAAATGAATGGTCCAGCCTTGACCACCTCTAGAACTTAAGACCCCCTGGACACTTTGGGGGATAGGGCCTGGGGCCAAGATGGCACTTCTTTCTCTGCGGCCACCCCACATCTCCCCACTTCCCACTCACTGGAGGATCGAGATGTGCTGTTGACAAAGACGTTGAGGAACTTCTTGGAGAAGGTGAGGTCGGGGCTGTCAGGAGAGGCATCCTCTGGTACCTGGTCACTACCTAGTAACGTGGCTCCCGCCTCTTCCTCACTGGCCTCGCAGCTGCTGTCCTCTTCACTGTCGTTGCCTAGGCCTGCACAGCGCCTCAGGCTCACCAGCTCCAGCTGCGTGTGCTCATCCACCACTAATGTGTATTTAACTGCATCGTACACCAGCGAGGCATCCAGCGGCGCAGTAGAGCCTGTAGTCCTGGAGCTAGGGGGAACCACGCTGTCCTCGGCATCCTCCTCATCCTCCTCATCCTCTTCCTCATCATCTTCCTCCTCCTCCGAGCAGGCAGCAGAGCAGGAGCGGCCAGGGCGGGCAGTGCGTCCTGGTGTGGCCCAAAGCGGGGTGATGGTATCCCGTGTTGGATTACTAAGGAAGAGGCAGGGCCCAGGCTGCGCTGGACCAAGCCGAGGTGCTGCAGGGGCCGGCGGAGGTGGCCCGCAAAGGGTGTCCATGTCCACCAACTCCACGTGGGGCCCTGCTGCTGCTTCGGGGTCTTGGCAGTCCTGGGGTACAGGGTTGGCCTGTGAGGCAGCCTCTTCTGGCAGGCGTGGTGCAGGAGATAAGCACTGGCCAGGGCAACGAATGGGCGAGGAGCCCTCAGAGATCATGCGGCTCACCAGGTTGCTGAGCAGCCAGGGCGAGTCAGCATCCTCGCTCAGGTCAGGCTCAGACTCAGAGCCCGACTCATATTCGCTGTTGGTTTCATCCTGGCCCACAGGCAGGAAGGCAGGGCGGCGGGGAGGTTCATGTAGTGGCTCAGGCTCAGGCTCAGGCTCTGAGGCTGGGGACGAAGCCTCCTCGATAGAGTTGGTGAGGTGTGATGAGCGGCCACTGCTGCTGCCACCATCGCTGCTCAGCTCCAGCTCTGTCTCAGAAATGGACGAGATCATGCGACCGAGGCGTGCGCCGCCTGCATCCTCCGAGTCCGAGCCTGGTGATGAGAGCTCCTGGCTGCTTCTCCGACCCTCGTGGCCTCTACTAGAGTGGCTTCTCAAGTCAGCCTCAATACCAGGATCAGAGGAAGGGGAAGCCCCACCTGATGCTGGTGGCTCTGGGGGCTGGTTCCCTTCACAGTCACAACCAGGGCGTGTAAGGGACTGTACCTCATGGTGCTCCTCTTCTGCTGGCAGGAGAGGGGCTGGTAGCTCTGCAGGGCAGGGAGTCGGGTTACTGCCTCCTGAAAGCAGGCCTCCTTTAAGCAAGCAGCTGTTCCTCCCTTCCCTCCCTCTTCCATTGGGCTCCTGACAGCCTCCATCCCTCACCTTTAAGGGGCTCCTGGGCTGGCGAATGCAGCACTGTCTCCTGCCTGGAGGATGGGGGTGCAGAGGTAAAGCCTCCATTGTTGTTATTCAGGGAGTCCTAGGTAGGAGGACAAACCGGTATAGCTGAGGACCACTCCATCCATAAAGAGAAGGAAGGGCCTGCTACAGAGACTCCAAACTCAACTGAGTATTGTATGTCTCGGGAAGCTCACCTGTGCTCCAAGTGTAGTCAGGTGGAGAGTGGTGGGTCGGAGCTTGTGGGACTCCTCTAAGGAAGGAGAGGGAATAAGGGATTCTCCAACCAGTGCCTGTGAGCCGGATCCTACCCCTGCTTTGCCCTCCCCGTCTCCTTCTTCCTCCTCTTCCTCCTCTTCCTCCTCCTCCTCGTCTTCCTCTTCCTCGTTGTCATCGATCATCTCAAACTCCTGGAAATCATCTTGGAAGGAACAGATAGGGTGTGGCTGCTCCGAGCGACCCAGGGAGAGACTGTCCTGCAGGAAGGAGGGACAAGAGGAGGCTGGGCCAGAGGACAGCAATCACCTGGAGTCCCAGGCACTAGAAGAGGGGGAAGCAGGAAACTGAAGAGTTCCTTCCAGTTCACTGTACCCCATCAACAGAGCCAGGTTTGTTTGATTTAAAAAAAAAAAAAAATCTGCTTAAGGCGTACATTGCTCAATGCACTTCTGGGAAGGGCCCAAATTTCGGAGACGTTCATGTTTACACTGCCAGTCTGCTGCTTTTGTAGCATTTTATCAGTTCACAGCTCATGGCTTACACACCAGACTGTAAGACCACCAGAACAGGGTCATGTCCACACTCTGCCCTGGTGCAGTCACCCGTGGGAACATCAATAAGTAACAGACAAATACATCAATATGGAGAACCTTCATGGTGATGATTCACCCAGTTTGTACCAACCCCGGGGTCTTTGGCATAGCTAGTCCTTCTGCCAGCAATTCCTCTCTTCCACACCCTCCTACCTAACCCCATCTGCCTGGTTCCTGCTAACCTCGGAGTTCTATGACTGACACCTCCTCTGAGGAGTCTTTCCTGGTTCCCTGGGTCTGGATTGGATTCCCTTCCCCCTCACCGAACTTTGTGTCCAGTTGGAACCTGGCCACTGGCCTATGGGTGATCGCTATCATTCACTTGTATTCTCCCCCTACCCCTGCTAAACTGAAATTTGGGATGGGGTGAGGCTGCTACCTGGCTCTGCTCTCAATGCCTATAAGCCCCCCTGCACTTGACACATGGCATTTCCTCAAAACAAATGAACATGGACACATATAGAATCAGGGGCAGATTTTAGGGATAGGGAGAGGCCACAGAGGTTGAGTTTTGGTAGAAACTGGAGGGTTCAGATCTTCGTAGGGAGCGATCTGAGGACAGAAGCAAAAGCGCACACCTCCTGTGGCACTACGCTAGGGAGTTCTGCCCAAGAAGGCCCTCTGAAGGGCCTACAGTGTGTAAGGAAAGAAGATCAGCACCAAGGGGATGTCAGCAAGAGCAGAGGTTTTTTTGCATGGAAGCTGAACTCAAGACTCCCTAAACCCACAAGAATGCTAGGGAAACTGAGCCTGTGTGAACCTCTTCTTCACTCAGATCCTACACACCCAACCCTTTTTCCCCACCTTCTCGCAGTGGTCTGAGTCGTAGCTAAGGCCCAGGCCACAGTCGTCTGTGATCTCAGATAGGTCTTCATCATCAAATTCTTCCAGGCTTATGTCCTGGGGAGGCCTGAAAAGGATGCTAGGGTCAGAGAGCCACCTGTCCTAGGCTCCTGGCCTGATAGCTGATCCTGAGAACATGGTGGGAAATGTCCAGCTCACAGGGCCCCCAACTCATATGCTAAAGCCACGTCATTTTGACCCCAGGCACTGCTCTCCCCTGAGTCCCCTCCTCCACCACAGCAAAAGAGCCCAGAGGAGGCATCCCTCCACAAACCCCTCCCACTCCTTTTCAGCTCAGCTCCCAGCCCCTGTGGGTCACAGCTTCAGCCTCAGGGGAGACACCTTGAACCAACAGGGGGAGGGGGAGCTGCGACAACAAGAGAAGGAGGGGTCCAGCTGTTCTGCTTGTGTCCCCACCCACTCCTACAGAACAGGCCTACATCCAAAGATCCAGCCCCCTCCAATCCCAACTTCCCCATCTCACCCCCAGAGCCTCAAGCTTGATTTCACTCTCTGCTGCCCTTGGGGGAAAGGGGGGGGGGGTAGGGGCCAAGCCCTAGCCTCTATGGAAGGAGACATAACAAGGCCAAAAGGACACTGCCAAGAACGGAGTAGGTGCTGAGCACCCTGCCTAAAATCCCTCAAAGGGTCAATCCAGAGACCCACCCTTGCTAGGTCATCAGTCCTGACTGGGTGCGGTTCGGTATCCCAACGGGAAAAGTGAATGTGTATCTCTCTGTGTGTGAGGGGTGCCATTGGGTCTGCGCGACAGGGAGCAAACACGGAGGGACCCGGAGCCCAGGGTGGGGGATGGGAGCATCAGTCAGAGGCCTGCAAACCAAGGAGGCGCCCCAGCCTGGGTAGCTGAAATCGATGGGGTGGGGTGGCAGGCCGAAGAGACCTACGTGAAGATGAGACCCGCCGAATGCGTACCTGCAGCCGGGAGGCGACAGCGAGTGAAAGGTGGAGAGAGAAAACATCTCTGCGCGATCCGCCATCTTCCCAGGAACCGCCGGCCGCCAGCGAGGGGGAGGGGTGAGGAGCACCGCGCGCCCTTGGTGCTCAGGCTCGCGGCCTCTGTCTCCCCACTCACCTCGTGACACGCCCTGCGACACCCGTCGGCGACACACCTCAGCGCCCTGCCAGGACACCGCGGCAGCGAGCCGCGCCGCAGGGGTGAGGGGAGGGAGTGGCGCAGGGCGGGGCCTGAGGTGGGGGCGGAGGAATGGGGGTCGAGCCGAAGGGGGGGGCTGTGCGGGACGCGAGGTGGTGGTGGGAGCGGTGGTAGTGGTGGTGGTGAGATTCTGGTCGGGAAAGCGGGCGTGAGCCTTGCGTTGTCCTAGCGAGGAACAGGCGAGAAGGGATAGGTGGAAGCAGAGACACGCTAGTAGACCAAAGGTTTCCGCAGGAGCCCAGAGAGGAGTGGGGGAAATGGGTGCGGTAGACCCAGGAGCTAGGACCAAGGCAGCCCGGGTCTGCGCGCCTCTAGTTACAGCGGTGTGCAGTGCTCCTGGGAGGTAGACGGCTCGGGGGGGGGGGGGGGCGAGGACTTAGGAACAGAATTCGTGCCCCGGTAAATTCGAAAAGCAGAGTTGGTCAGGAAGCTCGCCAGACCTCCGAACCCACCAGACCTACTAACCCGCTAGACCTCCTAACGGGTGGCGTTGGGAGCTGTCCACCCAAGGGTGCTGATCAGAGCTTGTCGGAGCTGTTCTCCACTGGGTGCTGATGGGGCCAAAAGAAACTTCTCCTTAAAATTTGCTGACTCCAGCTAGAGAAGTCATTATCCTGACAGTGCTAATGGGACCGGGACAGTGACTCTGTCTCAAAGGATATGAAGAGGTCTGGAATCAGAGTCCAGCATCCAGAGGCCAACATTGAACTTTCTCTGCGTGGTACAGACTGATGAGTCTAGACAGAGATAGAGGTGGGCACCAGAAGTTGAGGCTATGCTCATTCAACTGAACCACTGTTTCTTGAGGCCACCTATGCTCTTGGCTCTGTTCTGAGTATAGAAAACCTCCAAGTTAAAGCATGGGCTTACTAAAGAGTTCTGTGTGGAGAGAAAGGGCAGAAATGGAGACAACTTTGAAGTGAGAGAGAAGATCAAAGTGGTGAAGGACAAGCTAGAGGAAGAGAGGTAGGAAGCCTCACACTAGAGTTCGTTCTGAAGGAAGAATGAGGCCCTGGAGTGTGTGTTAAGGCTGGAAAGCACGGAGCAGAAGATGCTCGGGTAGTCAGGTGGGACACCCTGCTCAGCCACTTTCTTAGTTTCTGAATGGCCAACGAGTGTGACTTCTCCGTGAAGTCTCCAGGCTTTCTCAGGATTCACTGGACTTGTACAACCCTGAATTCATCTCAGACTATAACTTCCACACCCCACACAAGCCTCCCTCTTATCAAATGATTACATCCAGACTTCAAAAGCGCAAACAACCCGGGGAAGGGGTTACCTCCTACTTCTCCTGTGGAGTTTCTCTTTGGCTCCAAGAGCACAGACTCTCCAGACTAAGGATCTGAGAGTGCTCCCCATCTTCATTTTGCCACCAACGTTCCAAACATGAGGCAATTGTTCAATGCACCAGAACTCAGTTTCTCCATCTGAATAAAGGTGCTGTGACACACATAAACCCCTGGGCACAACGATTTATTCACGATCACTTAACATCCATTCTCCGAAAGTGCACAGTTGGGCATCGTGGCATGTGTCTTTAAGCCTGGCATACCGGAAGCAGAAGCAGGTGGGTCTCTGTAAGTCTGGGGCTAGCTTAGTCTACATAGTGAGTTCAAGGCCAGCCAGGGCTGCATAGTGAGACCCCTACACACACACACACACACACACACACACACACACACACACACACATGTATGGGAGGGTAGCAGTGACTTGAATACCTTCCTTACTGGAGCAGACGTTGGGAGAGCCTCCTGACCTGCTGACATTGGCTCGGAGCCCTCATATCTATCATGCTCAATGTTTCTTAGCTTCACTACTTTAACATTAACTTTCCCTCTTGCCTCAGCATCCATTTCTACTGCAACACGTTGACAGCCTCTTTCTTCTTCCACTGAATATAGAACATCTCCATTGCTGGTGTCCTGAAGTTTCAACCTGGTGTATCTTCGTGTAGATTTATTTAACATGTCTTCTCTGCCCGAGGCTCACTGATCTTAATTACACGAATCTCTGTTTCATTAGTGAAAAATCTGACAACCATTTCCTCTTAAAAATATACTTTCCCATTACCTCTTTAAATACTGTCTCAGAGCCAACTATGATGGTGCATGCCTGTAATTCCAGCACTTACTATGCCGAGGCGGGGAAAGCTCAGTTTTAAGGCCAGCCTGGGCTACATAGTGAACCTCTTGACTTAAAAAATGCAAACAGAAAAATATGGACTCTGCTCCCTCCCTTCTTCCAGCACTCCCACTAAACTCATGTAGGATGTTTTTGACTCTAGCCTCCAGGACTCTTAACCTCTTGCTTATGGTTTTCATATCTATGCCTTTTCAGACAATATTTGCAATACTTTATTCACATTTAAATTTTAGTTCATTTTCTTTTCAATCGTTTACCATCTGTGGATAAAGCTGTATACTGTCACCAGTTAAGCTGGCCAATGAGTCCCAGAGTTGCTCCTGTCTCCACAAGCCTAGGACAAAACATATATGCCATCATACCTGGCATTTTTGCATGGGTTCTGGGGATCAAACCCAGGTCCACATGCTTATGAGGCAAGTACTTCACTGACTAAGCTATCTTCCCAAACCATAGGCATTTAGTAATTTTTTAAAAAGATATGGTCTCTTGATCTTCTTGAGCTTGGGTTCACACACTGGTGAACCTGTAGGCTTTTGCTGCCTCTGCAGTCTGCAGGTCACCTGATGCCTGGGGAAGAGCCACTCAGAGTATAGCTGTTGGATCCTGGAGGGTCACATTCCTGCTCAGGTCCAGTTCAGATCAGATTCTCCACCTCTCACAATTACAACAAATCTCTGTTTTAAGTTGCTTTGTGAGCTCAGGAAAACATTCCTGCAAAGGTATGTGCCCTTGCTCACCCCAGGCTGTCTCCACCAATGAAAACCTGGGTTTGTAGATGCAGTAAAAAAAAAAAAAAAAAAAAAAAGGCTAGACCATGTCCCACTATGGCTGTCCACACAGAAGTCTGACCTTGATTGTTGTGACAAACCTCCCAACAAAAGGAGAAAGGGTTTATTAACACATGGTTTTAGATTACAATCCACCATGGCAAGGCAGTCCAGGCAGCAAGAACTTGAAGCATCTGGCCACATCGAATCCACAGTTAGGAAGAAGAGAGGAATGAGTTCACTCAGATCAGTATCCCATGCTCATAGACCAGGCCTCATCCACAGGTAAGGTGACACTCCACAGGTATGCCAGAGGCCCCTCTCCCAGGCAATTCGAGTCGGTTGACAAGACTAACCATCACAACTAGAAATACAGATTTATTGTTCAAAGATGTGTTTCTTAGGTCTACGTAAAAGCAAAGATGTGAAACCATAGACTCCCTGGAGCCTCCCCCACCCAGGTCTCTGGCACAACCTAGAGATGTCCCCCACCCCCGCCAGTCACCAATTTCCATTCATTCTCTCAGCCCTCTTTCCCCAGCTCTCCCACACCCGATCTCCACCCCATTCCCCCCTCCCCCATGTATGCTCTCTCTCACCCAGTTCCCTCTCTCCATCCACCTCTGGTGACCATTTTATATCCCCTTCTGAGTGAGATTCAAGCATCCTTCCTTGAGCTTTCCTTGTTATTTAGGTTCTTTGGGTCTGTGGACTGTAGCATGGGTATCCTGTACTTTATGGCTAATAGTCACTTATGAGAAAGTGCACACCGTGCGTGTCCTTTTGGGTCTGAGTTAGCCCACTCAGGATGATATCTTCTAGTTCCATCCATTTGCCTGGAAATTCTATGATGTCCTCATTTTTAATGGCTGAGTAGTATTCCATTGTATAAGTGAATCACCTTTTCTTTATCCATTCTTCAGTTGAGGGACATCTGGGTTGTTTCCAGTGTGGGTTATTATGGGTTATTATGAACAAAGCTGCTATAAGCACGATGGAGCAAATGTCCTTGTGGGATGATGGAGCATCTTTTGTACATGCCCAGGAGTGGTATAGCTGGGTCTTGAGGTAGAATGATTTCCAATTTTCAGAGGTTCCAGGGAGTCTATGAGACTCTAACAGAGACTCCTAGCAGTGGGAGATATGGAGCCTGAAGTGGCAACTTGCTGTAGCCAGGCAGGACTCCCAGTGGAGGGATAAGAACACCAACCCACCTACAAAAACTTTGGCCCAAAATTTGTCCTGCCTAAAGAAGTGCAGGGACAAAGATGGAGCAGGGACTCAGGCAATGGCCAACCAATGATCGGCCCAACTCGAGACCCATCCAGTGGGCAAGAACCAATCCCTGACACTATCAGTGATCCTCTGTTAGGCTCGCAGACAGGAGCCTAGCATAACTGTCCTCTGAGAGGGTCCTCTCAGCAGCTGACAGAAAACAAATGCAGAGACCTACAGCCAAACATTAGACAAGAGCTCGGGGAGTCTTGTAGAAGCACTGGGTGAAGGTGAGGGCCCTGGAAGGGATGGGAATTCCACAGAAAACACCAACAGTCAACTAGCCTGGACTCTTGGGGCTCCCAGAGACCGAACTACCAACCAAAAAGCAAGCATGGGCTAGACCTAGGCCCCCAGCACATATGTAGCAGATGTGCAGCTTGATCTTCATGTGAGACCCCAAAAATCTGGACAAGGAGGCTGTCCCTGATTCTGTCGCCTGCCTGTGGATCTTGTTCCCCTGACTAGGCTGCCTTGTCTGGCCTCAGTAGGAGAGGATTTGCCCAGTCCTGCAGTGATGAAGAACCAGGATGGGCCTCCCCTTCTTAAAGAAGGGAAAGGGGGATAGGAGGGGAGACTTGTGAGGGGGAGACTTGGGGGGACTGATACTGGGATGTTATGTGAATAGATAAATTAATGGGGAAAATGTAAGCCGATCTGAATATCTAATCCTGAAAAATAAGAAATTTTAAGAATCTATTGCCTGAGGGTATACGAATAAATGGTATATAACTCTTTAAAACCATGTTTTCAAAGAATATATAAAATTATAGGGAAATTATGAATATATGATGCTAAATAAAAAATAATGGTATAGGATTTCATATAGTATAGCCTCACTTATATAAAAGACTTGGGGTATATTAATAATAATAAAAAGATATGGTCTCTCAACAGGCAGTGGTGGCTCCCAACACTTGGGGGCAGAAGCAGGTAGATCTCTGAATTCAAGAACAGCCTGATCTACAGAGTGAGTTCCAGGACAGAGGACTACACAGAGAAACCCTGTCTCAAAAAAAACAAAAGAATAACAACAACAACAAAAAGTCTGTCTGTGTAGACCAGGCTGGCCTTGAACTCCCAGAGATCCACCTGCCTCAGCCTCCCAAGTACTGAGTCTAAAGCATGGGCCACTGTACCTGGCTTAAAACTTCAGGGTATTTTTCTTTGTTTGATTGATTTTGTACCATGTGTGTGTTCATGTGTGTACATGCGTACTAAAAATCAAATCCAATGCCTGTATGCACTAAGCAAGCATTTTACTACTGAGTTGAATTTGTCTCTTAATTGCCTTTGTAAACTAAGAGTTAGGCTTTGGGAGAGTTAAATACTGACACACAGAGAAAGTTCTCTTATATAGGTAGTTTGTAATCAGTGTGAAAGCTACATAGGACCTGGGTTCAATTCCCAGCACCCACATGGAGGCTCACCACCTCCTCTGGCACCAGGGTATGTGGTGTTCAGACACACATGAAAGGCAAAACTCTCATACACATAAAATAATAAAAATAAATCTTTAGAAACACCATATAATAAAAAACTGTAAAGAAATACACTTTAAAAAAAAAAAAAGTGCTAGACAAGACCTGTAACAAAGCAGTCAAAACTTACAGGAAAAACTTAACTCTACACTGACCCACACAGGACGGAATGAACAAACGTGGACTTTAGAATAAATAGCTTTTATAGTCATGTATATAATAAAAAACATGGAGCCGGGGTGGCGCACGCCTTTAATCTCAGCACTCGGGGGGCAGAGGCAGGTGGATTTCTGAGTTCGAGGCCAGCCTGGTCTACAGAATGAGTTCCAGGAACAGCCAGGGCTACACAGAGAAACCCTGTCTCCAAAAAACAAAACAAACAACAACAACAACAAAAATCATGGGCATAATGCCCGGCAAATAGAGCCATAAAGAAGAAACAAGTGGAATTTGTTTGTGGGTTTAAAAATTAATAAAAATAAATCTTAAGGGACTGGAGGAGACACCTGCATATACTCTGCCCCCAGATACATACAAGTATACAAATTAAAAATAGTAAGAATGAAATTTTTTTTGATGTAAGCTGTGACAAGAGGGCCCAAGCTTTCCTTCTATAAGTGGTTAAAGCACTCATACAGAAAGTGGCTGAAGCACTTGCTGCACCAGCCTGACAACCGGAGATTGGATGCATGGCACCCTCACGTCAGATGTGTGTGTGTGTGTCTAGTTTTGATTTCAGTATACCTCTAATGAGAGACGAGAGGCAGAGGCAAGAGAATTGCTGGAAGCTGAAAGGCCAGCTAGCCTGACAAGAGACTGAAAATAAGCTAAAAGCCAAGATCACCCTCTGGCTTCCACATGTAGGAGTGTACACACACACACACAAATTTGAGTTAAGTTTAGTTGTTTAAGGCCTGTAATCCACTCTAGAGGCTGGGACCGGAAGTTAGAATCTGATGCCATCCTCAGCTAATAAATGGAACATAACTTACACAAGGAAAATTTCATTTTGGCTCATGGTTTACCGGAGGTTGCTTGATCCTGTGCACCTGCACTGAACTCTTGGCAGTGAGAACACATAGAGGACTAGGTTATTCACCTCTTCATAGACAGGAAGCACGTAGTAAGGACCAAGGGCTAGGCAAATCTTCAGTACACATCCTCAGTGACTTACACCCTCCCAGTAGGCAGCAACTTAATAGCTCACAGAAACTGCCAAAATAGCACCATTAGCTTGGAGCCAAGGGTTTAACTCACGAGCCTGTCGGGACCTTTCATATTCAAACGATTATTGCATCCATAGATCCAAAGCACTCAACAAATCCCACAAGACATAAAATTGCGGAAAATCTGTGACTAAGACAAAATCTTCAAAATTAGTCAGGTTTTCCAAATGCACACTGGAAACACACATCTTTCTCATCAGAAAAATGGTGTACACTTTTACTTTGCTCAGATAATGAATTCTCATTAAACCTCTGCTGCTGTCTCTGCCATTGAAGTCTTTCTCTGATCAGAGCCCCTGGTCTGATCTCTCTTAAGGACCATAAGGGACGGTAGAGAAGAACCCTGCTCAAGAAGAGGTTACTCCATCCCACACTCGGGAAGCATTCCTCTTCCTGCCTTGTCTTTTCTAACAGCAGTGGCTTTGTGTTTTTGTTGTTGTTGTTTCTGCCTCTTTTCCTTATTCTAAGATAGTTTTGCTACTCAAAATGGTTAAAATTTTGTTATCGTGGTCAGCCATGGCTACAGATAATCTCTTGTTATTCTTAGATTCATGAGAGGCCAAAGAGGGGGAAAAATGTCCGAGTTTTTCAAAACCTCAAGCATTAATAAAGTCTATATAAGAAACTTGTAAATAGGAACTTGTAGTTTAGCTACATATGGATAAATGATGTAGTTTTATTCTGTTATAGATCCAGTTTGGATTCCGCCCTCTGTTGAAGAGTTGGTGGATTTAGTTTGATATGCTGCTGTCTCATGACTAGATCTTTAGTGTACTTTGTTAACAAACTGTAAAAATGTCCCAGTGAGAGGATAAAGAGATGAAAATGAAATTATGAGTAGAACATTTTTGAATCAAAGATGAACTTTGTCCTAAAAATTGTTCCAAAATGGAAACAGATAAGGGACAAACCAGAAAGTCGAACATATGTTGCAGAAGACACGTGACAGGATTTGTCGTGCTGGCATGCCATAACATGTATCTGAAAGAACTGTGTGTTTCAGAGAGCAAAACAGTTTCCCCCGTTCAGGAGCTGTCCATCTTGCTCTCCTCCGTGAAGTGGTACAAGCGATGGGGCTGTGTGCTGTTATTGCTTTAACCAGCTCCCGAGGTCCATGTTTTTATTTCGTCTGTTGTCCTGATAAGCTTCTATGTGCCCTACCATCCCGTATGTGCAGGGATGCTGACACTTACTTTGCTGCTCTGGTTCCACACGGCAGAGAAAGAACTTATGTGTGTGTCTTTGCTATGTAACATGAAGACGTTTCCTTTGGGCATTATCCAATCTATGCCGACTTCCAAACCTGTTTTCACAGACAGCAGCAACTGGGGCAGACACACAGCACCACGTTACTCCTGGGAGTTTGCCCAGCAACCTGAGGAACTCTTTTCAGAGATGTCCCCTCAGGTACAAGTGGGTTCTTAGCCCCCCTGAAGAAAGGAATTTTCAGGACAAGCCAGTATGTTAGAGTTTATTAAAAGATATTCGAAACAGCCGGGCAGTGGTGGCACACGCCTTTAATCCCAGCACTTGGGAGGCAGAGACAGGCGGATATCTGAGTTCGAGGCCAGCCTGGTCTATAGAGTGAGTTCCAGGACAGTCAGGGCTATACAGAGAAACCCTGTCTTGAAACCCCCCCCCCCAAAAAAAAAAAAAAAAAAAGATATTCGAAACACAGATTTGGGCACAGAAAGGTACTCAGGAAAGGAGTGAGGCACGTCTAAGAACAGAGTGTGCGTGACTTGGTATTTCTATTGCTGTGATAAAACACCATAACCAAAAGCAACTTGGAAGGAAAGGGCTTATTTGGCTTACACGTCACAGTCCATCATCAAAAGAAGTCAGAGCAGGAACCTGGAGACAGAACTGAAGCAGAGCCATGGAGGAATGCTGCTTACTGGCTTGCTCCCCAGTTTGCTTATACAAGCCAGGACCCCCTGTCCAGTGGGGACACACCCACAGGAGACCGGGTTCTTCCACATCAATAACTGATGAAGAAAATGGCCCACAGGCTTGCTTACAGGCCAATCTGATGTAAGTAAGGGTTTTCTCAGCTGAGGTTCTCCCTTCTCAGATGACTAGCTTGTGTCAAGTTGATGAAACAAAATGATTCAGCAAACAGAAAAAATTAAAACCAACCAGGACTTCTCAAAAGTGAGCTTCTTAAACAATTTATTTCATTTATCTTAACACTAGCCATATGAACGGTTTTGTGAGTTATGAGACTGTTCACTTGAAGAGGCTGCTAAGCAACTTAAATCAGATAACAGGGTGGGGAGCACTGTACCCATGGCAAGACTACAGTTGATAAGGTAAACCCCAGATCAAAGAGATACAGGAAGTTAGGATATCTTTACTAAAAACCAAAGTTAACAATACAAAACAGAAGTTGTATTTCTGAGGCCCAGGAACTATGCAGAGAGGTGTGAGACACACCTAAGGACATATATAGGCAGGCTTCCAACATGGCTTATTGCTACTTTAACATTTTTGCTTAAAAGTATCTCTACATAAAAGAAAGACTGTCTCCTTGCAGCAACCTTCCTAGCAAATGATAATTGTGCTGACTTTTGGTGTTGCTGTTCTTCTGGCGATCTACTATTAGTCTTACTTCCTGCCACCTCACCCCTACACATCCTGCACCCATCTGTATGGCACATGGGTCTTCCACCAGAGGAATGGATATGGGATTGTGAGGTCGAGCATGCTCAGACCCTGGAGATCTCAGTGCCTGATATGGCAGGAGTAGAGCTAACTCCCTCCTTGTCCCCAGGCCTGCTTCGAGGCACATAACCTCTACTTCCAACTAGGTGATCACAAGCATCAATCCTGTAGCATAGCACCTGGAATTCTTCCCCATGAAAATAGAGCATCATAGCCTCAGCCAATAGAATGTATTTACCCACAAAATCCCATCCCACTCCCCAAGGCTTATATAGTCCCTATTGATCTGGAATAAAGCATACAAGTTATTTCACCAAGGATCATCTGAGACTGGCTGTTTTTACTGAGCTGTAACACTTGGGGGAAGGCTCTCTACCTGGAAGCACTCATTGTTGAATATTGGACCCAACTGCCTAGCCAGGCTCCCATTGCTAGCAGTGGCCCACATCAGAGAGCTGGCTTTTCAGTTTCCCACATCTGCCTAGGATCCTGCTTTGTTTCCAGGGAGTGCCTGTTCACACCATCCACCAGGTACTTTCCAGGCTCTAAGCCTTGATTCTATGCCCCATGTTGGGTGCCATTTGTAACTTCAGGCTTTCCCACCTGCACATAAGTTCCCTGAAATAACAACTCTGAGACTTAATTATACTTACGAATAAATGCTTAGGCCATAAGCTTGGGCCTATTCCCTGACTAGCTTCTAAATTAATTGTCCTGTTTATTCTAGTCTAAGTCTGTTTATTCTAGTCTAAGTCTCGCCATGTGCCTGGTTACCTGGTCCTCACTTTCATGCAGCCGTCTTCCTCTGTGTACAGATGAAGCTCTCCAGCCTGACTCAAACCCAGAATTATTCTCTCTCCTTCTATCCTGCCTCAACTCATTGGACAACAGCTTTTTATTGACAGGTGAATGCTTTTACACAGAACACAAGAGACTATCTCTATATTTTCCCCTTTTAATTCAATAAATTTTCTTCTAATAGACTATATACAATAATAACTATATAAACTATCAAGATTTACATTCACAATGTCCAGTTCAGATGTATTTGGCAACCTTGGAGAAAGTATTCTATTATCTATACTATCTTGGTGAGTTCAGAGTTCTGTACTTAAATCAATTTCTATCATAACTTGCATTACCAACCTAAAAACATCTTCTTAGACCTTAAGAACATTTTCCTAAATCCTAAACAACTTAAGCTTAACTGTGAGACTATAACTATCTAGTCTTCAACTCCACCAGAGATTTGAGAAGGAATAAATATTACCTGAGTATGCAGGAAGTGCAGGTAAGCCACTTCTAAAACTATAGAAATGACAGTGACAGCTGGATGCCCAGAGAGTCCTCCAAGCCCAGAATGTCTGACAGACTTTTCTGTGAAGCAGGAATTATGGAGGACTGCTTACCCTTATCCTATCTTGGCAAAGCTAGGCAGTCAACTTCTCTGCATCCATTTCTCCATTTTGGACAGCATACTGTCAGCAGTTGAAGCAAGGGCAGTTTCTTGCTCAGTGGCCAGCTTGCCACACATGAAGCAAACTCCACGAGGAGATTCTTCAGTGAGCATCGTCTGCCAGGAGGAGAACTGTCTCTTGTCATAAAAGCCTTTTAATGATAAAACATTTTTAAATGCCATATTGTAGATCGCTGAGGTTTTTGAAGACCATCTATCTATAGTATTTCTGAATAAACAAACCTTGCTTGTTTCCTGCTATTTACTATCTTTTCAACCTTGGAAAATACATTTCTGTAGTAAACTAGACTAGTATCTAACACGACTGTAAGTTTGATTAACTATTAACTTGCATTTAATTATCCTACAGAGTTTGTAATAGCAACCTTCAAAAGGGCTAGAACTTAACACTGAATAAGTACAATACCTTAAACAAGAGTTGAAAAATATATACACAGTAATGTTGTAGCACAGTATAACCCTAATCTGTACCAATATACAAAGAGCTATACAAATGTAACCAAATAAAACCTTAAATTTGTATCGATATACAAAGATCTATAGCAATACAGGATTTTTGGCTAGTAGCAGCTCTGTAGTTTAAGAGCAGATTCGAGAATCTACCCTTTATTCTTATCAGTCCTATATCCCCCTTTCTCTTTTCATCGCCCACCCAGTTTCTCCCTAACACTAGATAGGAGAGAAGGGATAGAAAAAAGAAAAAGAAATCCTGAATCTAACCTCTCGCATGTTGATTCCTTCTTGTCTGAGACTGTAACAACTTGTAAACACTGCCCTTAAATGATACAAACACTCATTGTGGGAAAACCCTGCTAATTAAGGTCGAAGTCTAGCACTGTCTGACAGCCTTCTGAGCTCGGTGCAATATGGAGGTTTCCCTTCACTGGCAGGCTTGCCCTTCTCTGACCTTGTCTGGGAAGTTCAAAACTCCCCACATGCTTCCACCCGCAGAAGGGTTAAGATTACGGGTTCAACCTCCTTTCTCCTCATAAGACCCATTCAGCTAGCACCTGAGATTCCTGAAATGCCTCTCTATGCTAATGAGGCATGTTATCTTAAGTTTTCAGCCAATGACCTTTGCCCATCCTAGATACTCTGACCCCCATCCCCAAAATTATTTAAGCCTTGAATCACTAGAAGTAAAGTTGATCTGCTTCCCCACAGTTGGTCCCAGTGTTGTCATTTCCATATCTACTCACAGGGCTTCTGGTTCCCCCCCACCCCACCCCAGTTCAGTCATTTCTGCTCTTTGCCCTTGTGGACCTATACTGACTGATGACCCCTGGGAAGGTCACAATGCAGCACCCATTGAATGACCAAAAACAATTCAACTCACTTCTTGGGAAGGAGGGGGTGGAAGGGGGGGCCGGGGTGGTGTGCATCACTCTCTTAAAATTGCTTTCTGCTAATTTGGGGCATCATTTTCCTTTGGGGGGGCCCCCTAGAAAATGGGACTATTGGTCAGTCTTAAGAAAGCTAGCTGTAGCATTTGTTGTCCAGTCTCTGCATGCTGAGAAAGTTCAGGGCTTAACAGTCTGTGATGCTGGATGAATTGGGGTCATCTGGGCTCAGCAGCTGTCTTAGGGTTTCCATTGCTATGAAAGGACAGCATGACCAAGCTAACTTTTATAAAGAAAGACATTTAATTGGGGCTGGCTTACAGTTTCAGAGGTTCAGTCCATTAGCATCACAGTGGAAAGTACGGCAGTGTCCTATAAAAATAACTTTTATTCTTCTGTTGTAATTGTTGTCTGGGAGGCTTACTGCCTCTGTCTGCTAACATAGGCCTAGTCCTGGAAGATTCTAGCCACTATGCAATCTTATTTAGGCCTAGAATGTTTTCAGCCTCTGAGACATACTGTTGAAGAAGTTCGCCCCTTCCTAGCTCTTTCTGATCTGTCTGTCTGGTTCAACTCAGCTGTTCTGGCTCAAAGTCCTCTCCCAGCTGACTGATTCAATCCAGCTCTTTTCTGGACTGTGAATTGCTCTGCTTGACCTCAAACTAACTCTAGCAATCTTTTCTAACCTTCTGGCTCCTTCTCATTCTCTTGTGTGTTCTGTCTTTACCTGTATCAAGCTTGTTCTCTCTTCAGTCTGTCTCTGTGAAACTCTCCTCCTCCCTCTCTGTGCTGCTCTACTCTCCCTCTCATCTCTCCTGTACTGTTCTCCACAAACTGTACTGTATTCCTGGACTGTACTCTCTTCCTCCTGTGCTGTCTCTCTCCCTTAAGTACCTTCCCTTTCCCCTCTCTTCTCCTGAGAGTTGGGCATATCCTATTCTGTCAAGTTTTTTCTCTGATTTGTCACTTTGTCTGCCACTCAATTAGACATCACTCACTCACAAATATGGGTGCTTCCTTCTACAAATTAACTTTACCTTCATTGTTGGGATTAAAGGTATATACTAAGGGTATGTCTGTATTCCAGCCAGAGAAATTAAAGGTGTGTGCTAAGGGCTGAGCCACACCACAACTAGAAACTGGTTCAAATATCCTGTAACAGTGTCCAGGCAGACTGGGGACTGGAAGAGCAGAGAGTTCTACATCTTGATCCACAGGCAGCCAGGAGAAGGGTCTCATCTGCACTGGGTGGAACCTGAGCATAGGAGACCTCAAAGCCCACTCCCACAGTGACACACTTACTCCAACAAGGCCACACCTACTCCAACAAGGCCACAACTCCTAAGAGTGCCACTCCCCATGGGTCAAGCATTCAAACACATGAATCTGTGGGGGCCAAACCTATTCAAACCAACACAGCAGCTTGCTTTGATGACACAACTATTAAGGCAGTTTGAGGTTGGATCAAGCAGGATGCTGGAATAAATATGTCTCAGCATCTCAGCATCCTCAAGGAGAATGTTGTCAAGGGCTACACTGACTTTATTGGTGCAAACATAAAACTCTCACAGGTAATATACATTTCTGAAATAACATACGCATAGAACGCGTAGTACGCACAACTCAGTTAAAGATGATTCTCCACTCATCTGTCTTTCTTTACAAGTTAGTTTGGATTGTATAACCAAACTGAAATATAAATTTCTATCTATGCCATTTGAAAGGATGGCCTAAGTCTTGAGTACTCTGTAGCCCACAATGACTGTCTATGCACAGCTGAAGTTCTGGCTGGAGACATTTTCACGTTTTGGCTGGTCTCAGCTGTTCCCATGCAGGGAGAGCAACATATACTTTACCAGTTTTGTTGGTCTTCATGATTTCTTTCTGTTTCCAGCCAATATCTTCAAATCTGATTATCAACTTGGAATGAATCCATAATTTTCCTTTTCCTGTGAAAACAAATATAAAATCTCTCCCCCAAAGGAGCATATTTCCTTCCTTCCGTTCTGAGACTATATGCATCTAGAGCTCCATACATTCATGCCGATCTAATTCAGCAGTCTTTGAGAAATTTCACTTTATTTTAAAAATGCATTTGGGTCATTTACCTCCTTGACATTTTAAAAATGGAAAGTCAATAAAGCATTAATCTATCTCTGAGAGATCTCAGATCCCCCCCCCCCCGTGTTCTAAGATCATTTCCTTTGAAAGTCCTGTTAGATCTCTCTACAATAGCTTGGCCTGCAGGACTATAAGGTATATCTGTAACATATTTCATGCCGTAATGTCTAAAATGTTGTACTGTATTCTAATGGATCTCCATGCTGGCCTATTAGCCGCTTCTGTGTGTAGAGGCATTTCCAAGATAGCACTGTTGCAGCCTGCCCCCAGCATCGCTGCAGCCACGCAGTCCCATGCCTGCCACTCACTTCATATTGTTACTGACACAGGAAAACAACTTGACTCAGAGCAGGGTCATGCTGACCACACACCCCGTTATGTTCTGTAGTTTGTTAACCCTAAGAAATTCTACAACTGTAAACTCCACTTAGGACCAATCAGAATAAACGTAAGCTAGAACTGCGCTGTCTAGCCAGTCAAAATAGCTTCAGTCAGAGGCAACCACTAGGCAGTGCTTCCTGCACCTGCGTATGAGCTCATTGCAGTTTTTGCTTTATAAACTGGCCCTGGGAAACATTCATGGTTGTAGTCAGCTCCCAAGTCTGGTCTGCAGCCCTGATCAATAAATCCTGGGGTTAATGCTTAATAACCTATCCCTATCTGACTAAGATTGGTGTACATGTGGTTTATGGGGTGACTCCTGGACCCCAATAGCCATCATCTCCAATAAATGTGCAATCTCAGTTCATCTTCTTCAGAACTCAAGGCGAAGCCCACTGGAATTCTGAATATGTACCAATAGTCAATGTATCAACATATGCATCTATCTTAATTCTCCGAACTCTACGAAATGAAACATATAATCTATTGCATGGCATTGCTCTAAGGTGACGTCAATAGACAGAATTTGTATTTTTTTATAGTCTTTTTTTTTTTTTTAAAGATTTATTTATTTTATGTATTTGAGTACACACCAGAAGAGGGCATCAGATCCCATTACAGATGGTTGTGAGCCACCATGTGGCTGCTGGGAATTGAACTCAGGACCCCTGGAAGAGCAGTCAGTGCTCTTAGCTACTGAGCCATCTCTCCAGCGCCAGAATTTGTATTTTTAACTCAGCATACAGATCTTCATCTAGTAACTGATCCTTGACAATATAAATATACTATCCAGTCTGACCATGCTGGTCTCCGGCTAAAGCTTGTTATCTATCCTACATCTCCATAGGCTGCCATTCTGTAATCTCCTTAAGCCTTTGCAGGTCTTTCTTATCTGGAATTACTCTTTTTGCTGTTATTGTAGGCTCCAGATTAGATTCTTCTGACGGTTTTTTATTCTGATTTAAAGAATCCTCTAACCTCTATTCTATGGCCTTTAATATAGTAATCCATGTCTCAGTCCTTTCATTCTCTAAGTCTGCCTTATTTTGATCTCTTTTAAAGATGATATATAAAATTGTAATCATTATTGAAAAATAATTACTTGTATGGTGATAAGTGAAACAAAATCAACTGGGATCTAGACGCAGTGTCACAGAAAATATTCTTCTTTTTTAATCTCTAATTCTTTCCTTCCTTCAGAGACTTTCTCCCTATGACTCTCCATATTTTATTATTATATTAATTATATATTATAATATTGTATAATAGTATATGTATTTATATTCTTTATTTATATATTCTTTTTTTTAGCATTTAGCACAATTTCAAAGATATTTACCTGGTCAGGGGCTTGTGTCTGGGCTTGGATTTCCTCTGTTGCTGTCTCTGGAGCTTCTCAGCTTGTTCTTGGAGATGCTAGCTCCTGGCTGTGGTGGTTGACTCCACCCCGTTAGGGCCAGCACCTCTGCCCTCCACCTACTTTGGGCCTGTAGCAGGTTGCCTCTGTGTATTTGGGCTGCAGCCTGTTGCCACCTGTTTTGGCTCCACCATTACAGATTTCTCCCATGTGGACCAGAATTGAGTTGTGGTTTTCCCATACGCCATGGAGCTCTTAGATAGATTTGGCCTCCCTCTGCCCAGTTAGGAAACTGCCTCTTGACTCTGGGAAATGCCTTTCTGTGAGGCCATGCCTAAAGTTTCAACTCGCCACTCTACAGGCTGCTGGCTGCTCCCAGGCCTCCCCACACCCCAGCAGCCAGCTTGCTACAAAGCAGCAGTTTCTCTCAAAGGAACCACGCCTGTGAAATGCACAGGCGTTTGGCTTCAGTTCCCCACATCTACCTAGGAACCTGCTGTTTCCAGGGAGTGCTTGTTCACGCCTTCCACCCAGAACTTTCCAGGCTGGAAGCCTGGCTCTTGCTAAGTCTGGCTCATGTTGGGTATCATTTGTAACTGCAGGCTTTCCCATCAGCAAATAAGTTCCCAGAAATAACAACTGTAGACTTAACTATATTTATGAATAAATGCTTAGGCCATAAGCTTGGGCCTGTCCCCTGACTAGCTCATAACTTAATTATCCTGTTTATTCTAGTCTAAGTCCTGCCACGTGGCTGGTTACTCTTCATTTTCATGCAGCTGTCTTCCTCTGTGTCCCAGCAAATCTCTCCAGCCTGACTCAAACCCAGAATTCTCCTTTCTCTTCTGGATGTCCCACCTTCTAATCCTGCCTCAGCTCATTGGCCAGTAGCTTTTTATTGACAGGTGAATGAATGTTTTTACACAGTACATAAGTGATTATCTCTACAAGTGCCCCTCCCTGGTAACCAAGCATTCAAATCTGTGAGTCTATGAGAGCCATTCTTATTCAAAACACCGCACTCTCTCTCCCCGTGCAAACTTTTTTTTTGAGATGGGATCTCTTTATGCACCCTGGCTGTCCTAGAACTCACTACCTACCAGGTTGCCCTCAAATTCACAGAAATCCACCTGCCTCTGCCTCCCAAGTGCTGAGAATAAAGGTATGTGCCATTATACCTGGCTCCAATTATTTTTTGAACTGAGATGGCTTATTTCCAGGTTCTTGGTAGAAAGAAACCCTATTGAGGGGTTTTTGGTTTGGGGGTGGGGGGTTTTTTCTTCCCCTTATTGGAGGGTTTTCGGGGCTTGTCTTTGTTTTTTGTTTTTTGTTTTTTTTCCCCCTCTCTAGTAAGATGGATGGGCTAACTCACTCTCACTAAACCCAGACCAACCCAACCCAAGCAGAAAATTTAAAGGTCCCTCAACCTTATCTCACCCAGTCAGGTACCTGGTGTCATTCAAAATGACCCAACCCACAAAGTGTATCCTGCCAGGTCCAATTCAAACCCTGTCCAGCACCCTACTAAAAGCATAAAATCTGCCCTAGCTGGTCCTGCAGTGTTCAACACAGGGGAAAGGATGTAATGGTAGACAGAGACATGGGGCTCTAGGTTCACTTCAGGAATGAACACTTTTTATTTTTTCCACTGCTGTTTATGTATCATTTAACTATCTACTAAAGACAGCTCTGTGAGCAGAACTTGAGCAAGCAGGCTCTTTGGCCCTTTTGAGTTCCTCCTTCTCTACTTCCCTGTTCCTGTGGTCTTGTTTTGCTTTGCAAGACATTCCTTCTAGGCTTTATTTTGTGCCTGCAGTTTTCCACAATTGTATATAGGTCAGAGTTTGGCCTGAGAGAGGAGCTGCAGACCATCTGGACACTCCCAGGGGCAAATGCTGCTCTGCCAACACACACACACACACACACACACACACACACACACACACACACACACACACACGCCGTGTTATTCAGTGAGCTATGACTTTGTATTTTTGCTGCAATAAACCTTGTGTGTGGTGGGCTTCAAACTTTCCATCCTATAATTATTTACTTGAACAACTAAAGCAAGAACTAGCAGGCTACAAGACTATTTGCCCTCTCTTGCAGGGCAAGAGAGTCTCTTTTCTTTGCACAAGAAAACTCTGTTTTGCGTATTTCCTGACGATTCTCTTGTTTTTGTTTTTCTGTCCTTTAAGACAAATCTATTATAAGTACACTGCAAGAGAAAAGCCAATACTAGAAGTGCCTACTCCTAACACCGAGATTTGTCAACTTTTCCCACTAGTAACTTTGTGTTCCTGAGAAATTTATACTGAATCCCAGGTATATAGGTAATATAAAGTAAGCATACAAATAAACATCTGGTGACAGTACATAAAGTACTTAAACACAATTCTTAGGACTATATATAACTTTACCATTTGTTAAGACATAAAACATTGCTTCCTAATGAGATACATGCTTAAGTTTACATAAAACATTAAATTCTGGCCAGACACTGGTGGCTCACACCTCTGCTCATAGGACTCAGGAAATAGAGGTTGTTAGCACTCTGTCTAACTCCACCCCACAGTTACATGGCAACAGCCAGGCAGGCCTGACCTGCTGCTCGCCCCCTCCTCTCTCTCTTGCTCTTGCCTTCTTGCCTCTTGCTCTCTTGCTCCCTCTCTCCACATTCCCTTCCCCTATCTCTCTTCACGTGGTCATGGCCAGTCTCTACTTCTCTACTCTCTCCCTCTCTCTGCCTTTCTCTGCCTCTACTACCCTCTTAACCGCCCCCCCCCCCCCATGCCCTGAATAAACTCTATACTATACGTGTGGCTGGTCCCTCAGGGGGAAGGGATGGCTTGGCATGGGCCCCCTGAGGCACACCCTTCCCCACACCTCACCACACCCCCATATTTTATCTCTTTATCTTTTTTTTTTTTGGGGGGGGGGGGTTTGAGACAGGGTTTCTCTGTATAGCCCTGGCTATCCTGGAACTCACTCTGTAGACCAGGCTGGCCTCGAACTCAGAAATCTGCCTGTCTCTGCCTCCCAAGTGCTGGGATTAAATGCGTGCACCACCACTGCCTGGCCACCTCTTTATCTTTTTATAAACACATCAGAGGTAGTTGGAGTTCCGAGTTCAAGGCCAGCCAGGTCACTCTGTACAATGACCTCCGGGATAGCTATGGCGACACAGAGAAACCCTGTTTCCCAAAACCAAACAAAAACACCAAAACATTAAATTTTGGTTGAACATTTGATACTCTGGGGTGCAGAACATCAACAGTTTTTCAAAATTGATATTCTTATTTTACAATTTTCAGTTTGGCTTGCCACCGAGACCCTTGGGGCTCTTTATTTCTAGAAGGCAGATAAAGTTACTCATGTTTGCCGTTGCTGTCTTCCCAGTCCATTCCTGGAGGAAGGATGGACAAGAACCTGGCCAGAGACAGATCAACTTCACGGAATCACCAACTGTTTCAATAGTATGCCACAGTCTCAAATACTAGCCAAGCATAGCCATGTGAAGTATGCATGCTGTGTGTTCAAAACTGAGGCTACAATTTAGTAGTCCGGCGGTCAGAAACATCTTGACTTCACTATGTTTGGATTTACTTTACATTAATTTCTGGTTATTACTTGTTCAGAAACCTTTACTGCTTCCCAATCTTTCGCCAATCCCTACATTCGGCCAACCTCAGGGTCATGCATGACTCACAGGTTAAAAGCTGACCTCTAATAAGTCACAAAGGACAAGCTATGCCAACCCAGAGTGGACTTTGTTTACTGATAGGAGTAGTTATGTAAAAACAGACTGGAATGATATAGTCTGGTCTGCTCCAGTCAGACAGCAGAATTTCTGTCCAGAAAGAAGAGCTCAGAACTCTCCCTGGGCTCTAAAGGTAACCAAAAACAAAATCACCACCTAACCTTTACAGGCTCGTCCAGCTTTTTAACATTGCAACATAACAGTGTTATCACCCACAAAGTTCACGGTCCAAAGTAATTCGGATGTTAAAATACCCACCTGCACACTAGCCTGCATGTTTGTTTGTCCTTCTGTGTCCTGACCCTGTCCCCCTCTGCTTCTCCAGTGCTGGGATGGAAGGGGAGCTAGCCTACATCTTTAGGCCACCCCCCACAGCCTGAAGCAGGGGATGCCTCTCTGCAGCTCTCAATGAGAACATGGAGCGAAACTGCCCACGCTGTGAGGCGACAACAGTCCGACTTATGGACCTACCCAGTACCTGGCTGCATGCTAAATAAAGTGACAGGAAACTGCCCGACAATCCTAAAAGTTTTCTTTTTTTTTTCTTTCTTTCTTTTTTTTTTTTTTTTTGTTTTTTCGAGACAGGGTTTCTCTGTGTACCCCTGGCTATCCTGGAACTCACTCTGTAGACCAGGCTGGCCTCAAACTCAGAAATCTGCCTGCCTCTGCCTCCCGAGCGCTGGGATTAAAGGCCTGCATCACCACCGCCCGGCAGAAGGTTTCTTTTTTTAAGTCAGTTTTCTCTTTTCTTTAGATCGGTCTGGAAACACCTCAACTGTCTGCTTCAAAGGCTGCTCTTAAGGCTGATCTCTGATTGTCTCCTCTGCCCAGCCCGCCCCCATTAATTCTTGTAGCCTCTCTTTCTCTCTTCTCTCAGACAGGGTTTCACTATGAAACCTTGGCTGGCCTGGAACCCAATATGTAGACTAGATTGTCCTCACACTCACAGGTAACAAACCACCGATTTCAGCCCCCTGAATGCTGGGAGTAAAGTCTTACACCACTACTTTCTTACTGCACTAGCGTGTACGTACACATACACACACACACACACACACACGCACACACACACAATGAGCTTCCTCCCTAGGCTTTTAAAAAAAGGATTATTTTATGTGTATGAGTACACTGTAGCTGGCTTCAGGCACACCAGAAGAGGGCATCGGATCGCTTTACATATAGAAGGTTGTGAGCCACCACTTGGTTGCTGGAAATTGAACTCAGGACCTCTGGAAGAGGGGTCAGTGCTCTTAACCCCTTAGCCATCTCTCCAGCCCCCTCCCTAGACTTTAAAGGGAAGTCTTTTCTTAACTCTAAGGTCTCGTGTTTAATTCTCTCTCCCCTATCCCCTAACTCATAGCCTTGAGGCCCTTTCATTCTAATAAACCTCATCCTTCAGATGAATTATGAATTGTGTTGGTTTCCTTTCTGGCTGACCACTAATGCCCCCCCCCTTCCCTATATTTAACAGGGGACACACACACTCTCGAGAAAGAAAAATCCATCTCATACTACTTAAGTTATTGTGTTGGGTCACATTAGTAGCGCTCCAAGCATCGCTGGACGCGCCGGACTGATTCCTATTACGCCTTCCAGCATCACATATACCTGCTGCCTTGTGGAAAGGGGAATCGTTGGAATTTAAGTTTTCATTCTTCCATACACTTACCCCAAGTGTCACCATAGGCTCGATTACTCTACTCCCTAACCGGGTGGCTCACACAGTAGAGGTTATAAAGGAGCCTCAAACTAACATCATCGTCCATTCATTGGCCAGAGCCTCGCTCGTAAGCTCTGCGGAGCTACTGTCCAACCGCCCACCGCGCTCGGGATTGGCCTACGTCACTTCCTTGGTTCCGGACACAGTCCACGCAGAAACCTATCTTTGCAGGGACCGATAGGCCGATCAGGCGTGACCAGAGCGCTCCCCATTCAGGGAAAGCTGCCGTTCCTCTTTGCCTTGAGCGCCGCAGCCCTGAGAATCGCATCTGGCTTGGAAACGATCCCAGGACTGGAGCCACGAAAAAAGCCGAAGACAGTCGCGAAGAGTGGAGGACGCCCAGAGACTCGCCGGCTTCCCGGAAGCGGAACCGAGCATACCCGGAAGGAGCTAACCCCACCTGAAGGTTGCTGAGCACCGGCAAGGCTAACGGAGTCCACGTCATGGCGGCAGATGGGACAGGTGTAGTCGGAGGAGGGGCTGTCGGCGGCTGCCTGTCCAAGGACGGCTTGCTGGATGCTAAGTGCCCAGAGCCAATCCCCAATCGGCGGCGCTCTTCCTCGCTGTCTCGTGACGCACAGCGCCGAGCCTATCAGTGGTGCCGGGAGTACCTGGGCGGGGCCTGGCGCCGAGCGCGGCCGGAGGAGCTGAGCGTTTGCCCCGTGAGGTCAGGGGTCAGCCTCGGGGCCCTAAAGACACTCCCTTTCGGTCGCGGTCAATGCTACGCGGGGAGGGGGGGAGGAGGCGGGGCCAGGTCTGCAGACTGCGGTGCTAGGAGGCGGGGTGGGGTTTCCCTTGGGGCATGGGAAGTCCTCTCGGGAAAGGTGTCTAGAGTGGGTCCCACCCATCGGGGCGACCTTTGCTGAGCCTGACCTGTGTGGATCTGCAGCGGAGGCCTCAGCAACCTGCTCTTCCGATGCTCGCTACCGAACCACGTGCCCAGTGTGGGCGGGGAGCCCCGAGAGGTGCTGCTAAGACTGTACGGGGCCATCCTACAGGTGAGGGGGGAGTAAGGACTGTAACTTGAAGTGAGTTTGGACATCTGGAGCAAGTGGTGCAGAAAGTGTTGTCTTATCTGTGTAGCTGAATATATTGATGCTCTAGAATTCCCAGTCAGTAAGACCAGAAGTCCAAGCTATCATAGATGAAGAAAACACCGATTTGCGCCAGTACCCACGTACCTCTGGCTCTTTCTGACTTGGGCCCCTTTGCCATACATCTTCCTTCAGGGTGTAGACTCCTTGGTATTAGAAAGCGTGATGTTCGCCATTCTTGCAGAGAGGTCTCTAGGGCCCCAACTTTATGGAGTGTTTCCAGAGGGCCGCTTGGAACAGTACCTCCCAGTAAGAGCCCAGTTTTCGTTTTTTTTACCAAGTCTTTACCTTTCCCTATGTCTGCCTTCACATCCCAGGTAGGGAAATTTCCCTAAGACCTTGATCTCCTCCTATTCCCGTATCCCTTCCCCCTCCCGCCCCAGCCCCCTCACCACCCTGATAGGTTACTGGGTACAGAGCCGGCCATTGAAAACTCAAGAGCTCCAGAACCCAGTGTTGTCAGGAGCCATTGCAACAAAGATGGCCCGTTTCCATGGTATGGAGATGCCCTTCACTAAGGAGCCCCGATGGTTGTTTGGGACCATGGAGCGGTGAGTCAGATTTGGGGACCGTGTGTTTAAACTGAACCTCTAGTGGAGTGGCTAGGTGTCCCAGTATCGTAACTCTGTTTCCCAGCCAAATCACAGTGACAGGAAAATGTGGCCTGGGAGTCGATAGGAGAAGGGGGTGGGGAAAGACTGAATGTCTCCTATTTGGGTGGCTTCCAGGTACCTGAAGCAGATCCAGGACCTGCCTTCCTCCAGCCTTCCCCAGATGAACCTGGTGGAAATGTACAGCCTGAAGGAGGAGATGAACAACCTCAGGTGAAGGCAGGCGACACAGGGGGTGGCCCTAGGCATTCGTCAGTGTCCTCTCCAGGATTTGCTGAGGACTGGAGCCAGGACCTAGCCTATGAAGGTGGCTGCAGTCACACGGGCTTATAACCTATGCCTCTCTACCTCTACAGGAAGTTACTAGACACTACACCATCACCTGTGGTCTTCTGCCACAATGACATCCAGGAAGGTATGAGAGCGTATGTGAGTCTGAGCCCGAGCTGAAAGGGCAGCATGCCATGAAGTGACCAAGATCCCCTCCCCCTCCCCTCAGGAAACATCTTACTGCTCTCAGAGCCGGACAGTGAGGACAACCTCATGTTGGTTGACTTTGAGTACAGTAGTTATAATTACAGGTAAGTGTCGGAGGGCAGCCTCCTGTGGGTCCTGGCAAAACAGGCCAGGCCTTCACCTCCGCATGCCAGCTGCCATGACTGAATGTTTGCTCTATCCTCCCAGGGGCTTTGACATTGGGAATCATTTTTGTGAGTGGGTTTATGATTATACTTATGAGGAATGGCCTTTCTACAAAGCAAGACCCACAGACTACCCCACTAGAGAACAGCAGGTATGTAGTCCGGAGGCTGGGAAGAGAAAAACGTCCTGGTTTTCTGTTTTGTTTTGTTCGGAAAGGGCGATAGAGGCTACCAAGGGTAATATTCCAATCTCCCCAGTTCCTGACTCTTGTCCATTGATCTCAGCTCCATTTTATTCGCCATTATCTGGCAGAGGTTCAGAAAGGTGAGATCCTCTCCGAAGAGGAGCAGAAGAAACAGGAAGAAGATTTGCTGATAGAGATCAGTCGGTGAGAAGGGGGGGGTAATCCTTATACAAGAGAAAGGAGACCTGCAGGCAAGGTATCAGGGCAGAGGTAGAAGACCACACCAGAGGCTAGCAGGGAAGCCAGCGGAGCAGCCCGGGGGAGGCCAGGCAGTGTGAAGGAAGACCACACCAGAGGCTAGCAGGGAGCCAGCGGAGCAGCCCAGGGGGAGGCCAGGCAGCGTGAAGCGGGCTCTTGATTGCACCTCCTTTCCCGCCCTCGTTCCCTAGGTATGCTCTGGCATCTCATTTTTTCTGGGGTCTGTGGTCCACCCTCCAGGCTTCCATGTCCACTATAGAGTTTGGCTACTTGGTAAGTAAGCCTTACTGTGCGGGTGTTGGGTGGGGGGCTGCAGACTGGGCATGTCCTCCAGGAAAGCCGGGCAGTCCCTGGTGGCCTTGGGCAGAATACTGCTTTCAAGCCTTCTCACTGCGCCTTATGGATCTCCTTCCTTAGGAGTATGCCCAGTCTCGGTTCCAGTTCTACTTCCAGCAGAAGGGGCAGCTAACCAGCCTCCCATCATCCTGAGGATCCAGCCCCACCTCAGATTTCTCCTGGAGCCTCCAGGGCAGGACCTTGGAGGGAGGGGTAAAGAGCAGAAGCCCCCCAGAGCCTAGGCTGTGCCTCTAAGTGAGACTGTTGTTGGAATAGCTGACCTCTGTACCCTTTCTTAGTACTTGCCCAAAGTGGGCATCTGAGAGCCCCGGGACTGTGTACTAAATAAATGAACTTCACAAATACAAACTGAGGAATACAGACTTAAGTGATTTCTGTTGAGTGCACTGGGCTTAAAAGTGGGAGGGGTCCATTCCACTCATTGAGATCTCCTATCCCATAATACTCCCTGGCTTCTGTTTAGAAGTAACAACTACTGAAGATTGGGCTTATAACTAACAAAAGGGGGATTTGGGGAGAGGACTGGAGAGGGGTGGGGCAACCGCGGGCCCTGAGTGCCATGGCCAACCTTGAGCCCTGGAATTAGGGAAGAGGCTGCCCAGCTGACTCCTGGTGACCTTTTCCCTACATTCAGCTATTTTTAGCACTGAAGCAACCATGCTCACGTGAGACCCCAGTTCCAGACCTTCCAGCAACCTTCAGCAAGCTTGTGGGAAAACTCTACCCACCCTCCCTAGGCGCTCCCCCAAAAGGAGGGTGTTCTGGTTTCCGCCCATATCTGTTTTCCCCACCCCAATTTGGGAGTGGGTATCAAGTTCCCAGTGAGACAGGGCGGGGCCGGGCAGGGGTGGTCAGGCCTGAAGGACGTGGGGACATGAGCCAGAGAGGCCAGACCCATACACCGACAGAAGCAAACCTGAGCTGTGAGTTGGGGACCAGCACAGGGAGGCCAGCCGGACCCAGAGCCATTCCATCCCACAGCGCTTCACCCTCACTCTCAGCTGAGCTTTCCGAGCGAGGACAGTGCTGGGGCCACTCGAACCTAGTCCAGGCCCACTCCCTTCCCTGGGCGTCTTTCCCGAACCCCAAACCGCTCTTCGCTGCCCTTGGGGCACCTGGAGCCAAACTCCTGCACCATTGCAGATCGGCCTGCCCGGAACCCCACGAGGGTTCGGTGGCAGCGGCGGTTGGCCAGGCTTAGAAGGGCCCAGCAGGGCGCGTAGCGTTGGGGCACGGGCGGGTTTGGGGGGGTGGTCATATAGGGGACCCGGCAGGGGCTGGGGGGAAGCAAGGACCAGATGGGGAGGTGGGGGGCGGAGCCTCGGCTAGAGGTGGCTGGGCGGGGGCGGGGCTGGGCTGGGCACACTAAGCACCTTCTGGCCCTACTCTTAGGTGCTGACTAAACCCCAGGATGGCGGAAGCACACCAGGCAGTAGCTTTTCAGTTCACTGTGACCCCAGACGGGGTCGACTTCCGGCTTAGTCGGGAGGCTCTGAGACACATCTACCAGTCTGGAATCAACTCCTGGAAGAAACGCCTTATTCGAATCAAGGTGTGGGTTGGTTCTCCGGTGTTTCTCCAGGGCCTCTTTTTCCCAGCAGGTGCCTAGGCTGTCAGAAATTGTCTTATTGTCAGCATCTGTCTCTGCTTTTGGCAAGCAGTGCTGGTGGTTGTAGATAGCCTCTATCCAGTAGTGCAGAAGCCAGAAGAATGAAGACAGACGTTCTGGGGACATATAATGTAGGTGTACGTATGTGGAGGAAGAACAAGTGAATGGATGAGGCAAAGACCAGGAGCACTTTCTCAAGACTTTCCAGGGGTCTAGTGACATTTTCCTACTCCAGTAGGATGCTTGTTTCTTCCCTACAGAATGGTATCCTTAGGGGTGTGTACCCTGGCAGCCCCACCAGCTGGCTGGTTGTTGTCATGGCAACAGTTGGTTCCAACTACTGCAAGGTGGACATTTCCATGGGGCTGGTCCATTGCATCCAGAGATGCTTCCCGGAAAGGTAAGGCACCTGGAAGACACAAGAGCCAGGACAGTTCCCAAGGCCAGGATTCTTGTACTGGACTGATTCAGAAAAGCAGCAATTGGTGGGCACGGGTCTCTCTCATAGAGCTACCATCTCTCAGTTCCAAGGCAGTTTGTATTTGGTCCACTCAGACCTGAGAGTGCCAGAGAGGTCTTTTCCCATTTCTTCCCCAAGAGAAGGAGTTCACAGCCAACAACTGTAGTCAGAATTCTCTGAAGGATGGCCTCAAAGGGATATCCTGAAGTCTTCCTCTTTCTCTAATAGGTATGGCCCCTATGGGAGCCCACAGACCAAGACACTTCTCAGCATGGTCATCTTCTCCACCGGAGTCTGGGCTACAGGCATTTTCTTATTCCGACAAACCCTGAAGCTGCTGCTTTCGTACCATGGGTGGATGTTTGAGATGCACAGCAAGACCAGCCATGCCACCAAGATCTGGGCTGTGAGTAGAAGCACTGGAGGGTCCAGGCATCTGGTTTGAGATCATAGGGAATCTCATTTGAGGTTCTGAACAAGAAGGGAGAGGAGGACTGACCACCAGTGCTTGGTGCCTGGGTTTGTCCTGAAGGAGCTGGGATGGTTCTGAAGGTCTTAGTTGTTTTCTAGTTTGTGTCCATTCTTCCTGATAGCCCCCTACCCCCAACACTTTGCTCTGTACCCTTAGATCTGTGTCCGTCTCCTGTCCAGCCGGCGGCCCATGCTCTATAGCTTCCAAACATCACTGCCCAAGCTTCCTGTTCCCAGTGTGCCAGCCACGATTCACCGGGTAAGAGCCTGAGTACCCAAATCCTGGATTCAGAGGACCAGTCCAAACTGACAAGGACTGGCTTGAGAAGAATGGGGTCTGGATGAGGAGAGGTGGTGAAAAAGTTAGGATGGAGGTAGCCGTCTTCATGATGATAATTTGGCTGGACAGTACTTGGATTCTGTGCGGCCCTTATTGGATGATGAAGCCTATTTCCGAATGGAGACATTGGCCAAGGAATTCCAGGACAAGACTGCCCCCAAACTGCAGAAATACCTGGTGCTCAAGTCATGGTGGGCAACTAACTATGTAAGTGTGCCGGGCTGGGCTTGTTCTTCTTTCCCACGTGTTCTTGATCCACCCTCCTCAGCCCTAACCTCCAGCCTGTCTATCCACAGGTGAGTGACTGGTGGGAAGAATATGTCTACCTCCGAGGCCGGAGCCCCCTCATGGTGAACAGCAACTACTATGCCATGGTAAGAACCAGAGCCTCTGTGTGCCCGGCTCTGTCCCCGAGCTCTGGAACAAGGATTTAGAGGATATTTCAGAGCTTTTGCATCAGTCTCCATGAGGAAGTGGGAGTTATGGAGTGAGGCCTGAGGGGAAGAAGAAGGGAAGAATAGGCCGGGCGGTGGTGGCGCACGCCTTTAATCTCAGCACTTGGGAGGCAGAGGCAGGCGGATTTCTGAGTTTGAGGCCAGCCTGGCCTACAGAGTGAGTTCCAGGACAGCCAGGGCTATACAGAGAAACCCTGTCTCAGAAAAAACAAACAAACAAACAAACCTAAAAAGGGAGGAACAAGGCTGGAGGAGCAGTCTAGAACCAGTCTAGGGGAGATGGAGATCCTGACAACAGCAGAATTCTGATGCTGCCCTTGAATTTCCGAGGTTAGCCACAGCACACTCCATTGCTTCCTAGCCCGTGTTCCTCTCTGGCCTCTCAAGCACAGGTTCTCAGCTCTCTTGACACCATGTTTAGAGTTTCTTTAAAACATACTTTGCTTTCGTCCCTTTGTGGAGCCAGACCACAGGATGAATGCCAGCCTCTTGTAGTACTCAGGAAGTCCCTGTCTGCCTCACTTCACATGACTGGTGTCCTTACCATGTACCTGGGGACAGGTAGCTGATCTCCCTACTGCCGGGTGCCCAATCTATCCTAGTGTCCAAAGCATACCCTGCTAGCCTCCTGGAATTCCCCTCATCCACGAACTGTCTAACAGCTTACATCCTGTCCAAACCAAAGATTTGTTCTCATTGTTGTTTTGTGGTAAAACCCCATTGAAGCAAAGCAAGCAAAGTCTGAATGAACAGCGAACAGCTCTGGTCGAAGCTGGAGCCTGTTAGTTTACGTTTCTGGAAGAGCATCCTGAGGTGTTGACGGATGGAACGTAGAGAGGGGACAGAATGCCTCGGGCCCCTGAAAAAAGTTTCCTTAGGCTAGTGAAATTCAGGACCCCCGGAGCCAGAGGTACCCAGCTACTGACTGTGCTCCACCCATAGGATTTTGTGCTTATTAAGAACACCAATATACAAGCAGCACGTCTGGGAAATGCTGTCCACGCCATGATCATGTATCGCCGCAAACTGGACCGTGAAGAGATCAAGCCGGTGAGTGACGTCAGGGTTGAGGGGTGGGGTAAGGAGAAGAGGCCTGAACCTAAGCCATGCTGGGCCTTCCTCCCAGGTGATGGCACTGGGCATGGTGCCCATGTGCTCCTACCAGATGGAGAGGATGTTCAATACTACCCGCATCCCAGGCATAGAGACAGGTACTGGGCTACAGCCAGGCACCCATGGGGGGGTGGGGGGGGTCCTGTCCTCCCAGGCATCCAAGAAGAGGAAGTTGTAGCCATAGCAGCTAGGTGCCCGACTACTATTTGTCTCTAAGCACTCCAGTGTCTCAGGATCATGACTTTGTGAAAAGTACTCAGTTTACCAGAGATTCTAGATGGTCGTTACTTACAGACACGGGCTGAGGCTGGGACCCCGAATAGCCGCTCTCCTTCCAGGGCCTCCAAGTGCCTAGGAAGGTAGTCATGAATAAAGAGAAATGAGATGGGGTAGTGGAACTCAGGAGAAGAGAACCCATCCCTCGTGGAGCCTGAGAGGAGGCAGGAGAGACTCGGGGCACAGGGACTGGCTTAGACAAAGGAAGGTCCAGGTCAGATGTGATGCAAATCAGGGTCTTCGGGGACCACCTGTGTTGGGGGATGGCCCCTTTCTGGGCTAGAGAGGGGAACTGGGTATTCTCCGAGGCCCTGCCTCAGCTGCTTGCCGGCTTCTCTCACAGACTTGCTACAGCACCTCGCAGAGAGCAGGCACGTGGCCGTCTACCACAAAGGTCGCTTCTTCAAGGTTTGGCTCTACGAGGGCTCGCGCCTGCTTAAGCCTCGAGACCTAGAGATGCAGTTCCAGAGAATCCTAGATGACCCTTCCCCGCCTCAGCCTGGAGAGGAGAAGCTGGCAGCCCTCACCGCAGGAGGAAGGTACCCAGGGTCTGTAGGGAGGGTTTGTCCAGGCCCAGGTTCAAGACTTCATGAGAAAAAAAAAGTTTGGCCCCGCCTCCATCCTAGAACTGGGGGCCAGAGGTGCAACCAAGGCTAGGCACATAAGACATAGTAAAGGACCCTGGTGGTAAAGGACAAAGGACATCTTTCAGGATACCCAAGAGGTCCCACCTCATCTTGTCTCCAGATCCAGCCTGATCCTAAGAGGTATCCTGATAAAAAATATGCATCAATTCTACTGCTTTCTTGACCTTGTGTCCCCAGGGTAGAGTGGGCAGAGGCGCGCCAGACTTTCTTTAGCTCTGGCAAGAACAAGATGGCCCTGGACACCATCGAGCGTGCTGCTTTCTTTGTGGCCCTGGATGAAGATTCTCACTGTTACAAACCTGACGATGAGGCCAGCTTTAGCCTCTATGGCAAAGCCTTGCTGCATGGTAACTGCCATAACAGGTGCGTGCCCTAGGCTCATGGGTCAAAGGTTAAAGTTAAAGCTTGATGATGACAGTTATAGGCTAGTGGTTAGGGTCGGAAGGTTAAGGTAAGAGTCAGGTGCAGAGTTAACGGGGAGGTAGCATTATTTAGAGATAAGGTGGTAATTGTTAAGGTTGGACATTGAAGGTTAAGAATAGAGACTAGGGGGCTGGAGAGATGGCTCCGCAGGTTAAGAGCACTGATTGTTCTCCCAGAGGACCCGGGTTCAATCCCCAGCACCCACATGGCAGCTCACAACTGTCTGTAACTCCAAAATCTGACACCCTCACAAAGACATACACGCAGGCAAAACACCAATACATATAAAATAAATAAACTCTTTTTTTAAAAAGAGGAATTAGAGATTAGGAGGGCCAGTGGGATGGCCCAGTGGGTAATGGTACCTGCTGCTAAGCCCTATAACCTGAGTTCAAACCCCGGGACCCCGATGGTGGGATGAGAGAATCAGCTCCCAAAATTTGTCCTTTGATATCATGCAGGCATGTGCACACACATACGTATTTTCACACACACGCAAACAAATGTAATTTTTAAAAATTTAAAGAACAATAGAAGTTGAGGTTAAGTTCTGGGTTAGTAATTAGAATTGGATCATGAGTGTTAGCAGTATAGGGTTAGGGTAGTGAGCTGGAGAATTGTCTAATTTGGGTCTATCCTGATCTACTTCTGCAGGTGGTTTGACAAATCTTTCACTCTTATCTCCTTCAAGAATGGCTCATTGGGCCTCAACACAGAACACTCATGGGCAGATGCTCCCATCATTGGGCACCTCTGGGAGGTAAAACCCTGGACAGGGTACCTTCAGGGCATGAAGGTGATGCCCTGAAGCTTGTTTGAAGCTGTGATGAAGCTTGTTTCTCAAGTCTGGTTTTATCCCTGCAGTTCGTCCTGGGCACAGATACCTTTCACCTGGGCTACACAGAGACAGGACACTGTGTGGGTGAGCCAAACACCAAGCTGCCACCTCCTCAGCGGCTACAGTGGGACATTCCTCTGCAGGTATATAGACTAGAAATTGGCGGGTTAGGTCTCACCCTCAGGATGAAGGGACACGTGCTTCTCAGGGTGCCATGTGGGTCACAGGGAAAGCAGAAAGCCCAGGGTTGTCCGGTTAGAGAAAGACTGAGATTGGTGGCTCAGAGTGCCTGCTAGATAGTACCTCACTCCTCTCCACCAGGCTCAGCATGGCCTCTCGTGCTAAATCTTCCCAAGCTGTCATTTGTGTGTCCTGAAGCTATTGGACTGACTCTGCCTTTCATCATCACCTAAACCTTACACCTTCTTAGATCTAGAGGCTCCTTGGAGGACTTTGCCCTCAACTGACCCCTTTCCACATCTTGGCAGTGCCAGGCAGCCATCGAGAACTCGTACCAAGTAGCCAAGGCACTGGCGGACGATGTGGAGCTGTACTGCTTCCAGTTCTTACCGTTTGGCAAAGGCCTTATCAAGAAGTGTCGGACCAGCCCCGATGCCTTTGTGCAGATTGCCCTGCAGCTGGCTCACTTCCGGGTAGGAGCTTCTGAGGGCTGCTGAGTGTGCAGGGCATCCTCAGGGTCCACCTGCTTGATTCACCCTGCTGTGTACCCCAGGACAAAGGCAAGTTCTGCCTGACTTATGAGGCCTCCATGACAAGAATGTTCCGAGAGGGGCGGACTGAGACCGTGCGTTCCTGTACCAGTGAGTCCTCAGCCTTCGTGCAGGCCATGATGAAGGGGTCCTATAAGGTGAGCCACACACATTTAGTTCCCTCTTCCCTCTTTCACCCCTGTTTACTTCAAGGGCCAAGGCCACTTTACCCCTCTGCTTTTGATCCCCAGAAACAAGACCTCCAAGATCTCTTCCGGAAAGCCTCCGAAAAACACCAAAACATGTACCGCCTAGCCATGACAGGGGCTGGGATCGACAGGCACCTCTTCTGCCTTTATATCGTCTCCAAGTACTTAGGGGTTAGCTCTCCTTTCCTGGCTGAGGTCAGTGAAGTCATTGGGTGTGACCTCTGTCCCCTTGCCTTTAGGCCCAGACCAAGGCCTTCTTGCGATAGGGCTCTGTGGAATTAATGTTCTTATGAGGGAGAGCCAACAAATGCACGTTCTGCCAGATGGTGACGGTACTTGTGAGAAGAACGAAAATGGGTTAAGGCCAAGGAGGGGCAAGTTAGATGGGACTCAGGCAGCCTGGGAGAGTTTATACAGACACTGGGGGTTTCAAATCAACCATAGAGACCTAAGGAACAGCAGTAGTTAAGTCAGGCACCACACATGTCCATTTCCGTGTCCTCAAGTATTGCCTTTTGTATTTTGGGTTTGGTTGTTTGGTTGGTTGGTTGGTTGGTTGGTTGGTTGGTTGGTTGGTTGGTTAGTTGGTTTTTGAGACAGGGTTTGTGTAGCCCTGGCTGTCCTGGAACTCACTCTGTAAACCAGGCTGGCCTCAAACTCAGACCCACTTGCCTCTGCCTACCAAGTTCTGGGACTAAAGGCGTGTGCCACCACCAGCCAGTTTGTGTTTTGTATTGTCTTGTTGATTTATTTAAGACAGAGTTTTGTAGCTTTGACTGGCCTGGAATTCAGGCTGACCTTGAGTATGAATGATCCTCCTGCCTCTGCCTCCTGAGTCTCGGGATCAGAGGCACTTGCCACCATGCCTTGGCTGAGAGTGTCTGTACTGAAGTAGTTCTCTGTCACTACCAGTAGGACAGACGCACACTGAGTGCCCAATGTCTGACAGGCTCCACCTTCCTGTTACAGGTGCTTTCAGAACCCTGGAGCCTCTCCACTAGCCAGATCCCCCAGTTCCAGATCTGCATGTTTGACCCAAAGCAGTACCCCAATCATCTGGGTGCTGGAGGTGGCTTTGGTCCTGTGAGTCCCCCAGGAGGGTGGTGGTTGGCAGCACTGGGACCCTGGAGTTTCAGTTTGGGGGTATAGGGCTTCCACCAGGTGACGCGGGCCCAAGCACTTTCTTTAGAGCCCTTGTAGGATGTAAAATGATGGCTGCTGACCCAGGCAGGCAGGTACAAGAACCCACCCATTCTGCGTGCCTCCCAGGGAGGCACCCCCACGCCCAAGGCTAGCTCCCAGGAGAGAAGCAAACACACTGGGCCCTTCAGAAGTGTATTCACCTGAGTAGAATAGTTCTTCCCCCGCAGAACATTTGCATGAGCTACTCTGTCAAAAGGCTAGAGACTGTTCCAGAAAGGGCTGGGGCGATCTCTAGTGTGAGCCCCTGAGGAAATGTGGGTCCTAGACCCGCAAACACAGAGGGCAGCATCCTTTAGATGAAATAGAAGTTCCAGTCTTGAAACCAAAGGCCTTTGGTTTGCATACTATTTCCTAGATTGGGGGCGGGGGGGGCTGATCTCAAGAATGCAGTATCCCACATGGGACCTCTTCCTGTGAGTCTGTGGAAAGGGAAAGCCATCAGGCTGGCTCTGGGTCTCACTTGCTTCTTGTCCTCAGGTGGCAGACGATGGCTATGGGGTTTCGTACATGATTGCAGGTGAAAACACCATGTTCTTCCATGTTTCCAGCAAGTTCTCAAGTTCAGAGACGGTGAGTCTCCCCTGTCCTCCATCCAGGGTTGTCCCAAGAAGAGGTGCTATCTGGGATAACCCAGAAGCACACTCCATCTCTGGCGGGGAGGAGTCTGCCTGAGGGCCCAGCGAGTACAGAAGGTTAGCAGCTGGCCTGAGAGTGTATCTGAGCCCTCGGTTTCCACAGAATGCCCAGCGCTTTGGAAACCACATCCGCCAAGCACTGTTGGACATCGCTGATCTTTTCAAAATCTCCGAGACTGACAGCTGAGGACAAGAGAAACACCAGCTGCCCTTTGGTCCCCACCCGGTGGAGGAAGAGGTCTGTGGCCAGTTCGCAGGCATAAGGGGTAGCATGCACACATGCCCAGTTCTGAGAACAGCTCTGGTGGCAGGTGCTCCCCAGGCAGATACTGCTCCTTTAGTGCCCAGTTGGAGGTGGGATGGGAGCATCAAGGGAATTTTGATTTTTTTTTTTTTGTCTTGGTAGATGCTAATAAAAATAAGGCTGTATAATTCTCTCTCAGTCCTTAGGTACCTATGTTTCCTTAGAGAACTATAAGGCCCTCTCCTGCCCCAGCTCAGGCTAGGATGGTGGCGATGGAAGGGGTTGGAGAATGTTCATAATGGCTTCTTACCTGCTTTGAAATGTGTGCTTTTCTTGAATAATGCGGACTTCGAGAGTGCTGTCCAACCTCTCATGTGCACTTGGAATAAATTCTTACTTTAGAACCTTTACCTGTTCCGTGGGACTACTTCTGTTTGTCTTCCAGGGAGTGGGACCCACCTGTCTACTTCATTCATGGGCATGCCTTCTGTACCAATCTGGGCTACAGTGCAACCCTACAGAGGTGCAGGACATCCTCCCAGGCCTGAGGCCAGAGTGTAAGGGGATCGTGTCTGTGAGAGCACACAGGACACCCTGCAGCAACAAGCTACTTCAGTCTCGTATACTTTCTTTTTGAAATAACATCCAACCAAGTTGGACATGATGGCCCAATACCATTTAGACTTGCCTTCAATACTTCTGAAATAATAATGCCTTGCACTTTAGCAGAATGAGGCAGGAGGATTGCCAAAAGTTCAAGGATAGGCTGTGCTGCAGAGTGAAACCCTGTCGAAGAAAGAAACAAAAAGAGCAAACCAATAATAATCTCATGTAGCAGTCAGTAACTCTAGCCGCATACTTGAATGAGCTAAGACGCTGGGCTCTCCAGGTGCTAAGAAGCTACAAGCAAATCGGATTTAGAGATCACATTTGCTGAACACAGGTCTGATCCTCTTCTGGAAACTCAGTGGTGACAGGAGACTCTCTGTGCCTATGCAGAACTCACTACTAGAAGAGGCTAGTATGAGCGAGGGACAGTGCAGCTGGTGGACACAAGGCTATTTTTAGAATGACCCACTTAGCCAGTGTTTGCTGGATGCCCATAGTGTGCAAGACAAGTGAACTAGCAGTGAACAAAATTAGCAAACAGCCTTTCCTGTGACACCCAAAGACTCGAGTAAGGAACACAGATGACCAGAGTGTACACGGCGTACCAAGCCAAACGTGAGTTAGTGGTCAGGCAAAGGAAAATAAAGGGATGGACAAATGAAAGGGGGAAATTTCAGATGACGGTAAAAGCAGGTCTTTTAAAGTGAGGCTGCCAGAGTACAGAGCAGAAGGAGAAAGGAATAAGCCATGTTCTCTCTGTCTTTCATATCTCAAACTTGAAGGCAGAGCATCCCCGGACAAAGGGGACAGCCAGAGCCAAAGGTGTGTGTCGAGAAACAGCTGTTGTAAAGGATTAGCACATGACAGACAGCCTATGGCTGGCGTAAAGACAGAGAGCAGGAGAGCAGACAGACCAAGATCGAAGGCCTGAGTCTGTCTTCTTCAAATGATGGGACAGTGAGATTCTTCTGGCCAACCAGGATGGAATAACCTGGCATGCGGTCATGGGAGAAACAGGAGGCCTGTCTAGAGGCGGTGGCCATGATGTCAGAGGGAAGAAATGGCAGAGCTTAAGGCAGTGGTATACACAGGACGAGAAAACCAGGAGGCTGAGACTCTCAAAGGTAGGACTAGCAAGCCTGATAAGATCTCAGACACAGCTCACTTTAAAAGAAGGTATTACATTAAAAATTTTTTAGACTTACTTCTTTTATATATATGAGTGTTTAATGAGGGGTATCACATGTGTATCTGGTGCCCGTGAGATTCAGAATTGGGTATCAGATTCCTTGGGGTGCTAGCAACCAAATCCAGGTCCTCCACAAAATCAACAAGTGCTTTTAACCGGTGTGCCATCTCTCCAGACCCTAAGCTACTACATTTTTTATTTTGTGATTATGCATGGTGACACGCATGCTACTGCGCATGTGTGACATCAGAGGCCAACTTCATAGGAGCTGATGCTCTCTTGCAACCATGTGGTTCTAAGGATCAAAGTCAGGTCGTCAGGCTTAGCAGCAGGCATCTTTACCCACTGGGCCATGTTCCTAGCCCCTCAAAATAATAATTTTTAAAATTATTATTTTGAGTAATATGGCAATTAAGTGAGAAATTAAAAGGTCAAATTTAATGTCTGTAAGAAATATCTGTGAAGGGCTGGGGATGCAACTCAACTGGTAAGAGCTTGACCAGTATATATGAAGCTCTGGGCTTGGTCCCCAAGGCCATGTAAGCCAAGTATAATGGTGCATGTGGCTGCATAGTTTGAAGCCACTGAAATATTTACAAAGGAGGAGGGGAAAGAAGAAGAGAAAAGAGAAAAATGTTTGAAAATGTCTCATAGTTTCCTAGAATATAAATTAAAAGCTGAGAAAGATCTAGGCTCCTTATAATCGTTACTATAATATCATTAAGACCTTAACAGTATAGCCAGGCACTGTGGCACACACCTTTGATCTCAGCACTTGGGAGGCAGAGGCAGGCAGATCTCTGTGAGTTCAAGGCCAGCCTGGTCTACAAAGCAAGTCCAGGACAGCCAAGGCTTGCTACACAGAGAAGCCCTGTCTCAAAAGAAAAAGAAGGAAGAGGAGAAAGGGGGAGGAGGAGGAGGAGGAGGAAGAGGAGAAGAAGAAGACTTAATAGCAGGTGGGGCTGGAGAGATGAGATGGCTCAGCGATTCAGAGCACTGATTGCTCTTCGAGAAGACTGGGGTTTAATTCCCAGCACCTACACGGCAGCTCACACCTGTCTGTAGCTCCAGTTCCAGAGGATCTGACACACTCAAACAGATATACATCCAGGAAAAATACCAATGCACATAAAAATAAATAAATCTTTAGAACAACAACTTACTAGCACATAAGAGGATCACCAGAGCAGAAATTCTAATGTCCTTTGGATCTCCATGAGCTTTAAAAGTATAGATATGTCACACAAGTTTTCATTCCATGCTACAGCACCCTCCTTGAACTTCCAAAATACTTTCACAGATTTCCTTCTCATGAGACGCATGTAACTTTCTGTGAAGAAGTGTCTAGGTTTCAATAGGTTTGGTCAACATCAGTTCACCCAGTCTGGGAGAAACTGAACAGGGAATTTCCAACAAACTGGTTTGTAACTCATGTTAAAATTCAGTCATTAAAGTTCTTAGATCATCGCTTCTCGGCCTTTTGGCTAAGATCAAGTGTAAAGTTCTTATATCAAATCTGTTCTTTGTTAAAATAAGTGAGAGCAAAATGTAATGCTAAGCCAGTGCATAAACCTCCCTGGCAACCACCCAACTGACCTGAATATACACCAGTATGTCCTATGTGTTTGGAATGTCTGCTTTAGCTAAGACTTCAGTTTTGGAGCTGGAGAGTTAGCTCACTGGTCTCTTATGATCTCTTGCAGATCATAAGCCCAGTCTATTTCTTTTTCTATTTTTTTTTTAAGATTTATTTTACATATATGAACACACTGTAGCTGTCTTCAGACACACCAGAAGAAGGCATTGGGTCCCATTACAGATGGTTATGAGCCACCATGTGGTTGCTGGGAGTTAAACTCAGGACCTCTGGAAGAGCAGCCAGTGCTCTTAACCACTGAGCATCTCTCCAGCCCATAAGCCCAGTCTTTTATTTTACATATCAATCTAGTCATTTACTCCAGGTTCCCTTTGGAAAACACTTGTTAACCCTTGCAGAGGACCCAAGTTCAGTTACCAGCACCCACTTGGCGGCTCACAGCCACCTGTAACTCCAATCCCAGCAGATCTGACACTTCTGACTTCTGCAGCCATCATGCATGACAAAACATACATACTTCATGTCATACATACAGGCAAAACACTCGTTCACATAAAATAGTAAAATCTAAAAAAACAAACAAATCCAAAAAACACCCTTCAGCTTTAACAGACAAATCCTAATCCCACTGCCCAGTACTTTAAGTAGAAGACTTCAAGAAATGTAGTCATGCTGTGTGCCCAGGATATAATGGGAACACTGGGGGACAGTCTGCTGGTCTCAGATACATACCGGCATGGACATCCCCCCAGATCCTCTGGGCTTCCTGAGAGCTCAAACTTCCATCTCTGGCTTCTGTAAGACGTTTCAGATAGCACAAGGCATACCGCTCACATCCCACCTGAACTGCTCTCTCCTTCCTCTTTGTTTCCTCCACAGAAACAGGCCCAGCTATACCTTCATACTTTGCTCTTGCTCTGCTTTCTGCCCAGGATCTTGGTCCCTTTCTTTTTCCTTGGCTGACTTCATTTCCCACCAGAGTTCATTGAGATTCATGGCTTTCTCTGGAGTCATAACAGAAGTCAGGGTGAGCTGTTTATGCGGTTGGAAAATGACTGGAAGTTTGGAAGGTTACTCAGGTTGGAAAAGGACAGTCAGAAAACCAGGTTCAGAAGAGAGGCAGGGAGAGCCTGACGGTCTCTGGAGGGATTTGATTAAACAGCATTCTTCTCAATAAACAATAAACGGAACAGGGAGGTGGTGGCGCACACCTTTAATCCCAGCACTCAGGAGACAGAGGCACTCGGATCTCTGAGTTTAAGGCTAGCCTGGTCTACAGAGTGAGCTCCAGGGCAGAAAGGGCTACATAGAAAAACACTGTCTCAAAAATGAATGAATGAATAAATAAATAACCAAATAAAACCAATAAATGGCTGTTCTCTATGTCTACACCTGCCTTGGCTTGGAGAGGAGTTCTGAGAGCAGGGGTTTCTGGGGGCAGTGAAAACAAACGACTTAAAGTCAAATTGTGGGTCCAGCTAGCCATCTATGTTCTGCTCAAGACAGCTTGTCAGACCGAGTTCTCTCTGTTCAGCTTTCTCTGGAGATCTCCAGACAACTCTCTGTCTTCTGCTTGAGACAGTTCTCCAAGCAGTTCTCTCTTGCTATTCTAAACAATTTCTCTGGGTAGCTCCTCTCTTGCAGATCATACACTCAGTCTTTTATTTTACATATCAATCCAGTCACTTACCCCAGGTTCCCTTTGGATTATCCTCTAAATCAGCATTCCATGATTCTTAGGGGACAGCAAGCACATTTATTATTATTATTATTATTATTATTATTATTATTATTATTATTATTATCATCATTATCATTATTATTAATTTTCCGAGACAGGGTTTCTCTGTGTAGCCCTGGCTGTCCTGGGACTCACTCTATAGACCAGGCTGGCCTCGAACTCAGAAATCTGCCTGTCTCTGCCTCCCAAATGCTGGGATTAAAGGCATGTGCCACCACTGCCCGGCCGCACATTTATTTTTTAACATTGCAAAAGAATTCAGAGCTTTTCCTGCCTCTGTTAAGCACAGACAACAAGCTACCTGATTGGGATTTACCCTGAATTTACCATTTCTACCACATCTGGGCCTAATCTTACTTTGTCCCAGGCCCTGAACTCAGGAATCTGCCTGCCTTTGTGTCTTTCTGAGAAACTGGCTCATAGTGCAGCTGCCTTTGTTCCTTTAGATTCCTGAAGCCCCTCATATAATTCATATAGTATCCTTATTTTTTGCATAGTTGAGAAATTATATTTTCAAACTCACGTTTTTAGAGTTCTTTTCCACATCCTTAAGGGCTGTCCTGAAGGTCTCAGCCTTTACCATTTACCTGAGACATTAGCCACACCTTTGCCTCCTGGACTCTGCTGCCTCTGATTTTCATGGAGTCATTAATGCTAACAAGGAGGACATTCCTTGAAGGAGGAACACAAAATATATACAGTATTATACAAGCCTTACACCCACAGCAGCCATCGACACACATGGAGGCCCATGCCCTGTTGGCCGTCCCAGGAGCGGAAGCCATGTCGTTCCACCCCCACCAAGGCCATGCTGGACTCAGCATGTCCAGAACTATTTGTCTCAACCCTGGCTGTTTTCCTTTCTGACAGTCTGCTAAAGATAAGAATCCCAAAGAGAAAATTCTGTGGGTCCTGGGTAGTTTGTGTTCTCAAACGTAGGATCCAAAGTTAGTTCCAACTGACCTGTCTCCTACCTTTCTTTCTTTCTTTCTTTCTTTCTTTCTTTCTTTCTTTCTTTCTTTCTTTCTTTCTTTCTTCCTTCCTTCCTTCCTTCCTTCCTTCCTTCCTTCCTTCCTTCCTTTAAATTGGTTATTTTATTTATTTATATTTCAAATATTGTACCCCTTCCTGGTCTCCCTCTAAAAATCCCCCATCCCATCCCCCCTTCCCTTTGCCTCTATGAGGGTGCTCCTCCCACCTACCCCACTCCCACCTCACAGCTCCAGCATCCCCCTATGCTGGGGCATCAAGCCTCCACAGGACCAAGGGCCTCCCCTCCCACTGATGCCAGATAAGGCCATCCTCTGATGTATATATATACACACACACACACATAGCCATGGGTCCCTCCATGTGTGCTCTTTGGTTGGGGGTTTAGTCCCTGGGAGCTCTACCCAGGGAGTCCAGTTAGTTGATATTATTACTCTTCCTATGGGATTGCAATCCCTTTCAGCTCCTTTAGTCCTTCCCCTAGCTCTTCCATTGGGGTCCCAGGGCTTAGTCCAAAGGTTGGCTGCGAGTATCTGCATCTGTATTCAGCACCTGTATCCTACTTTTCACACCTTCCAACCACCACCTACTTCACACACACACACACACACACACACACACACACACACTGCCAGACCCTATCAAATCTTCTCAGGCTTTGACTCCACACTTCCCTCCTCTGTGACCACGCCTTCCTTTGTTCACTTTCCATCATTACTGAATCTCCATCTCCATCCTTCCCCCAACAGATAGAATTTCGTTGTAATCTTTTCAGTCCTCTGATGGCATGCTCCAAACAGTATGTCCATGGCCTCTGAATAAAGATTGAGTTGGGGCTGGGGCAATGGCTCGGAGAGGAAAAGCACTGGCAACACATGCGTGAGGATCTGTGTTCAAATCTCTGGCACTCTAGCCAGGCATCGCCACATGGATCTGGAACCCCAGTATTGGGGAGTGGAGAGGCAAACCCCAAGGCATTCACTGACAAACCAGACTTGCAGAAACTGTGTGCTTCAATTTCATGACACACCCTGTTACAAGGACATAAGGCAGAGAGTGACAGAAGAACCAATGTCCTTCTGTGACCTCTGCCAGTGTGTAAACACACTTGCATGTGTGTGCACACACGGGGGGGGGGGGGGGAGGCTGGAGAGATGATAAAGTATTTAAGTGTTTGCCTTTCAAGCAGGAGGACCTGAGTTTGATCCCCAGGATGAGACAGGGTTGGTTTGGACTAGACTCCTGTTAGCTTTCTCCCAACTAGAGATTTTTATTTTTCTTAAGATTTATTTATGTTTATTTTTTTTGGGGGGGGGGTTCTCTGTATAGCCCTGGCTGTCCTGGAACTCACTCTGTAGACCAGGCTGGCCTCGAACTCAGAAAAAAAATCCACCTGCCTCTGCCTCCCAAGTGCTGGGATTAAAGGTGTGTGCCACCACTGCCCGGCTATTTATTGTATTTATGAGTGTTTTGCCTGTATGTCTGTATGCACACCATGGAGTAAGGTGCCCTTGGAACTGGACTCAAAAATGGTTGTGTTGGGAACGAAATCCAGATCCTCTGTAGGAGCATAATGCTCCTTTGATTGGTTGTTTTTTTGTTTTGGGATTTGTTTGTTACGTTTTGGGGGAGTTTTGTTTTTATTTTGTTATTGGTTTGGTTTTGTTTTGAGACAGGATTTCTCTGTGTAGTTCTGGCTGTCCTGAGACTCCTCCTGTAGACCAGTCTAGCCTCAAACTCAGAGTTCTGCCTGCCTCTGCCTCCCGATTTCTGGCATTAAAGGCTTGTACCACCAGCAGCCAGCTGCAATAAATGCTCTTAATGGCTGAACCATCTCTCCAGGCCCACACCACGCCTCCACCCACAGGTAGAACTTTATACTCTTGGCCCATAAGTACTGAGTGACTCTGTTGCTCGTCCTTGATTAGTGATACAGAGACCTATTCCGTAGAGAAACGACCACTATGGGGCAGATTTGGGCTAGAATAAGTTCACAGCACTTCATCTGCGTGTACTGTGTGGTAATACCCCCTCCTCATCCCTTCCCCCCCCCATCTCCCCCCCCCCCCCAGTCCCGTTACCCATCCTGTCACCCACAAGCACTGACTTCCCCTGTAAGGCATGTACAACAATGTCTGTCACACATAATACTGGACATTAAACAAACGTTTATAGCACCTTCCCAGCGGGTTGCTGCCCTGAACACCCGGGACACAGTAGTCAGACAGACAGGCAGCCAGACAGGCCCTGCCCACGTGGCTGTACACGAGGCACGTAAGAAAGGAACATAATTGTCAAGCACTGGGGACTGTGGGGTGTGGGGGGTTGGGGAACACAGGCAGGAGGCAGCACAGGGTTTCCTCATCTCTGCTCTGTTCTCACTCAACCTCCGGCCACCTACATCCAGGATCAGACCAGGTAAGGTCGAGTCGAAGACCACAGAACAGGCCCCGCCCACTGGAAAGTCCCGGCCTTAGGAGGAGAGCCAATGAGGGCGAGAGGCCGGTTCCAGTGGGCGGGACTAGTAACGGAAAGGGGCGGGGCGTCGTTGCCAGGAGTCCCTCCTTCCTCTCCCGCCGCGTGGAGCTGACCAGAGCGCGGGCCCAGCCAGAGGTGAGCGAGGCCGGCGCGCCCTGGGGTCCGACTGTCTCGGCATGCCCGGACCTTAGGGGTTCTTGGAGTCTGGGGCGGGGTCCCCGCGGTACTCACCGCCCCACAGGAAAACCTTCAACCCTATAACTCGCCACTTGCTTACGTCCCTCACGCCTCACCTGCCTCTTTTAACAAGCCCACCTTTCACCTTGGTTCCTACACCCTCAGAACCTGACGCTTTCCTTCATGTCCTAATATCCATCCTTCAGTCTTCTCCCACACTCCAAGTACCTCCCCTCAGTCTCTCCTTACCACAGCAAAAGTAGCTCCCCGGATCTCCTCACCAGGCTGGCCTCAAAGTCACAGAGATCTGCCTGCCCCTGCCTCCTGAGTGCTAGGATTAAAGGCTCGCACCACCACATGGAGGTTTCAACCCACACTCTTACCTCTCCTCAACTTCCTCACCTCACAGCCCAGATGCCTCTCCTTGTCTCTTCACTCCACACTCTTATTATCCTCCCTTTAGAATCTTCAACCCACCCCACCCATCCGTATCTCTCTCCCCTCACCACCCATCTGTCTGTCTCTCCCCTCATAGCCTATACCCTTACCTCCTTTCAGCTTCCTCAACTCACACCCTAGATGCCTCCTTCAACTCCTCACTCCACACTTTTATCTTCCTTCTATCAGCTTCTTCAACGCACACCCTTACCCTCTTCCCTCAAACTCCTTGTTCCTCTGAGACTCTCTAGTCAAGTCTTTAAACTCTAAAGGTCTCTTCATTCAGTCTCCTTACCCTAAATCCAAAAAACCTTGCCCTTAGCTTCTCATTTACAGCCAAGGTTCCCACTCCTCAGCACAAACATCTCCCTTCAGCTTCTTCTCTTCACAGTTGTGGTGTGAATAAGAATGCCCCCCATAGGCTCACATATTTGAATGCTTAGTCATGAGGGAGTGGAACTCTTTCAAAGGATTAGAGAAGGATTAGGATATATGGCCTTGCTTGAGTAGGTGTAGCCTTGTTGAAGGAATTGTGTCACTTGGAGTAAGCTTTGAGGTTTCAAAAGTCCATATCAGGCCTACATCATCTCTCTGCCTCTGGATCAGGATGTAACTCTCAGCTACTGCTCCTGAACCTGCTTGCATGCTACCAGACTCCCTACCATGATGATAATGGAACTGTAAGCAAGCCCCCAATAAAATGCTTTCTTTTATAAGAGTTGCCTTGGTCATGGTATCTTCACCACAATACAACAGGGAGCAAGAAAAGACTTGGTACCAGAGAATGTGTATTGCTATGACAGGCCTGACCATATGGCTTGTTAGTGGAATGTAGACTTTGGGACTTTGGATTAGGAAAATAGTTGAAGGCTTTACATGGGGCTTAATGGTCCATACTAGTAGGAGCATGGAAGACAATAGTTCTGAGACTATGTAAATTCTGATGGCTCAGCCCATGAAGTTTCAGAGGGGAAGAATATTAGTAAGTGGCCTAGAGACACTTCTTATGATAGTTTGGCAAAGAATGTAACTGCTTTTTGCTCTTGTTCAAAAAAATCTGCCTGAGACTAAATTTAAGTATTTTTTGGACTAATGACATTGGCAGAAGAGATTTCTTTCTTTCTTTCTTTTCTTTTCTTTTTTTTTATGGTTTTTTGAGACAGGGTTTCTCTGGCTCTGACTGTCCTGGAACTCACTCTGTAGACCAGGCTGGCCTCGAACTCAGAAATCTGCCTGCCTCTGCCTCCCAAGTGCTGGGATTAAAGGCGTGCGCCACCACTGCCCGGCTGGCAGAGGAGATTTCAAGACAGCCTAACATTGACTGTTTCATGTGGTTATTAGTGATTGCTCTTATACAGTATCTACAGTGAAAAGAAGCAAGTGGAGCAAGGAAAAATATGTGCAGTGTGAGGAAAAAAGTAACACCAGGGAATGTTTTATAGGAGCCAAGTTTAATGTTCAACGAGATAAGTTTAAGGAAATGCCTGAAAAAATATAAAGAAAATATTAACTTCAAAAAAAGAGAAAAGCACGATGCTAAATGGAATAAAGAAAGTAGTGAACTCAGGGCAAGACCCCACCCAGCTAAGCTTCCGAACTGTGAAAAGGAAATTGTTAAAGGAGTTAAAGGAAAGCCTAAGCATTGGAGGAAGCCGTCGACAGTAGAAAGCTGAGGCAAGCATAATTGAATAAGGGCACCATGTTCCTGTCAGAGCAAGCAGCCTCAGCCACATGGTTCTGGGTTTAGAGTTAAGGATACAAGAAAGGGTTTGTGGAAAGTCCCTCCACAGCTAAGGAAAGCCGATGGGGCCAAATGTGTGCCGGGGGTGTCCCTGCATGGAGTCCTGGAGAAGCCATTACTTGAAGCTGTGAAGGTGAAACCTGGATTGTGTTGAAGATCTCGAGATGTTGGAGATGGCAGAGTTGTGAGACAGCTGCCAAGGAGCTGGGGGGTGGGGGGGCGAGAGAGAGAGAGAGAGAGAGAGAGAGAGAGAGAGAGAGAGAGAGCTGTTATAGTCAACAAAGCTGAAGAGGCCTCGAGCGCTTTGACATCAGACATGGAGATGCAGAATTTGAAGTTTACCCCTCTGGTTTTTGGTCTTGCTTTGGTTCAGTATTTCCTTGCTGTGCTCCCTTTTCTCCATTTTGGAATGTTGATATATAGTCTGTGCTATTACATTGTTGGGAGTATGTGACCTGCTTTTTGATTTTTATTTCACATGGAGTGTACAGTTAAAAGAATGCCATGCATTTCAGAAGAGACTTTGAACTTTGGACTTTTAAACAACCTTGAGATTGTGATAGACTATAGACAGGACTGTTGAAGTTGGAGTGAATGCATTTTTGCATTATGATATGGCTACAAGCCAATGGGGCCAGAGAATGGAATGTGGTGGTGTGAATAAGAATGGCCCTCATAGGCTTATATATTTGAATGCTTAGTCACAAGGGAGTGGAACTCTGAAAGGATTAGAGGAATTAGGAGGTGTGGCCTTGTTGGAGTAGGTGTGCCTTTGTCAGAGGAAGTGTGTCACTGAGGATGGGCTTTGAGGTTTCAAAAGCCCATGCCAGGCCTAAGTTCTCTCTGCCTGTGGATCAGTATGTAGCTCTCAGTTCCTGCTCCAGCACCTGCCTATATGCTGCCATTTTCCCTCAAGATGATAATGGACTGAATCTCTGAAAGTGCAGGCAAACCCCCAGTTACATGCTTCCTTTTATGAGCTGCCTTTGTCCTGGTGTCTTTTCACAGCAATAGAACAATGACTAAGACAACACCCTAAGTCCCCTCACCTCAGTTTCTCAACCCACAGCCTAATCTTGCTCTCCTGACCTTCACACCTACATCCTAGGTCCCTTCCCCCAATCTCCCCAAACTCCACTTAGACCATATAGTTCCTAAATAAAAGACACAAAACCCCTTATATTTATAATAAGCCTTACAGCATTAGAGCTGGGCAGATGTCAATGCTTTTTTGTCTACTTTTCTGTCGGTAGCCCTGAAATATCACTTGCCATGTTTCACCTGGGCCGATCCTGCCCTAACAAGCCAGCCCTCATGGCCATGTGCTCACGATCCATCCACCCCATGGTAACTTCTTCCTTTCTCCTCCTTTCTCTCCTATCATGGTCCCTGCCTGAGACCCCAAGCCCAGGAACCTTCCCTCTGCCCCCTCTCTTCTGCCCAGCCCAGGCTGTAGGCATCTTTATTTTTTTTTTAATCAGGAATAATTTGGGGGGCAAGGGTTACACAACAAAAGCTGGTGTGTGAGAATTCACTTGTCTTGGGACAGCCAAATCTAGGGATACAGTATTTATCATTTGAATACATAGCAGCACCAGATCAACCCCAACACACCTTCCCTCAAGTTCTTGACGCCCTAAATCCCCCAACTTTAGTCTCCTCAGCCTTCATTCCAGATGCCTCCTCTCACTCTCCCTACCTCATACCCTAAGACCTCTTCCTGCAGTCTCTTAGCCCAGACCCTAAAATCCCTGCCAGCATTCTCCTCTCTGCACACCCTGAGCCCCTTTTCCTCAAAATTCTTATGTTATATCCCAAGACTCCTACCCTTAGTCTCTCCTTCCAAACAGAAAAGGCTGGGGGCTCTTCTCACCCCACATTCCTAAGTCTCTCCTTCAGTCTCTACATCCCACATAGAAGAGGTTTCCCTCTCAGTCTCCTCATCCCTAAACCCTGCTCCCCGCCACATTCTCCGAACACTGCGTATCCCAAGTCCTGAAGTCTGCATACCCTAGACTTATCCCATATGCCCCGGGTCTCACTCACCAATCTCAATGCATGAATTCTAACCCTGAGATATTCTTCACCCACCTCAGCTCTCATACTCTCTTCCTGGATCTACTTCCCAACTTCATCAATTTCTGCAATCCAAAGTCATGTGGCCACATCCCTATCCTTCTACCTGCTTCATGCTCTGTGCCTCAGTTTATCCGATCCTCTGTTTTTTTGTTGTTGTTGTTGTTGTTTGGTTTGGTTTGGTTTGGTTTGGTTTGGTTTGGTTTGGTTTGGTTTTTCGAGACAGAGTTTCTCTGTGTAGCCCTGGCTGTCCTGGAACTCACTCTGTAGACCAGGCTAGCCTCAAACTCAGAAATCCAACTGTCTCTGCCTCCCAAGTGCTGGGATTAAAGGCGTGCGCCACCACTGCCCGGCTCTGATCCTCTGTTTATAGAAATATGTACTGTTGCCTCATTTCCATCAGTTATCTTGCCTGCCCCTTAAACATTTTTTACTTATCCCTTCAGTGTCCTTTATCTTGTTCATCCACCACACGTATGTTTTATACTCAGATGCGTTACATACATGTCATCCATTTTCTCTGTGCCATTTTAGGGAGTTGAGGGGCCTTCAGTCTTTGCAGCATTTACTGAACTACTATTGCTTCTCTGTTGTATACCTAAACACCTGGAGGGAGGCAGTGAAACACCTTAACCAAAAGCAAGTTGAGGATGAAAGAGAACTCAAGCAGGGCAGGAACCTGGAGGCAGGAGCTAAAGCAGAGGTCATGGAGGAGTGCTGCTTACTGGCTTGCTCCCCTGGCTTGCTCAGCCCACTTTCTTATAGAACCCAGAACCACCTGACCAGAAGTGGCTTCACCCATGATGGGTTGGGCCCTCCCTGATCAATCACTAATTAAGAAAATGCCCTGCCGGGCGGTGGTGGCACACACCTTTAATCCCAGCACTCAGGAGGCAGAGGCGGGCAGATTTCTGAGTTCGAGGCCAGCCTGGTCTACAGAGTGAGTTCCAGGACAGCCAAGGCTACACAGAGAAACCCTGTCTCGAAAAGAAAAGAAAAAAAGAAAATGCCCTACAGGCCTTCCAATAGACCAATCTTACATTTTCTCAATTAAAGCTCCCCACTATCCCACTCAAGCTTGTGTCAAATTGACATAAAACTAGCCAGTACATCTGTTCAGGTGCTAGTGACCTCCAAGTTGTTAAATGTGATGATCTGTTGCGCGCGCCTCTCGCCAGCAAGAAGACACGCGCCACGCAGTAGGCTCCGTCTGCAGTTCAGCTTTATTTAGCCATTGATAGAGAAGGAAGAAGGAGAACCCCGGGGCCCCAAAATGGCGGTGTTATATAGCTCCGAGGCAGCGTGCCCTCCATTGGTTGGCGTGCCCCGGGAGTGGGCGGTGATTAGTCATGTACACCCATAATGCGCTTCGGGGTTTTCCCGCGCTATCCGTAAGTTTCCTCAGAGTGACAGGGGAAGTCAGCGCCATCTAATGGCGAATACTCTAACCGCTCCTTACATCTCCCCCTATTCTTTCAAATAAGAAGGAGAGGGGGAGTCAGCTGGGTTAAATAGGCCACACCTCCCTACAGTGGTATCAAAGCACAGAACCAGGCTCGATCAAGCGAATTCCGTCATGAGTGAATAGGCGATCAAGGGCCAATATTCTGAGAGCATTCCATCCTTACCCTTCCAGGTGCAATGGTACAAGACCCCTGGGTGCAAGGGCTAAGGAGGCTATGCTATGAGTAACACC